>CM074739.1:105425935-106051791 GCA_037367245.1 Phrynocephalus guinanensis
AAAAGTGCAAAGTCCTCTTCATTCTCTTTTTATAAGTGTGAGCAGACACATTCATTCTCATTTTTTTAAAATGTTATAATATTTCAGCTCTGAACAGAATAATAAGCAAATTAATTTATCATAAGACAAACTCCATTTAAGCAAACAGTTTCAAAATGTGTCTTCTCAGCTTTCCATTCTTAAATTCAGTTCATTTCAATATGTTGGAGTAAAACTTACCTTACCTGTTTGTGCAAATCTTATGGCCTACTTTTCCTTTCTTAAGAATTATTCAAATAGAAAATGTGTTTTGTAATTTTCCCTTCTACAGCTGAGCTCATTTGCTTTAACCTGTTTTCATTTGAGATTATTTTAATAGTTTGAGAGTCTGCTGCTCTGATAGTGGTAATCCCAAATGGACGAGACTTTTGAAGAAAGGTTTATCCTTAATGTCTTTATGAATCTGGTGGAACAGTATGAACACATCTCACATTTTCAGTATGCCTGCTTATTGCTTATATCCAATAGAGAACACCTATGTTGATTCTATTTAGGAAAATACGTGCATATGATCTCCAAATTTAGGAACTAAAAGATTTGAGTGAGATACTGCTTGGATAAGGGAGAACATTTTCAGAATAATCAGTCTCAGGGTATCAGCATTTCCTTTGTTTCACTTACTGTGAAAGTGAATCAAATATATTTTATCTATAACACTGCAATGAAGATGGCTAAATGGCCAGAAAAGACTTAATGTCTAGCAAAATGTGGATTGCAAAACCCATGTGCACATTGTAAAGATTCTCAGTCAACCAGGTGAGTTTTTCTTGAGAGACTGAAAAGAAGTCCAGTTGCTATGACCATGTGCACATTGGAATGCACCCAATCTTTATACAACCAACAAATGTTTACTAGTGTAGGCATATTCTTAAGCCAAATAAATAAATGCTCCATCAGAGTTGGGTAGACAAGAGATAAAGGTTACTTTCTTGCTGTTTAGCTAGTTTATTAGACACTGCTATACAGTCTTTCAGGTTTACACATTCAATATCTTTGGAAAATTAAATGAAGGCTTAGGATGAGGTGTTTGTCTCAGCAACTGCTTGGGGGCTCTAGCATAGCATGGGGGAGGACAGGAGGGGTAGCAGCCCCTCCCAAAGAGAGAGGCGCAGGAGATCCCCCAAGAGGGTGCTGCATCCCCCCAGGAAAAGGCAAGCCGTGCCAACCATATTGGTAGGCATGGCTGACTTCTCCCGGGAAGGAGGGGGGAAACCCACTATGCTGGTTAATAGAGATGGGCACGACCAGGAAAAATGACGTTTCAAGTTGTCGTTTGTCGGGACGGGTCCGTTTCGCGGCTCGTTTCCGTTTGTCGAGGAAATTTTCAAAAATTTGTGTTTTCCGTTTGTCGTTTGTCGTTTGTGTTGGGGTTGGGGTTGGGGTTGGGGTAAGTGGGCTCTGGGAGGCACCTCTCTGGGTGCCTCTCTGATGTCTGACCCACTAAGAAGGGAAGCAAGGGAAGCGTTTCGCGGAGCCGCCACGTACCATACATTACATTATGTTAGGGTGGGGTGGCAGAGGCACCTCTCTGGGTGCCTCTGACTCAGTAAGAAGGGAAGCATACTAGCGTACCTCCGCACAGGTTAGGGAATGGGATAGGGGATAGTGGGCTCTGCGAGGCACCTCTCTGGGGGCCTCACTTTGACTCACTAAGAAGGGGAGCGTACTAGCGTATGGACGTACAGGTTAGGGAATGGGTTAGGGGTAGGGGATAGTGGGCTGTGGGAGGCACCTCTCTGGGTGCTTGGGACCCACTAAGAAGGAAAGTGTACTTGCGTACGGATCTGGGTTAGGGTTGGGGTTAGGGTAAGGGCTAGGCTTAGGGTTACGGTTAAGGTTAGGGTGGGTTAGTGGGCTGCACCTCTGGGTGCCTCTGACCCACTAAGAAGGACAGCGTACTGGCGTATGGGTTAGGGTTGGGTTAGGGTTAAGGTTAGGGTTAAGGTTTGTGGGCTTTTAATGCCCTCTCTGGCACACCCAGAAGTCTCAGTCAAAACCTGGCCATGCGATTGGTGGAATGGGTCCAAAAATTTGCATGGTCCCATCCCATGGCCAGCCCATCATTGCACATGCGCAGGTGTAAAAAATAAAAATAAAAATAAAAATAAAATAAAATCAATGGAGATGTTTTATTGCAAGAAAAACCCACTGCTGCTACTATAAAAATTCCGACAGTTAAAATACCTAATTTTCAAATGTTTCTGTGGTGCTTTGGTGGGCTTTTGGACCACGATTTAAAAATAAATATTGCAGTCGCCATTTTGGATCCCCCCGCCGCATGGCAAATGGAGACGACGAGGATGCCCCCCCAGCCTGGTACCAGCAGCCCAGGACAGGAGGGGGGGAGGCTGGGGACCCCCCCCAGAAACCACCCCTCTCTGTTAGGTGCCCTCACTGAGGCAGGCATATTTTCGCCTGCTTTTATGGCCGGGAATCGGGTTTTTTTATTTTTAAAACTTTTTTTCTGTGCTGCTTGCTGGCATCGCGCGATCGCCACGATGCCATGAACGACAACGACAAATCAGACCCAATTTATCTTTATCGGATCGGGTTCAAGCTGGAGCGGAGTAATTGTCATTACCGTTCCTCGTTAGGTAAAGGAAACGACGAACGGAAACGGAAACGAGGATTTCACAGAGTCATGCCCATGTCTACTGGTTAATACAGAAATCACGTTGCCATGGATAAAATAAACGCTTCAGACAGCTCACCACCCCCCCCGCACACAGGTTTTTCCTTTGTTTTAAAGAAGTCTGTGAAGATTCTCAGTCATCCAGGTGAGGTTATCTGGAAGTTGAGTCATGGCAAGGGTTAATGCATGAGCTGGGAAGAAGGAGAATGCTCCTACTGCCTGTAGTTTGTTTACTCCTTTCCTCTTTCCTCTCACTGACCCATTAAATAAGCATTTGTTTGGGCTGTCTCTTCTTTCTGGGACAAGACAGGAGGAGGATTCTATGATTCCACTCAAGAGTCCAGCCTCACAGAATACACATGAAAATAATGTAGCAAAATAGCAGCCAGGCAAGCAATCAAAAATCAAGCCCCAAATTCACAAAATAGCTTTACCACAGCCTGGAAATACACCCTTAGAAGCAGTGCCTCAGCAGGGAGTGCCATTACCCTCAAAAACAAGACAAAAAAGGAAATGGTTCACATTGAGCTCATACCAAAATTAACACAACTAAATTATCAAGGTGTTTCAGTCGGAGTGCTACCAACACTGCTATACATTGCATAGGACTGATGAAGAACCAGCTGCATATATTACTGTATTGGCTTCACATAAAAACTCCTAGTGAGCACTCTCATTGGAGAGTGGTAATGAGATTCTTGCCGTCTTTGATTATACCACCATTGTTGTTAGATATGTATCACTAGCAGTGGCCTTCCTGGTGGAGGTGTGAAATGCTTCTGATTTTTCTAGGGATTGATGAAAGGGCCAAATGATAAGTGGGAGACAGATTGTGCCTAAGTCCCCCACACCTGTTGAAAGAGACAAATCAGAAGCACACCACACATCCACCAGGAAGTCCACTCCTAACACATATTTAATGGGTGTTGAGAAGGGTTGCCTAAGTGAGACTTTCACACATCCCAAGCCATTGTGTGTCTAATGAGACTATTCAGGCCCTTGTCCACCTAACAACCCTACTCAGACCAGGGTGGTGTAAAACCATGGTGAATAATAAGTTGGAAAAAAATCCAAGATCCTTCTTGTACGTAGTACTGAACTGTATCACCCGTCCAAGTATCTCCCGTCTTGTAACTATGTGTTTATTCCCCCGCCCCCACACCACCCAGGTGTAGAGCCTGGCACCTGATACATTTTATTCTGTTGTTTTCAGTGCAGTACTCAACTTTATCAAAATCTTTTGGAATTTTATTTCTGTCTTCTAGGATTTTAGCTGTTCCACCCAATTTTGTGTCATCCCTGCATCCCATCATCCAAATCATTAATAAAAATGTTAAAGTGCACCAGACCTGGATCTGATTGTTGCTATACAGCTGCTGTTGTAAAAATTAGCATTAATTAGATTTAACCATAAAACAGCATATATTGAGTCACTAAGGCCTCACATGCAATTTGTGTATATTTCTTACCATTGTAGGGTAGCCACACACACTCCCCAAGTGTGCAAGCAGCAATGTCATTTTATTGAGAATGAGAAAAGCTCAATAAACAGATTTTTAAAAACCCTCAAATGGATTTGTAGATCTATCGTGGTACATTTGAGCACATCACTGAATCTGTACAGCCAACTCTTGATGAAGCATCACATGTAGTATACAAACGTGAGTGTTTTTACTTACCAGACACTTCTAATTGTTAACATGTAGATTCCTACCCCATATGCAAGTCAACAGATGGGCTAAATGAATGTTTTCCACTGAAATTACACATGCAACAAAACTGACAGGCATTCCAGGGAAGGGGCAATTTTTGAGAAGTTTGCATATAGATGTAAAAAGGAGTTCACATGTTTTTCGTTCAAGTTATATGTAAATTTTCCTGTTCTAAAGATCAATAGCTACCTGCTTCAGAAGCATAGCACATACCACTTTCAGAACATGTGTAGGAGAAAAATTGTTAGCTTACTAGACAGGAGCTGAGCTGTCTATCAGACACTAAACAGCTCATCTTTATATGGAAAGTTTCTTCCTATACTTCTAAAGAGGCTTGCCGGTTTTCAGCCTTTGAGTAAAGTCCCTCTCTGTTAATTAGGAGTCTGACAAATTACTTCAATGGCACCTATTATGGATGCGAGAAATTCTACTTCAAATTAATAAACTAATTATTCAGAGTAAATACGTTTACCTTTGTATTACTCCTCTCATGTGGATTTGATGAAGAATATAAATTGTGCCAAGATAGCAGACCTCTTGCTGAGATTCGGGATAAATTGCTGAGATCATAATTTCTAAGTTGTATGTTCCATGATTTCTTAATTTCCTTTCCATTTCAGTAGAAACATAATTTGTTTCTTTCATCACTCACAAGCACTTTATTTTTCATTTACAACTGCAAGAAAACATCTTCTAAACTCAAGGTAAATTAAACCATCACTCAGTGCTACCGTGTGCTAGAAAATTCAACACAGAATCTAATTTTCTATTAAACTAATATTTAAGTTTGTGTCAGAGCTGCCATTTAAACACTGTAATTTTCTCTCCGTCCCCTGGAACTGAATATATTTGTGTAGTAGTCTGCGATATATAGCTTTTGATTCAGGTTATGAACATTTTTGCTATATTGGTTAGAAAAAATAACTTTCTATAAGGATTGGTGGTTCTTGATTAGCTTTCATGAAGAATGAACCAACTAAATTTAAAAAGCTTCCATGGAATTACATACTTAATTTTCTCCCACCGGAAGAGGTGGAACTTGAATTATAAAATTATAAAAAAGTTGTACTGTATATGTTGCAAACGTTTTAAATAATGTGCCAGACTGAAAATGTTCAAGGATACTGTCTGTTGAATACTCAGATATGCAATGATTGCTTTGGCTTTATTGTGTCTCTATATGTTTTATGATCCTGCACTTGTCTTTTGGAACCTTTGGATATGTTTGTTCTCTGGATACGTTTATTTCTTGAGTCATTTTCAAACCAGTTGCTTTGGAGACAATGAAGTTAAGAAGTCAACTGAATCACTCTCTGCCCCAAAATTAGGATTTCAAATATGGATTTCACATTGCTAATCCCACACAAACGTTGAAAGCCAAAACATTCTAAAAACACATAGTTTTCTTTTTCAGGACTACCTATTTATCCCTGTCCCCCCCCCCATGTTATTTTCCACAATGAACATTAGGAGATGGAGACTTGGAGAAAGCAATGATAACAAGGGAAATGGTAGGTAGTGAATGTATCCATAAGGGTAACAGCTGAAGAGTATTACTGTCCAAACTGTTGCTCAATATACTAAATCACAGCTAGAGTTGGGAGTTTGACTGGAATACAGTAAATATAGGGGTTTTAAACAAGTCCCTCATAATATATTCTTGTGATCAACTTAATAATACTACACAGTTAAAATATGGGTGGGTGGGTTGACATGATAATTCGTACCCCAAGAGTGCTTACTATAGCTTTCTCATAATTCCAGAGAAAAATGATAAGTGAGATGCTGAAGAGTTCTGTCTTGGGCTCAATTTTGTTTATAATCTTTGTAAATGACTTGGATGAGAGTGTGGACATGATGCACTTTAGATATTCTGATGGCATCAAACTCGGTTGAGGTAACACATCAAAAGACAACAGCAGGATTCAAGAGGACCTTGACAGATTGAAGATCTAGAGCCAAGCAAATAGAAGTTTTAAGAAGACAAAATGTCAAATTCTTGGTTTTGGCTCAGCAGTGATACATATGAAAATGATCTAGGAATCTTACTAGAACATACTTTAAGCGTGAGTCTACAGTGTGATACATGGGGGGGGACACTCCATAATGCAATTCTAGGCTGCATCAATGGAAGTTAAATATCCACCTTGAGGAAGGTAATATTACTACTCTCTTCTCTGGTTAGATCTCTTGTTTGGAATTTTGTGTCTAGTCTAACAAAAGGATATTAAGATACAAGAGAAGGTAGCAAAAAGTCAGGAAAGTATTGTGAAGAACAGTACTTCAGGTGTTGGAATCCATTTCACTTGGAAAATAAGCTGACAGGTAATGTGATAGCCACCTTCAAGTATTTCAAGGACTGTCATGTGGAATTTGAAGTAAGCTTAGACTCTTCAGCTCTAGGGATATGTGTAGTAAAATGCTTTGTATTTCTTTTCCTATTGGGTTATCCTGGGTATGTCCCTTTCGTTTTTACAGTTGTAGAAGAGGTAGCCCATGTTAGTTTGTGCAGGCATGATAGGTTGTTGTTGTTGTTGTTGTAATTAATTAAATGATTAATTAATTAAAATGACAGAAACACGGTAGTACTTTAAAGGCTAACTATGTTTTATATTTTACTGTGAGCTTTTGTGAACAGTTCCACTTCCTCAGAGACAATTAGAGATGGGTAAAACATGACAAATAATTGTACATGACCTCAAAATACAGAGAACGTGACTGATTGGTAAAAAAGTCAATGGATATTTAACAGTAGTTGATAAGTGCTTTGATATATAGGTATATTACACTTGTGTATGGTGTAAAGGATATAAGAACCTCTATCATTAATAAAATGGAAAAAAATGAGTGTTAATTATACTGAGGAGATTTTCCTTTTACAGTTGCTAATGGGCTTTTCTTTATAGGAGGTTGCCTGGGGTAATTCACACATCCTTGTGTGAATTATCCCAGGCAATGGATGGCCACAAAAGCAACATGGCAATGAGTTAAGACTCTCTGATTTATCTTTGAAGATTCTAGGTGGGTCAGTTGAAGAGGAAAATATACATATCTGGCAGATATAGTACAGTATAATTATTGTAGTGTTCATATTTTGTAGTGCCTTGGATTATGCAGAGTGCTTTGATATGGGTATCTAGCGTGTGTATATATTTTATCTCAGTTCTCTCACTCTGGTTTAATGTCTTATAATTTCTTTTTTCCAGAACAATCACATTTATATTGTATGTAGAATGTCCTGGTAAATTAAAATGATGTGAAATGAGTTTCTCTGTGTTGCCATTCCTCAAGTCTGACTTGTATCTTTCAATTCTTTTGCATAGAGATTTTCCAATTTGTCCTATGTAGAATGCAGATGGGTCTTATTGGCAAAAGATGGCACACATTTCATTGGTAGAGGAACAGGTAAAAGTGCCTTTGATATTCTGAAGTTGAGTCATGGCAACTGGTCTTTTTTTTCCTTGTTGGATTGAAATGCTTTGCTATTCACCCAAGTAGCTTCTTCACTCTGAGAAAGGTTGGCAGGAGACCTCCAATTTATACTCCATGTTGGTTTCACTTCAGCCTGTCTAAATTGGCTCATTAGACAGACAGTGGCCAGGGGTGTGTGTGAAAGACTTTCTGGTCAAATGAAATGTTAGAGGGGAAATACTCCCCACCCAATAAAGCAAATGTGTGTAAAAAGAAAGGATTCAAGATAGAGGCATAGCAGATTGACAGTCAGCAATCCAAGATGGAGAGTATCAACATCTCAGCACACAGTAACCAGTTTTTTTTCTGATTTTTTCCGGGGTTTTTCTTGGTCTTCACATCTCTATTGATGCTATTGGATAAAAACGTTCTTGGGTGACTTGACACGGTGAAAAGTTATATGAAAAGGGGAAAGAAAAAACCCATCACAAACCCTTCTTGTAAGTCCATTTATATTTTTGAGGTTTAAGGTATGAAAAGCCCATCCATATTCCAGAGGTTAGGACCCAAAGGAGTGGATGCTGATGGCAAAGGAGATTTTGCCTACACATTAGGAAGAACTTTCTGACACTAAAAGCAGTTTTAACAATAAAGTGGGCCACTTTGGAAGGTGGTGCTCCTTCATTCAAGGTTGCTGGACTCAGTGATCCATAGGGTACATTCCAACCTTGCATTTCTAAGTTTTCTAAGATTTTTAAACAGAGGTTGGGTAGCCAATCATCAGAGATGCTTTAGCTGTAGTTTTCTTGCTTCTTCAGGGAATTTGAGGCAGTGAACTTTGGGTCTATGCTTACTCTAAAGTTCAGTAGTTCTGTGAACAGCAGTGGTATAATGTAATGGCATGGGTGAATCTGTCACCATGACAGTCACAATTCAGGTATGAAATTAAGGGTAGTTAAAATCAGACATGGTTTGTTGCTTTGCCCTGAGTAAGATTCCAGATTATGCATGATCAGTGAAAATAAAGTTCCTCGTAATCGGATTCCACGGGGAAAATCTGGGAAGTTTCTAAAGATGCATGCTTATATTTTCAAAAATAACTTCTTTACCTATCGCTGTCTGAATACTGATAGAAAACATGATCGTCATTGCAAACTGTGACTTATACATCTGTTTCAGATGTCTATGTCCTGCTTCTAGCTAACCCTTAAATTTCTATTTTAAATTGTGTTATTCTCTGTCATAAGAAAATAATACCCTCGTTTGCTTGGATAATACGTTTTGTAGCTATTGAAATTCTACTCCCTGGTCCTGGTTTGTCTACATTGGCTGCTGGTTTTATCTGTGGTGAATTCAAAAGTGCTAATGCTAACGTGTGTGTGTGTGTGTGTGTGTGTGTGTGTGTGTGTGTGTGTGTGTGTGTGTGTGTGTGTGTATTGCGTCATTACAGTTGTGAGTGACTCTCCATGACCCCATGTCCATGGAGTTTTCTTGGCAGGAATACCGGAGTGGTTTGCCAGTTCCTACTCCAGGTGCCTACAGCACCTGTTATTCCCTGGTGGCCGCCTATCCAAGTACTAACCAGGGCCGACCCTGCTTAGCTTCCGAAATCAGGCGAGATCGGATGTGCTCAGCCCTACATGTTTTGGGACCCTGCTACCTATAAGAACACCTCTCCCCTAAGATCAACCTTATCAGGCATTGATGTTATGGGTGGCCAGCCTTAGGGAACCCAAGAAGTCTATACCTATGTGCCAGGCCTTCTCTGTGGTAGCCACAGATTGCTCTACCTGTTGAAGTATACCAACCTCCTTCCTTCCTAATATTCAGGAAGCCCATAAATCTTGTCTTTCCAGGGAGGCATTTCAGGATATCCTATCCTTATGTTGTCATTTAGTCTTTGATTTGGCTGTTCTTTGTATGTTCATTTTGCTGCTGGAAAACACCCAAAGCAGTGGCATGGTAACTAGATTATGTGGTATAAAAAGCAGTTAATTAAAACTAATAATTTTCCGTGTCCTGAAACTCATTATGAGACAAAGCACATATTGCCTCAGAAATGTACACTTTTGTCAGGTTTGTAGTATATTGGGTGTGCAATGCAGACATTTTCAAAACATTAACAGCCAAACATTCCTACAAATGAAAACATGCACAGAACAAACTGTGTCCGAGAGGGAGAATGTATACAGAATGTGTACATTAGGAAGAGTGTGTAAACAAATTCCCACATTTTGGAAAATATGAATGTCCATGTGAGAAGCAAAAATCAGGTCTTGAAGTCGTATGAGAAGAAAGAGTGGGATAAGAATACATTATACATAGAAATTGAGATGTTGCAATGAAATTAGAACAGAGGGTTTTTCACACTGTCCTATGAAACAGCATACTGACATGCTTTGGTTGCATCAATGCTAGTAGTTGGAATGGACTGAGTAGATTTGGTTGAATACTTTAAACCAGATGTGATAGTCAATCACAGGAACAAACTTATTTTGATTATTGCAGGGGCTGAAAACATGTGGCCACCTAGAAATTATACAGTTCTTATCAGCCATGATTGCAACATCAATGTCCAAAAATACCTGGAAAAGCTCCCTACTCCACTTTGTTTTAGCAGTTGCCTAGTGGAAGTCACACTAGATCTGTTTTCTTAAATCTTGTACCTGAGACTGGTCTTAAATAGCTCAGCAGGAGAGAGTGAGAGAGAGAGATTGAGAGAGGGGGGGGGGAGAGGGAGGGAGTGAGTGAGTGAGTGAGTGAGAGGGACACCTCCTCCCCCATGCATTTGCCCACTGAAGATCTCCTACCTAGGCTGCTATTTGTCCTGAGGAGTTTTTGAGAAGTGCTCATTTTTAGAGAGGCAGAAGAAAGGAAAAGAAGGAAAAGAATAAGCAAGTCGTCTTCTACTGAGCTGTACTCAGGAATCCGTGGCTGTTTTGGTAATCTATACATGGTTCATGAACATGGTTAAAACCACACCCAGTTCTGATGCACTGCATTATTTGCACTGTAAAAAAAATCTTTGTTCATAGTCGTCCAAATAAATATAACCTTATTTTTGTGCTAAGCAGAGTGATAATATGCTGTAATTCTAGTTGCAGTATTAGTAAGTGGTACGTTTATTCTAGCTTTTTGTGTGAGATTTCATTATTTATTCAATAGAAAATAAGTTTTTATTTAAAATAATGTCTTTTGTAATATAATCTGTTTTGAAGATATAATGCAATATAAATGCATGACATTGCTCTGAATTTTTATGGCATATACTGCAGCTTTCTGGTGTTAATAATTCACTTCACCTTGTAATAGGATACACCTCATAAATAGTTCAGATTTAAGAGAAAATATGTTCGACATAGCAACCTAAGCTGATCTTTCTGTCTTTAAAAAAAAAGACCAAAAAAAAACCCTGAACAAAACTGGCTTCATGGAATAGCTTCGCTGCTGACATTTTTCCAAACTAATATGAGCTACTTTTTGCTGAAGTAGCAAAAGATAATTCATTTCATTCTCTGTCTGCTGTGCGGAATAGCAACGCAGTTTATTCTTTTTTATTCTCCTGCAGTTTGTTAGGATTTCTTTTCTGATAGTGCTTCAAAGGGGGGGGAGGTTTGAGTGGGAGGGGAGGTGTGGATTTATTTTAAAAATTTCATTTACTTGGTGGCAAGCCAAGGTCCTTTCATACCCTGCCTGAAGCTCTGCTGTGGGTGCACTGCCCACTTTGTTTGCAAAAATTGCAATTGCTTTATTCGATGCAGTCTTGTGCAGCAAGTCAGTTTAAAGTGTTTTCCGCCTGCTCTGGGTCATTGCGGGACCCGCGCCCGCCACCCGTGCGCCCACCCCTCCCCCCTGCCGCCGCCCGCCCATGCTGTCCGGCCACCCCGCCTGCCGCCTAGGGCGCAAAAACACCTAGCGCCAGCGGGGCGCCACTCGCTGGGACGTCAAATCGCGCAAAATCGCGGCGGCGGTTACGACAAACGACACAACGAAATGACAAATTTTTAAAAAAATTTTTGCGAAAAACGGAAACGACCGGAAACGGACCCATCCCGAAAAACAACAACTCGCATTTTTTTTTCTGGTCGTGCCCATCTCTAATTTGAACATCTTTCAATCTTTGTAGTGACAAAAAGACACCTCCATTCTTGTCTTTACCTCTGCTTGTCCCCTCTCTCTTATTTTAATTAATTAGGAAATGCCATGCTCTGCGGACAGGGATTGATACTTCATGTACTGTAATAAAGCTCATTGTGCAGGCACGGACAATGAAACAAGTATCAAATGAGCCCATAAATGCACTCTCTTATCAGACTGCTAGTCAGTTTTAATGACTCCCAAGTGTGTGTCATTTCCATAGCACAAAAATTTCTACATGACACAAATGAGGCTAAAACATTATTTCAAAAAAGGTAGTCGCTTTGGGGGTGGGTGGGGGGAGAATAAAGAAAAACATTTGTCCAGCAATTTATTCCACCCACCCACCCAATCCTGCTCATTTGTAAATCATCTAGGTTTCACAGGGGTACACAATGGACACTATGGAGCTATCAGTAATTCTAATACTGCCAGTTGTTTGTCTGAAAGAAAAACTTTCATATTGAAGAAACTGTCATATTATTTCCAGAGTAAGGGCAAAGGACCAAAAGGATCAAATAAATGAAAAGCCCCAGGTCTCATATTAATATCAAAATTCATACTCATATGGAACCTCTGCTGTTCTTCAGGTTTGAACTTTGCTTGTAAGGAATTTCTGCTGTTGTCTATACTTTTAGTATTTATTTATTTCCTCCTCGGTATTAGGCCCTCTTAGATAAAACAAACCACTTTTAATGTCCCTTTAGTTAGTTAGTTAGTTAGTTAGTTAGTTATGCTTGGCAGTATGTTTCCTTATTGCCTAGCTACTTCCTAAGCACCCTTATTTGATTTGGAATTTAAAACAGGGTTTATAGTAGCAATAGTGCTAAATAAATTATTGTTCTGGGATTTCAAATGAGGCAGGCTTTCAGGGGGGGTAAAAATACAGCATATCCACTTGCTTGGTTATTTGATTAACTCCTTCCTGTTCACAGAAATGTTGGGCACAAGTTCTGTCTAAAGATAGAAGCTGGGTTTGCAATTATATTGTCATGACACCGCTTGACGCAGACCTGTATGTTTTCTATTTGCACCACTGCTTGCCAGACTGAAAACTGTCCTCCTGGTTCAATAAACCAAGTGCTCTTCAATTATATTACCCTGGTTCCTCCATCTGTCCCTCCCTCCCTCATTTTGCATTGACAGTCTAGCACAGTGTTGATGAAACTATGGCACGGGTGCCAAAGGTGGCACTCAGAGCCCTTTCTGTGGGCACCCAATATCACCCCTTCACCAGTATACAGGTTAACTTGCTGTATTGGCACTTTGCAAAAAAAAAAAAATAGTGGGCTTTGAATTGGAGTTTGGGCATTCAGTCTCTAAAAGTTTTGCCATCACTGGTCTAGCGCAATGGAACAAAGATAGCAGAATATGAAAAATAAAGGCAGACATGCTTAGTTGACTAAAATAATGTTTGCATATTTTCTTATCTGTAGGCAGCCTTGTAAGGAATGTTGCCTAGATGCCCTAAGCACATCCGATCTCGCTTGATTTCGGAAGCTAAGCAGGGTCGGCCCTGGTTAGTACTTGGATGGGAGACCACCAGGGAATACCAGGTGCTGTAGGCGCCTGGAGAAGGAACTGGCAAGCCACTCCAATATTCCTGCCAAGAAAACTCCATGGACATGGGGTCACAAAGAGTCGGTCACGACTATAATGACACAACACACACACAGTGCTGACTACTGAGGATGAAACAAATTGTCACAATTTTCTTGTCATTTTTTTGGACAGGGGTATCTCAATATACAGTATTAGAATATCCTGTTGAAAAAATGGGCAGCTGCCATGAGGTTTTTCCAGTTAAAAGAAAACCTTGTTTTCATGTGAAGAAGCCTTAAGGTTTAGCATAAAAAGTTCTACTTTCAGTTCAAACCCTCTATTTGTGCTTACACAATGCAATCACAAATTAAAAGGTTTTCCATGGAAAGTTTTGTTTTGTTTGCACAAAAACATTTTTGGGTTTTTTCAGTATTTGATCAATTACTTGGTTATTTCTATTTTTATTTCAGTTTATTGTTGTTGATTTATTTGGTTATAATTTGTTACATTATGTTGTTTGTATTTTCATTATTTTACTCTGTTATTGTTATGTTGAGATTTTATGTTGTAAAACGCCCAGAGTAGCCCTAGGGCTAGATGGGCAGTATAAAAGTCAAATAAATAAATAAATAAATACTTTTAGTGCCAGAATACAGGAAATTCTTTCTCCTACCCAATGGGGACAAAACATTAGAAATGTTTTACAGTCACTAGTAGACATGGGCACAACTCGGCGAAATTGTCGTTCCCGTTTTCAGTTATCGTTTCCATTAGGTAATGGAAATGGTAACGATAATTAAGCCATCAGAACTTGAATTCGAACCGAAAAAAGAAAAATTTGGTCGGGTTTTTCATTTCCATTTGTGGCATCGCGGTGATTGCGCGATGCGAAGCACAGAAAAAGTTTTTAAAAGTTTTTTTTTAAAAAAAAAAAAACCCGACTCCAGGCCAAAAAAGCAGGCGAAAATATGCCTGCCTGAGGCTTTGCCACCTACCAGAGGGGTGGTTTCTTGGGGGTCCCCGGCCTTCCCCCTCCCCTCTTCTCCTGTCCTGGGCTGCTTGCACCAGGCTGGGGGGGGGTTATCCTCGTCGTCTGTCTCGCTGCATGCCATGCGGTCGAGGAGATCCAAAATGGCGACCGCAATTTTTATTTTGAAATCGTGGTAAAAAAACACACCAAATAACCACAGAAACATGTGAAATTTATAGTAGCAGCAGTGGGTTTTTTATAGCAATAAAGCGTCGTATTTATTTTATTTTATTTTATTTTATTTTATTATTTTAGACCTGCCCATTTGGGCTGGGCATGGGATGGGACCATGCAAATTGTTTAAACCATTCCACCAATGGCATCGGCAGGTTTTTGACTGACACTTCTGGATGTCTCGGAGGGCATAAAAAGCCGAGGGACCTTCCAGAAATCGCAATCGGGTGTATGGATGTGGTTGAGGGAGGAGGGCTGGCTGCTGGTGCTGGTGTGATCTGATCGAGATTGATGAGAGAGGCTAGAGGCTTTAGGATTTAAGTTAGGCAGGCAGGGAGGGGAATTGAATTTAGAAAATAATTTCTTTGATTCCCTGCAGCTTTGTCTGCTGAAGGGTATAGCAGTTTATTCTTTATTTCTTCTCTGGCAGTTTGAGGATTTTTTTCTGATATTGGATAAAGGGGGAGGTTCGACTGGGAGTGGGAGGTGTGGATTTATTTTAAAAATATATTATATACTACCATTTATTTTCTATTTTCCCAACTTCAATTTGCTTGCACACACACACATTTGGGGTGCAAGCCAAGAACAGAACCTCTATCCTAAGTGATATCCTAACTGCCGACTCGCCCGTCCGCCCGCGCCACCACCCGCCTGCGGCCTGCGCCGCCACCCGCCCACTCGTCCGCCCGCGGCCGCCGCCCACCCATGGCCCCCCGCCACCGCCGCCTGCCCGCACCTCGGCCCCGCCGCCCGCCCCCTGCCCCGCCCGCCACCTAGGGTGCAAAAACACATAGTGCCGGCCCTGATTGCAGGACGCCCCTATGCTCTGGGAAGTGAAATCGTGCTAAATCGTGGTGGAAATGACAAACGACAAACGGAAACGGCAAATTTTTGAAAAATTTTGCAACAAACGGAAACGACCCGAAACGGACCCGTTCCGACAAACGAAAACTCAAAACATCATTTTTTCTGGTCGTGCCCATGTCTAGTCACTAGTAAAAATGAAACCAGCATGATTTTAAATCACTTATTCAGATTTACTACGGCATGCATGAGCAAATGCAAAGCAAAGTGTTCTGCTTATATACCGCACCATACCACTTCAAGTAGTCTCTGGGCAGTTTACAGTGTTTTTGCTTTTTTTAAAATTACAGTATGCAGGCTACACATTGCCTTCCCAGCAAGTTGGGTACTTGTTTTACTAACCTGAGAAGGATGGAAGACTACATCAACCATGAGCCGGCTACCTGGGATTGAACCCCAGGTCGTGAGCACAGTTATACATGCAGTACAGGCATTTAACCACTGTGCCATGAGGGGATGGTGAAGTTAGCCACTTCTCTCTGTCAAGGTGGACAATGTCAGAAAAAGTAATAAATGAGCCAGGTTGTACAGACTCGAAGTAAAACTGAACATTCTATTAATAACATAGTCTCCTTCTTATATGGAGAGCTAATTTGAAATAGGGATAGAATGACAGCATAGTGGATTGAGTGATGGACTAGAACCTAGGAGACTCGTTGTGGACTGGCAGTCATGAAACCACTCCTTAGACATCTTACATAACTTGAAAAAAATTATGAGAGTCAATGTAAATAAAATGTGATTTAATGTCATGTAATATAGTATATACTTGATGTGCAGAAGAACTCCAGAACTGGGGTGAAATCAGCTATATAGTCCAGTACAGTGGTACCTTGTATAACGTAATTAATTCGTTCCAAATGAAATTACATTATACAAAATTTCCTTTATACAAATTGTGATTTCCCATAGGAATGCATTGAAAAAGGAGTAATCCGCCCATAAGCAAGGCTAATGAGGTAGTCCCGGCTGTGGTGCTTGGGAGGGAGGGAGGAGGTAAGGAGTCGTGGTGGCTGTAAAAACAGGAGGCTGCGGCGGCAGCGGCAGGTGCTCGCCGTTCAACTGCAACCCCTCGCCCAGCTTGGCCACCACCGCTGCTGCTGCTGTTGTTGGGAGGAAGGCTGCCCCCCCTCCTCCTCCTCCTCCTCTGCACGTGTGTGTGTGTGTGTGTGTGTGTGTGCGCGTGCGTGCGCGCGCGCGCGCGCGTGCAGCACCTACCATGCGTTTTGCACTTCCCTCCCCTTCTTCCTCTTTCACTCTTCTCCCTTTCATTCCCCGCTTCTCGTTCGTTCGTGCTGTCGGGCTGCTTCTCAGGCTTCTCCTCCTCCTCCTCCTCCTCCCCCTCCTCCTCCTCTGCATGTCCATGTGTGTGTGTGTGTGCGTGTGCACAGCGCCTGCCGGTGCATTTTGCACTTCCCTCCCCTTCTTCCTCTTTCACTCTTCTCCCTTTCATTCCCCGCTTCTCGTTCGTTCATGCTGTCGGGCTGCTTCTCAGGCTTCTCCTCCTCCTTCTCCTCCTCCTTCTCCTCCCCCTCCTCCTCCTCTGCATGTCCATGTGTGTGTGTGTGTGTGTGTGTGTGTGTGTGTGTGTGTGTGTGTGCGTGTGCACAGCGCCTGCCAGTGCATTTTGCACTTCCCTCCCCTTCTTCCTCTTTCACTCTTCTCCCTTTCATTCCCCGCTTCTTGTTCACTCGGGCTGTCGGGCTGCTTCTGGGGCTGCTTCTCGCACGTGTGGTGAGCGGCTGTGCAACTGGGCTGGGCAGTTAAAGCAGGAAGGAAAAGAAAGCCGGTGTATGTGGGGGGGGAGGAGAGAGAGGAGAAAGAGAGAGAGAGAATGCGGAGGTGGCTCTGTGGCAGTTTTCTCCTCTGGGGCTGGTTAAGATTATTTAGAAAGAGAACGTGAGGTGCCGGCCAGGGACATGGGACTCAGTCCGTGAGATGATGGGTGGAGGGAGGGTGACAAAAGCACGTCTCTTACTGTTCTGAAAAGATTCCCTATCTCCGGATTTTTTATGCTGTACAGATTTTACGTTATACAAACCCTCCGTTATACGAGGTACTACTGTATTATGTTTCCCATAGTATATAAGCAAAAATCAACATGTAGGATATAAGGGCAATAAGGCTGTCTAAATATTCTTCCTTTGCATCTGCTAGTCAGAAGCATTCTACTGTAGTTCTGGTTTGATGGGTACTTGGACAAATTGCTTGTGCCCTGCACCATGGCATCCCGTGAAAATGTCTTTCTACCTCCCAAGTGCATCTCTTTTTTAACCACGTTGAGACAGTTTTCTGTCCATATTTTAAATGTATCATTGTTCAAGGAAAAATGTATAAGTGATACAGCCATGTGAAAAAGAAAGTACATGTATAGTAATGTGTTGGTCTATGACCATAATTCATTCTGGAAACATGCTTGTAAACCAAAACACCAAAATATCAAAGCAAATTTCCCCATAAGGAATCCTTAATCAAACTCAGATTATTTGTTCAGGTATCCCCTAGTCAACATACTGTACACACAAAATGCCAAAATTTACAACAGAAGTTGGCTAGAAGTCCATGTCCACACCATGGTTTATGTACGTGGCTCCAGAGTATGCTCTGCTTGGGACTAACAACTGGATTTTACTCTATGTTTTTAATGTGACAATAATAAAGTGCAATTTGTAGCCCTATACACACAAAACTAGCTTCCGCATGCTGCATTCGCTCCTCCAACTTTTTCTGCTGGTGGTTGAGGGGCGTACCTCTCTCCCTTTGGCAGAAATTTGTGTCAATATTATAGTGTGAATTGATGTGGAGTCACAGAATTGTGCTTTTATCCAATGAGCAGCAATACTGATTTAGGTCTGGGAAAGGTAGTTTAATGCAAGCCTGAAGTTTATATGTAGTAGCCTCGTGGCTGTGCTCACGACCTGGGTTCAATCCCAGGTAGCAGGCTCAAGGTTCACTCAGCATTCCATCCTTCTAAGGTCGGTAAAATGAGTACCCAGCTTGCTGGGGGGGGGCAATGTGTAGCCTGCACACTGTAATTTAAAAAATTGTAAACTGCCCAGAGACTATTTGTAGTGGTATGGGGCGGTATATAAGCAGAACACTTTGCTTTTGCTTTATGTATGACTTTTCAGTGTATTTCAGTAGGTAGCTATGTGTACTTTACAGAAAATAAACCTACAAAACCAATAACCTGTAGAAATTCTCCTCTAGTTGAAACTTTATACACCTGAGAAAGTTATGCAAGCCAGAACTGGAACCTTATGGAAAAACTGATGCAGGTTTCTCTTAAATAAGCATTGTTTGCACCAGAGTAAATGCTATGTAGACTGCCTAGCCTAAACATCAATTTTCCTGATGTATTAAAGTACTTTAAATAAAACAATGTAATATAATGTAGGAAATTACTACAAAGGTTGAATGCATAATTTAGAGTTTAATTTATTACGAAATATAATTCTGTGAATGTCGAATATGTAATTTATTCTATTATGCTTGGTCTCACTAGGTTGAACTCTGCCTTCCACAGTTTAGTATTATTTATTTTCAATTAAGTTTCATCATGACTTCTTCAATTGACCCAAAAGGTCTGCAGTCACATTACTTTAATTATATCTGTGAAACTTCTCAGTCATCCAAGTGAATTTTTCTGGAAGTTGAGTCATGGCAACTGTACAGGATCCCATGACCTCAGCCTCTGGAATCAGGTTGCAATATTAATGTGCAACCCCAGTCTTATACCACAGCTCCACCTAATTCCCAGGTGCCTGAGAATCACAGGCTTCCATGAGTGCGGCCATCCCTTTGGCCTCAGCTCAGCTCACTAGCCACCATAAATCACAGTAATTGCTTAACATCTTAATTGCTCTACAGCTAGGTTTCAGGAGAAGACAAAATCCCAAACTGCCATCCATGTATGGGATTCCATGACCTCAGCCTCTGGAATCGGGTTAATTTCTAGACTCTATAGGCTCTTTCCTGCTGATCAACCTCAGTTGAATTATTGCAGGAGCCAGGAGACTTAAAAAAAACCATGGACACAGGCTGGGGACACAGATTCCTAATCCTCAGATTATAATCCACGGACAAATCTTCTGAGTCTTGGATGAGTAGTGAAGTTGCCATATTTGCTGATGACATCCAGTTACATGTGAAAGTCAAATCACATTGCAAAAAATCCAAAAGGATCATTTTGAACTGGGCTGATGGGCAACACAATGGAAAAATGAATATAAGTAAAGTCTTCTCAAGTATTCTTTTGAACAGAGTTAAGATTTAAAGGAGGATAGAAACATAGATGCACCTGTCCTTGAATAACAGTGCACCAAATAGTGTCATAAAGCTGAAAATAATTGAGCAGGTATACAGAAGGCTCTGTAAAAGTAATTAGTTTGGTCTATAGTGCAGATGTGGTCACGCTGTGGGCCAAGTTAGCATAGTCAATAGTGAGAGTTCCTGAAGGTTTCAGAACAACATCATCTGGAGCTGTACACTTCATGTACCTCTGTTACAGTTGTTATAAAGGTAAATTCATTGTAAAGGTTTATTAGAAAATGGGTTTAAGTTAAAACTGAATAATCACATTTTAAACACTATGGGTAGTTCTGGTTACATAGCATGTGAATAGACAGTCTAATTATCCCAACGTAGATCAGTCTATACTGGACTAAACAATGTCACTTTGAGGTACAGTATGTCTTTCAGGCCAATATTGCATCCACATGCAATGACTGACCGTACAGCAGCACAAGCAACCATGGTTAGCATGATCTTAGACCAGGGGAGGGGAACCTTTGGCCCTCCAGATGTTTTGGCATACAACTCCCACTGTCTTTGATCATTGGCAACACAGGCTCAAGATTCTGGTAGTTGTATGGCAAAATATCTGGAGGGCTAAAAGTTCCCTACCCTAATCTAGACTGATGTTTTCCTTTAAAGACAAAAAAAAAATCCCCAAATCCACCACTTCTCTCCTCCTCCATTATTTGCTTAAGATGCTTAATGATCTTGAGAAAAGGAAAGATTCCTTCTCACTCCCTGTGGACAGGGAGGTGAACTTTTCAATTTATTTTAATTGTTCTAACTGACACAGTACATTAGCAATGCACTGAAAGAGCTTTTCTCAATGTAAAAAAGCTCTAAGTGTCAATGATGCACTAGGAACTAAAAAGAAATGGAAAGCCTCCCCCCTCCTTCCCCTCTGCAGGGAAGTGGAAAGGAAGCTTTCTGTTTCTCAGCCTCTTTACTCCACTTAGAGCAAAGGAACATCTTAACATATCTATTTTGGTCCTCTATGAGCAATCACATATGCTAAGACTGAACAATCTTACCCATACTGAAAATCAAAACAAAACAAAGCAAAAAGTGGCCCCTTAACAGGGCCCAAAAGGTGCAGGTAGGTTCCCAGTGGGATTTACTGTACATCATATGATCATTGTTAGAAGGAATGCACCAGCACATCCCCAGCCTGCATCAAACCAATAATTGCCTGTCTGATCACACTCATAGTCTCAAAAACCGTATGTGTGTGTTTGTGTTGTGTCATTACAGTTGTGACCGACTCTTCGTGACCCCATGTCCATGGAGTTTTCTTGGCAGGAATACTGGTGTGGTTTGCCAATTCCTACTCCTGGCACCTACAGCACCAGGGCCAACCCTGCTTAGCTTCTGAAATCAGGCGAGATCGGATGTGCTCTGGGCTTAAAGAATGATCAGAGGGTTTGAGATTCTTCCCAGTGATGAAAAATCAAAGCATGCTTCTGCTTTTAATTTGGTGTAGAAAAAAGAAGAAAAGAAAAAAATGACATGACAAAGTCTACACTGTTTGAAAAATAGATAGAGAACACTTCTTGTTCTTTTGGTTGTAATAGAAATGGGTGTTGCCCTTTAAAATTAGCATCAGATTCATACAAGACAAAGGAAAGTACTTACACAATGCATAATTAATTCATGGAATTCACTATTGCAAATAATAATCATGCTTTGAAAAACAGATTGCATAAATTTATGGAGGGCAGTTCTACCAACTGTTATTAGTCTTGATGTTTTAATAGAATTATTGGAAGCAAGAGTAATTAATATTGCTCTCATCCCTTGCTTATGAGCTTCCTGGAACCCACTGTGGTAAATGGATCATTGAACTGGATGGACTTTGGGGTTGATCTGATAGGGTGGTTCTGGCAGATCATAATGCACGAGCATTCATAATGCTCCATGAATTAATTTAATCTTAAAAATTTAATGATTGTACAGTATGCTGAAAGCACAATATAAAATAAGGTTGCCAAAAGCCAAGCTGTGGGTCAGATATGATTATGAGTGTTTTTTTTTTAAAAAAAGTCTTGCTTCCTAATATCTCTGCCAATTCTAATCAAGATCCAGTTTTTAAAATTACTATTGTTTAGTTGGAAAAGAACATGATTTTCAAAAGTGAAGCATATGCACTTCCTGCACTTGAACTGTCAACATCTGGCTTCAAATATTGCCTCTACCACTCTAGCCTTATCAGAACATATTTGCTTTCTAATTCAAGAAGTCCAACTTTATTACTGCTTGCAGTTATCTTTGGTCAGGCCTCCAGACTGCTTTCTGGAGAAAAGAGTGCTACCCATCCATCTCTACAGGAAAAGAGCTACCATTGACTATATCTGACCTAGCAAACTGCTGTAGAGTGAGAGTGGGCATTAACACACAATAATGGTACTTGAAAAATGTCTCAATGCAGAATAAAAATGCAGCTAAAGGAACATGGTTTTAAACAATTTGTAGTAAAGTGATAACTTTATTTAGTCTCATCTTAAAGCCTCCCTAAACAACCAGGTGTAGGGGTAGATATTCATAATCACACCTGGCTAAAACTTGAGCCTGGTTAAAGTGCAACTGGGTACACATTCCTTGGGATAGATACTTGTACAATCTAGGAAACCTAGATTTTGTATTGTTACTCAGCTGGACCAGTCATTGTAATGGGAAATAAAGCAGGATTAAGTCCAGAGATTCAGCCCACTGTGGGCGTTTATACATGACCCCTAAGCTCCGCCGCAAAGTCCGGACCTTAAAAATGTTTACCCACCAGCTCCGGACTTTGCAGACAATTAAGTGTGACCCCGCCCACTTTAGCGCGACCAAACAGCAGTTTTCTTGTACCTGGTCTTTGATGGTGACAAATATTTGATCCGGTGTAACGATAGTGAGTGTGGGGCTCTCCTGGCTTCTGTTTGTTCTTTTTTTGCGCCCCGCCCCTTTAAGAGATCTGAATGCTGCCCGGAACAAAACGGAGGTAAGACGGCAGTCTTTTCTTTCTTTTTTCTCCCTCCCTCAGGCAGCCAGCAACTAGGAAGTGCCGAGGGGGGTGGGGACAGAGGAAGACAGAGGAAGAGCGACGAACCCCTAAGATCTCTGGTCCGAATTTAAGTGGCCAGCGGATCTTAGGGGTCGTGTAAAAAGGCCCTGTGTTGCTACTGAGAGTGGATTTAACAACCGTTTTTCCTGACAGAATTCAGTAATCAAGTTTCTTAAGCAGGATAACATTTTTATTGTCTGTCTGACATGTTATGCTTAAAAAGATAAGAATGCTATTTTCCATTTCCATTATGCTTGAAGCAAGAAATGCCAAATTATTTTTCGAAGTGCATTTCGAAGTTTATTCTAGTGGATTGGTAATTGCAATACTACAGCAGTACAGAACATTTTTCATTAGAAGTACATTAGAAGTAAAGCTTCACATTACATTCACTTTACATTAGAAGTAAAGCTTTATTACAAAACACAAATAAAAAGCAAAGAGAATGCAAAGATAGTAAAACATGTCATGGCAACACACAAAAACTAAATTCATTTAGGGTCACAGAATCTTGGTGACGCTAACAGTGGTCACAGAGATTCTAGACCCCCAAATGGTCCAGAACATTTCCTTAAATACTTTTTAAGAGTCCAGAATCTTCCATAGCAGTTTTGCTTTTATGGGAACTAGTTTGGACCAGCTTGCTGTTATACTAATACCCTGTTTCCCCGAAAATACGACAGTGTCTTATATTAATTTTTGCTCCCAAAGATGTGCTAGGTCTTATTTTCAGCGAATGTCTTATTTCTAGGGAAACAGGATAGTTGTCACTTTTTCTTTACCTGATATGACCTGGTGTTCTTCTGTGCATGTCTAAAGTTAAACTTCTAAAGTGACACTTCTTTGCTGATTCAACATCTTGCTACACAAGCATTTCACATTAGCTCTAGCATTTCTATAATTTCACAATTTTGTGGTTTTGCACCCTGGAAGATGTTTCAAAACCCTCCTTTGCACATCTAACACCCTGTGTGTCTTAGAGAATGCAGAAGTTGTCAGCAAGCTGATGCCCTTGTACATTTAATATACTGTGAATCAAAATAATGCTCTGATGGTTAACCCATTTGGAAAATACCTAAAATTTGAGACTATCACTTCAAAAACAGATAAGGTTTATTTCTAAGTACACAGATGCAAGATTATATTCGCTTCTTTTTTCGTTTTTACAATATCTGATTATTACTCCACCTGAAATTGTTAATATGTGCAAAAATATACCATAGGATCTTTATTGGCTGTTTAAAGGATATTACCAGCAGCTATTTCTCAGCCTCTGATCAGATAATGGTCATTTATTTATTTTCTCAAGTTACGTACATTTTTATAATAGGGTAAAGCAATGTTCCCAAACTTTGTAAACTCAGAGCTCCTTTGACTTAAGTGGTCAATATCCATGGCTCCCCAATATGATACTTGGGGTGTTGGAGGGAGAAGGCGGGAGGATGAGAGGCACTCTTGGCTGGATTTGGTGGTGCCTCAAGATGCCACAGTGCACAGTTTGTAAATCACTGGGATAAAGTGACCGTCCTTCTTTACAATCCCAGAGACAACAATAGGGGTGGAAAACTAGGTCATATTTATCAGGATGAGAAAAATGCACACACCTGTGAGGAGCTCCTGATCTCTCTCTCTCTCTCTCTCTCTCTCTCTCTCTCTCTGTGTGTGTGTGCGCGTGCATGTGCGTATGCATGAGAGAGAGAGAGAGAGAGAGAGAGAGAGAGAGAGAGAGAGAGAGAGAGAGAGAGAGATGATTCTCTACCTAGGATTCAAAATGAAAGTTTTGGCCAGTATGTATATTTTTCCTAAATATCAATAGAAAGGGTATCCTAGATTGCTGATAGATGTCCGGCTGATGAACTGATGTTTGATAATTGAAATAAAATGGGACCTTGATTTCCTATATTTTAAGTTGGTATCCTCAATTCTTTTTTTCCATTGCTTATTCATAAACACAATTAATTAAACTGCAATCTTGGTCAGAATCCTGCTGGCTCACCTGAACAGGAAACACAAAAGCCTCCCGACCAACCCACCTGCATCCAGTGCATTCTCTCCTTTTATGAGGCTGGTTGCATACTGGTTCTAAAATTGGACCTGCAACTAATTGTATGACCAAGGCATGAAGGACAGCTTGAGATAAGAGGAAGAATAGTGTTTGATTTCTGTTATGTGCACAGATAATATTTTGGGCATTCTTTTACCCAAAATTTTCAGCTTCTGGCCCTTAATTTGACTTTTAAACTATATGGAGAATGTTTTATCTAGTAGTGAGAACGAATAGTCTACTTGTGCAAAAGGGAATGCTCATCTGAATACAAGGGAAGGGCTGATAATTAAAGAAATTGGCTGTTTGTGTAGACCCTTCTTCAAACTATAATTTCAGCAAAGTAGCAAGTTTATTTTCTGCATGGATATAAGCATCTTCCCTGAAAACTGTTTTTTTAACCTGTTCTGCTTGTCCTGCCATCTTGCCTTTTCGTTATTGATTTTTATGTTTATATTGATTATACTGATTTTATTGAATTTTATTGTGATGTCTTATACTATTTTGTTTACTGTCTGTTTTCTATTGTTGTAAACTGCCCAGAGTTCCTTCTGGAAGACGGGTGGTATATAAGCCCCTAAATAAATAAATAAATAAATAAATAAATAAATAAATAAATAAATAAATAATGAGTGAATGAATGAATGATGAATGAATGAATGAATGAATGAATGAATGAATGAATGAAATTATGTTTCTCTGGCATGTGGTGGGAAGATGCTGTTCTGGCCCTTCAACTGGTACAGTAACAATGACATTGTGGTTAGACAACTCTGACAGGAACCTGTGGTTCAGTAATGGCTGTAATATTTCTTGTTCTGGATTATGCCTATTCATAACTGTATATTAGAATATAAATCCAAATACAGTGCTACCTGTTTACTCCATTGCTGCCCTTTATATTCTAGGAATGAGTCCTTTAGAGGGTTAAAGTGAAGCATGCTTCTAGTTGCAAAACAGAAAATGTATACCACGGGTAGAAACATTGCAGGAAAATTTGCCTTACTGTTACTGAATATGCTACTGTGAATGGGTCAGTTTGGGGAAATCATGAGGAACAAATTTCATTTTAGCACAGTTTTCAGGAATATGTGAAAATTGTTATCTTCTGGAAAAGCTGGATAAACCAAATGGAAAACTTCCCTGATGTTCTTACTGCTGTTAAAAAACTCTTTTGCTGACCTGTTCCACCATTGGCTGATTTAAGAGCTAAAGAACTTCTGTTATGAAGCATAAGAAATTTGTTTGACGTGCTTTCACTCTAACACTGCAAGATTGAAACTGAATCTGTAATGTTCCCATTTAAAAAAAAAACAAAAACCTCCAAACGGAGGAACCCATTGTTCATGAACAGCAACCACATCTAAGACAGAAGTGCCTGGCGAAATTCATCTTGCCGAGAACTTTATGTCTAAGAGTAACCCTCTGGCAAACTCCATTTGCCATGCTTAGACTTTAGGCACTTTCTTCAAAGAAGTAGAATTTTAAAAATGATAAACAAATTTATCAGTGGCCTATAAAGTTACCGCCTATACTGTTACTGCATTTGTATTTTGTAATGGCCACATGGATCCCCACTTTTATTTCAATGGAACTTTGAGGATACCAAGAACAAGCCACAACCACCCCATGTACCAAGAAGAAGGGCTATGGACTCTCAACACCAGCAGAGCAGGACTGCAACCACTAGGTAATATTACTTTTTCTTTAATCTGATCCCAATTGGCTATACCTGATGGGTATTATTATACCCTAATGCCTCATCCTCCCTTCCCTAGCCAAACAGGAAATGTCTGTCTTAAAGAAGAGCCAAATGGCGAGGAGGTGAGAGTGTACACGTTACCCTTTGTTTAAAGGACTAGAGCAGGCATGCCCAAAGTCAGGCCCGGGGGCCAGATGTGGCCCGTTTTCCAATTTTGAGTGGCCCGCGGCTTCTTTTCCCCATTGGCTCAGCCTGTCACGCATCCCTGGCAGCTGGCCTCTCCCCATACAGGATGGAGACATCAGCTTGCAGTTTTACGGTTTCCTTGCCCTCCCTGCCTCTGTCCACCCAACCAGCCACCTGCCCAACCTACCCGCCCCCGGCTCCGTTGCTTCAGCGTCCTCCCTGCCTCCTTGCATGTTACAGAGAATTGTCCAAAGTCTGGCCCAGGGGCCAAATGCTGCTGAATGGTCGGCCCCCACACATTTTCACCTCAACAAATCTGGCCCCTCCTTGCAAAAAGTTTGGACACCCCTGGACTAGAGTATGAAACACAGTACTCTGCTTCAGATGCAGCTTTAGAAGAACAGCCCTGTTGCTTCCTGCAAGTGTCTGGTGAAATTCATCTTGCCAAGAATTTTACATCTGAGATTAACCTCCTGGCAAGCCCCATCTTGCCAGGTTTGGATTTTGGGTACTTGTCTTTAAAAAGTTGAATTTATTTATGAAAGTCTGCAATGATTGTTTATTGTTTATTTTTATTTTTATCTGTGGCCTATGAAAGTATTGCCTAGAGCCTGTTCTTACATGTCTTAGCACATCTGGGTTATGTACATATGCAGCCAGTGTTTTCTCAGTGCCATACAGGACAGGCTATGTGTCCCTTCATTGTTGTGACAGGAGAGGGGCAGGCGTTTCAGTAAACAGGGTATTCTCCTTGCTTAATGGCACATATTAGGTACCAAAAGTTCTCTGTTTTGAAAGATAAAGGAGCTCTGTTCTTATTTTTATTTGGCAACTGTGCATTAACCCCAGGTCTTTCAAAAGAAGGCAGTTGTGTTTCCTAGAAGCATTCCTCCTGCACATCAGTACTCCTGACTCACACTTGAAGCTGCTGTTTTAATTGCTTCCTAGTCTTGAATCTTGTCTGCCTCTCTTATTTCACATAAGCATGCAAGGCAACAGCAACTGCAAATGAACAGCAAAGTCCTGTAATTAATAATATGTGATAAGTGAAAGCCGGCTGGATAGCTCAGGGAGTTAAGTATCTGTAGATATCTGGCAGCAGAGACAGAAGTTAGAACCTCAATTCCACACTATGCCTCCAGGAAGAAGAGCCAGACTTTGTGACCTTCAGACAGTTACTCAGAACACCCTAAGGGTCACAATCTGTCTTCTAAGCAGACTTAAGTACATTGTTGTTGTTGTTGTTGTTGTTGTTGTTGTTGTTGTTGTTGTTGTTGTTGTTGTTGTTGTTGTTGTTGTTGTTGTTGTTGTTGTTGTTGTTGTTGTTGTTGTTGTTGTTGTTGTTGTTACAGTAGTCCCCTGCTGCATCACGGTTTGTATATTGTGGTCATGATATATTGTGAATTTTCATTTAGAGAGAGGTGACCTGCGTGGAGCCTCTCCCGTCCCCTGCTGCAGCCGGGATTCCTCCCCCCCCCATATCCATCATCATTTGCAAACAGGGTTCCTCCAGGAGCCTCTCCTCACCATCCCGGCTACCACCTTCTACCTTGTCCCCAAAGAGGTCTCTTCCAGGGAGTCGTTCCCCTCCCTTTCTGTAGCCAGGATTCCACCCCTGCCGCAATCACCTGGTTTTCAAAGAGATCTCCTCCACGGAGCCTCTCCCCACCCCTTCTGCAGCCTGGATTCTCCCTCACCAATCACCTTGTTTCCAAAGCGATCTCCTCCACAGAGCCTCTGCCCACCCCTTCTGTAGTCAGGAGTAGAGATGGGCACGACTTGAAAAAAAAATTTTTCGAGTTGTCGTTAGTCGGGCCAGTCCCATTTCGGGTCGTTTCCGGTTTTCGCGAAAATTCGCAAAAATTAGTCGGTTCATTTTTTCATTTTTTCGTTGTCGTTAGTACTGGTTTTTTTGGGGGGGGAGCGGGCTCCTGGTGGCACCTCTGTGGGGTGGGTGCCTCCTCTGGCCCGCTATAAAGGGAAAGTGGGCTCCTGGAGGCACCCCGTGGGTGCCTCCTGCCACTAGGAAGGGGAAGCAGGCTCCAAGAGACACCCCTCTACATGGGGGTCTCCCTTCCTCACCTGCTGCTGCTGCAAATGCTATGCAATAGCCATATGGATATTGCATAACATAATGTGCAGACGTGAGACCAGTGTGAATGATAGGGTCATACCCGCCCTTCACAAGGCTCTGGCACCACCATGTCTCACACAGAAGGGAATTGTACTTGCTGCGTGTAGTGCAATGCAAGCAAGTAGATCTGGCTTTAAGGTGGCTTGGTGCAAGAGCTAGGGTTAGGCTAGTGACGGGTAAGGTTACGGTGGGCTAGTGGGTTGCACCTCTGGGTGCCTCTCTGACCCACTAAGACAGTCTGTGACGTATGGGTACGGAGTCAAGGGTTAGGGTTAGGGCTAGGGCAGGTTTTAGGGGGCTTTTTGGCACATCCCAGAAGTCTCCATGGCCAAGTGGCCATGCGACTGGTGGGATGGCTCCAAAAATTTGCATGGTTGTCCACTCTCTGTCCACATGGCTGGCCACTTTGCCAGCCCATCATTGCGCACTGCGCAGGTGTGAAAATAAAATAAAATAAAATAAAATCAATGGAGGACAGAGGAGGAGAGGAGAGACATTTTGTTGCAAGAAAAAACCCACTGCTACTGTGAAAAAAATCTGGCAGTTTATAAATTTTCGCGTGTTTCTGTTGTGCTTGTGTGTTTTTGGACCACGATTTAAAAAACAATATTGCGTTCGCCGCCCCATTTTGGATCCCCCGCCCGCACCGCATGGCATGGTGATGGCGACTCGCGAGTCCGGCTGCCCAGGACGGGGGGGAGGCGGGTCCCTTCCCCCCTCCAGAAACCACCCCTCCGGTAGGTGCCCTGCGCCCTTAGTCAAGCAGGCATTTTCCCGCCTGCTTATTTTTTTTGGCCCGGGAATGGGTGAAGGGGTTGAGTTTTAAAAGTTTTTTCCTGTACCGTCCGTGCCGCTTGCTTGCGCTTTAATTGCGGCGGCCGGCGGCCGGCGAGACTGGGCTGTTTGCTGGCTGCGAGCCTGCGGCGAGTCCCACCAGAGCAGCCGAGGACGGGGGATGAGGGGGGAGGCCGGGGACCTCCAGAAACAACCCCTCTGGTAGGTGCCCTGAGGCACGGCAGGCATTTTCCCGCCTGCTTTTTGGCCGGGAACCGGGTTTTTTTAACTTTTAACTTTTTTTCTGTGCCGCGTGTGGCATCGCGCGATCTCGCGAGCCTCTCCCGTCCCCGAGCACGACAAATCAGACCAAAATTGTTCGTTCGTCGGTTTCGAGCTCGAAGTCTGGGGTCTCCTAATTCGTTCCCCTCCCTTTCTGTTTCCGTTTTCCGTATCTCCTAACGGAACCTTCTGTAACGGAAACGGGAATCACCTTGTTTCCCGCTCCACAGAGTCGTGCCCACCCCTCTAGTCAGGAGACTTTTTTGCAAACGGGGTGATTGGGGTGGGAGAATCAAGGCTGCAGAAGGGGTGGGGAGAGGCTCAGTGGAGGAGATCTCTTTGCAAAGGAGGCAATTAAGACTGGGGAATAGACATGGGCACGACTTGGCAAAATTCTCGTTTCTGTTTCCGTTTCTCGTTTTCGTTACGGAACGGAAACGGTAACGACAATTACTCTGCCAGAACTCGAACTTGAACCGACTAAAGAAAAATTGGGTCTGATTTTTCATGGTCTTTCCTGGCATCGCAGCGATCGCGCGATGCCAAGCGGCAGAGGAAAAAAGTTTTTAAAAAAAACGATTCCCGGCCAAAAAAGCAGGCGAAAATATGCCTGCCTGAGTGAGGGCACCTACCAGAGGGGTGGTTTTGGGGGGGGGGTCCCCGGCCTCCCTCCCCTCCTCTCCTGGGCTGCGCAAAGTGCGCATCCTCGTCGTCGAGTCGCACTCGCCCACGCCAACTCGCCAAGCGGCGCGGCACAGGGAAAAAGTTTTAAAAATAATAAAAAAAACCCGATTCCCGGACAAAAAAGCAGGCGAAAATATGCCTGCCTCAGTGAGGGCACCTACCAGAGGGGTGGTTTCTGGGGGGGGGGGTCCCCGGCCTCCCTCCACTCCTCTCCTGGGCTGCGCAAAGTGCGCATCCTCATTGTCGAGTCGCACTCGCCCACACCAACTCGCCAAGCGGCGTGGCACAGGAAAAATGTTTTAAAAATAATTAAAAAAACCGATTCTCGGCCAAAAAAGCAGGCGAAAATATGCCTGCCTCAGTGAGGGCACCTACCAGAGGGGTGGTTTCTGGGGGGGGTGTCCCTGGCCTCCCTCCCCTCCTCTCCTGGGCTGCGCAAAGTGTGCATCCTCGTCGTCGAGTCGCACTCGCCCACGCCAACTCGCCAAGCGGCGCGGCACAGGAAAAAAGTTTTAAAAATAAAAAAAAAAACCGATTCCCGGCCAAAAAAGCAGGCGAAAATATGCCTGCCTCAGTGAGGGCACCTACCAGAAGGGTGGTTTCTGGGGGGCGGGGGGTCCCTGGCCTCCTCCCTCTCCTCTCCTGGGCTGCGCATCCTCGCCGTCTCGCCAACTCGCTCGCCATGCCATGCGGTGCGGGCGGGGGATCCAAAATGGAGCGACCGCAATATTTATTTTGAAATCGTGGTCCAAAAACACACCAAAGCACCACAAAAACATGTGAAAATAGCTATTTTAAAACTGCCTGAATTTTTACAGTAGCAGCAGTGGGTTTTTCTTGCAACAAAATGTCTCCATTGATTTTATTTTATTTTATTTTTATTTTTATTTTTTTACACCTGCGCATTAATGATGGGTTGTCCATGGGAGTGGACCATGCAAATTTTTGGAGCCATATCCACCAATTGCATGGCCACTTGGCCAGGTTTTGACCGAGACTTCTGGGATGTGCCAGTCGGGCATAAAAAAGCCACTAACCCTAGCCCGAACCCAAACCCTAACCCTAACCCTAACCCATACGCCAGTACACTGTCATTCTTAGTGGGTCAGAGAGGCACCCAGAGGTGCACCCCAGTAACTCACCCTAACCTTACCAGTAACCCTAATCCTAGCCCTTGCGCTAACCCTAACCCCAAGCCAGCCAGATCTGTGTACTCGCATTGCACTACAGCAAGTACACTTCCCTTCTTAGTGAGTCACAGCGGGCGCCCTTAGGGGTCCAGTGACTCACAGTCCTCTGTCACTTCGCTCTCCAGTAGGCAGAGAGGCACCCGAAAGAGGTGCCTCTGCCTGCTACTGCTGCTGCAACTTAATGGTATGCATATCCAATTGGCTATGCATGCCATTTTGTAGCGGGTGAGGAGAGGAGGCACCCACGAGGTGCCTCCAGGAGCTCGCTTTCCCTTCATCGCGGGCCAGAGGAGGCACCCACCCAGAGGCGCCTCCAGGAGCCCGCCCCCCCCAAAACCAGTACTAACGACAGACGAAAAACCGACAAACAAAACAACAAATTTTTGGAAAATTTCGCGAAAAACGGAAACGAGCCGAAACGGGCCGGCTCCGACACACAACAACTCGAAACGTAATTTTTCCTGGTCGTGCCCATCTCTACTGGGGAATCCTGCCTACAGAAGGAGAGTGGAGAGGCTCCATGGAGGAGATCTTTTTGCAAACTAAGCGGTTGGGACAGGGGAAGCCTGGCTGCAGAAGGGGTGGGAAGATGCTCCGTGAAGGAGATCTCTTTCAAAATGAGGTGATTGCGGTTGGGGTGGAATCCCGTATGCAGCAAGGAAAGGGTGGGGAGAGGCTCCATGGAGGAAGCCTCGGTTTTTCCTTTATCGCAGGAACCTATCTATCATCAGAGAACCTAACCCCCACGATAAACGGGGCACTACTGTATTATTATTATTATTATTATTATTATTATTATTATTATTATTATTATTATTATTATTATTATTATTATTATTATTATTATTATTATTATTATTATTGGTGGTGGTGGTGGTGGTGGTGGTGGTGGTGAGTGCTATGGATATTCATGCAGCTGTGCAGAGAAAAGTTTTGATAAGCTTGTGATCACTCGTAGAATGTAGTATCTCATTAAATTTTGGGGAAATGACAAAAAAGGTAAAGTAAAAATACATTTAGAAGTTTCAGCAATCATTATGTTATGTGTGTTATTTTTGATTAATTGGATGCATACTCAACAACATTATATTGAATAACTGGTTAAACTAGCCCATTATATTCATAGTTTGCATCCTAAGATGTTTCCCAGTTTGTCTGCAAGAAATAAAAATATGGTTGTAGAGGAACCTGTTCCAAGTGTCATAGGTCATAATGTAAAGTGTTTGAAAAAGTAGGAAGTGAGCTTGTTAGATAAGGGCTCTCAGATAAATATTTGTCCATTAGTACTGAACAAACTAAAATAAAAAGTCAGTTGAGGGAAATGTGACAAGTGAAGGTCATTCACAGACTATGAGTGAAAGAATGCTTCTTTGCTATGGTCATGGACCTGCATCCAGAATCCAGAAAATGAGTACTTATTAGTCATTAAGTAGGAACAACAACATTTTTATGATGCAGCTTGCCTCCCAAAATACTCCAGCAACATTATAAGCACATGTGCTTCTATTAATGAGAAAACCTTTTTGTTCCTTTTTCTTTAAGCAAGTGAAATAGCACCTGTTCAGACCTTGGACAAAATGAATGGAAGCTTCTTGACCCTATTTTTTTGCTCTCCTTCATGTACACTCCTACCTTCAATTGTACGGACCTGAGCAGCACAGCTTCATTTACAGTATACTGTACACAGACTTGTTTTCAAACAATCAATAAATATTGAAGTAAATAAACATTCAATAAGGAAATGCTCAATAAATAATGTACTGCTGTTTCTCTCCAAGAGGTGGCCTGAGAAAAGTGGGTCTTGGACTTACTAAGGCCCCTGTTGGTGGTGATGTAGTACCCCCCCCCCAATCTGATGGTAGTGTCCCAGCTGGTCCCATCTCCTGAGAATGGTGGGGAGGCGTCAGTTTCCATGGAGGAAAATCTGAATGTCCTTTAGAGTGCTCCTGCTCTACAGATTCCTTATGAAATGCTTACACACCTGTTTTCTTTACACATCTGAAAATGAATCATTTATGGTCTCAGAAGATATTATACCTACTTTATATTTAGTCAGTACTTTATTCCTGGATCCCTTTTAATATTTTATCTTAAAGGGTTAAAATGAAACCCTTTATTCCTTAAAATATTTATCTAGCAATCAAGCACTTTGAATAATTAAGAGCCAAAGATATAAAATATACTTGGATAATATATAAAGATCACACAAGTGTATGTTTGAAAATCACAGGCTTCTAAGAAAAGGATGTGCCATCTCTCTTTCCTCAACCTATGTCGGCCTCCCAGCATAGCTGAGTACCCTCTGTCAATTATAGGTTTTGGCAAGAAATTGGCATTCAAAATATTTTATATTATGTTGCTCAAATATAGTTTTAAGATAGTTGTTTTAAAGTGAGGGCAACTTGATGACTCAGCTAGCCTAACTGGTTCATATTGGAGCTGGCTGGTATCCTAGCAGGTTCATGTTCCCTAGGGAGCAAAAACACTGTATCACAATGTCTTGACTCTCTCAAAACATCAAAAACATATAAACAAGAGATGTCTAGGAGAACACAGAAGAAACACAGCCACCTGCTTTTGTAAACAGGGAAATAGTTTCTGCTGGAAAACAGGGAAAGAAATGTCATATGTGATGTGAATTATTTACTAGGCTTATACTTACCTAATATTCTTTTAATAATAATTTGTATTGGTGTGATTTTGAAATATATGCTCATGTAATCTTTATATATAATCTAGACTACAGTACCTGCTAGTAGAGTGGGAAAATTAAGACTCTCCAACTGATAACAGTCAGGAGAAGAAACAAACATAAAACAGGAGGAATGGATGAAATATTCCAATAACCCAGTTTAAGGGAAGTAGGCAAGTTAAAAGTTAGCTTTCTCTTATTAAAAATATATAAATCAGCAGGCTCTCTCCCCTTAAAGCTGCTTATATGTAATATGCACTGAAGCATTCAATAAAAGGCATAATTTGAATCTATGAGCAGAGGGAGCAGGAGCAAGAGATGCCTTGATAGAGTGAAGCCCATTTTTATAGCATTCACTTTTCCCTTCTCTAACCTTGGAGTTGATGGTGCAAGACTCCCATGTAGTTCAAAATCTGTGTATAATGCTTAAACACATGCACACATAAACAGGAGAAAAGGTACAAATTTGGAAGACGGAAGGCATCCATGTGATTTTCGAGGATACAAGCCACTCCTCCTCCATGATTAATCAAAGAACTGAATACATTTTAGGAGGTGGGAGATGGGAATTTAAGAGGAAAAATACCAACTGGAATGTTCTAATTGATAACCTTGTGATTGGTAGCTGCTCAATGAGGATGTTGGGATATAAGGGCATCAAGGGATCAATTCATCTGACACACACATGCATTTGCTGCTGCCTAACTCTAGCATTTAAGTGACTTAAAACTGGGGCTGGGAGTTATGCTTGAAGGTATTAGATTTAGTATAGCAAATCATTTTTATTTTACAGTGGTCCCCCACCCTTTTGCAACAAATAATATATTGCAGGACCACGGTACCAGGAAAGGGCTTGAGGGAGGGGGGGATCGCACACCGCCCACCTGCACCTCCTAGGAGGTCGGAGCAAGCGGCGCGCGATTGCAAAGGTGTTTCCGGCTGCGGAGCCCCAGCGCTGGGCTCCCCAGCCGAAGCACCTTTGTCCGATCGCGAGCCGCCCGCCCCGACCTCCCAGGAGGTCGGGGCAAGCGGCGCACGCGATTGCAAAGGCGCTTCCAGCTGTGGAGCCCCAGCGCTGGGCTCCGTGGCGGGAAACGCAACTGTCCGATTGTGCGCCGCCCGCCCCAACCTCCTGGGAGGTCGGAGCAAGCAGCGTGCGCGATTGCCCCCCACCCCACCCCCAGGCCCCCCCACCTGCTTCCGCATATCGTGGATTTTCCTGCATCGCGGGTGGGGTGGGTCCCTAACCCCCGCGATCGGCAGGGGGTTACTGTATTAGGCAGTTATCCTCTATAAACTCTTAGATGTTTCATTGTTGAATGTTTTGATGTCTGCCTACAGAATGTGTTGTTGTGGCCTTTTTTGTGTCATCTTTAACATGTTCCTGAATTTTTGTTTATGAAGAAAGCTTTTGAGTTTTTATGCAGTTTTGAAATAAGAACAAGAACATAAGAAGAGCCATGCTGGATCAGGCCAAAGGCCCATCTAGTCCAGCTTCCTGTCTCTCACAGTGGCCCCACCAGATGTGTTTGGGAGCGCATGCAACTAGATATCTGTCTCCTGATACCACTCCCCTGCATGTGGCCTTTGAAGTACCCCGGTTTTAAGCCTGGAGATTACACATATCCATCATGGTTTGTAACCTGTGATGGACTTTTCCTCCAGGAATCTGTCCAATCCCCTTTTGAAGGCATCCAGGCCAGATGCCATCACCACATCCTGTGGCAGGGAGGTCCATAGACTAACAAACACGCTGGGTGAAAAAAATATTTTCTTTTGTCTGTTCTTACTCTCCCAGCCCTCAATTTGAGTGGATGTCCCCTAGTTCTGGTATTTTGTGAGAGGGAGAAGAGCTTCCCTCTATCCACTTTACCCATGCCCTGCATTATTTTGTACGTCTCAATCATATCCCCCCTCAGGCGCCTTTTGTCCAGACTAAAGAGCCCCAAATGTTTTAGCCTTTCCTCATAAGGGAGGTGCTCCAGCCCAGTAATCATTTTAGTCACTCTCCTCTGCACCTTTTCCAGTTCCACTATGTCTTTCTTGAGATGCAGTGACCAGATTTGTACACAATGCTCCAGGTGTGGCCTTACTATTGTTTTGTTTAATGGCATTATAATGTTGGCTGTTTTATTTTCAATCCCCTTTTTGATAATCCCTAGCATGGAATTGGCCTTCTTCACCGCTGCCACACATTGGGGAGACACCTTCATGGAGCTGTTGACCAACACACCAAGATCTCTTTCCTGATCCATCATGGATAACTCAGAGCCCATGAGTTGATAGATAAAGTTTTGATTTTTTTTGCCCCAATATGCATTACTTTACATTTGGCTACATTAAAATGCATTTGCCATTTCGCAGCCCATTCCCCCAGTTTGGAGAGATCCTTCTGGACCTCTTTGCAGTCTTCTCTGGTTTTTACCACATGGAAAAGTTTTGTGTCATCTGAAAGCTTGGCCACCTCACTGCTTATCCCTGTCTCCAGGTCATTTATGAACAGATTGAAAAGCACTGGTCCCAGGACAGACCCCTGGGGCAGACTGCTTTTCATTTCTCTCCATTGTGAAAATTTCCCATTGACACCTACTCTTTGTTTCCTTGATCTCAACCAGTTCTCAGTCCATAAGAGGACCTTCCCTCTTATCTCCTGACTGTGCAATTTTCTCAGCAGCCTTTGGTGAGGGATTGTTTCAAAAGCCTTTTGAAAATCCAGATAGACTATATCTACCGGTTCACCCAAATCCACATGCCTGTTGACCTTTTCAAAAAATTCTAAAAGATTTGTCAGACAAGACTTACCCTTACAGATGCCATGCTGATTTTCTCTCAGCAAGGTTTGTTCTTCTATGTGTTTTAAGATTTTCTCTTGGATGAGGCTTTCCACCATCTTCCCTGGGACAGATGTAAGGCTAACTGGCCTGTAGTTTCCTGGGTCCCCCTCCTTCCTTTTTAAAAAAATGGTGTGACATCCACTATCCTCCAGTCCTCTGGCACTGTGGCTGTTTTAAGAGACAAGTTGCATATTACTGTTAAGAGATCTGCAATTTCATTTCTCAGTTTCCTAATAATCCTTGGGTGGATGCCATCTGGGCCCGATGACTTGTTAATCTTCAATTTATCAATTAGTCCTAAAACATCCTCTCTTTTAACCTGTATTTGATTTAATTCTTTAGTCAAGAGGCAGTGGAATCTGCTCAAGGTCTTCTGTCGTGAAGACAGATGCAAAGAACTCATTTAGTTTCTCTGCAATTTCTAAGTCCTCCTTTACCTCCCCTTGTCCTCCCACACCATCCAAAGGGCCAACTGGTTTTCTGGCAGGTTTTCTACTTCTAACATATTTAAAGAAGCTTTTATTATTTCCCTTTATATTGCTAGCCATGCGTTCCTCAGCCATGCGTTCCTCAAAATCTTTCTTTGCCTCTCTTATCATCTTCTTACATTTATTTTGCCAGCGTTTGTGTTCCCTTTTATTTTCCTCATTTGGGGAGGATTTCCATTTACAGAAAGATCTCTCCTTGCGCTTTAGAGCCTCTCTAACTCCACTCGTTAACCATGCTGGTGCCCTCTTGGATATAAATGAGCTCTTCTTTCTTTGTGGTATGCACTTGTTTTAAACAGGCTCCATGCACTCTGAAGAAATTGGATTCTTCTAACCTTCCCCTGCAATTTCTAATTAGTTTCCTCATCTGAGGGAAGTTTGCCCTTTGAAAATCAAGGGTTTTTTTATGTCTGATTTGCTTGCCACTCTTCCTCCAACATACATGGCAAAGGAGATTGCAGCATGGTCACTGTTCCCCAGAGGCTCAATGACATTCATATCCCTGACCAGGTCCTGAGTATCACAAAGTATTAGATCCAGAGTTGCCTGTTCCCGGGTGGGCTCCATGACAAGTTGCCCTAAGGCACAGTCATTCAGCAAGTCGAGAAACCCGGTTTCTCTTTCTTGCCCGGAGCTCACATTGGCCCAGTCAATGTGGGGATAATTGAAGTCCCCCATTATTACTATCCTATCACACTTAGACACCTCCATGATTTCTCTCCTCATTTCAAGGTCTCCCTCAAGTTTTAGATCTGGTGGACAATAGAATACCCCAACTATCACATCACTCCTTGGACCTGGTAGTTTAACCCAAAGCGATTCTGTGGTGGAGTCAGACCCTCTGTCAATCTCCATTCTGCTGGATTTTACCCCTTATTTGACATAGATGGCCACTCCCCCTCCAACCCGCCCCTCTCTATCCTTTCTATAGAGTTTATAGACTGGGATTGCTGTATCCCACTGGTTCTCCACATTCCACCAGGTTTCTGTTATGGCTATTATATCTATGTTATCCCTAGCTGCCAAATGTTCAAGTTCTCCCATCTTTGCTCGGAGGCTTCGAGCATTGGTGTAGAAGCACCTGTACAGTGGGTCCTGCAACAACAGCTGCTGCTTTGTTCTCCCCCCCCAGCTATTATTTTCAGTAGACAAACTATCACATTCCATTATTCTCCCAGTGCTAATACCTGCTATGTCATCTCTATGTGATTCTCTACCCTCTCCAACCTCATTCCCCGGGGATGAGGTGTTCTCAACCGGATGCCGCTCAGCTCCTGTCGGCTTTCCCCCAGTTATCAGTTTAAAAGCTGTTCTGCAGCCTTTTTGAGGTTGAGTGCCAGCAATCTGGTCCCATCATGATTCAAGTGCAACCCATCCCTCCTGAACAGGTTTGGCTTGTCCCAAAATGTTCTCCAGTTCCTGACAAATCTAAAGCCCTCCTCTCGACACCATCACCTCATCCACGCATTGAGGCTTCTGAGCTCTGCCTTCCTGGTGGGTAATGCACAAGGAACAGGTAGCACTTCTGAAAATGCTACCTTGGAAGTCCGGGACTTCAATCTTCTTCCTAACAACCTGAATTTGGCTTCCAAGACTGACTGCTTGGCCTTCCCGACATCATTGGTACCAACGTGTACCATGACCACTGGCTCCTTCCCAGTTCTCTCTAACATGCTATCTAGATTTCTCATGATATCTGCAACCTTTGCACCTGGCAGGCAAGTGACCATACGGTTATCATGCTCATCACAAATCCATCCCTCTGTATTTCTAATTATAGAATCCCCTAGTACAAGGAGCTTCTCTCCTGCAGCCTGTTCATCTACATGTACCTGATCCTGTATCTCATCAATTGTGATGAGGGAGAGATCCTCAGGTGGAACCAGTTGTTCATCTGTGCATGCCTCATGAAGTGTGCTGAGGGAAAGAGCCCCAAATTGATTGTGCAATATGAGACTCTCTGAGTGATCCCTTGGCCTTCTACTCCTTTGAGTCAAATTCTTCCACACATCTACCCCATGAGTTGGGGAAGTGACTTCATCCTCAGAAGTGCGCCCTGTCTCATCTTGCACCTGGATAGTCTGCTGCGCTCTCTCCAAGAACAGCTCAAGCTCCTTAATATGTTGCTGCTTCAATATGCGGGCCTCTAGCTGCTGGACCTTCTCTTCCAATAGTGCAACCAGCTTGCTCTTGCAGCAAGTGTAGTTCTCCGTGCACTTTGTCAAGATGACAAACATGGCACAAATGTTACAGGTAACTACAGCTGCTCACTCAGACTCCATTTTAATGAGTGCAGTATTCTGGGCCTTGAAAATTTTACAGTTTTACTTGCTACTAATCTAGAAATAATAATCTAGTACAATTTTTCTTCCTTTTATGTTAAAATGAAATCTCACTCACCATCAGGCACGTGGGACAGTCAAACAGCCCTAGTTGAACTGCTCTAACCCAGAACTTACCAGTGCTCACTTCTTTCTCTCTCAAGTTCAATTGGAACACTCCTTTTGTAATTTATCCAAGTGTCGTATCTGAACATGAAGGGATCGGTCTGTTGAAAAAGGTGCCTTGGCCAGAGGGGCACAACATTATTTTCTTGGGTGTTTTCGAATCTACCTTGTTTGGTTGGCATGAGACTTAAGATTCTCTTAATGCCTGTACTGCAAGTAAAACTGTGCTCACGACCTGGGGTTCAATCCCAGGGAGCAGGCTCATGGTTGACTCAGCCTTCCATCCTTCCGAGGTCAGTAAAATGAGTACCCAGTTTGCTGGGGGGGGGCAATGTGTAGCCTGCATACTATAATTAAAACTGTAAACTGCCCAGAGACTACTTGAAGTGGTATGGGGCGGTATATAAGCAGACCACTTAAAAGCGATACAGAAAATGTTATTTTATTTAGATTTCCATGCAATGTTGTAAACCTATGGTTTCTTGAACAATCAGTCCTACAGACATTTATATACAATCAATGACAGTAAACTATGTTGGGCATTCAGAAGTTAAACTTAAGCTGTAAACAAGAATAGGTATTGACTAATTGCCTCCAGTCATTTTGAGTTTTTAAAAGATTAGATTAGTGAAATAGCTAAAAAAAAACTTAGATTTCCTCATTACAGTATGTAAAGAAATTGCTTTGTTTTAAATCCACAACATTATGCCACAGAAACAGTTATTTGTTTACATCTTTATAAATTACAGCATATACTCTGATGGATATGTGCTTAAAAGATTTGCATTACTTTGTCTCCAATACATCTAGTTTACAGTTTGCTGAACAAATATCTCATGTTCTTCTGCATTTTGAAAAGATTATATATAATCCATGTCTAATACATTTACCAATATGTGAATTCCATTTTGTTCCAGTTCTGTTGATAATTAAATTAAATTATCAACAGAAGAAATGCAACGCTTTATTGCTAAACCACTTTCATGTTCCTTAAACTAAAGAAACAGCTGGGGAGTTATTTCAGCTGTTTCTTTTTCTTTCTGTTGTAAGGTTTCATCCACATTTAGTTAGTGTGTTCCCACTGATTTCAGTTGGCTTGCTTTTAGTATGAATAACTTTGACTCCAACTCACTGGATGCAAAAAGTAATTTAATTGTATGTATTCATTTTCTTGAGTCAGCCTTACATAATGCTAGCGAATGTAATAATGTGTTTAATGTAATAATGTTAATAATGGACAATAACATTCTTTACTCAATTATGTTTTCATTTATGAAATGTTTCCATTTCCAACTTCAATTGGAACTCCTGTTTTCAAGATATTCATCACTTCTAAAACTCTGTGGCAATTATTTTTGAGTAAACATGGTTAGAATCACATTTTAAGCTATGCTAAATTGGAATTTGATACACAAAACTTGGAGGAGTGTAAGAAGATACAGTATCTATTGGTTTGATTTGGTTTGATTTGGTTTCAGTGTGGAAGGCCTCCCTGACAAACTGCTAGGTGTCTACAAGTGTAGTGAGTTCCTGTTTGTTGAATTAAACTGCTAGCAAACAGTAGACTGAAGTTCTTACTTTAAAAAAAAATAATTTCATGGCACAAAGAAGGCAGGGAAGGGCGCAACTTATTGCAAATAATACAGAGGCAATCTCAGCCAGTGCAGAACTATTTAGTGTCATACATATAAATTTTGCAAATGTAAAGTACATTAATCATAGTGGCAGGGATACGGAGATAAGAAAAATGTATTCCGCTTTTATAAAAACCAATATATTTTTCTAATAAATGAAGAAATATGCCAAGGGCCCCAAATAGTATAAAATATCATATCAATGGGAATTCATAGTAATTCATAATAATGTTGCATCATTGGCTGAACTGAAGACAGTTTCTGGAATTTTGCTAGATGGATGCCCAGTCAGTAAGTACTTTTCATTATAATGGTTGGCATGAGATCCAGTTGTGTTTGCTGAGGTGCTGAATTAATGCAGTTTGACATGAAGGATGCTCTGCTTCTTCTTTTTTACTTAGCAAGTGGCAAAGAAAGTTACATGGATCTACAGATATGTAGTTGAAAGAAGTACTTAAAATAGCAAGAATTAATTAACTTATTTTTTGTTTGAATATGCTCTATAAATTGAGGTGTTTCATAATATTCATTTAAGATCTGAAATACACAAACACAGAGAGATACAGACTGTTTAGCACGCATATGTAGAGATTGTTGCATATTATTATGCTGTGTTATTTTATCAATGCTTGGCTGGTGGAATATTGTTCCAAATAGTTTTGGGATTCCAGATCCCATATCCAGGCCTCATGGCAATCTGTAAGACGTTATATGGTATTGTAGGGGGTGTGGTATGGAATAACCTAGTTTCTCTACCTATTGTCTGATTATATATAAAATAAAAATAGAGTATCTAAGTGGTTTAATTTAATCAGTGAGAAATCTATTGAATTTGTCCCAAGATGGATGGTTTTTGTATTCCGAATAGGTTGCAACTAGAGATGGGCATGGAACGGTAATATAATGTTTTGTTTTGTTTTGTTTTGTTTCGTTTCGTTTCGTTTCGTTTCAGTCTTCATTTAATTTTGTTTCATTAATAACAATTTTGTAAAAAGATTTTTTGTTATGAAATGAAATAAAAAAACAATTCGTAAGGCTATAAATAATGGGGAACTTTCCTTTCCCCCCCTTTTTTTAATTTAGCACGGAAGCCACTGCCCAACTTTAAATAGATTTCAATCGAAGACCCTCCTTAAACCTTCAAATCAATTTGCTTTCAAACCAAGAACCCTCTGTAACCAAGAAGAAAACCTAATGGCTAGCTGCACCACAGATCGCGATCAGAGAAATATGCTCAACAGCTGATCATCCCGGGGAGGGAACAAAAACATCAAAAATAACCTCCTAGGAAAACAAGTTTAAATGAATTTGCAGACACAGGCACAGCGAAGGGAAGGGAAATGTGATCCAATCAGCCTTGTGGTCCTAAAGCTGCTGTCCTGCAGCTCAAAGAGAGGCAGCAGAGCTCCTGGCTAGCTGCACCACAGATTGAGACTGGAGAGATAAGCTCAACAGCTGAGGCATGGAGAGGGAAGGAAGGAAAACAATCAGTTTAAAAATAAACCTCTTTTCTCAAGACGGCTGGATCAAATAAAGAGGCCTCTAGCCACTAGGACGAATCATTTCGTTTCTAAAACAAAAAATTGTGTTTCATTTCATTTCTTGATGAAACACTGTCTGCTGTTTCATTTCATTGCAAAACATTTTGTAACCTTACGAAACAACAAATCAGCATGTTGCTTTTCATTTTGTGCCCATCTCTAGTTGCAACTCTCCAACTTCTAACCTGTTAGCCTGTGCTGAGAAGAAGGTGTTAGATAGTACTGTCTTCTTTAGTGAGTGTCTATTAAAATAAGATAACCTTCCTTAACCTGGTGCCTTTGAGGATGCTTCTGTGAGAAAATTGTTTGTCATCTTTTAATTGCAACACACCCCATCTTATCTCATGTATATCCTAGTTTCTTTCTTGGTAATAATACCTTTCGTTAGGAGAGTCTAGAAGTGAAATATCTTCTATTACCAACTACCATGATAAATCTGGAACCAAAGATTCTGTCATTAACAGGGTGGATAAAAATCAATGATTTTTTAAAAATTAAAAAAAAATCAAAAAATCAGATTTTTAAAATTTAAATCAGATTTTTTTATTTAAATCAATTTTTTATTTAAATAAAAAATATTTAAAAATATTTGAGGAAAAATCTCTCTAACGATCATATTATAGTTAAGATACATTGTAGTCCAAAGGTTATTCATCATGAAATTAGTTTTTAAGTATGTAGCATAAGGCTGTATTAATCCATTCACAATGTCATGCTCTCCCAGAGGTTTCTGATTATTTTGGGCAATTTTTCTATCTAGAAAATATTATCAAAGATGCTTGGTTTTGCTATTTTCAAAACTGTGCATTTGGGTCTGCAACAATTACATGCCTCCTTCATAGCAAAAAATGTTATAAAATAAACATCAAAATCAAGGGGGGGGGACCTTAATCCCATTGTTCCTCTGCAAATCTATGTACACAGAATCAACCCCCTTACCTCTTAAGTGCTACATTTCAAGAAGTTCAATGAATAGATGGTTGCTTGTAATTGAATAGGTCTGCACAAGGAACACAGTTTGAGGAGGAAGGGGCTAGCAGTAAAATGAAAGTGAAAACTTTTGAGCACAGTACTCCACATCTTGAGATCTTTGTGTGTATACAGACCTGAGGGTTATCTCTGTCCCTTGAGCAGAAAAACCTGTAATGGCAGCAGGCCGTAAAAGAGACCCAGTTTAGGAATATTTTAATGAAGTTCCTCTACCTGTGGGTAGGGCAGGAATACATGCAACATGAAAACACTACAACAAAGAAATGCAGGGCCTTGTGGCCCAAATGAAACATCAGTGATGAGAAGTGCAGTGATGAAGATGCATACATAACACATACATAAAGCATACATAATGCTATATGTTGTTATTGTTTTGGTTAAGTAAACTATTTAAATGGTTATTATTAAGGTAATTATTATTTTTCTCCTTCCAATAAAATACAACATAACAGTTGTCCAATATGAATGATTAACCCATTAATCTTTTCTTTCCTACCTTGTGGTAGTGTGATACACACTCTGTGGACCGTTAACATCCAATACACAATAAACTACAAAATGCACTATAGCAATTACAAATATAAACAAACAATAAAGCTTGAATAAAACCTCAGGACTCATCAACTCAGACATAAGCAAACAAATTTAAGTCACAGTTGGACATCAAATGACACACATTAGTAAAAGGTAACTTTTAATAATAACTTTACATGGAACTTTACTCTCCTTTTAACTGCTCATGTTCTCTTGCAGCTTTAATGTAATGTTGTCTATTAATGCTGTAAGATGTCCCTCAATTCCCTGTTCTCAATACTAGAACATGTCTTAATTTTACTGGACTGTTTATTATTCCTCATTACTGTAAGCCTCCTTGGGTCCTTTTCCAAGCAGAAAGGTAAGGTAGAAATACTACAAACAAACAAACAAACTAGAGATAGTTCTCCATGCAATAATTTCATAATAATCTATGTATTTCCAATGGTATATAATCACCAAATCTGTAATTTTCTGATATAACTGTAAAACTAATCTGAAAAGTTATTCTAAAAATGAAACATTGTAAATATTAAAATTAAAACAACTCCAGCAAAAATGAGTTTTTATATATATTGGAAAATCATGATTTAAATCAAGCCTTACTGACTAATGATTTAAATCGAATCCACCCTGGTCATTAACATTTTATTCTCAAAGCTAGGATATAAGTAATTTCCATTTTCCTAGGTCAAACTATCTGTCATATGAAAAGGTGAAACAAAGTTGAGAATCATATTAGTTGGACTAACTGGTATAATGCCAGCAGCACAATTTATAGAGACAAATTGCCTAGAGATGTCCTGGTGTACATCCGTTACGTGACTTCACACGTGTCAAGATATGCCCACTTCAACAACAAGCCAGTGAAAGTTACCTAGCGGAATTAAGCTAGCAGAAATTCATGGAATAGTATTCTGCACCCGGCCCCAAAGGATAAAATGGATTAGTGTTTTTACCTACATTGGGGCTTTATTATGTTTCATCCAGAGTTCTGTAACGTTTGTTTAAAATCTTGGAAATGATAGCTATTTGCAATGCTTTGGCTAGAAATGTATTGTTCAATATTTTAAGTTAAAAGTCAACATTCATTATATTTCTGTTACAATACTAGCTTTTGTTATTGTAATGAATGCTTCAGTTATTAACCCAGGAATTCTGCAAATATTGTTCTAACAAGATGTCTGTGAAGATTCTCAGTCATCCAGGTGAGTTTAGCTGGAAGTTGAGTCATGGCAACTTGACTTCTTTTCTTGAGAGATTGAAACGTTTCACTGCTCTTCGAAACAGCTTTGTCAGCAAGCAGCTTTCTTCAGACCAATGAAGCTGTTTGGAAGGCCGTGGTCACACCTGGGTTTTGATCCTAATCTTCTGAAGAAGATTTTCCTCTTCGTCCCATCACGTGATTGAATAAGTGGGACAAGAGTTCTCACGTCAAAAGCTGTTTTTTTTATTTATTTTAAAGTGCAGTTCAGCCCTCCTTGGCCAGCAGGTGGCACTAGCATTTGAAAAAAAACGGACCACTTGGCTGGCGGGAATTAAAACTTGTAGGACCTGATAGAGCTTCCTGTTTCTCCAAAGGTGAAAAGCAATTAAAAAGACATAGCCCATCGCCCCCAGGAACAGCCGGTCGGTGCTATGAAAAAAGAAAGAAAAAGAAACCCAGATCATCTGCGTGGTCCCATGGCATCTCCCTCCTTAAAAGCTGGATTTTCAAAGTGAGGCAAAAATTTCCCTGCCTCTTGGGTGAGTCACAGAAACCTCGCTTAAGGGAACATTACCGGGTTTTCTTTTTTCTTTTTTTTCAAAAAGCCCAGTGGCCATGGGGACAGCATTTTTAGACACAGGTTATCTGGTAATTTAAACTGCTTTTAAAGGGACGTGGGACCGGGGCCGAAGAGAGCAACAAAGCATTTCAATCTCTCAAGAAAAGAAGTCCAGTTGCCATGACTTCCAGAATATTCTAACAAAAACATATTCCAGCTCATGTTGCCTTGGGTCACTTACTTGTTTATTTTAAATACACAGCAAGGTATACTTTTCAGAAAGATTAATTGCTACTCACAACTTATGGACCTAAAGATTCATAAGCATAAAAAGTAGTGTCAAATACAATTTTAAAGTTATTTGGTGTCAATTGAGGAATCAGAGAATAATTGAATTGGAAGCGGCCTACAAGGCCACCAAGTCCAATACCCTGCTCAATGCAGGCATACAAATAAAAGCAAAGCTGACAAAAGGTTGTCCAATTTTCTCTTTAATTTCTCTAGCCCTGGAGCACTCACCACCACTTCCTGAGGTAATTGGTTCCATTGTTGTACTTCTCTAAGGGCCTTTTTACACGACCCCTAAGATCCGCTGGCCACTTAAATTCGGACCAGAGATCTTAGGGTTTCCTCGCTCTTCCTCTGTCCCCACCCCCCTCCGCACTTCCTGGTTTCTGGCTGCCCGAGGGAGGGAGAAAAATGAAAGAAAAGCATGCCGGTTACCTCCGTTTTGTTCCGGGCAGCATTCAGATCTCTTAAAGGGGCGGGGCGCAAAAAAAGAACAAACAGAAGCCAGGAGAGCCCCGCACTCACTATCCTTACACCGGATCAAAAATTTGTCACATCCAAAAAGCAGGTACAAGAAAACTGCTGTTTTGTCGCGCTAAGTGGGTGGGGTCGCACTTAATTGTCTGCAAAGTCCGGAGCTGGTGGGTAAACATTTTTAAGGTCCGGACCTTGCAGCCATTTGCGGCGGAGCTTAGGGGTCGTGTATAAACGCTCTAACTGACAATATGTTTTTCCTGATATCCACCCTAAATTGGGCTTACTGTATCTTGACCCCATTATTATGTGTCCTACATTTTGAGGTGACTGAGAACAAATCCTGCCCCTCCTCTCTATGACTACTTTTCAAGTATTTGAAAAGTGCCGTCATATCTCCCCTCAGACTTCTTTTATCAAGGCTAAACAGCCCCAGCTCTTTCAGTCATAGGGCTTGGTTTTCTAATCCTTGGTTCATGACAAGCATGTCCACACATGAATACAAGGAGTTTTACGTAAGCCTTGGATTATTGCTTGTTTCAGTTTGGTTGCTAACTTGAAGCAACTCTCCTCTGAGAAAAAAGGAAACAATGTTTGAGGGGGGGGTTTTTGTCCAAAAGGTAAGGCAGGAAAGGTTTATGAAAGAGGGATGTAAAATATGCATGGTGTGGATAAAATGGATATAAAGATGTTTTTCTTTCCTCTCCCAATTCTAGGACCCAGGAGTTTGCAGGTATTACTAATGGGAAGTACAAAAATAACTCTTAATGCTTTCCCTACCTAAAGGAAACTCAGCTTAGTATTCGATGGGAGAGGACGTATAGCAGAACCCACTATGAAAATGCATTTTAAAAACACCTGGAAAAACAGACTTTTTGATGATGGATAACTGGCATGGATTCAGGCAGAGAGGGTCAAGCTGAACTAATCTACTGAATTTCTTTGAAGATATTACTGCAAGAAGAGATAAGGAAATTTTAGTGGATGTAGCATTGTTATATTTTCAAAAAGAATTTGACAAGGTTCTACATCAGAGACAAATGCCTTAGGTAAAGAACTCTAGTATTAGATGGAAATGAAAAAGCTGGGTAGAAAGGGGGGAGAAAGAAGTAGGAAACAATACAGGTAAAGACTGAAACTTTTCAAGTTATGAAATGGTTATTATATCATGTTTGCCAGGAATCAGAATCCCTATCTCTTCTTTATTAAACTGTATAAAATGTGTCCCAAAGTGATAGAATGAGCGTTTGTCACATTGCCTGCTATTCATCTACGTATTTTAATGAACAAAAGGATTCTGCCACAGTGCTTTTTTCAAAAACCGCTATTCAGTGTAGCGTCTTAACGGTGGCACAGGATTACGCACATTGTCTGGAGAAATGCTATCATGTGTAACAACAAAGCAATGTTGTGCTAGTTGAGGATCTTTCCCTTGTCCTGTTGGAGGAACAAAGCCAGCAGCATCGCTAGCATAATGGCTGTTATGGCATTCCTTCCCCTGTAGTAAATAAAATTAAATAGAAATGTCCTGAGTCTAAAAGTGATCAGTGGTCACCATTTAAACATAAATGCCTGGATCACATGCACACACACAGTTTGACAGTTAATCATATATGAACCACTGGCATAACTAGGGAGGGGCGGAAGAGTGCATTTGCCCTGGGGTGTGCAGCAATCTGGGGGCGCCTGGAGGGGGAGCAGCAGGAGGAAGCCATGTGCCATCCCACCAGCAGTCCTACTTTTGCCCCGGTAAGGCTTGGCAATCCTTAGTTGGAGGAAAGGAGGAGAGGGAAGCAGGCAATGTTTTTTCTCCAAGCAGCACCTCCATCACTCCTCCTTCCCCCCACACACACACCTGCTAAGGCTTGGTGATAGTTAGCCTGGGGAAAGGAGGAGGGGGAAGCGTGCGGCGGTGATACTTGGGGGAGGGGAATCACCTGCATGGCACTATCCGCATGCTGTGCAATTTGCACAGGAGAGCCTTAACTAGAAAGGAGACCCACAAAGAGGGCATGAGAAGGAGAGTCCCTTCTTCCCCTCCCCTACTGTTCCCCCAGGATCTGACCCTGCTTGCTGGGTGGGTGAGAAATGGTTGCGGGGGTGTGTGTGTGCAAAAACTGACTTTGTCCCCAGGCGCTCCAAACTCTAGCTACGCCACTGATATGAACATGCTGAAAATCAGGAAACAAAATGAAGATTTAAATGAGAATGGCTATATCTGAAGCATCATTCACCCTAACTATAGTAAAGGCAATAGAAAAAAAAAACTGTTATAATGTAACTGAACCTTTTTTAAATTAGCCAATGCAAAATAATGTATTTCCTCATGAAAGAAACATATTGCATTCTAATGCACAGAAATTAGAAACAGTGTACTATTTGCTACCCAGCCGTTACATTTTAGGAACAGTGGCGAAACCCTTCTTTTGGGTGTTTCAGGCAAAAATCAAAGAAAAACAAAACAAAACAAAACAAAACAAAACAAAAGACACAAACATGTGTCACCTTAAAGACTAACTTTCATATTTTAATGTAACATTTCGTGCACATGTGCACTTCTTCAAGACATAGCACATGTGCACGAAACAGCACAAGAAGTGCACATGTGCACGAAACGTCACATTAAAATATGAAAGTCTTTAAGGTGCCACATGTTTGTGTCTTTTCTTTTGTTTTGTTTTTCTTTGATTTTTGCCTGAAATTCTTGAAAAGATTAACATGGCTACCCTCTCTTAAACTTTTGGGTTATATCTTATTAATGCTATTTCTTTGGATGGGTTGGAAAATATTATAGAATAATTTATATACCATGAGGTTTCATAGGCAGAATACCAATGGAAAAAAATGCTAGTAGATTGCTGAATCATTTAAAAAAGACTCCCTCCTCCTTTGAGGCACACTGTAACACAGTGAGAGCCATTTGCATGTGTCTGGAAAGCTGAGAGTAATGCTATCAGGAATTTTAGACCATGCTACAAGTCTAGATTCCTGGCAGGCTCACCCATCTGTCTACCTGTCTGTCTGTTTATTATTGTGGTGTAAAATCATAGAAGTCATAAAAATAAAGCCGACACAATTACAGAATTGTATGATTACAAAAAACAGTACTGATGTAATACTCCGTAATATATGTATAGATATTAGAGAGAGAGAGAAATAAAAACAAGCAAAATTAGAGAATTTTCTAGTTAAAAACTAGCCCATCTTCTTTGTGTGGCATTAAATCAAATATAAACAAAATTTAGTAATAAAAGAGTTTTCATCACTCCTGGCAGGGTTACCCAAATCACAGCTGTCAAAGCTGAGACATCAAATTAAAATGCATCTATCTTCTTTTGGAATTAATGGTCACCTTACCAGAGGATAATTGATAGTACAGTGGAACCTTGACTTACGTCCCTCTTGATGTATGTCATATTTGACTTACGTCCACTAGGGGTCTGTTTGACATGCGTCGCAGGCTCCGAGTTACGTCTTGGAGCCCCAGCACAAGGCCCCAGAATAGGGCGGCAGCTAGGACCCAGCATCCCGGCTGCTGCCTCCATACTGCTGCTGCCTCTCTGCTGTTCCACGGCCTCGCCAAAGCGGAGGAGAGGAAGAAGGGCCGGGAGCTTGGGACCTGGCTCTTCTTCCTTCATCCAGCGGCGGCGGCTTTGGCGAGGCCATGGAACAGCTCCGGGTGCTTGGGGCTGGCCTCGCCGGGAGCTGCCGCCGGTGCCGCCAGAGGAAGGAAGAAGGGCCAGGCCATTGTTCCTTCCTCCGGCGGCGGCAGCTTTGGCGAGGCCAGCTCCGAGCACCCGGAGCTCTTCCTCGGACAGCGGCAGGCAGAGAAACAGGTGAGCAATGGGGGGCAGGGCAGAAGGGCCAGGATCCAGCCCCCTTCCCCCCTGCCGGTTGGCCTCAGGTGTGTGTGTGTGTGTGTGTGTGTGTGTGTGTGTGTGTGTGTGTGTGTGTGTGTGTGTGTGTGTGTGTGCACGTGCACGCGCGCGCGCGCGTGCGTGGGAGGGGCAGTGGATGACCACTTGCAAGCCCGTGGATGAAGGGGGAGGGGCGAGGAAACCCCCCCTCAAATGCGGGAGGGTCTCGGGTGAGGTCAGGGGGGCCTACCTGGCCAGAGGGGGTGCTGAAGGTGGGGGAAAGAGCCCTGCCTTCTCTTGGGACCCGTGCACCTGGGGGTTGGGGGAGGGGAGGCCGCCCTTCCTGGCTGGGGCCGCTGGCTTGGCGGACCACTCTGGCGAAGGGGGGGAGGGAAGCCTCTTATGTCATGAGGCCATGCCCGCCAGCTCAGGGGCCACGACCAAATTACCCACACTCTCGAGGTCCGACGGGAGAAAACTCCCTGGCAGGAGGTGGCAGCGGCAGCATTAATGCCTGGTGATCCCTGCGGCTCTCGAGATGGAGACCTCCTCCTCTGCCCCCATCCTGTTCCTTCCTGGCCGCGCTCCACGAGCAGGGCTTTCTCCCCCCACCCCCACCCGCCTCGGCTGGCCTTCCAGGGGTCACCAGTGGCGAGGCCAGGAGCCTGCTCGGTTCCTCTTCCCAAAAAGGGCCATGTCCGGACAGGGAAGGCTCCTCTTTCCCCTCAGAAGGGAAACTGGGCTGCGGAGAGGAGCCCCCCTCACCACCCCCGGCCCACTTGGCGAGGGAAGTGTGTGTGTGTGTGTGTGTGTTGGGGGGGAGACAGTCAAATTTGGGTTAAATTGCTGTTTTTGGGGGTCTTTTTCATCGTCTGGAACGGATTAATCCACTTTCCCATTACTTTCATGTTTGACTTAAGTCTAGACCTCCGGAACGGATTAATGATGTAAGTCAAGGTTCCACTGTACTAGTAGTATCTGTGAAGATTCTCAGTCATCCAGGTGAGTTTATCTGGAAGTTGAGTCATGGCTACTGGACTTCTTTTTTTGAGAGCCAAACAGCTTCATCTGTCTGAATACAGCTAGTGCAAATCCTCCATCTTATAGGCAGCTTTGACCTCTTGTCACCCTGGCCTGAATTAGACTCATAAGATGAACAGTGGCCTAAATAGGCTCATTAGGGAGACCATAGTATCCTTAGCCTTAAGGTGAACAATGGCCTAAGGTGCTGAAACCTATCAAGAATGGGTCCTTAGCTATGGCCTTGGTGGTGAAGGCTTGCCACTTGCCTTTTGGCAACTCCTTCTCTATCCTAAAAACAGTTGCAGCGTATGGCATTAAAACTTACTGTGACATTCTCAAAATTAAGCCTGCTACTGTCAGAGCTAGAAGTGCTTTTTATTCCTGTAAGCAGAAGTCAAGTTATTTATGATTCTAATAAATATCCCATGAATTTTGCCTGCAACAATAATGAAATATAAGTTTGGCATATCTGGGTAAGAGGAAATATGAAAATTAGAATTAATTAGTGTGAAATCAAGCTACTTCTGATGATTAAAGCAAGTAAGTTAATCCACAGTTTTATCTTTCAGGTAAATAGAAGTGGGAATTTTAAGAAGGGGAAATCATTTTTCTAGAAAGACTTGAAGGGTGATTTTTTTTCTTCTTCTCCTAAATGGAACACACACTTTTAAAAGTACTGTAAGCATGAATGAATGAGATGGTTGGACCGTGTCATTGATGCAACCAATATGGATTTGACCAAACTCCGGGAGGCAGTGGAAGATAGGAAGGCCTGGCGAGCTCTGGTCCATGGGGTCATGAAGAGTCGGACACAGCTGAACGACTGAATAACAACAAAGCATATGCTGAGAGTATTTTAAACATCCTACATATCTTATTTTAAAGAATGGTCCTGGGGAATGTTAACTTAAGATGGGAAATGGAATTAAGGAAGGCAGTAAGCTTTTATTAGCTGTCCTAACAACAAAGTTAGTTCAACTAAATGAGGGAAATACTGTATGTGACATTCAATTATGGTAAAACATACTATATTAGTCAACAGAAGTGTGGAACATGATGTTAGTGTCTACTTTGCCTTCACCAGTTCAATATTTATTGTAATTGATTGGGATGTGCCTGGAATTAACACTTGAAAGTGGTCCTCCTCTGTTGAAACACATCAGTTACAGTTTTGCTTTGGGGATTCTGCTTTGGCCTGAGCTTTTCAGCTACAGTAATACCTTGGTATACGAGGATAATCCGTTCTGGAAAAATGCTTGTAAACAAAATAAACTCTTATATCAAACAAATGTCCCCATAAGAAATAATGGAAACTCAGGTGAATCGTTCTGGGGTCCCAGAGACCGCATACTATAAACACAAGATGCCAAAACTCACAAAAGAAGTTGGCTAGAAGTCCACGTCCACACCATGGTTTATGTACCTGGCTGCAGAATCTGCTTTGCTTGGGACTAACAACTGGATTTTACTCTGTGTTTTTAACGTGAAAATAATAAAGTGGAATTTGTAGCCCTATACACACTTGACTAGCCGCCCCATGACTATAAATGGTTTGAAAAAATAAAAAAGAATATTGAAAACAAATTGAATAAAAATATAAATATAAAGAAAAATAAAACCCTTACCTACATTTTCCTGGCTTGTGCAAAGAAGACCTCTGTTCCTCTCTCCTCCCTCTGCTTTGGAGGCTGATGAGACTGAATGTTCCAGACAATCACCCACAATCCATCAGGGGGAGGGAGGGAGGGAGGGAGGGAAGGAGAGCCACCATTGGCTCACTTCTGATCATGTGATCTGCTCAAGTGCTTGCATATCAAGATATTGCTTGTTGATCAAGGCAAAAATTAGAAGAAATTTTTGCTTGTTTTGCAAATCACTCTTAAAGCAAGTTATTCTTAAACCAAGGTATTACTGTATCTACTTTCTGTACTATTTGGTTACTTTTTGTTATGCAAGTGGGTGGTAAGAAAATGTACTTTTTTGTTTATTATGTGAAAAGTGAGTAAGGGCTTCACTTTTGTGTGCATTTCCAAATTTTCTGTTTTGCGAATAGAAAGAAAGAAAGAAAGAAAATTTAAAATTTAAAATTTAATTTTTTTCCGCCCTCTGTTATTTGCTGCTGTTTTTGGTCTATTGATTGACTGATTGTTAGTGTTTTTAATTGTGTTGTTTAATTGTTTTGATTCTGTTTGCATTTCTTGCTGTGAACCGCCCGGAGTTCCTCCGGGAAGACAGGCAATATGCAAGTTTAATAATAAATAAATAAATAAATAAGAAAGAAAGAAAGAAAGAAAGAAAGAAAGAAAGAAAGAAAGAAAGAAAGAAAGAAAGAAAGAAAGAAAGGTTCACCAACAAGAACAAGCAAAACTGATAAAGAGGCCATATCTCCAGCTGAGTTTAATATAAAAGTAATGTTTACCTCATCACTTTTCTGTAGCTGAAACGCTTGGCCAACAAGTTGATTTAAATTGACTGCTTGTTATACTAAATGCACTTTATTTAGGCAATCAGGTCAACTGCTGTGTAACTTTAGAGTTTCAAAGAGGTTGAAATAAAGTGCCTAGCACCCAAGCTCTTGAAAATTGTGACTGCAGTAGCTTCGAGAATCCCAATCACCACACCATCGTTGGAGACAATTACTGTATTTGACATTCATGGTACTTTTGTTAGCCATCTTTTACCATGGGAAAAAGAAGCAGTCAATTGGGCTTAGATGCCACTGTAGGCCTCAGAACTAGATATCAATCAGGGAATAAGCTCATTGAATGAGAAGCCACTAACTTCTGATTGGAGCAGGATAAAATTACATTAGTAGAACAGCAGTGATGTCCACTGTTTTTGTCCATTGTTCTTTGCCCATGCGCGCACAGAAGCCCTGCTGTGTTTCGTGTGCCTTCTGCAGCAGAAGACTCTTTGGGATATCCCACTTTCTGTTGTGGTGGGTGCGCGCACGCACGCACACACACACACACACACACACACACACACACACACACACACACACACACACACACACTCACACACTGCACTCCTACTCTAACTCTGCAGTGTGTGTGTGTGTGTGTGTGTGTGTGTGTGTGTGTGTGTGTGTGTGTGTGAGAGAGAGAGAGAGAGAGAGAGAGAGAGAGAGAGAGAGAAGGAGAGAGAGAGGGGCTTTAGGGTGTAAGGAAGAGGGGAAGCTTGGAAAGGGGGAAGCTTGGAAGAAAGAGAGACAGAGAGTGCAAAAAGAAGGGAGAAAACGGAGGGAAGAAGAAGGGGGAAAATCTGAGCAGGGCACCTGCCCCAACCCAGCAGAGGGGAAAAGCTTCCCAACTTTGATGTGTTGGGGGAGAAACCACCTCAGTCAACTGGCAGCTGCTGCCTCTCAGCAGCCAATGATTTTCCCAGCTGTCAAAATCAGCTGGGAGGAGCAGCATTCTGCTGCCAGTTCATTGAAGGGGTTTCTCTACAACCCAGCAAAGTAGGCGGGGGGAGATTTTCCACTGCTTTGCTGGGTTGGGGCAGGCTTTCAAATACCCACCTCTCCATAGACAGCAAAAAGCACTTTCCCGTCTTTAGATGCGGAGGGTTTTTGACACCCCCGTTGCTCTTTTTTTCTAGCCTCTGGAACAAATTAATCAATTTCCAATGCATTCCTATGGGAATTTTTGACTTACGAAAAATTTGACTTACGAAAATACATTTGGAATTGATTAATTTTGTAAGTCGAGGTACCACTGTAATTTGTTTCCAACATTCTTATTTTTAAAACCATTTCTAATCATGGGGCAGCTAGTCAAGCAATAGGGTTACAAACTGCATTTTATTATTGTCACATTAGAAACACTGAGTAAAATCCACTTGTTAGTTGCAAACATAGCAGATTCCTCAGCAAGGTACATAAAGCATGGTGTGGACTTGGACTTGTAACTTCTTTTATGAGTTTTGGCATTTTTTATGCACAGCATGTGGTCTGTGTGGCATCAGAACAAATCATCTGTGTTCCATGATTTCTTATGGGGAAATTTGTTTTGATATACAAGTTGTTTACATGCACGTTTCTGGAACCGATTTTGCTCGTAAACCAAGGTATTACTGTATCCATCTTTTGAATTGTCCCACTTTGTTTTCAAATACAAATTGGGAGATGATGCAGTTTCACACAGCTCTAATTTTGGATAGCTTACTCTCAAAATAAAACTCACTTTATGAAATATCCAGTATTATGCATACGGAAATATATTTGTGTGTACATAATATAATCTTGAGCCAGCAGAGAACAACAGATAAGTTGCTTTGCCAGCATGTACCCCCAACAGCTTAGACTAAATGAAATATCAATTCATTAATTATACCTGATAATATCTAATTATTTTTCTTTTAAAAAAAACCCTTATTTCTAGTTAATGAATTTTAATGTGCAGGTAACTAATAGGTATTACAACTCTGAATTAACTTATTTAATTTTCTGTGTGAAGAAATTGGTTTAGCCATCCTTGCATGTTAGATGTACTCTTTCAATTACTTTTACAATTAAACTTCCATAAAATCAACAGGATGCTCTTCCTTATTGTTCAGAGCAGTTAACCACAGTGACTGAAATTTTGTTGCTGCAGTTCATGCTATGGATTTTCAAGATGATAAATGAACTAAGTAAATTTGAAAAAAGTCCACATTCTAGCAAAGTGTTTATTTCGTATTCATACCCTGTTCCTTCTTGTCTGATAATGTCCTAGCAGGCTTTCGAATCCTATTAGCCAGGTTATTTTCACTTTCTTTTATTGATTTATCTATTGATCCAGATATTAATGAAACTTTCCCACTCTGGAACAGAATGTCCAAAATGAACAAAAAGTTATTTTCCAAACTAGGAGTGCAGTAATTTATAGAGAAACGAACTCAAACATAGGATGATCCATCGGTTGATATAGTCTATCTGGATTTTCAAAAGGCTTTTGACACAGTCCCTCACCAAAGGCTGCTGAGAAAATTGCACAGTCAGGGGATAAGAGGGCAGGTCCTCTTATGGATTGAGAACTGGTTGAGATCCCGGAAACAAAGAGTAGGTGTCAATGGGAAATTTTCACAATGGAGAGAAGTGAAAAGCGGTGTGCCCTAGGCTCTGTCCTGGGACCGGTGCTTTTCAATCTGTTCATAAATGACCTGGAGACATGGATAAACAGTGAGGTGGCCAAGTTTGCAGATGATACAAAACTTTACCGTGTGGTGAAAACCAGAGAAGATTGTGAAGAGCTCCAGAAGGATCTCTCCAAACTGGGGGAATGGGCTGAGAAATGGCAAATGCGTTTTAATGTAACCAAATGTAAAGTAATGCATATTGGGGCAAAAAATCCAAACTTCATCTATCAACTCATGGGCTCTGAGTTATCCGTGACGGATCAGGAAAGAGATCTTGGTGTGTTGGTGGACAGCTCCATGAAGGTGTCTCCCCAATGTGTGGCAGCGGTGAAGAAGGCCAATTCCATGCTAGGGATTATCAAAAAGGGGATTGAAAATAAAACAGCCAACATTATAATGCCATTATACAAAACAATGGTAAGGCCCCACCTGGAGTATTGTGTACAATTCTGGTCACCGCATCTCAAGAAAGACATAGTGGAACTGGAAAAGGTGCAGAAGAGAGCGACTAAAATGATTACTGGGCTGGAGCACCTCCCTTATGAAGAAAGGCTAAAACATTTGGATCTCTTTAGTCTGGAAAAAAGGCGATTGAGGGGGGATATGATTGAGACATACAAAATAATGCAGGGTATGAGTAAAGTGGATAGAGGGAAGCTCTTCTCCCTCTCCCAAAATACCAGAACTAGGGGACATACACTCAAATTGAGGGCTGGGAGAGTAAGAACTGACAAAAGAAAATATTTTTTCACCCAGCGCGTTGTAAGTCTATGGAACTCCCTGCCACACAATGTGGTGATGGCATCTGACCTGGATGCCTTCAAAAGGGGATTGGACAGATTCCTGGAGGAAAAGTCCATCACAGGTTACAAACCATGATGGAGATGTGTAACCTCCTGGGTTTAAACCAGGGTACTTCAAGGGCCAGATGCAGGAGAGTGGTATCAGGAGACAGATATCTAGTCTCATGCGCTCCCAAACACATCTGGTGGGGCCGCTGTGAGATACAGGAAGCTGGACTAGATGCGCCTTTGGCCTGATCCAGCATGGCTCTTCTTATGTTCTTATGTTCTCATCCACCTATCTATCTATCTATCTATCTATCTATCTATCTATCTATCTATCTATCTATCTATCTATCTATCTATCTATCATGTCTCTAAAGACCAATTATTGCATTCTTTCTACTTGTAGGAAACAAAATTAATTACAAATTTACTTATCTGAACCCAGCTCTGTTTGATGGGTTTGTTCCCATTTAACTCTCCCTGAAATCCAAGTCTCTATTTTGTGGATTTTTCTGGGTGCATGCATGTCGCTTCTTGGTTAGGTGTTAGCTTTGTGAAGAAAAAGATTTCCTTAGACAAGTCTGGAGTACCAAATCCACCTTTTGTGCCAAATGAAAATCTAGGTAGGGTGACACATGTCTTAATTACATCCTATATAGATTGCTTCAATACAGTACGGATGGAACCACCTCTGGAGAGTGATTTGAAACTTCTGTTAGCTGATTGTTTCACCAGTTGCAGGATGTCTTTGCTTTGCTAGGGAAAACTGAATATTAGTTCTGTTTATAGGAAAAAATATTTTATGGGAAAAATCACACTAATTAACAATGCAGTTTGTAAAAGTGCAATACCGCTGAAAGTGCAGTATGAAATTTGGGGAAAATATCTACTGGTGGGTACAGCAAGATCAAAGATGAACCTAATTTATTACAGTCAATTAAATCATCAATTAATTTGGACATTTAATTTTGTATATTTAAGTAAATACAAAAATTTACAAACCATCCAAAACAAAAACAACAAATTACATGAAAATTGATTTTAAAAAAAACCTGTGGTTATTACATATACAACCCCATGCGTTGCTCCCTGCCTCCCCAATGAGCTCATTGGAGATATTCTGTCTTGGTTTAGTGGAGGCCAAGGAATAGACACATTGTTGCCAGAAAAATGGGATACCTCCTTGTTCAACTTCTAGGAAATCCAACTTTTTAGTGCAATGAAATACTGTATCTGTAAAACTGAGCAATAAGCTACTAGACCTAGCATTAAATTTTTATTCATTAAATTTATTTATTTATTTAAAAATAAAGTTTCTCTTTTATCATTCATTCATCTGTTGTCTGATACCTATGGTCTGCTGCATTATTCTGAATCAGTGGAAGAAACTGGGAGTTGAGTCATGGCTACTGGACTTCTTTTTTGAGAGATAGAAATGTTTCGCTGTTCATCCAAACAGCTTCATCGGTCTGAATACAACTAGTGCAAGAGACCTTCTTATAGTCAGCTTGACCTCTTGTCCCCTGGTCTGATTGGCTCATAAGATGAACTAAGCCTGAATAGGCTCGTTAGGGAGACATTAGTGTCCATGCCCTTAAGGTAAACAATGGCCTAAGGTGCTGAAACCCATCAAGAATGGGTCATTAGCTGTGACCTGGTGGTGAAGGCTCCTTGATTTGCCTGGGTACTTTGGAAAGTACAGCCTGATAAGTAGCAGATAGACTATGCCAGAGCCCACCACCTCTGTTGAGGGAGGGATTTTCAATGCTAACATGAATGGCTTCCCTTACTCCTCTCTCAAACCACCTCTCTTCTTTGTCTAATAGGTGTACATCCTCATCTTTGAAAGAGTGCCCTTTGTCCTTCTAATGGAGGTGTACTGCTGATTCTGGTCCTGAGCTGTTACCTCTCCTATGTCGGGCCATTCTTCTGTTTAATGGCTGTTTAGTTTCTCCAATGTAGAGGTCTGAACACTCTTCACTGCATTGGACTGCATATACTATATTGCTCCTTTTTATGGTTTGGTATCAGATCCTTGGGTGGACAAGTCTCTGCCTTAGTGTGTTCATGGGTTTGAAATAAACAGGGATGTGGTGTTTGCCAAAAATCCTTTTAAGCTTCTCCGACACTCCAGCCATGTAAGGAATGACCAGGTTCTTCCATCATGTCTGGGTCTCAGACTGATCCCTTGTTCTTCTGGGATGGCCCACTGCTTTGTTGAAGGCCCACTTTGGATATCCACAGGCCTTACGTGCTGTCTTCAGGTGCCTGTCTTCCTTCTTCTTGGCTTCTGAGGAGGTGGGGATGCTCTCTGCTCTGTGGCTTAGGGTCCTGATGACTCCTAGTTTGTGTTGTAATGGATGGTGGGAGTCAAACAGTAAGTATTGATCTGTGTGGGTGGGTTTCCTGTAAACTTCTACTCCTAGGCCACGGTCAGGTCTGATGATGACTGCACAATCCAGGAAAGCCAGCCTGTTGTCTTGGGTGTCTTCCCTAGTGAACTTAATATTAGGATCCACTGCGTTGATGTGGTCTGTAAAGGCCTGTACTTCCTGCGTCTTTATTTTAACCCAGGTATCATCTACATACCTGAACCAGTGGGATGGTGTTGTCCCTGGGAAGGTGTTGAGTGCCTTCTTCTCCACTTCTTCCATGTATAGGTTTGCTACAATTGGTGACACAGGGGAACCCATGGCACAGCCATGCTACTGTCTGTAGAAGTCCCCTCTGTACATAAAATATGTGGTGTTCAGACACAGGTCCAGGAGCAAGCCTATCTGGTCTGGGTTGAGGCGGCTTCTGGAAGTGAGGGTGCTGTCTTCTCTTAATCTTCTCTTTACCATTATTACCGCATCAGTGGTGGGTATGCTGGTAAAGAGTGATGTAACATCAAAGGATACCATGGTATCCAGTTTGAGCTCCCTGATTTTAGAAACAAACTCTTCTGAGTTGTGTACGTGGTGGTCCGTGTGTCCAACCAGTGGTAAAAGTCTCTGCTGCACTGTCCAGTGCTCAACCACCACCATCCAACCTCACCAGTCACCAGCCAAGAGAGAAGTGCTGTGACATCCCTCAGCAGGGATGAGAGCATCACAATTCTGCCTGTGGACAAAGGAAGGTGCACTGTCGTCCTCAATACTGTGGACTACCATGAGAAGGTTATCACACTTTCAGATGATCAAAACACATATGAAAAACTAAGAAGAGACCCCACCAGCAATTACAGGAAGAAAGTAAATAGAATGCTTAAAACTCTTGGAGCAGGAAAACGCAATTGACAGGGTGACCTACCACCAGTTATATCCCGGAGAGACAGTCCCCTGCTTTTATGGACTTCCCAAGATCCACAAGCAAGGAATCCCCCTCAGACCTATTGTCAGCAGTAAAAATTCAGTGACTTACAACATCGCAAAATACCTGGAGTGGCAACTATCCTAGCCCCACTGGTTGGACACACAGACCACCACGTACACAACTCAGAAGAGTTTGTTTCTAAAGTCAGGGAGCTCAAACTGGATACCATGGTATCCTTTGATGTTATATCACTCTTTACCAGCATACCCACCACTGATGCGCTAATAATGGTAAAGAGAAGATTAAGAGAAGACAGCACCCTCACCTCCAGAAGCCGCCTCTACCCAGACCAGATAGGCCTGCTCCTGGACCTGTGTCTGAACACCACATATTTCATGTACAGAGGGGACTTCTACAGACAGAAGCATGGCTGTGCCATGGGTTCCCCAGTATCACCAATTGTAGCAAACCTATACATGGAAGAAGTGGAGAAGAAGGCACTCAACACCTTCCCAGGGACAACACCATCCCACTGGTTCAGGTATGTAGATGATACCTGGGTTAAAATAAAGACGCAGGAAGTACAGGCCTTTACAGACCACATACTGTTTCGGGTGGTCCGGGACCTTCTTCAACCGAGAAATACGATGGAGGTTCTGGACCACTCAGCAGCCCGCTGTGACGAGTTTGCTGTCCACTTTGAGGAAAAAATCGCTCAGATTCGTAGGGAATTGGACTCCACTATTGGTGCAGAATCAAGGGATGTGTCCAGTGTGCCGTGCTTAGGTCCAGTATTATTGGATGAGTTTCAATTATTGAGACCCGAGGATGTGGACAGGGTGCTTGGATCTGTCCGTGCTACCACTACGCCACTCGACCCTTGCCCTTCTTGGCTAATTGAAAGATCTGCCAGGGGAGTTCGCACCTGGGTCCAGGAAGATGTAAACGCCTGATTAAGAGAGGGAGTGGTCCCTGCTGCCTTAAAAGAGGCAGTAATTAGGCCACTCCTTAAAAAACCTAACCTGGACCCAGGGCTGGTGGTTAACTACCGTCCAGTAGCGAACCTCCCTTATTTGGGCAAGGTGTTGGAGCGGGTGGTGGCCGGGCAACTCCAGGCACTGCTGGATGAAACGGATTTTCTGGATCCATTTCAGTCTGGTTTCAGGCCGGGTTTTGGTACAGAGACTGCCTTGGTCGCCCTGTATGATGACCTCTGCCAGGAGAGAGACAGGGGGAGTGCAACCCTGTTGATACTCCTGGACCTCTCAGCGGCTTTCGACACCATTGACCATGGTGTCCTTCTGGATAGGCTGGCCAGGTTGGGAGTCGGAGGCACCGCTTTGCGGTGGTTCCATTCCTTCCTGGCTGACCGTGTCCAGAAGGTGGTGCTGGGGGACAGTTGCTCTGCCCTATGGCATTTATGTCATGGGGTTCCTCAGGGCTCTATACTGTCTCCCATGCTGTTCAACATTTACATGGAACCACTGGGAGAGGTCATCAGGAGGTTTGGACTGAGGACTCAGCAATATGCTGATGATACTCAGCTCTACCTCTCGTTTTCCACCAATCCAGGTGAGGCGGTTTCTGTCCTGAACTCGTGTCTGGGCCAGATAATGGACTGGATGAGGGTTAACAAATTGAAACTCAATCCAGACAAGACAGAAGTGCTGTTAGTGGGTGCTTCGCCAGACAGGTTAGAGGGCCACTTCCCTGTTCTGGACGGGGTTGCACTCCCCCTAAGGGACAGGGTCCGCAGCTTGGGGGTGCTCCTGGACCCCAGTCTAACTCTGGAAGCCCAGGTGTACTCGGTGGCCAGGGGTGCCTTTCTCCAGCTGCGGAAAAAATATCAGCTACGCCCCTACCTGGATGAACGGAGCCTCATAACAGTTACGCATGCACTGGTAACATCCCGTATTGATTACTGCAATGCGCTCTACATGGGGCTGCCTTTGAAGACGGTTCGGCGATTGCAACTGGTTCAGAATCGTGCAGCGCGGCTAGTAAGTGGTGGGGCCACTAGGGATCACATCACGCCGATTCTACGTAGCCTACATTGGTTACCAGTTGCTGCTCGAGCCCAATTCAAAGTGCTTGTTTTGACATATAAAGCCCTAAATGGCTTAGGACCTGGATACCTGAAGGACCGCCTCCTTCCATATGAACCTACCCGGCAATTAAGATCAAGCCAGGGGGCCCCTTGAAAGAGCCATCCCTCAAGGAGGTAAGAGGGATGGCTTGCAGACACAGGGCCTTCTCGGCAGCTGCCCCCAAGCTATGGAATGCCCTCCCAAGTGAGATCCACCTGGCGCCAACACTGATGACATTTCGGCGCCAGGTAAAAACCTTCCTGTTCCAGAAGTTTTTTAATTGATAAAATTTAGATTGTGGGTCTTCTGATGGCAATTTTAGTGTGATGTTTTACTATAAGGTTTTTATTGTTGTTTTAATTATTTATTGTTGTTTGATGTTTTTAACTGTTTTAATTCCTTGATTGTAAGCCGCCCAGAGACCTTTGGGTAGTGGGCGGCATATAAGTTGTAAAAATAAATAAATAAATAAATAAATAAATAAATAAATAAATAAATAAATAAAGTAACAGACACCAAAGAGTAATAACCTAATTTGCAATTTGCAAAGGTATGAAATAATAGCTGAAATCTTGTTGTTTAGCACAGTACGTCACACAGTGAACTCCTCCATATGTTTGATTAATTTAAATAAGCTTACTCTAGTTGTGACCTACTGTGTTAAACTACATTGAAACTCAAACTGTGTGTGTGTGTGTGTGTGTGTGTGTGTGTGTGTGTGTGTGTGTGTGTGTGTGTGTGTGTGTGTGTGTGTGTGTGTGTGTTGTGTCGTTACAGTTGTGACCAAGTTTTCATGACCCCATGTCCATGGAGTTTTCTTAGCAGGAATACTGGAGTGATTTGTCAGTTCCTACTCCAGGCGCCTACAGCACCTGGTATTCCCTAGTGTAGACCTATTTAAATTAATGCACTTGATCACCAAATCTCCCTTGATTTAAACTAGGGTAAATTACTGCACTAAGGAACAGTGTATGCTTTACTTTTTAAAGTGGATGTGCTTCTAGTTGTGAATTAGCCGTTTCACCTGGTTCTTCCCAGAGAAGAAAGGGTGGTAGAAATGTGAAGAACTGTATTTAATAATACTTTCTTGATAGAGATTGGGACAAACCACTGGTTTACCAGGTGAATAGGTGTTTGGTATTTCCCATCACTTCCTCTGCCCTTGGCACCTACTCATAGGCAGCACCTCAGGTTCCTTGCCCCATCTCCTCCGGGCATTACTTCTGAGTGGACAAGGAACCAGCTGCGGTAGGCCAGGAAACTGCTGAACCCCTGTTTGGCTGATAAATGAATCAGCATGGATCACTGAACTGGGGATTCATGCCCATCTCCAGTTCTTAATACTTCTGGAGCACTCCACATTTAAAATTTGCTGCAGATATTCCTAGACATACCTCTCATAATAAAATTCTGTAGAATTCTCTTGCTTTGCTGCATGATTACAGAGTGCACAAGAAGAAGAAAATATAGAAGAATTGTCAATTCACCAGTAGCAGGGCAAGGAACTAGTTGCAGAAGCAGGAAAGAATGAAGTAACATCTTAAATGCACTACCCCACCCCCACCCCCATTTTTTGTCTTTCTCTTCTACTGAAGTATATTGCTTTCAGGTGCAATCTTTTTAGATAAACCAGCAAGTGAACATACGTTGGCTCAGTTGTGTTCATGTGACCTGCTCCAGTTACTTGTATTGCAAGACATTGCTTGTTGATCAAGGCAAAATGTAGAAGAAATGTTTGCTTTTCTTGCAACATGCTCTTAAACCAAGTAACCAAGGTATTACTGTACTTATCTTTTATTTACTCAATAGATTAAATTCAATTTCTTTTCTTACTTTGCAACACATTTTAAACATGTTTGTGCAAGTATTGTAGCAATTGTAATTTTCTTCTTCAATCACATGTATTCATGCCTATATGCATGTGTTTAATTTATTTCTTCTTGCACTGTAGCTCTGCAAATTTGATATGCCTATGGAGGAAAAAAAGCTATGGCTTGTCCAATCGCCATTAAGCTTGCTAGCTATTTTAAAAGGTTAAGTTGCTATAAATATGTATGTAGAAAATCTTTCAGATGATCAGTTTGAGTTTATCATTTGATATATTTACCTAACTCATTCTGAAAAAGGCTTAAGTTGTGTTCCTTTCACCAACATTAAAGGTTATAAGAAGTACGGTAGTTTAAGAATGTATTGGTTGCTTGCTGTAAAAGAATGATAGTAGAATCACTGTTCAAATAGTGGTGGTGAAGGTAAGAGGATCCTTTAATTTAATTCACAAACTCTAATTCCTATCTGATCTCTTCAGTTTTAAATTATCACTATATCGTGAATAAAAGATATCCCCCCCCCCAATTCTGTGTCTTTGTTAATTGGAGGCTGTTCAGCAATCTAAACTCATACATGCATTTATTTTCTATCTACTTCTGTTTCACTTAAGTGCTGGAGAGGACTGCCAGCTGGTGGTTTCTCTTCTTGTACCTTGCCAATCTACCACTATGCCATTTTGAAATATGGTTTTTAATAAAATGGTGACAAGCATGTCACCAGATGCAGGGTGGAGAACGAGGTGGGGAAGCAAGGGAGTGGGCCAGCCAGGGAAGCTTTTTCTCAGCACTGAGAGGCGGAAACCAAAGTAGGCTGCTGTTGGGAGTGGCACTTCCTTCTCACACTGTGTGTATGTCTCTTGCACAAACTCTCTGGGATGGTAATCCTGTAAGACGTTCAGTTTCTTTTGGAGGGTGTTGCACAGTGTAGGAAATGCCATGAAACGTGAGTCATGCCTGCTTAGTTAATGGCAATGTGACATGGTAAGTTATGCAACTAACTTAGATATGTATAAATCACCTGTAGGATTCTGGCTATAACATGTGGGTTTCCAAACATAGTTTAACGCCTTGTGTTGACAAGGCTTATAAATCCTTGTGTATGCACATGTGTGTTTTTGAATATTGCTAGCGCAGGAAGAGGCATATGTGATTCCCACAACTTCCATTTATATAGTATAAATAAAGCTAAAAGATTGCAAGGAACAACAAAAAATGAATCCCACAACTAAATGGAGATTTGTACCCAAACCTATTTTTTCCTAGTACTAATACCTAAACAAGAGCGCTTCTCAATTGCCTTCTAAAGCTATAATGTATAACCTAGAACTTGCCACAAAAGATATAGGAGGAGAACTATCTGCCTTCTGAAAACAGGGATGCTGTAACCAAGGGTTACACTTATATGTGGGATGTGTGTGTATGTGTTGTGTCATTACAGTCGTGACCGACTCTTCGTGACTCCATGCCCATGGAGTTTTCTTGGCAGGAATACTGGAGTGGTTTGCCAGTTCCTACTCCAGGTGCCTACAACACCTGGTATTCCCTGGTGGTCTCCCATCCAAGTACTAACCAGGGCCGACCCTGCTTAGCTTCTGAATGATGCTGACCAAATTCTTGCTCAGCCACTAAACCCTAAGCAACTCTCAACCCACCTAGAATCATTGTTGCCAGAGAGTTGGTAAGGCATTTCAAAAGTTAGTAAATGTTATTAGAGGGAAGCTCTTCTCCCTCTCACAAAATACCAGAACTAGGGGACATACACTCAAATTGAGGGCTGGGAGAGTAAGAACAGACAAAAGAAAATATTTTTTCACCCACTGCATTGTTAGTCTGTGGAACTCCCTGCCACAGGATGTGGTGATGGCATCTGGCCTGGATGCCTTCAAAAGGGGATTGGACAGATTCCTGGAGGAAAAGTCCATCACAGGTTACAAACCATGATGGAGATGTGTACTCTCCAAGCTTAAAACCGGGGTACTTCAAGGGCCAGATGCAGGGGAGTGGTATCAGGAGACAGATATCTAGTCTCATGCGCTCCCAAACGCATCTGGTGGGGCCACTGTGAGATACAGGAAGCTGGACTAGATGGGCCTTTGGCCTGATCCAGCATGGCTCTTCTTATGTTCTTATGTTCTTATGTTCTTATTAAAATGTCTCAGATCTCAATTGTTACACAGTGTGACCTAAAATGTGTAAGGGGCTTTCAAGCAAATACCTAATAAGCTTGAAGATCATGCTCAAAGCTTTAAGACGAGTTTAAATTTAATGATTTCTATCTGCCTCTTGACTCTGTATATTTTGCAGGATGTATATTTTAAAACTACACTAAAGTACAGTGAAAAACAGAATATACTAAATTTTGCCTTTGCAAAAAAATCAGTTTTTTTATAAAGCATTTTCCCATTAATATCTGACTTTGACATGGTGTGATATTTTTCTTAATATAAAGGCCTTGTCACAGGATATGACAGGTACAAAGGATAGGCTTATCTCATAGACAGCCCCCCCCCCCACACACACACACATACACCTTAAGGCATACTACATGTAAAACATTGTTTACTAGATGGGAGTTGAGTCATGGCTACTGGACTTCTTTTTTGAGAGATATCTCTCAAAAAAGAAGTCCAGTAGCCATGACTCAACCCCCAGTTAAACGAACCTGGATGACTGAGAATCTTCACAGACGTATTGTTTACTAGATGTTTCAATGGTAAAATTTCTAAAATCTTGAAAGCTTGTATTGACAATGAATGGAACTTAATGGAACTCCTCCAGTGACTGGTATTGACCCCATGGGACCCATGCACCACAATCTATAGGTAGAATAACAGTTTCCTGATGTCTTTCAGCCCCTGTGGGTGTTGATAATGTGTATGAGAGTTTGTGTTCAGAAGTTAAAATGTAACATAAAAAAGGCAGAGTAAAATGGTAGTCTCTCTTTTGCGTGTGTACCAGTAGTTGAAGATAAGTGATTACAGTACTTAGCCTTGATTTAAAAACTTTAAAAGACATTTACTTTTATGCATAGAATAAATGGTGCTTTGACATTTGGCACTCTAAACATAGACTTGTGCTTGACTTATTTATATTGGTGTATAGAGATGGGGATGAATAAAAATGGTGACTCATCGTGATTTGTGATTCATCTGGGTTGATGGATCAACAAATCGATGAATTTCCAGTGATGAATTGATAAATCAACAAATTGATTCCTCTCCCCTCTAAAATGCTATCAACCCCCCCCCGGCATCTAGAGACCCGAAATTTGCAGGGATGCTTCCTCTGCCTCTTCTCTACAAGCCTTGCAAGTTTGGTCAATATTGTGGTTCATAAGTCTGAACTATGTATGTCCAAAGAGCCCTCTCAGGAAAGCCACTGAGAGGTCTAGCAGAACCAACAGGGACTTGTTTTCCCTATCTGTTTTCCAGTAGAGCTAATCCATCAAGATGATTAAAGTTGTCTGTTCTCAAACCAGGCCTGAAGCTAGACTGAAATGCATCTAGATAATCTGCTTCAGACAGGAATCTCTGGATCTGGGATGCCACCACACACTCCAAAACATTGCCCAAAAGTGAAATATCGGAGATTACTACTTAATTGTCTGATACAGTGGGATTCAAGAAGCATGCTTTTAATTTTTTACAAAGTTCTTACTACTGGTTCATTTATGCATGTTGGGATTGCTGGTATCCTTCCTTGCTGCAAGGAAGCATTCACCATTCCCTAACACACTCAGCCAGTCCCCCTCTGGGGTCATGTCCTGGATGTTAGCTGTCTTAACTTTTATTGACTTGACATTTAGCAACAGCGCTATTTGAGTTGGGAGAAAGTGTTTGTGTATGTGCAGTGAAAGCAGCATTCTATATTCCTCTCTCTTTCCTTAATGTCTCTGATGTCTGCCAACTCTATATTCCCACCACCACCTCTGGTAGTAGTGTGGCCCCCCCCCCCCACCATCCATCCTTCTTTTGACAGTACACACCTTTTGACAGACAAAATACCTTACAATGTCAGACAAAGTCAGCCAGGCACAGGAAACATTAAACAAACCCTATCTCACTTTCAACCCCCCCCCCCTCCAAAGCAAAGTGTTCTGCTTATATACTGCCCTATAGTGCTTAAAGCACTTTCTGGGCACTTTACAATTTATTTATGCAGGCTGCACATTGCCCTCCTCCAGTGAGCTGGGTACTCATTTTACCAACCTTGGGAGGACAGAAGGCTGAGTCACCACGAGTCTGCTATTTGAGATAGAAGCCCAGGTCATGATTACAGTTATAGCTGTGGTACAGCAGTTTGACCACTGTGCCACAAGACTCTTCCCACACAGTTCGTGTACATTCCACCTCCAAATAAGCTGTCTAAAAGTCCACATCCCCTTCTATGAGCGTACCTGGGCATTAAGATCATCAGGAGAGGCCTTTCTCTCAGTCCTATCACACCCACAGGGGCACTTTGTGGGGACACTGGGAGAGGGGCTTCTCGTCTTTATTGCCTTTCACAAGCACACAAGACCTTTCTCTTTAGGCAGGCTTTCCTGTAATTACTGGTAGTCTGAGAGAGTTTTTTTTTTAATGAATTGTTGTGCTCTGTTGTTTTAAATGTGGTTTAGTGTTGATTTGCTTTGCTTTTACTATAATATTTTAAATTCTTATTACATATCTGTATACTTACTGTTTCTTAGGTTTTAAATATTGTGTTTTTTTCATGATGTAAGCCACCGTGGGTCCTTTTTAAGGAGAAATGTGATATTAAATAATATTAGTCATAAAAGTCAAGAGGAAGACAAGGTAAGCTAAGTAAGGTTGAAGAGAGCAAAGCAGCTGGTTCATAATATGGGGGAGGGGAAGGTCTTTGTCCAACACTCTGAAGTTCTAAAGAAGTTGAAGAACACAGCAATAGATATTCCCCTGGTTCACATACTCCTTTGCCCTGGCAGATAACACACTTCTCTACCCAGGAATGCTGACACAATCTCCAGCTTTTATATACTCCTCCCCAAACATGTGGCAAAATGTCAGGAGGAGGGAACAGATGGTGCCAGCAGGAACAATTTGGCTTCTTGGACCACCTCCTGAATGTAAAAACCACTGTTTCTGCTAGGAACATGAAAACATTACCTGGAGTTTATTATTTCCTTGAAGTGGGTATGTTGCCTGTGACTCATCGACTGCACTTTAGTAGCAGAATGAGTCTTTGTCCAGCCCTTCTTTCCTATACTAAGGTCAAAACTCCCATTGTCTTTTCACTTGACTGTTTCAGTAATGATCTCTTTTAAATAATATCAAGAATAAACATTAATAATCTTCACCTGTTTCCTTCCTTCCTTTTCACTGCCACCAACATTTAGCAGCCCCATATGTATGCCTTTGTGTCCTTCACTCAGCCCCTTATCCACAGCCAGCCTTCTGATATTCAGCTCCTAGTTGGCACTCTGATATTGAGCTCCACACCACTTAACAAGAATTAATGTAATAAGATTATGTTAAAGTAATAGTGTCCACAGGATGTTATTTATTCCTAGGCTTTACGTTCACCCAGGACAATTCTTCACTCTCAGTCACTTCTCTCGCTCTCAAATTTCTAGCTCTTTATTTAAAAACTTATCCTCGATCTCTCTGCCCCTGAACTGCTTCAGAAACCTCTCCAACATGCCAGCAGGAGCTATTCTTTCCTGCATTCCACCTTCACTGGATATAATGAATACAGATCTTCTGGTGTGGATCTTGCCCAAAATTCCTAAATGTACTTATTATTTTGATATATGCAGTCAAATGCACTGTGTTGTAGTGGTGCACACTCTGTGGATAAATTATGGTAACATATCACTATGCATTTTTCACTACAAATACTTTTGGAGTTTTTTTTTGCTATACAGTAGGACCCCCATATCTGCCTGGGATTGGTTCCAAGCTGTCGTACAAATGCTCTTATTCAAGGGTGACAGCGGTGGTGGTGGGATGACGGGGGGGGGCAAAAAAGGGGGTGCCACATAGCCGCCAGCTGGCCCTTCATGCTGATGCAGCTACCAGCAGAGACCTCACACCACCATGCACGCCTGCCAACCAGACCTTCATGTTGTGCAGCCTCCGGCAGGCTCTTTCCACCGCTACTTAACTATGTGCATTCTGGAATGCACCAACACTTGGAAGTAACAAATTATGAAAGTTGCTAGCTGTCACAAGTTCCATTCAAAGAACATGTAATAAAGGTACAGTGGTACCTTGTATAAAGGAATTAATTTGTTCCAAATGAAATTATGTTGAGCAAATTTTCCTTTATACAAATTTCCTATAGGAATGCATTAAAACCAGAGTAATCCCTAATTATGTTGTACAGTTTCACTCCATAGATGATTCTGTTAAGCAAATTTCCCCTATCTCCGGAATTTTTTATGTTGTACAGATTTTATGTTATACAAACTGTTTGTTATACAAAGGTCCACTGTATATGTAAAAAGTAATACAAGGAGTGGAATTTATGATAGTGTTGATTTTCAGTTTATTGCATTGCAGTCAATCAGGCTTTTTCCAAAAAAACACAACAAAAAACCAACGGATTAAATAACATTGTTTAAACAAATAATAACATAAGATCAAATATATGAAATAAACTTAAATATAGTGAATACTATAATTATTTGTTAAAATATATTCATCATTATTTATTGAAATAGTATATTACTACTGTGAGGAATAAATACTGACCTTACTAATGCTGCTTTTGGAAAGATTGAAATATGAATGACACATAATAATATGTTGATGCCCACGAGTACTGCTTTGTTTAACAGCATATTATTTCCAAAATCAGCAAACTGTATCAAGAGTGATTGCATGACTAAGGAGTAACTTTTTTCTAGGTTTTTCCCCCTTTCAAAAGGCAATTTTAAAACTTTTTAGTTGTAATTTGAGTAGGATTTTTCAAACTTTATGCCATGCTTTTAAAAGTCCTAACAAATAACAAATGCAAAAAGTGATCATAGACTAAATCACTCTAATAATAATGAATAGACATGGGCACGACTTGGCGAAATTGTCGTTTCCGTTTTCGGATATCGTTTCCGTTACGTAACGGAAACGGTAACGACAATTAAGCTATCAGAACTCGAACTCGAACCGAAAAAAGAAAAATTGGGTCTGATTTGTCGTTGTCGTTCCTGGCATTGCACAGCGAACGCGCGATGCCAAGCGGCACAGAAAAAAAAGTTTTAAAAAAAAAAAAAAACTCATTCCCGGCCAAAAAAGCAGGCAAAAATATGCCTGCCTGAGGGCACCTACCAGAGGGGTGGTTTCAGGGGGGGTCCCCAGCCTCCCCCCCCTCCTGTCCTGGGCTGCTGGTACCAGGCTGGGAGGGGGCATCCTCGGCGTCTCCATTTGCCATGCGGTGCGGGGGGATCCAAAATGGCGTCCACAATATTTTTTTTGAAATCATGGTCCAAAAAACCACCAAAGCACCACAGAAACATGCGAAAATTAGCTATTTTAAATGCTTGAATTTTTACAGTAGCAGCAGTGGGTTTTTTATAGCAGTAAAAGGTCGCACTGATTTTATTTTATTTTTATTTTTATTTTTTTTACACCTGTGCAATGATGGGCTGGCCATGGGATGGGACCATGCAAATTTTTGGACCCATTCTACCAATCGCATGGCCAGGTTTTGACTGACACTTCTGGATGTGCAAGAGGGCATAAAAAGCCGAGACACTCCCAGAAGAGTCGCAGTCCAGGCTTGGATATGGGTGGGAGAGGGCTGTGTGTAGCTGGCTGCTGTGCGAGACTAGTTTCGATTTCGCAGAGCCTTTAGATTTCAGTTAGGCAGGCAAGGAGGGAATTGATTCAATTGAATTTTTAGGAAATAATAATAATTCCTTTCATTCTCTGTCTGCTGTGGGGAATAGCAATGCAGTTTATTCTTTTTTATTCTCCTGTAGTTTGTTAGGATTTCTTTTCTGATAGTGCTTCAAAGGGGGGAGGTTTGAGTGGGAGGGGAGGTGTGGATTTATTTTAAAACTTTCATTTGCTTGGTGGCAAGCCAAGGTCCTTTCATACCCTGCCTGCAGCTCTGCTGTGGGTGCACTGCCCACTTTGTTTGCAATAAAAATTGCAATTGCTTTATTCGATGCAGTCTTGTGCAGCAAGTCAGTTTAAAGTGTTTTCCGCCTGCTCTGGGTCATTGCGGGACCCGCGCCCACCGCCCGTGCGCCCGCCCCTCCCCCCTGCTGCTGCCGCCGCCCGCCCATGGCCCCCCCTGCCACCCCGCCCGCCGCCTAGGGCGCAAAAACACCTAGCGCCGGCGGGACGCCACTCGCGGACGTCAAATCGCGCGAAATTCGCGGTGGCGGTAACGACAAACGACACAACAAAACGACAAATTTTTAAAAAAAATTGCAAAAAACGGAAACGAGCCAAAATGGACCCGTCCCGAAAAACGACAACTCGAAAAAAAAATTTTTCTGGTCATGCCCATCTATAATAATGAATAACAATTCTAACATTATAGTGAGTATTAAGAACAGAACCTGGAAAAGCTGTTGTTGTTGTTGTTGATGACTGTAGCTTATTAGATCCCACAATCAGAATGGCTAAAAGCCATGCCCCCTGGGAATTCTAGGAGCTATAGAGAATAGAGATGGGCACGAAACAAAATTTTTAATTTGTTTTGTTATTCATTTCATTACCTAACAAAACAAATAACGAACTGACCCATCAAAGAAAAACGAAACGGAATTGAAATTTTCTGCTTTGTTTCTTTCATTTTTTGTTTTCCCATAGGAATGCATTGAAGCAATGCATTCCTATGGGAAAGGTTTCCCTTGCAATTGGTGTGGGGAAACCACAGGCTTTTTCCTGCCAGAAGCCAGTGCCGCCGATCAGCTGTAGCACTGGTTTTTGGTGGGAAAAGGATTTTAAAAGCCCGCCCTTTCCTCCGCCATGTTCTGAGTCCTCCTGCCTAGCTGTCAATGGCTGAACCCCTTTAAACCTGGCATAGTCAGCACCAGGGGCTCCCCCTGGTACCGACTTGGCCAGGTTAAAAGCAGTCCAGCAACTGACAACCCAGCAGGAGCCTTCAGAAAATGGGTCAGGAGGGAAGTTGCAGTGATCCCGCTGCCCTACCAACCCATTTTCTGAGGGCTCCTGCCAAGCTGTCAATCGCTGGACCCCTTTAAACCCAGCCCATTCAGTACTGGGGGGCCTCCTGGTACCGACTAGGCCTGGTTTAAAGGGTTCCAGCGATTGACAGCCCAGCTGCAGGGAAAAATGTCAAAAGAGACACCACTTCTTGCCTCTGCATGCGGAGGTGGGAAGCGGGGTCTCTTTGAGATGCTGTGCCTCTCAGCTGAGAGGCACTGGCTGGGGGAGCTCTTTTCCCCACCCCACAGTGGCTGGGGGGAAGATTAAGCCCCTCTTTCCCCCAGTCAAAGTTGCACAAGCACCACACATATACACTGCGCACAAAATGAATAACGAATCAACGAAATGATTTTTTTAAAAAAGTAAAATGAAATGAAACAAACTGAACCCTAAAGTGAACTGAAGCAAAACAAATCACCATTTTTTCGGTTCGTGCCCATCTCTAATAGAGAAACCTTCAAGATAGCAAAATAGGAAGTATAAAGAGAGGGTTCTTATCCCTTTTCTTAGTTTTGATACAAATTATGTGAGATAAAAATGTAAAGTTCCTACAGATGAATCAAAATTAAAATAGTCGAGTTTTCTCTTAGTGGAAATGACAGATGGAGTGTTGAATTGCTGTTATGGGTTCTGGGATTTGTAGTTCTACTATTAACCATTTTTGGGAGAAAATGTGCTATTGGGCGATGAAAACCTATGCCATTACCCAGGGCTGGCGCGTCCATTAAGGTGAACTAGGCAGTTGCCTAGGGCGCCAAAATGGAGAGGGGGCGCCGGCCAGCCTGCTGCCCCCTGTGACCATCGCCGCCACCCCGTGCCTGCCGCTCACCCGCTGCCGCTCCCCGTCCCCCTGCCACCCCCGGCCCCACCGCCCCACCCCTCGCCTAGGGCGCAAAAAAACCTAGCGCCGGCCCTGACATCACCATCTTCCCTTACAACAAGCTTCTCTTCCTTGAAGCAACTCAAGAGAGAGGAGGTTACAGGATTTTGATGAATTTGTCAGTGCCTTCTTTCATCATTATTGTTCATAAAGAGTTGATCTAGAATGCTTGTTTATTTGAACACCCTTGCTCTCAAATACTTACAGAGTTACTCCAACAAAATTAAAATATTTCTTTTTAACAGAGAATGGTGGTTAATACAGTCACATGCCATACAGGAGTATAAAGATAATTAATAACATTTTTATTAAACTGCAGCATCTTTACAGCACTCCCATGTTCTACTATAACAATTCCTACCTTGTTCCTATAGATGATGCTGGACCTCACCTCCCAGGAGCCCCAACCATCATGCCTAATGATGTGGGCAGTTGTCGTGTAACAACATCTGGGGCATTAAGATAAGGAACCACTATTATGATCTTCAGGATTATTTTGCAAAACTGGATAGCCTTCCTAACTGTTAAACCCATGCTGCACCTGTATGCAGAAACACATTCCTGCCTATTTCCATTGTCACAAACAAATGCATGATGGATGTGTCTTTACTCCATGAATTGTACTATTGTTGACCTTGTATGCTATAAAGTCAGAAATGTCTTATAACAACCTTAGAATGATTTGCAAGGCAAGTGAAAGGAGTAGTTTTTCCTTTTCCATCCTCCAGAAAGTTTCCATGTCAGGGAATAGAACCCAGGTTTCCTGAGTCCTAATCCAATACTCTTGGATTAGGGTACCCTGACTGTGTTATATGGACTTTTAAAATAATGGGTACCCTGACTGTGTTATATAGACTTTTAAAATTACATTTTTATTAATAATTGAAGAACAAATTTCCTGCTACATTCTGAAGGTCCAGATTCAGCTTGCTTCTGTTTTATGAACAAAAATATATAAAATGAATTTCCTTTGTTTCATAAGGTAAAAACACTACCAGTAGTGTGTACCCCTTTAAAATATTTAGCACCTAGTCTCTATCCTCTGATTTGTAAAACAATTTATGAATATATATTTTTGCAGGGTTCACTCTCTAGCCCAATTCAATTGCAAGGCAACAAAAAACTACTTTAAAACATAAGGGTTTGGGTTTTTTGGGGAAACAGGCATTTAAGCAGAAACTGTGTATATGGTCCATACAACACTTTCTCCCCAGGAATTGGAGCATTAAATTTAAAAAAAAACTGGGTATATTTTACCATAAGCCAACGAACATTACTTGTAATTTTTTGGGATCTAAATAAATTAAGTGCTACCACTTACAGGAGGAAAAACTTGAGAGTTCCATTTAGCCTGATAGGAGGATCCTTTCGTGATGAAATGTTGCATAAATAATACCAGAGGGGAGGGTTCTGTTCACAGTTGCCATGGAGACCTTTGTGCCAGACTGAATTCTATTCTTTGTAGTTTAAGACAGCCACCCTTGGGTCTTGGAGTGTCTTAGTATTTCACATCCTCCTTGTCTTTTATTTTTCGGCAAATGCTTGTACGGTTAAAAACCAAGGAAGGAGACTTCTGATCACTGGTACTTGGATGGTCAGGATGGTCACTAGCATTGATGGTTTAAAATCTTATACGTTTACTTTTCTTTATGATGAAAGAAATGAATTGACTAGACCTGCTTGAAGCACTGTTTTTAGAGGAGGGAAACTCATCCTGCAGCTTTGTTTTCCAGGTTTGTGCTGGATACTTTTTTTCTACAAATATATATTGTATATATATTGTCATGAACTGACCATGAACTATTAGTTTACAAAGTGAGCAAAATCTATTTGCAAAGGTAAAAAGAAAAAAAGCTAAATAGATTTGTGGTGTTTGTTTATGTATGTTCCAATTAGGTTTGTGTAAGGTTTCTAACTAAGCTGTGACAACCAACTGTCTAGAAGTTGTACTACTGTAGTTTTTTTTAAACAAACAAAATACTATCTATTTTAATAATTGTGAACTATCTATTTTAAAATTAAGGTTTTTATTTTAAAAAATCTTATACATTAATATATTAAAAGGGCTTTGGTAAGAATGGATTGCACTTTTATCCAGTTTAAACTTAGCTGATTAAAACATCTTTATACAATTGAGTTTTATTCAGTTTTTTTTCCTTGGTTCATTTTTTTCTCCATTAAATTTTGGAATACTACAATTACAGAAGAGATATAAAACAGAGAGAAAGTTTTTAACTGGAGCACTTTAATTTTTATTTCATGCTTCCACCACCCTTTGAGCAACTTAGTTTTGCTAGTGGTATTTCATTTAGTTTAAATATTCAAAGAAAATACGGTAAATACTATAACTGTAGCAACAGTCTGGGTGAAGTAAGATATAGGAATCAATGTCTGGAGTACATTACTACAATTTCTCTTTTATAATAAAAACCTCCTGCTTTGCATTTTCACTCAAAAATATATTTATTTTTAGTTCTTGTTTAGCAGGCATACATTTCTTTGAAAATTTTTGTGCCAGATACAATGCAGTTAGAAGCAGAATATTCAGTCATCTCAGCTAATATGAATTGCAGTGTAAAGAGTTACTTGATAATAGCTTTTGAGTCTAATGTCATGGACGAATAGTGACAGAGCCAAAGAAGACTATGAATGACTGATCAGCAAATTAAATAAATGAATGGGTACATCTTAAATATACATCTCTATGTACTTTGCAACTCTGAACTCTGATCTCCAAGAGAGCCTATGCTTTAATGTCTGAATCTCAGTGTAAAACAGCATTTCCTAACATTCTTTATTGTCCAGCAATGACGTATACCAAGTATACCAGTGATTTTAGAAAATTGTAGAAAAACATGCAGAAGTTTGGCAATATGTTTTAGATTTATAAAATATTTTCATTCACACTACTAGCATGGAGAAAGCATTTTCTTAGTAATAGTTTCATAAAATCATCTGCAGTGAATAAACCATAGGATCTATGGATAAACCATAGGATCTGTAATGGTGAACAAAACAAAACTAGGAGCCAGTACAACTTGGGGCCCAACAACAGTGGGCAAGATGATAGTCATGAGATATGAGGAAATAATATGCTCACGCTTTAAGTACAGTACATGTTTTCTTGTCCTTTTCCAAAAAATGGGTGTGTGTGTATTTTTATCTTACATCAATAATATGAGATTGTTTAATCCTATGTTAAAATATATTATTTGCATTTTAATGATATATACATAAAATTTAATTACATTATCTAGTTCTTAAAACTACAATAAAGTAGTTCTAGTCATATTGTACATTGAAATATCTCTTTATGTGCTAGTTCATGCTTTATTAAGTTCTGATTTAAGACCTGAACATTCATTTTGTCATATTAAGAACACATTTGACTGATTTGATCCAAGGTACTGGCTTACTATTTTGCAGCTCCTGGCTGAGTAAAATGGCAGCATCTGTTTCTTGAATGACAATGAATTTAGATCATAGGTATCATCACATAAAACTTTCCTGAGTAGATCTGGAAGTTGAGTTATGGCCACTGGACTTCTTTTCTTAGGAGATTGAAACATTTCTCTGCTCATCCAAACAGCTTCGTCAGTCTGAGGAAAGCTAGTTGAGAGTCCTCCATTTTATAGTTCACTTTGACCTCATGTCACCATGATCTGAAATAGGCAAATAAGATTAACAATGGCCTGAATAGGTTTGTTAGGTGGGCAATAGGCTTATTAAGTACCTGTTAAAGGACAAAGAACACTCATTCAAAGATGAGGATATACAAATATTAGGCAGAGAAGATAGGTGGTTTGAGAGAGGGGTCGGGGAAGCCATTCATGTGAATATTGAAAACCGCTGTCTCAACACTTATCAGGCCATGATTTCAACAATCCCCAGAAAAATCAAAAATATTTCACAGATCTACCAGCGCCATAGCTAACGACCCATATTTAATGAGTGTTGGGAAGGTTAATGGTGGGAGTGTCACGCACCTTAGACCAGTGTCCACCTAATGAGCCTATTGTCCACCTAAACAGCAGAAGGGGAGAGATAGGTAACAGCATTCATCTTCTCTCACTTACTTGAGTTGCCTATCAAATACATTAAATACTTAAGTATTTCCTGTTTGTTGTGATAAAGGCAGCTTGTGTCTGATAGTCATCATGTTCATTATTTCTTAACGTGCAGTAGAGCATGATTGGCTCAGGGTTGTTATGTGATATGAAGGAGTCTGACCGTTTATTGCCACATGGGGGAATGTGATGCACATGGCTTCATGCACACACACCAGCCTAAGAACTGATATCTACAGAGTGAGAACATAATAAAAATGAAAGCAGTTTGCCCTGTTCTACCTAGTGTAGCTAATGTGGAGGGGAAGTAAACAAGGTCAAGAATGAAAGGGCCCTTAGCACGACCAAATCTATACTGAAAGAAAACAGAGATGATGAAAGCATGATGAAACAGTAATGATGAGAAATCCAGTCAAGGAGTTCTCATGCATTTTGTAGTTTTACTGTGATATGCAGAGATTGTCCTAAGGGTTCAAAAAACCATAATTCTGTGAGCACAATATTTCGTAGATGTGAGATCCTTTTTATATTAATTACTAATGCAGTACTGGTGTTTTGCCTCAAATGTTAGTTTTATGATGCTTTGTGAAAAACAAATTGAAATAAACTTTATTTTTTTAAGTACAGTACTTGCATTAACTGTTGTGATGAAGTCTGCTGCGTCCTTGAATTAATGACTTTAGTACTCGCAATGATTTGGGATTGTAAAACATCCTGTGCTATAATGAAATCAGGGCAGAAGTCTCATGTATTAAAAGGGTGGGGACAATGCATTCATCATAACAGCACATCTTTCTTATTGCTTAAGATGTAGCTTGTTCTATTTTGGTTTGTTGACACTACATCACATTAGCAATTTTAAAATCTAGCAGTCTCATTCTTGTTTTCTTTCTTATTGTTTCATCCTTAAATTGACAGTACCTGCACTCAGACTCAGCTTATAAATATGTCAATTATTGTGTGATTTCAACCCCTTCCCACTCCGGCCAATATCTTACTCAGTTTCTACTGAACATAAAGTTCTGCAAGTATGATAACACTGAATGATGCCTTTTATGTGAGCATTGCCAATGGCAAACAAAGGATGGGATTTCTCCATGGAAATCACCTCTTCACAATGGGAGTGCTTATGCAAGCAACATGATCTCATTTTACTATGCTAGCACAATTTTCTGCACACCTATTAGAAGCTCAGATTCTGTCTATCATCTATTATTTTTGCACATGCTTTTCAAAGGTAAGCACATGGATTTTTCCATTGACTAAAGCATGATTGTGCTGATTTTTTAAAAATGTTCTACGTAATTTCCTGCACATATTTTCTCCAAAAAATATTGCTAGCATAATGAAAACATGGCTATGTAAGAAATGAGAGATTTAAACTTAGTATTCCTAAGCACATCCGATCTTGCCTGATTTCAGAAGCTAAGCAGGTTTGGCCCTGGTTAGTACTTGGATGAGAGACCCCCAGGGAATACCAGGCGCTGTAGGTGCTTGGAGTAGGAACTGGCAAGCCACTCCAGTATTCCTGTCAAAAAACTCAATGGACATGGAGTCACAAAAAGTTAGTCATGACTGTAACGACACAACTCTCTCTCTCTGGAATGCCATTAACCAAAACCACACACACACATGCGCCCATTCTCTCTCTCTCTCTCTCTCTCTCTCTCTCTCTCTCTCTCTCTCTCTCTCTCTCTCTCTCTCTCACTCACTCACTCACTCACTCACTTACTCAATCTCTCTCTCTCTCTCTTAGAAATGTAAATCTAATTATCTGCGAGGTGAGTCATGGCAACTGGATTTCGTTTTCTTGAGAGATTGAAATATTTTGCTGCTCATCCAAACAGGTTCATCAGTCTGAAAAAGCTAGTTGTGAGTGCTCCATTTTATAGCTCACTTGGACCTCTTGTCACTCTGATCTGAAATAGGCTCATAAGATGAACAATGGTAGATAACAGGTAGTCTTAAGGTGAACAATGGCCTAAAGTGCTGAAACTCATAAAGTATGGGTCATTAGCTATGGCCTTGGTGGTGAAGGTGTGAAGTATTCTTGATTTGTCTAGGTATGGTTGAAATCACAGCCTAAGTCACAGATAGACTGTGCCTGAATCCCCACCTCTGTTGAGAGAGGGGTTTTCAATGCTCACATGACTGGCTTCCCTGACCCCTCTCTCAAACCACCTATCTTCTCTGTCTAATATGTGTACATTCTCATCTTTGAATAAGTGCCCTTTGTCCTTCAAGTGCAGGTGTACTGCTGATTCTGGTCCTGAGCTGTTACCCCTCCTATATTGGGCCATCCTCCTGTTTAATGGCTGTTTAGTTTCTCCAGTGTAGAGCTCTAAATACTCCTCACTGCTTTGGACTACATATACTATACTGCTCCTTTTGTGTTTTGGTATCAGGTCCTTTGGGTGCATGAGTCTCTGTCTTAGTATGTTTGTGGGTTTGAAATAAACAGGGATGTGGTGTTTTCCAAAATCATTTTAAGTTTCTCAGACACTCCAGCTATGTAGGGAATGACCAGGTTCTTCTGTCAGGTCTGGGTCTCAGGGTGATCCCTTATTCTTCTGGGTTGGCATGCTTTTTTGTTGAAGGCCCGCTTTGGATATCCACAGGTCAAGTGCTGTCTTCAGGTGCCTGTCTTCCTTCAGGTGCCTGGCTTCTGTGGAGGTGGGGATATTATCTGCTGTGTTGTTTAGGGTCCTGATGACTCCTAATTTGTGTTGCAATGGATGGTGGAAGTCAAGCAATAAGTACTGATCTGTGTGGGTGTGTTTCCTGTAAACTTGTACTCCCAGGCCATGGTCGGGTCTAATGATGACTGCACAATCCAGGAAAGCCAACCTGTTGTCTTGGGTGTCTTCCCTAGAGAACTTAATATTAGGGTCCACCACATTGATGGAGTCTATAAAGTCCTGTACTTCCTGAGTCTTGATTTTCACCCAGGTATCATCTACATGCCGCTACCAGTGGGATGGTATTGTCCCTGAGAAGGTTTTGAATGCTTTCTTCTCCACTTCCTCCATGTAGAGGTTCACAACAATTGGTGACACTGGAGAACCCATGGCACAACCATAGAAGTCCCCTATGTACATAAAATAATGTGGTGTTCAGACACAGGTCCAGTAGCAGGCATATGTGGTCTGGGTTGAGGCTGCTCCTGAAGGTGAGGGTGCTGTCTTCTGTTAGTCTTCTCTTTATAGTTGTTAGGGCATTGGTGGTGGGAATGCTGGTAAAGAGAGATGTAACGTCAAAGGATACCATGGTTTTGTCTGTATCCCAAGACTACAGGCTGGCTTTCCTGGATTGTGCAGTCATCATCAGAGCCTATTCAGGCCATTGTTCATCTTATGAGCCTGTTGCAGACCAGGGTGACAAGAGGTCAAAGTGAGCAATAAAATGGAGGACTCGCAACTAGCTTTTCAGACTGATGAAGCTGTTTGGAAAGCTGTTTGGATGAGCAGCGAAACATTTCTATCCCTCAAGTAAAAGAAGTCTAGTTGCCATGACTTAGCTTCCAGATAAACTCACCTGGATGACTGAGAATCTTCACAGATGTAAATCCCATTAATTTTCCTCATATCTGCATCAGATAGGGATTACTGATATGAACAGTACCAAACGTTTTGCCCCTGAACTTTCTTTTAAAGAAGCAAAAACCAAAATGATTTGGTATCCATAGATAATTAGATGGAAAAAATTCTTGAGAAAGTGTCAGTATCTGAAATGTTATTATTTGTTAATGCAAGCTTACGGTGATTGGTAATGCACAAATCATGATTAATTTACTGAACCCTGGTAAATTTCCCAAGTGTACACAAAAAGTTTAGTTTGCCATTTCAAGCTGTATGGGTGAAACAAACAACATGTTGGGACAGAGTCATGGAGGTCATGGACTCCATGCAATCCAGAGCGCTCCCAACAGCCCATCTTCGGCATGCACATTGAAGTCCCCTACCACCAAAAGGTGGGGGGACCTCATCAATGCCACCAAGGTGAACCTAGTGAACTCTGGTAGGGATTGTGCAGGGTTGTGGGGAGCATGGTATCCCAACACAATGCCAAACCTATTCCACTGACCCACCAGTAGATGAAGTCATTCTAACCCTGGACACACTAACACCGCTGATTTGCTGACCAAAAGAGATTCCCTGTAAATGATAGCCACCCCCCAACCCTCTGACCTGCCTATGTTCTTGACAGGAAACCCAGGAGGGCACAACTGAGAGAGGGACACCATACCCTCTGCCCCCACCCAAGTCTCTGTAAAACAAGCCAAGTTGGGCCGCCCATCATTGATGACATCATAGAGGACAGGGATCTTATGTGGACCGACCTGGTATTGACCGGCAGGCAAGACAGGTCAGAGGCACTGACAGTATGGCTCCCTGGTACATGACAGTGAGCTGAGGGATCAGAACTGGGGACAGTCAACAACTGCCTGACCCTAGTTGTTCTTACCTGACTAATCCCCCAGATCTTATACAGTACTTGAGAATGTGAGATACACCCTGGCTTAGCTAAAACAAACAAACATCCTAGCTAGAATCCTAAACTAGCAGAAGGGCAGTGGTGTAAATTGCAGTGCCAATATTCCAGAAGTTAATGAGTTGTAGTCCTTGCTTTCTTCCCTCATCCTTAAACACATTTACACCACTCATTGGCTACTGCAGTTTACATCGGTGCCAGCATAACTAACCAATAGGATCCTGGCCAGTAATTATTAGAGATGGGCACGAAACGAACAATTTTTCGTTTCCATTTTTGTTTTTTCGTTTCGTTATGCAATGAAACGACAAAGGAATTTTGTCTCTAAAATGAAACAAAACGAACAGAAACACCAGAAATTTTGTTGTCCATTTCGTTTTCATTACGGCAATGCACTGAATTGCTTTAAATGCTAAAAAAATCACAAAAAATTGAAATAAATGGTAACAAAATGGTAACGAAATAACGAAAACGAAAATGAATTTTTTTGCAAAAATTTGTGAAAAACGGAAATGAACCGAAACGGACCCCCTAAACGACAAACGACAAATGAAATGCCATTTTTTAAAATTCGTGCCCATCTCTAGTAATTATATTCAACTAGAGCAAGAGCCTGCCAACTAGATGTCATGAAATATGGCATGAGGGTGAAAGTCATGACCTTTTCGGTGTCCCAGTTTGTCTCCAGCATAATGCTACACTAGTCTTCTGCAATTGTTCTCTAAATCCAAGTAGACTTCATAAACAAAAAGGAAGAGTGTATTCTCTGTCCGCAGTTCTTTAATTTCTGGAGGCTCTGCAGACTTGGAATGCTGGAGGGGAGCCAGAGAATCACCATTTTGAATTATATGAACAGCTTTTAAAGGTTAAGAAGACTATTCAGAATGTTATTCTCTAAATGCAAAAAACAATGGAAATTCACAAGGAAGGGCTGGGCAAGCTCATTTCTGCTCCTAGTGTTTTATTTGTGACAATTCGGAATGACTGAAAAGGGTTACAGAAAACATTTCTAGGAGGAATTATGCTGGTTTCCTTCCCCTTATAAACTGCTGTAGCATGGGGGCCACCTCTTGAGGACAAACATAACCAAGATGACCAATTGTTATTGCTGTGTTTTCTAACAAAGCCTTTGGTGTGTTGGGTCTGTTAATGATTTCTACAAGCTGGTGCAAGACCATAGGAATATAAGGCTGCATCTCTATACCCATCTGAATAGAAATTTCTCCAATTGCCCACGCGGCATTGTTACATACAGAAATGTACTCTGGATTTAGATTGGTTCCCCAAATTGGCATGAATTCAGCAATGCAGGGTTTCTGTCAGATCACCTAGCAAGGCAAAAGAACTCTGTCGTACCTCAGGCATTTTATCCTGCATGCATTCATACATTAGTGTCAGGATATTGCTCCGAGCTACTAACTGTTCAATGTTGCCTCCAAGTCCTTCAGCTAAACCACTAAGTAAATCAAGAGCCACAATCATGAAGTCTTTATCTGGGACTTCATACTGGTCTGGCTGAGCGTTGTGCAACATGGCTTGTGCAAAGGTCTTCTGTACCAGGTTTATGTAACGCTGGTACACTGGTTCACAGCATGGAAGGAAGCCAGATTTCAAGGCAGTGGCAACCGATGATAGGCACTCTAATAATGGTTTCTTTCCCCAGTTTCCCATGGCCTACCTGGTAATGTGTGTGTGTGTTGTGTCGTTACAGTCGAGACCGACTCTTCGTGAGTCCATGTCCATGGAGTTTTCTTGGCAGGAATACTGGAGTGGCTTGCCAGTTCCTACTCCAGGCGCCTACAGCACCTAGTATTCCCTGGTGGTCTCCCATCCAAGTATTAATCAGGGCCAACCCTGCTTAGCTTCTGAAATGAGCCAAGATCAGATGTGCTTAGGGCATCTAGGCAGCTAGCTGGTAATAAGCAGCTCCAAATATAATAAGGCCACACAGATTGTGGTGTCAGCAACCAGTGGAACTCATACAGTGGAGAGGGTTATTTTATTCTCATGTCATGGCACCCAGGAATCCATATACTACTCTGGCATAAGGTCCAGTTGACTGGAACACTGTACGCTACAGTTGCAGGCAGGAAAAACATCATTATGTAAGGGGGTGTTTCCTGAGAGCTCTAATTCAGATCACAATATTTTAGAGAAAAGCTACTGAAAGGGAGGATGCCGTTATGTGTATCTTTCATCCCTTATTATGTTTTTAATTGCTTTAAACTGCAACAAAAATTCTAAATATTTTTTTACACTTGATGACATTAACGAATTGGTTGCTGCTGAAGTTGCATCAAAAATTGTCAGCTACTATAAAGCTGAGAATAAAAAATCAATGCAAAAATCATAAACAGAACCACAAGGAAGGCTAAACCTGCTGCCTAAAGCTTTCAGAACTGAAGTGCTATGGTACCATCAGGGACGCAAGAGATCAAAGGGAAACCCTTAGCAATATATTACAGACTTTAAAGTCTGCTGGTATTACAGTTACTCCATGATTAAAATGATCGCTCTAGTCTTCATGGCATTTCACAGAAGCAAATAGCAAAGTTTTCCGAGTGATATGGAAGGAATAAAACTCATTTATTTCCACAGAAATATTGTTTGCCAATGCTCATATTTAATTCTATTTACTATTCGAAGAGTAGCAAAATCAAAAGGGAGAAAAAAGCTAAGGAACTAACATCTGAAAGTAACATTTCAGATGAATTCTCCATATCAGAAATCACTGAAGCACTTAAAGTGATAAAACCAGGGAAAGCAGCTGCCCTGGATGAAGTAGATCCTGAAGGACTGTGGGCCACACACTGTACTCTGGCTCACACATTTTTACAATGACATCAAACGAAGAGGGAGACTGCCAACAATATTTTAAAGAACAAAAATGATTGCTGTTTTAAAACCTAGTAAAGAGGGGAAATCTCCAGACCTATAGTGCTTTTAAGCATCTCTTACACACTGCTAGAGAGGAATAAACAGAATTACACCTCTGGTTGAGGGACACATACCAATAGAACAGGCTGGATTTGGATAAAAAAAGAAGCTGCTGTGACCAGGTACTCTGACTAGCTTCTTACATAGAAAATGGATTTTAGCAGAGAGAGAAAATCTGTCACCATGTTTATTGATTTACCGTCGAATTATGACACCATGTAGAGAGAAGGGATATCTTAAAATTTCTGAGTATTGAGGCCTGTAAGAAAATACCTACTTGACTCAACAACATACTTTCAAATAGATGCATCAAAGTACATCTATTATATCCAGAAGTATAGTTGAAATGATGACCTGCCACAAGGTCCTGTGCTCGATCCACTGCTCTTTAAAACTGATGCATCTGACTTACAAAGCCCTGGTGCAAAAAAGTTTATACATGCTGATTAGAGATGGGCAGGACCAGGAAAAATTACGTTTCGAGTTGTCGTGTGTCAGAGCCGGCCCGTTTCGGCTCGTTTCCGTTTTTTGCGAAATTTTCCAAAAATTTGTCGTTTCGTTTGTCGGATTTTTGTCTGTCGTTAGTACTGGTTTTGGGGGGGGGGCTCCTGGAGGCACCTCTCTGGGGTGGGTGCCTCCTCTGGCCCACCATGAAGGGAAAGCGGGCTCCTGGAGGCACCTCTCTGGGGTGGGTGCCTCCTCTGGCCCGCTACAAAATGGCATGCATAGCCAATTGGATATGCATACCATTAAGTTGCAGTTGCAGCAGGCAGAGGCACCTCTCTTTCGGGTGCCTCTGTGACTCACTGCCTGCAGTGCACTTGGGCTGGGGAACGAAGTGAGAGAGGACCCCTATGGGCGCCCGCTGTGACTCACTAAGAAGGGAAGTGTACTTGCTGTATAGTGCAATGCGAGTACACAGATCTGGCTTGGGGTTAGGGGTTAGCGCAAGGGCTAGGATTAGGGTTACTGGTAAGGTTAGGGTGAGTTACTGGGGTGCACCTCTAGGTGCCTCTCTGACCCACTAAGAAGGACAGTGTACTGGCGTATGGGTTAGGGTTAGGGTTAGGGTTAGGGTTAGTGGCTTTTTATGCCGGACTGGCACATCCCAGAAGTCTCGGTCAAAACCTGGCCAAGTGGCCATGCAATTGGTGGAATGGCTCCAAAAATTTGCATGGTCCACTCCCATGGCCTGCCCATCATTGCGCAGGTGTAAAAAAAAAAAATAAAAATAAAATAAAATCAATGGAGACGTTTTGTTGCAAGAAAAACCTACTGCTGCTACTGTAAAAATTCAGGCAGTTTTAAAATAGCTATTTTCGCATGTTTCTGTGGTGCTTTGGTGTGATTTTGGACCACGCGATTTCAAAATAAATATTGCGGTCGCCCCATTTTGGATCCCCCGCCCGCACTGCATGGCATGGCGAGCGAGTTGGCAAGACGGCGAGGATGCGCAGCCCAGGAGAGGAGAGGGGGGGAGGCCGGGGACCCCCCCCCCAGAAACCACCCTTCTGGTAGGTGCCCTCACTGAGGCAGGCATATTTTGCCTGCTTTTTTGGCCGGGAATCGGGTTTTTTTTAAAACTTTTTTTCTGTGTCGCGCTGCTTGGCGAGTTGGCGTGGTGACTCGACAACGATGCGCACTTTGCGCAGCCCAGGAGAGGAGGGGGGAGGCCGGGGACCCCCCCCCAGAAACCACCCCTCTGGTAGGTGCCCTCACTGAGGCAGGCATATTTTTGCCTGCTTTTTTGGCCGGGAATCGGGGGTTTTTTATTTTAAAACTTTTTTCTCTGCCACGCCGCTTGGCGAGTTGCGACTCGACAACGATGCGCACTTTGCGCAGCCCAGGAGAGGAGGGGGGAGGCCGGGGACCCCCCCCCAGAAACCACCCCTCTGGTAGGTGCCCTCAGGCAGGCATATTTTCGCCTCATTTTTGGCCGGGAATCGGGTTTTTTTTTTTAATTTTTAAAACTTTTTTCCTGTGCCGCTTGGCATCGCGCGATCGCTGCGATGCCAGGAATGACAACGACAAATCAGACCCAATTTTTCTTTAGTCGGTTCGAGTTCGAGTTCTGGCGGAGTAATTGTCGTTACCGTTTCCATTACGTAACGGAAACGAGAAACGGAAACGGAAACGAGAATTTTGCCAAGTCGTGCCCATGTCTAATGCTGATAATTGGAGTTTTATTCCAGTAACATTCAGGGACTCAAGGTTGGAAACCACTGATCTAGAGTTTAAGGACTTCAAGAGAAGCCCTCCTTATAATACAAACAATCTCAGAGAAATTGCCTTTTCCTGTGTGGCTTCCATATTATAGAGCACATTTACTTCCAAGTTACTATCTGTTCCCACTCTGACTTATTTAGTAAAACACATATTTTCAGACTGGTTTGTGGTGAAACGAGAGTGTTGCCAGCCTAGACAATGAAGCCAACGAGCTTGGTCATCATATAAATACTGATGAGACCAAACTTATGCAGATTGGAGGAGTCCAAGATAGCATGCCTAAGTTGCCTATAGTTGCCCACAGCCAAGCTACAGAATAAGTCCAATAATTCACTTACATTGGCAGTATTATGTCTCCTGATGGAGGCACAGATAAAGAATCAGCTGCTGAATTAGAATGGTTTTGGCGATATTTCAACACGAGCTCAATTTGGTTCAACAGCAGCCATAATTACCACCACCACAAAGATAAAACACTTCAAGAGTATTGTTATACATACTGCAAATTATACACGTGGAACATGGAAATGCCCAACCAAGATAAATCTGACAGTTGAGTCATGGCAGCTGGACCTCTTTTCTTGTGAGATCTAAATGTTACTACTCATCCACATTCACTACTCATACGTTTACTTAGATTAGTAGTGAAATGTTTCAATCTCACAAGAAGTCCAGTTACCATGACTCAACTTCCAGATAACCTCACCTAGAAGACTTAGAATCTTCAGAGACATCCAAGATGAATAAACATTTAAATATTTTCTAACAACTTTGCGTTAGAAAAATCCATCATGTCTCATATTGTGATAATATCACTAATGAAGAAATACTACAATAATCAGGTTCAAAACATTATCAAGGACTGTGAATGGATGTTGAATGAAATTTGTCGGCCTATGACTGCCTGAAGATTGGCATTCAAAAACTGCACTATGGTGGACATGACATCAAATAATCAAGGAAGATCTCAAGACCATCAGTGTTGCATGGGATGATGCCAAAAATGTTGCAAATAAACAAGTCAGTTGCAGAACACCTAATGATGATGGTGATGATATGATGTCTAGCTTGCCCCATGATATTGTTTTAACTGTATCCTTTGTTGGTTTTAATTGTTAATACATTTGCTTCAATTTAGTGGTTTGCAGTAGGGTTTGTTATATAATCCTGTTATTTTAGTTGTCATTTTATCTGTTTTTATTCTTTTAAGTTGTTTGCAAGTTGCCATGATAACTAACTTGTAATAGAACAGCAGGGCATAAGTGAAATAAATAAATGTTATGCAAGATTTTGTGAAGAAACCTATTGTTGTATCTAAGAGGTGTGAAACCATTGAATTGTACCTTACCTTCATTTTATTATTACACACATTATATAATTTGTTTTTAAGTTAGTTAGTTTGTGTGTGTGTGTGTGTGTGTGTGTGTGTGTGTGTGTGTGTGTGTGTGTGTGTGTGTGTGTGTGTGTGTGTGTGTAAAAGATGTTACCATTTTGAGATTACAGGAGTGTGGAAATTGAAGTGTGGAAATTGAAGCCAGAGTCGGGGACTTGCACATAATCATTCTTACTGCATTGCCATTTTATAAATTCGTGCTATGTGATTTTACCACGGTTAAATATTGGCTTTCCTGAAGCATAGAGAACAAACTGGCAATGATCATTCTGAACTGTGCAACTGGGAAATTATTTCAAACTGTCTCTCTCTTGTTCTGTGACTGATTTTGCCTTCTCTTCATTATCCTCATTTCTAAAGTGGCACTGTTGTGATTTTTAATTACAGATGTTTCTGTTCATTTCAGGAGTTTACCATTTATACCCTATTGCTTGGGAAGTGAAAATCAATTTTGATTTTTAATTGCACCTTTTATGAAACAGGGTGTTCCTCGGGAATGAAAGATGTGTGACAACATTATAATAGGATGTTGTTAAAATGCTGCTATTTAAAAATGTGTATGTGTGTATGTGTGTGTGTGTTTGTGTGTGGATAGTTTCATTCTCAAGGAATTATGGTGGGTCTCCTAGACTCCAGGCTGTGAGGTAAAACTCAGGGCATGCAGACATGGAAGAGAACATTTGATTGTGTAAAGTCTGAACACCCGTCCGCATCCTTTCCCATCTGGTTTCAGGTTTGCTTGTCTCATTGTGGGGGTTTGTTTGTTTTGTTTGTTTGTTTGTTTGTTTTTTTGTAATCTCTTCATTCAAAAACCTCTGGCCTTCTGGTGCACTGGTACACTGGTATAGAGCCTGATGTGTCAATTTAGAGAAAGGCAGATAGTGGAATACTAGTTGCAAAGGAACTGGGGACTGAGGTGCTAAAACTCTCAGCCCTGTGGACAGAATCTGTTCCTTCCCACCAGCTTGGGCTCAGAATTTGTGGGTTCTTTTAAAATCTCTTTACCTTGTTGCTCATTCTGACTCACATTAATCAAAAACATAGAGGCAATCTTAAATATGAAGTTTATTACAATATAAAAATAAGGAAAAGTAAGCAAAAATCTTAAAAATCTAAAAGAATTTAGAGAACTTAGATATATCAAGAAAAGTTACACTAAAATAACAAAGATCTATCCTGCTGTAAGTAACTCTAACAATCTCAAGTCTGGATTCCATTTCTAAAATCTAATAAGCTACATTAAAATTCATTGCTAGCTTAATCATGGCTTCTCTCCTCTCTCTCTCTCAAAAAGCATTCTTCTTCACATGCTCTTGCCTCCTCCCACTTTCTCAATCCTTCTGTAAGTATCACCCAATGAATGTCCATTAATCTACATATACAAACATCTCTATACTTCTTGACATGCCTTCTTTTCTCACTGAGTTCTCCTGGTTCTCAAGTTGTTGTATCTACCTGTAGTCTCTGTCTGCCAGCCTCATCCGATAAGGGATAAGCGAGTAGCAACTGCAGGATTCTTGAAAAGCAACTCTCTGTTCTTTGACTATAAGACTACTACATATCCCATGTACCTCTAACTAAATGTGTAAATATGATTACATAAAAATGATATAGATGGAAAGTGCAATGAAAGTAAATAGTTACGAGGTAGAACTACTAATACAACAGCAAGAATACATATTTTTTGTGAATTAGAGCTTGTCTACATCTGAAAAAAGAAATAAAAAGAAACATTAGTAAAATATACTGTTACATATGCATAGATTAGTAATAACACTGGTTCCACATCTCCAGACTCCATATCTTTATTCTGACATAAGCGTATCCGCTTCTTCTGTTGGCTCCACTCCAAAATGCATCTTAGACAAATTGTCAGCAACAATAATCTGTTTGCCTGGAATATGCTGTACTTCATCGATGAAATCCTCTAGAGTTAAACTCCATCTGAGCAGACGTTGATTATTTGACTGCAGACATGAAAGGCTTTTGAAATTCAGGTGTAAATACGTGACTGTGTAAGTTTGGCTTTCGAAGTATCAAAGGCAATTTGACATTCATGTGAACATTTTGCCTTAACAGACTTTTTTTACGAGTTAACTCTGTCTAGTGAGTAGCAATATGACTGAATTGGGGTATAAATGTTCTGTAATACCATACTAACCCTAGAAAAGATTGAACTTGCTTCTTGTTTTCTGGAATAGGACAATTTTTGACACTATCTACCTTTGCCTGAGGTGGCTCAATGAAACCACTTCCAACCCAGTGTCCAAGGTACACTACAGGAGATGCATCTTCCATCCATTGGCATTTTGAAGCTTTCACTTTTAGTCATGAATCAGTCAGAAGTTGTAAGACAGTGTCCAGATGGGCCATGTGATCCTCAAGAGAATCTGAAAAAAATAATTATGTCATCCAAATAAGCATGAGCAAATGGTAACCCCTGGAAAACAGTCCAAGAGTCTTTGAAATGTGCTAGCTGCATTGGATAAACCAAAGGGCATTCTGTGCCACTCAAAAATTCCCTTGTGAGTCACAAACACACTTTTTTCACATGATTCGGGATCAAGTTCTATTTGCCAGTACCCTGAACTGAGATCTAAACAAGCTAAGAATTTCTTACTGGAAATCTTCTCAATCAGATCCTCTGCTCTTGGCATTGGGTAAGGGTCCAAAGTTGTTAACTAGTTCATTTTACGATAATCTACACAAACATGAACCTTTGGTTGTATTTGACCATCTGGTGTTTTCTTAGGAACAATAACAACAGGACTAGCCCATAAAGAAGTGCTAGGTTGGATAACTCCAATGTCCAACATCTCCTGAAGTTCCTCTTCAATTTGTTTAGCATGGTTTCCAATAGCTTTGCAAGGTGAAGAACAAATAGGTGATGCCTCTTTTATGCCAACTTTGTGCTTAAGAATTGAAGTACAACCTGGTTTATTTGTAAAAATAGATGCTTGCTTGTGTTAAGACCGATCACACTGCCCACCCGACCATTTTCAGAGGGCTGCTGCTGAGCTGTCAATGGCTGGACCCCTTTAAAACTGGCCCAGTCAGCACCAGGGGATCCACCTGGTGCTGACTGGACAATTTTAAAGGGATTCAGCTCATGACATAGGGCTAGATGGGTGGTATAAAAGTCAAATAAATAAAAAATAAATAAATAAATGACAGCTCGGTTAGAGCCCTCTGAAAATGGTCAGGTGAGCAGTTTAAACATTTTTTGTTTCCCCAAGCCTGGGCTACACCTGATCGTCACTTGGAGCAGCAAAAAAAAAAAAAGTTTAATAACCATTCCTTTTACCCCACCCAATCGGGCATGGGAAAGGCGGGTTTTTTTAACTTTTTTTGCTGCCCCAAGCACTGATCAGCTGTAGTGTGGGCTTCGGGTGGCAAAGTTTAAAAATCCCACCTTTTCTCTGCACCCATTGGGTGGGGGAAAAGATGGGATTTTTAAACTTTTTTGCAGCCCCAAGTCTGCGCTACAGCTGATCAATGTTTGGGGTGGCAAAAAAAGTTTAAAAACCCACCTTTCCTGTGCCCAATTGGGTGGGGGGAAAGGAAGGGTCTTTAAACTTAAAAAACAAAACAAAAACAGTTTTAAAATCCCTTGTTTCCCCCACCTGATTGCTGCAGGCAAAAGTTACACAAGCACCACCCCCCTCCCACACACACAGAGGTGTACATTAAAAATGAAAAATGAAGCAATTTTTTTAAGAATTAATTTCAAATGGAACAGAATGAAATGGAACAGAATGAAATGAAAAACAAAACAAAATACTATTTTAGCATTTTGTTCCCACCTCTAGTTAGGACTTCTTTATAATGGACCTGTGTAAAAATATTCTTGAGGGTTAAATCTTATTGTCACAGTCACATTTCTGGCTGCTACTTCTTAGGGTTTTTGCCATTTACAATTAAGGCTACGTATTGAAAATCCTGAAGGCAGCTGTGATGTGGTAGATTGGAATAGTACTTAGGACATGTGGGTTCAAGTTCCTATTCCCCACAAGGCCATAGAAACTTACAGGGGGTGGCAATGATAACTTCTTTATCAAAATCTCACACACCTTGAAACCCCTATTCAGATGTGATGATAGGACATAACCACAGGACAAGATCATCCTACTAGAGTTTTCGTAATCTGGAAGATTTGTAACATGAATTGATATAGCCAGAAAAAGAGGATGTTTTTAGAGCAGGCTTTCTAGAAGCTCTGAAATGGAAACTGACTTGGCAAAGGCATGCAATTGTTTTGGAGAATGAATGAGTTAGTACTACCTGTGAATAGAGAAAAACTCAAACCTTCACTGTTTCCCCTGGTATCCCTCTAACCTCCAAGTACTCAGAGATTAGAAAGTATGAAATTCTACTTGGGATTTGTTAAATCAAAACTGCTATTTCTGTAAATTGAAGTAACAATGAGTGAAATATTTAATCCTTTCTTTGCAAACAAGCTGTCAAGCCCCGCACACAGAATACACAGCAAGCCAAGTTCAGTTCTTTGCCAGGAACTTTAGTTGTAATCCAGATAACGAACAAAGTACAGTCCGAATCAAAGCCAAAATACCTTACAGAGCCAAATGCCAAGTTCAAGGGTACAGAGAAACGTCATAGTCAGAAAGCCGGTCCAAGGTCAGGAAACAGAGTCTGGATACACACAGGAACGTGGTGACAAGGTAAGTGACGCATTGCTCCCACAGAGGTTTCAGGGTAAACTTGCTAGCTTTATCCTAAACCAGGGAACACACCCATATCTCTGGCAAGGCTCCTGCTAGAACTCAGGGCTTTCAGATCTAATTCTACGCCTATCATTAAAGATCCTTTCCCTGGCTCTCCTGTTAGTTCTTCTTTGCAGGATCCTGTTCCTAGCCCTCATAGGAGGAGGAGATGTGCCCTCAGCTGCGTCCTCAGACTCAGCTGCCTGCTGAGTTGAACTGCAAGGCTCCTCCTGCTGTTCTTCAGCATTTAACCCTTCACATTCAGGTTCTATGACAGGCAGGGTCCTGGCACTATCCCCATGGCCCAGGTTTATCTGGATAATTATCATGAAATTGCTGAATCAACTCCGGCGCATGCAAGTTAGATACCGGTTCCCAAGAACGATCTTCTGGTCCATACCCTTCCCAGTCCACTAAGTATTGTAACCCCCCCCCCGATGTATCCGGGAATACAAAATTTGGCGGACCTCATACTCCTCTTCTCCTTCTACCAATATCGGTGGAGGAGGTTCAGGATTTGGTGGTCAGTTGGGGTCAGGGTCTTTAGCTGGGACCAAGAGAGAACGATGGAACACAGGATGAATATGGAGAGAAGCAGGTAATTGCAGACAGAACGCCACTGGGTTGATTTTTTCTAGGATGGGGTAAGGGCCAATGAATCGAGGATCTAGTTTCCGGGATCGCCCAGTATGTCTCAAATATCGGGTAGAGAGCCAAACTTTCATGACTGGATTCAACTGTGGACCTTCTTGCCTTTTCTTATCCGCTGCCTTCTTATATGCTTCCTTAGCATGATTAAGTTGTTCTTTTAATAGTTCTTGAATGCTATGAAGTTCTTGAAGGTAAGCATCGGTAGCTGGAACAGAGGTGGAAGGAAGGGTGGCGGGAAAGTACCGAGGATGGTATCCATAGTTGGCCATAAATGGGGTTTGACGAATGGATGAATGTACCGCATTATTGTATGCAAATTCGGCTAAAGGCAACAAATCCGCCCAATTGTCCTGGTGATAACATGTGTAGCAGCGTAAATTTTGTTCCAAGGTGGCATTGGTGCACTCAGTCTGACCATCTGACTGGGGGTGATAAGCGGATGACAGGTGGACTTGGGTTCCTAGTGCCTTGTGCATAGCTTGCCGGAAACGAGAGGTGAATTGGGGTCCATGATCCGAAATAAGGTGTTCAGGTAAACCATGAAGCCTGAAGAGGTGTTGTAAATAATGGTGAGCTGTTTCTGCTGCGGTAGGAGGTTTAGGACAAGGAACGAAGTGGGCCATTTTGGTGAACAAATCTACGAAGACCAGAATGCAGGTAAATCCTTTGGAGCGAGGAAGATCTGTGATGAAATCCAGTGACACAGCATTCCAAGAACCAGAGGGTGTTGGCAAAGGATGCAACAGACCCGAAGGTTTAGCCACCACATCCTTTGCTCGCCGACACACTTCACAGGACCCCACATATCTGGTAACATCAGCTCGGACCTGTGGCCACCAGAACTCCCTTGTGAGAAGATGCAGGGTTTTATAAAGTCCAAAGTGTCCAGCAGGTAAAGATCATGAGAAAGATGCAATACCTGATTACGAAGGGGACCAGCAAGAACATATAACCTTCCTCGATGTAGTAGTAACCCTTGTTGTGCAGAAAACTCTCCATGCTCCCCATTTTGAAGTTCTTGAAGACGTTGCTGAGTCCATGGATCTTGAGCTTGAGACTTCCGGATTTCTACTGCCAAGCTGGGACACGGACTTGTGGCTGCGAACACGGAGGGAGGCAAGATGGGTGCCACTAAGGTCTCTTTCACTGGTGCCGCATATTCAGGTTTTCTAGATAATGCATCAGCTTTCTTATTGTGAGCTTCAGGAATATACTTGATACGAAAATCAAACCGGGAAAAGAATAAAGACCACCGGATTTGTCGCTGAGACAATCGCCGAGCTGTTTGTAAATGTTCCAGGTTTCTGTGATCAGTTAGCACTTGCACAGGGTGTCGAGCTCCCTCAAGATAATGCCTCCATACATCAAAAGCTGTTTTGATGGCCAACAGTTCACGCTCCCAAATTTAATTCTTTTCTGCAGGTTTTAATTGCCGAGAGTAGAAGGCACAGGGTGGGAGGGATCCTCTTGTTGAGATAATACTGCTCCCAAGGCAACACTAGATGCGTCAGCCTCCACTATGAACGGCAGTTGTGGATCACGGTAGCGAAGTATAGGCTCCGAAGTGAAGCGGGTCTTCAAGGTAGAGAAAGCCTTCTCTGCTTCCGGAGTCCACCGGAAAGGCTTTTTGCGACGGAGGAGATGGTTTAAAGGTGCAGCAATGTCAGAGTAAGCAGGAATGAAGTGACGATAGTAGTTAGCGAAGCCAAGGAACCGCTGCAAGTCCTTACGATTTTGTGGTCGCTGCCATGACAACACAGCCTCTACTTTCTTGGGGTCCATGCGGATTCCCTGGGGAGAAATGATATGCCCCAGGAATTCACCCTCTTCAATGTTGAACTCACATTTTTCCAGTTTAGCATAGAGTCCGTTTTCCCGGAGACGCTGCAATACCTGACAAACATCTTTAACATGCTGAACTGGGTCAGCGGAGTAAATCAGAATGTCATCTAAATACACAACCACACAACGATCTAGGAGATCCTGGAAAATGTCATTCATCATCCGCTGAAACACACTGGGTGCATTGGTCAGAGCAAAAGGCATTACTAAATGTTCATATTGGCCGTACCGGGTTCGGAATGCAGTTTTCCATTCATCTCCTTTGTGGATACGTACCAAATTATACGCCCCCCGAAGGTCCAGCTTAGTATAACACTTAGCCCATTTTAACCGGTACAAAAGTTCAGAGATTAAAGGTAAAGGGTACCGGTCCCTAACAGTGATCTTGTTGAGTGCTCTATAATCATTACAAGGACGAAGCTCCCCTCCCTTCTTCTTGACTGGTGCCGACAATGGTGATTTGGAAGGGCGTATGAATCCACGTCAAAGATTTTTATCTAGAAAAGGCCTTAACGCTTCTAATTCAGGTTCAGACATGGGATAGACTCGTGCTACAGGAAGAGGTGCCCCAGGAATCACATCAATGGCACAGTCATAGGGTCGATGTGGAGATACCTTGTCAGCCCCCTTTTCTTCAAATACATCGGCAAAGTCTTGATATGCCTGGGGCAAGACAGGGTCAGATGTATCATGAGCAGATGCCAGGATAGTGGAGGAATGTTGCTTTGAACAAGGGACCTTGAAATATAATTCCCCTTGCACCCAATCCACCAGTGGATTATGAGCTCGCAACCAGGAAAGTCCCAAAACATGAGGAAACCGGGGCATACGGGTTACATTAAAGCTAATCTGCTCATTATGATCCATTACCTGAAGGGTAAGGGGACAGGTTTCCTGAGCTACCGGCCCAGAACAAAGTAACCGACCCTCAATGGATTCCACCAGCAAAGAGGTGTCCTTATTTTGTACTGGAATCCGATGGTACCGCACAAACCCAGCATCCATAAAACAATGAGCTGCCCCAGAATCTACCATAGCATACACCGGAATCTCCCAACCATTGAGCCCTAAAGTCACAGGTAGCAGAAAAGGTCCTTGAGGTGTAATAGTATTACCTGGGAACCTTTCGGTATGCTCCATTCCTTGAGGTTCCTTCAAGGATGGAGCTGCCCTTTTACTGCTGGAGAGATAGCAGCTCTAACTGAGGAACGCTTCAAAGGGCAATTAGAAGCAAAATGTCCTCCTCCCCCACAGTATAGGCAGAGATGATGAAAGCGTCGTCTTGCCTTTTCCTCCAGGGTAAGGCATGGTCGAGCAGCTCCCAGTTTCATAGGTTCTGGATCTACTTCACGAGCCTCCCGGGATTGCAGATGAGACACAGCTGGCAGAGGTTGCTGGTTGCAGTTCTGGCCTTGGGAGAGATGACGGCTTTCCAGGTGTCCATCAATTTTCAAACATAGAGTAATGAGCTCCTGCAATGTGTTTGGTTGTTATACCCTACAGAGTTCATCCAGCACTTCATCTGCCAAACCTTCCATATATTGAGAAATCAGTGCCGTCTCGTTCCACTGCAAATCCTGAGCTATCAAACAAAATGCAGTAGTGTAATTAAACACTGAGTCTTTGCCCTGTTTCAAGGCTCTGAGTTTCCTGTTGGCGGTAGCAGCCTGCACGGGATTCTGAAAGGATGAAGAAATATGGTTCAGAAAAGCCTGGTAATTATCCAACAAAGGTGAAGCACTGAGGAGTAAAGGAGTCACCCATTTAGCTGCCTGACCTTTCAATAAACTGATAATGAAACAGACCTTAGACCTCTCAGTAGGAAATTCTTGAGCCCGCACCTCAATGAACAGCTTGCATTGGGCCAAGAATGCAGGGAATTCCTCTAACTTGCCTTCAAACCGGTCAGGAGGCAGCAAAGGGCAACGAGGCTGTAATGATGCTGGAGCTTGCTGCAATTGAACAATTGCTTGAGACAAAAACAGTACTTGGTTTTGCAAAGCTTCCAGTGGAGTCATTTCAACAGCCCCCTCCTTCTCCATTCTGCTTGAATAAGTTTGGTGGGTGGGAGCAAACTGTCAAGCCCCGCACACAGAATACACAGCAAGCCAAGTTCAGTTCTTTGCCAGGAACTTTAGTTGTAATCCAGATAACGAACAAAGTACAGTCCGAATCAAAGCCAAAATACCTTACAGAGCCAAATGCCAAGTTCAAGGGTACAGAAAAACGTCGTAGTCAGAAAGCCGGTCCAAGGTCAGGAAACAGAGTCTGGATACACACAGGAACGTGGTGACAAGGTAAGTGACACATTGCTCCCACAGAGGTTTCAGGGTAAACTTGCTAGCTTTATCCTAAACCAGGGAACACACCCATATCTCTGGCAAGGCTCCTGCTAGAACTCAGGGCTTTCAGATCTAATTCTACGCCTATCATTAAAGATCCTTTCCCTGGCTCTCCTGTTAGTTCTTCTTTGCAGGATCCTGTTCCTAGCCCTCATAGGAGGAGGAGATGTGCCCTCAGCTGCATCCTCAGACTCAGCTGCCTGCTGAGTTGAACTGCAAGGCGCCTCCTGCTGTTCTTCAGCATTTAACCCTTCACATTCAGGTTCTATGACAGGCAGGGTCCTGGCACAAGCAAAATCACTGTTCTCCTTAGTTCTTATTTTTCAGCATCTAATGTAAATAGCATGTCTTTCCTATGGATGTTTGTTTGTTTTATTTTTGTTTTTGTTTTTTGTAACTACAGCTTTAAGTACAGGACTGCTGTAGGGAATATTTCCTTTCTGTTTATATGGTCGTGTTTGCTCTTAGAGCAGCCAGCAAAATATCAAATAGATAGTTACCACTGCTTCTTTATATTTTTGAATGTAATTTAGCAATGAGTATTCACCACAAAAAGTAGAAAAGGATATATTTCATTTTCTAGTAAATTTTAATATCTAAATTTCAAACAAGAACATTTCTTCCTAGATCACTGGAGTTCACCACAAGTTTGTATTGACACTGTTTGCCCTATATATAGTTGATGAGGCCAAAAAAGAAGGTGAAGCCAATAAATTCTGGGTATAATTGTAAAGAATCAGATTCTTTGCTTCCATGTTTCTCTCCTTGCTATTCTCCTTGCTGCCTTGTGGGTTGATCTGTGTCTTTCCTCAACATATTGTTTCTCTAAACTTAATGTACTCATAAAATTACTCATAAAATCATAAAATTTGGCTGACACCATTTTTCAGTTCCTTCAACAAGTCCCTTCATTTGTGTAATTTAAATTTGCATACCATGATCATACTATTCTGTATTGATATATTGTTCTCCTGATATAATTTATTATGATTATACTTTTGAAATAATGAAAATCCTCAGCTAAATGTTTTCAATGATTTGTTGTTCTGATTTAGATTTCATTTGGGATTTAATATAGACTGACTTTCTTTAAGCTGTATCTGACCTGCTTTTATTTAAAATACTGTCAAAGCAAATTTCCTCCCAGTAACACACAGTATTTACATCCATAGCACATTCAGCAATTTTTAAAAACACATTATCTCACCATCCGTGTGGCCAGTAGTAGAAAATAGTGTTGGCAAAATACCACACATAACTGCTTAAGAACTGAGATCCTTGACTGAATTGCCCTATGTTGAGACTATCATGTCTAGACACTGAGAACTGATTTGCAAAGATGTAGCATTGTAGTAGTGGAAACAAGATGAACCAGCTGAATCTCATTGTCCGCACCTTTACATTGCCACTGCTGCAAGTGGAAGACTGAGATAATGCCTGTTTATGAGGTATGCTGGAGATCCAGATCCAGTTTCAATCAAACAGCAATGAAATACCAGTTGTCATGTAGAGGTTGGATCACTATGGTCTGATATTCCATATCAGTGAAGTAAAGCCTAGCTGTAGCTCTTTGCCAGCCCAGACCAAAATAAAGAGGCGATACACATTTGTGTGGGGTTAAACAAGGGCCACAATTTATTATTAACAATAGTTAACTCTTGAACCTATTAAGAACTTGGACAGAACTGCAACTTTAAGAGGGCCTGTGACATAGCGCAATATTATTGGTGACTCTTAAAAATTCTAGGTCCCATAACCAATTTTCTGTGGCCTGTTAGGATGCCGCAGAAGGGATGCCTTACATGTCAATGGGCATCCTTTTCTTTGTCTATAATTAAACATTGACAGCCCTCTTGAGTGGGATTGGGATTGATACTAGTTGCATCTCTAGCTAATCCTGCTCTAGCTGATTATCTGAGGCCAAGCACCTTGATGATGCCAATTGAAGAAGGGACCTAGATAATTAACATTTTATTTGCGCTACCCACCAATTGTGACTGGGTAGGGTTTAATGAAGCCCAGCACCAACATGTGGAAGGTGGGATGGGCGAAAACGCATTGCCACTCTCGGCCAATTTGAGTAGCGATCAAAAATTCCCATCTGGCCCCAAAGCAACCAGCAAAGCATCACCATCCACAACAAAATAAGTGGTTGGAGGGTGGGGAATCCGGCAACTGCACAGGCTGGCATCGGGGAGTGCGCACAAGACTTAAATACATGCGCTCCCCGTACGCAGCCCATGCACATTGCACAGCCAGCCGGCGCCTCATTCAGCCGGCTGGCAAAGATGCCCCAGCGCCGCACAAGGCAGCGTGGAGCAGCCATTACAAGTGGGCATTCAACCTGCGCTCTACAGTGGGCAGTTTAGCCCCTATGGTATTTTCCATGTGGTGCTGTATGTTTTCAAGGATCTGTAACAGAAGCAGCAAACCTCAATAACAAAGCATTGGCTCAATGTGAAATGTGACATGCACTCATTCTTAAATGGGAAAGCTATCTCATTTTGTTGTTATTGTTTGCTGTGATATATTGGCACCACAATACACAAGAACGTGGGGCCCAGTGCAACTTTATAATCACCAACTAATGTCATTCTCCATACATTAATAATCTAAAATATTTGTTAATTAATCTATCAGGGAAACAAATAAAGCTTGTTAACTTAGTCCATTCTTTGACTGAGGAAACAAATGGACACATCTAAACATTATTCAATATTTGTATTCTCCTGTTTTGCCATTTTACTGCACATTTCCTAAATTGTCCAAGATGAATCATGTTTGGTCGATGAGGGAAGAACATACTTCTATTAAAAAGCAATGCAGTTGTAGATTTATTTCTAGCTGTATAGATTTATTTGTAGAAGATACCATATATACACGAGTATAAGTCTACCCGAGTATAAGTCAGGCCCCTAATTTAAGCCCAAAAAACTGGGGAAACTTATTGACTCGAGTATAAGACTAGAGTGGGAAATGCCGCAGGGCCTGGCAGCTCTTCCTTTGTGAGCTGCAGGAGTGGTGTGTGATGTATAAAATGACTTTTAACCACCAAGCCAAGTGCTTGCCACAGTGGCTAAAAGTCATTTTAAGCATTGCATGCCGCTCCCCCGTGATGCAGAGGGGAGCCAGGAGAAATGGCACATGGTGTTTAAAATTACTTTTAGTCACCAACACAAGCACTTGCCTCGGTGGCTAAAAGTCATTTTAAACATTGCATGCCACTCCCCCGCAATGTGGGGGGGTTCAGGAGAAGCGGCACACGATGTTTAAAATGACTTTTAGCCACTGACCCAAGCACTTGCCTCAGTGGCTAAAAGTATTGACCCAAATATAAGTCAAGACCCCCTTTTTCGGCCTAAACTTAGGGCTGAAAAACTAGACTTATATTTGAGTATATACAGTAGATGATGAATGAATGGAGATATTGAAAGTGTGCTTGAAAAAAGTAGGGAAAGTAAATGTAGGATCCACCCATAAGAACAAAGTTCTTCCTCAAGTAATATCTTTATTAGATAATGCAAAAATGTTTATTTGGAGAATTTGAAAGGTTTGGGAAACAAACTCCAGCTTTCTGCTGAATTTGGCTTCCGGTGGTCTTCCTCATTGAACAACAACAAAAAATTCCTGGAACTGGTCCTACTGCAATGACAATTGATCATACATCAAAATATATATGTGGCTGAGCTGTGCTGTAAAAAGTAAAAGAATAAGACTTGGACTGAACAGCATTCAGTAACTCTGCAGAGTGTTGTGAAAAGAGTAAGATTATAAAAAGAAAAGAAAGGCATTAATATCTAAAATAAAAAAAATGTGCAGAATTGTAAAAGGTGAAAAGGAATGGGTGGGAAAGAGTAATAGCCAAATGTATAAGAGGCACTGATGTTAACATGGAGTGTTTCATCTTTGGCTCCTATAAGAAATCTCAAAGTGTCCCTTTAGGAACATAAGTGGATTTTTTCCACAGGCTAATGTCATGACAACGCACATTCTTTTCATGCACTCCTTGACTCTACTGCACCCTGTTCTTTTTAAGTGTTCCCTTTGTTATAACGAGTCACCAGACCATTGAAATAACACAGCCCCTAGGCTTTGTTTGGCACTGTTGTCCCTTGGTTCTAACACTGTATTTTTCTGTACATAATTCTGTTTATGTTCATCTTCATGTTACAGATTACCCCCTGTAGATCTGTGGAGATGTCGCTGTGCAGTTGTGTTTAAAATGGAATGTAGTTTGCATAAAGCTTTCATTAGTGACAGATTTTAAAGATCATGAAGGAGGAGGGGGATCTGTCATTGTAGCATGGCTTGCTATTAACATTTTGTGAGATTATTCACAGTGAACATAGAATAAAAGTGGCATAGGAGAATGAAGAAAGAGAGTAATTAAGCAGATAAAAGCAATGGCAAGGAGAGGGTGTGAACTGGCTATTTTTCATCCAATTATGCAAAAAAGAAAAAGATTATTTCTAATAACTATATTCTTCATTGTGTAGGTTCCTGCATTAAAAGAGTTAAATCACACACACTGGCCATAGTTTTAATTACTGTTGGATTGGCTGGCTGGCTGGAGGAGTTTACAAAGAGCAGCTGTAGCTCAGTGGAAGAGAACCTTTCCAGGCAGGGTATTCCTGCCTGAAACCATGGAGAATTGCTGCCTCTCAGTGCTGAAAATATTGAGCTAAATAGACCAGGGCATATTTGTACAACACATCTTCCTAGCCTCTTGTAAAGGCGTGGGGTTTAGTGATTTCAGCAAGTGATTTCAGCTCTGTGACATAGTAGGCTGGAGACAGCTTCTATGGTAACAACTCTTTATTCAGGGGGAGAACAAGACTGGGGAGAGGGAGCTACATTTATAGGAACGAGGACAGGCTAGGAAAAGATACATTTTGGAGGGAACCATTACAAGCAATCACAAAGCTGCCTTTTGGCGGAAACCAATAGGATTGAGGATCCAAATGCAGCAACTAGAAATAACTAGAGATGGGCACGACTTAGCGGTATTCCCGTTTCCGTTTCCGTTACTCGTTTCCATTACTCTACGGAAACGGTAACGGGAATCACTGCCCCAGACTTCGAGCTCGAACCGACGAATGAACAATTTGGTCTGATTTGTCGTGCTCGTTACTTGCATCGCGCAATGCCAAGCGGCACAGAAAAAAAGTTTTTAAAAGTTAAAAAAAAACCCGATTCCTGGCCCTAAAAGTAGGCGAAAACTGTCTGAGGGCACCTACCAGGCCAGAAGGGTGTTTTATTTGGGGGGGGGGTCCCCGCCCCCCTCTCCTTGGCTATTGCTACTGCTGTGCTGCTGGTACCAGGCTGGGAGGGCGCATCCATTTGCCATGCAGTGCGGGGGATCCAAAATGGCGACCGCAATATTTTTTTTGAAATTGTTGCCCAAAACCCCACCAAAGCACCACAGAAACATGCGAAAATTAGCTATTTTAAATGCTTGAATTTTTACAGTAGCAGCAGTGGGTTTTTCTTGCAAAAAAAAGTCTCCGTTGATTTTATTTTATTTTATTTTATTTTATTTTTTTACACCTGCGCATTCGCAATGATGGGCTCGCCCATGGGAGTGGACCATGCAAAGTTTTGGAGCCATTCCACCAATCGCATGGCCAGGTTTTGCTGACTGTACCAGGCTGGGAGGGCGCATCCATTTGCCATGCGGTGGGGGGGTATCCAAAATGGCGACCGCAATATTTTTTTTGAAATTGTTGCCCAAAACCCCACCAAAGCACCACAGAAACATGCGAAAATTAGCTATTTTAAATGCTTGAATTTTTACAGTAGTAGCAGTGGGTTTTTCTTGCAAAAAAAAGTCTCTGTTGATTTTATTTTATTTTATTTTATTTTATTTTTTTACACCTGCACATTTGCAATGATGGGCTCTCCCATGGGAGTAGACCATGCAAATTTTCCACCAATCGCATGGCCACTTGGCCAGGTTGACCACAGAGACTTCTGGGATGTGCCAATCGGGCATAAACAGCCCACTAATCGTAGCCCAAACCCGAACCCTAAGCCTAACCCATACGCCAGTACACTGTCCTTCTAAGTGGGTCAGAGAGGCACCCAGATGCACCCCAATACTCACCGTAACCTCACCCGTAACTAGCCTAACCCTAGCCGTTGCGCTAAGGCGTCTTAACCCTAAGCCAGATCTACTTGCATTGCATTACATGCAAGTACGTGAGACACAGCGGGTGCAAAGAGTCTGCCAGTCCGTCACTTGTGGCTCTGGCTGACTCCTGCAGCTCCCTCCAGGAGCCCGCTACCCCCTCCCCAAACCAGTACTAACGACAACAAAAAAACGAAAAAACAAACCGACTAATTTTTGCAAATTTTCGCGAAAAACGGAAACGAGCCGAAACGGAACCGGCCCGACTAACGACAACTCGAAAAAATTTTTTTTCAAGTCGTGCCCATCTCTAGAAATAACCAATAGGCCTGTTCCCTTTGGAACAGGAAGGCAGTTACTTCAACATAAGCAATTACAGATAATAGGAATACTGATCAATACACAACACCTCTTATCCAGACTATACAGAATACTTCGATGTACATACAGTAATAACTAAGTAGCTTGAGGGACTGTGTATTAGGTCTTCCCAACAGAGGCATAGTTTTTAGTTAATTTTCCTCTTGAGGTTCATTAGACTTAACACCATGGATTAATGCATGCAGAAAAATGTAATTGCCGTTCATGATCACTGCTGTTCACTAGAATAAAACTTATGAATTCTTCTGTCCAGAAATCCTCTAACCATTAAGATTATTTGTGATGAAATTGTAACACTGATTTGATTATATTTGAGTTGATTTGCATGGACTGATTATGAACATTTAATGTTTTCAACATTAGCAACTGATTTTGGAGGCCTGGTATTTGCTTCAGTGAAATCAATTACATATTTTTGGCTATAATGTTTTGAATGCCAGTCAGATGGGATTTCAACTCTTGCAATAAGCAAACCTTGAAAGATGTCACCTCATGCATACATGTCAATTCGGGGATTGCACCATCTGAAATAGTTTTGTTGAGTTGTACTGCTTAAACTAGAGTGGTACACTGGCTTAGAGGCCCAAATTATTAAATGGATTTATTTATGTGAGGGCCATGCCACAGGTCTCCTTTCCTACCTTGAGGAGGGGGTTGGACTTAGATGACCTTGCAAGTTTCCTTCTAAACCTACAATGATTCTATGATATCTAAGTGGTTTAGGCATCTGGCTGCAGAGGCAGAGGTGGGAAGTTCTATTCTCCACTATAACTCCCTTGACAGGGGCTGGATTTAAAGATCAATATGGGTCTCTTCCAGCTTGCAACTCTAAGATTTATATAGCCCGCAAGTGCTTAGATTCATCTGGAGATTTCAATGTATAAAACAACTGGGGGAAAGCCCAACAGTGTGTCTCCACTCACCAAAAGGGTGGCATGTTTGAGAGGAAATATAGTTTTTCATAATAGCAGCTCTAACATGCCAACTGTGGCAAGAATCTCATCACCACTTTTCATTCATGGTGCTTGTGGGAAAAGGATTGTATGAAATCACTGAAGTTATATGTTCTTACATAATTCGCCATCATTTTTCTGCCAGTTTTAGCATTAGTTAGAACGTGAAAGATGTCTGGGAATATATTTGTGTTTGTGGTAAACTGAACTTAATCAGAGTTGTCTCTCTATCTGTGATCTTCTCATTGTGACTCCAGAGGCCTCTTGGGTTTATCTATCTTACTTAGCTTTTCTAATATGTCATTTAAAAATGTGATGAAGTCTGGTTATTTTGTGTTAGACTGTATTTTAGGTGGTGTGCCAGACTGGTGGCTTTACTTGGTGGGTGTATAATCTGTTTTCCCTGTGTGGTTCATTAAAAACAAATTCTATTTCTTTCTCTTTCAGTCAAGTCCCTTACCAATTACATTTGCTCTTTGTTGCACTGTTCTGTGCAGAAGTGGGGCATATCGTCTTGATTAGCTGTGCAAGTTATGCTTGTGGTAACTACAGTAGCGCCAGGGTGGAAGTGCTGTCCATGTGCGACGGTCACAATGGGAATGGCACAATTCTCTATTTTTTTGCATTATTTCTGCACAAACAGGATCTTGTGCAGAATGTTAATTTATCTGTCTGGACTATGAATATGTTTTATACGGCTCCAGCATAGTGTCCTTCCAACAAGGAGACTCTCTCATACTGGAAACTAGAGGGAGCAGGACTGTGTAATATCTTATGTACCATTTTAAAGAAACATTTTTAGCAGTGATGGCAAACCTTTTAGAGACTGAGTGCCCAAACTGCAATTCAAAACCCACTAAATGCCAATACAGCAATTAAACCTGGATACAGGTGTCTGTGAAGGGGCGATATTGGGTGCCCACAGAAACGCCTCCTTGCTACCTTTGGCAACTGTGCCATAGGTTCGCCAACATTGATTTATAGCATTCATTTTGGAATTGTTGTATTAGAACTAAAAGATACAAGTTCATATTCCCATTTAAAATCTCCCTCTTTGATGAATCTGGCTGCTCCCAGAGAGAGATATAAAGGGAATCCTACCTCTAGAGTCACAGTCACAATCGAACAATGGATGGTGGGATGGTTTATCCATTTTTGACAAATACTGCTGCCTGCTCAGGCCCCCCGTGTTATTTTTCCATGTAGTACTTTAACTCACCATCTTAATTCCTGGCATTTTTTTCTAAGCTGGCACTTCTTTGGTGCATTTTTTCAGCCATGAATCTAGGGATTTTTATAGGAGACAAGGAGGGTTGTGCCAATATTATAGTGAAACTGAGAAGACAAAAGCAGCATGAATGGGTAAGTCTGAGTATTTAAATGAGTACAGTATAAATTCTCTCTATAATATAATACAGGGACTAGAATATAGTGGGGATGTTTCTCCTCTTGTTCCTCCTGCTCCTCCATTTCACACATATTAGTGCAAAAACAGCAGTTTTTAGAGTGGTTCTGTTTACTTTCAAGTTCTTATGTTTGTGAACAATGTAAAAAATCACCTTTTTCTATGCACACAGTTTTGTAAACTGTGTTAGCCATCTTGGGTCCTTTTCCAAGGAGAAAGGCGGGGTAAAAATACTCTTTAAAAAATAAAATAAAACACACAGCTCATCAGTTAGGATTAGAGATGGGCACGACTTGAAAAAAATTTTTTCGAGTTGTCGTTAGTCGGGCCAGTCCCATTTCGGGTCGTTTCCGGTTTTCGCGAAAATTCACAAAAATTAGTCGGTTCGTTTTTTCGTTTTTTCGTTGTCGTTAGTACTGGTTTTTTTGGGGGGGGAGCGGGCTCCTGGAGGCACCTCTGTGGGGTGGGTGCCTCCTCTGGCCCGCTATAAAGGGAAAGTGGGCTCCTGGAGGCACCCGTGGGTGCCTCCTGCCACTAGGAAGGGGAAGCAGGCTCCAAGAGACACCCCTCTACATGGGGGTCTCCCTTCCTCACCTGCTGCTGCTGCAAATGCTATGCAATAGCCATATGGATATTGCATAACATAATGTGCAGACGTGAGACCAGTGTGAGAATGATAGGGTCATACCCGCCCTTCACAAGGCTCTGGCACCACCATGTCTCACACAGAAGGGAATTGTACTTGCTGCGTGTAGTGCAATGCAAGCAAGTAGATCTGGCTTTAAGGTGGCTTAGTGCAAGAGCTAGGGTTAGGCTAGTGACGGGTAAGGTTACGGTGGGCTAGTGGGTTGCACCTCTGGGTGCCTCTCTGACCTACTAAGAAGACAGTCTGTGACGTATGGGTACGGAGTCAAGGGTTAGGGTTAGGGCTAGGGCAGGTTTTAGGGGGCTTTTTGGCACATCCCAGAAGTCTCCATGGCCAAGTGGCCATGCGACTGGTGGGATGGCTCCAAAAATTTGCATGGTTGTCCACTCCCACATGGCTGGCCACTTGGCCAGCCCATCATTGCGCAGGTGTAAATAAAATAAAATAAAATAAAATCAATGGAGGACAGAGGAGGAGAGGAGAGACATTTTGTTGCAAGAAAAAACCCACTGCTACTGTGAAAAATCTGGCAGTTTATAAATTTTCGCGTGTTTCTGTTGTGCTTGTGTGTTTTTGGACCACGATTTCAAAAACAATATTGCGTTTGCCGCCCCATTTTGGATCCCCCGCCCGCACCGCATGGCATGGCGATGGCGACTCGCGAGTCCGGCTGCCCAGGACGGGGGGGAGGCGGGACCCCCCCTCCAGAAACCACCCCTCCGGTAGGTGCCCTGCGCCCTTAGTCAAGCAGGCATTTTTCCGCCTGCTTTTTTGGCCCGGGAATGGGTGGGGGGAGAGTTTAAAAGTTTTTCCCTGTGCCGTCCGTGCCGCTTGCTTGCGCTTTAATTGCGGCGGCCGGCGGCGAGACTGGGCTTTTTGCTGGCTGCGAGCCTGCGGCGAGTCCCACCAGAGCAGCCCAGGACGGGGGATGAGGGGGGAGGTCGGGGACCTCCAGAAACAACCCCTCTGGTAGGTGCCCTGAGGCACGGCAGGCATTTTCCCGCCTGCTTTTTGGCCGGGAACCGGGTTTTTTTAACTTTTAAAAACTTTTTTTCTGTGCCGCGTGTGGCATCGCGCGATCTCGCGATGCAAGGAACGAGCACGACAAATCAGACCAAAATTGTTCGTTCGTCAGTTCGAGCTCGAAGTCTGGCGGAGTAATTCCCGTTACCGTTTCCGTAGAGTAACGGAACCGAGTAACGGAAACGGAAACGGAAATACCGCTAAGTCGTGCCCATCTCTAGTTAGGATGATCTTGTTTGCTGAATAAATGATATCATTTTATACCTGTCAGCGAAAGATGGAGGAGACACAATGTGGAATTAAGATGCTTTGAGTCAGGGTATGACTTTGAGCTAACTTGGGAAGTGATACTGCTGCTAAAAGGAGATAAAACATAGGTAGGTATGCCACAGTGGCAGAAAACTTTATAATTATTGCATTCGGTGTCAGTAAAATGCCAAGATTCCTCATTAGGTCACCAACAAAAGTGAGTAAGCCATGTAGGCAAAAAGTATGTTTCAAAATACAGTATATAGGAGTACCTTGATCCTCTTATCCAGCCAATACACTCCCTTCATTGTGCCAAGCTAAAGGGTTTACTAATTTATTGGGTGTGCACACACACAAAGTACAAAGCTTTCAAGACTACTATTGCATCATAAATTAAGGTGATAAATTAGTAAGGAGAGGTGTAGGGAGAGGGAGAAATGTTGGGTCTTAATTCCTGGTTGCCTGGATGTAGTCTCAGGATGTAATGGTGGAGGGATGATGTGAAAAATAACTTTGACCTCATCAGGTAATAGATTTTCTGAGAGCTGAAAAGTCAGAAACTGTATATCAAGAACCAAAACTTTCTAACTTTTCAGCATGGCTTAAATCTTTGGACTATGTGTTAACCTAGTAAAGGTGTCACTACAATGTGGATTGTCTTCAAATTGAAATTATACACTGTCTGTTCAGATGTGCACACTGCAGCACAAATCATGATATACTAAATCCATGCTGCAATCTGAATTACACTGAAAAGGGAATAAGCAAACATTGGGCTTTTTTCTGAGCAATTTTAGGATGGTTGTGTTAATATCTGAAAGTCTAAATGTAGTACTGAGGTATTTTAGCTATTGTATGTAGAGATGGGCACGAAATGATTTTTTTTGTTTCGTTATTTGTTATTTGTTTCATTATGTAATGAAATAAATAACAACCCTAGAGGCAAATTTAACACGAAATGAAACAGACCGAGAAAAATTGCTTCAGATAGGTTCATTTCATTAATGGGGGGTGGAGATGTCTCCTACTTGGTGCTGGTCCGGAGGTCCTTTTTGTGCCGAGCTCCACAGAGGGAGCACACAACTCGTTGGTGCCATCGAGGGACGCGGTGGGTTCGAGCCTTAGCCCAGCCCTGGGAGGAGACATAAGCAGGCCACGTTTAGGCAGCCAGAGCAGCACGGCTTCAAAGCTGCCCCCTTGTGCCTCCCTCCCGCGGCCTGTTATCACGGAGCCAATCGGGAGGGGAGATAAGGAGACCGCGCTTAGGTGGCCAGAGCAGCACGGCTCCATCGCCGCTCCCCCTCTTTATTCCTCCCATGCCCGTTCATAGGCACCCCCCAGCTCCAACTGGGCCCCAGGGGCTACGCAGTGGGCGCTGGGGGAAAAGCGGGTAAAAATGAATAACGAATTAACAAAACAACAAAATGAATTTTTCCACAAAAATTCATGAAAAACTAAATGAAACGAACTGAACTCCTTAACTAAATGAAACGAAATGCCATTTTTTTCTATTTGTGCCCATCTCTAATTGTATGCCTTCTAAACTAACCCATTCTTCACTCAAAGGGAACTTGGAGAGAGCAGGGCTGTGTAATATGTCTTATGTGGCATTTTAAAGAAATATTAATAGCATTCACTTTGAGATTGCTGCATTAGAAATAAAAAGTACAAATTCATATTCCCATTTAAAATAATCATCTTGGAAGAATCTGGCTGCTCATAGAAAGAGATATATAAAGGGAATCCTACCTCTAGTGTCAACATCATGATCTAACAATGGATGGTGGGGTGGTTAGTTTACCCTTCTTTTAAAGAGAGATTCCAGTGGTGTCTCTCCTGTGCCTAGTATAGTTTGGCCACCAATCTTTCTCATGCATTGTTTGGCTGCCTGGTTGATGGGCTGGTTATACTGCAATCTTCTAAAGAAAATTTGGGGATTTGTTTTTGAAAGTCGACAGACAAGATTATCTTCCCACCAGTTCTCTGGCTTGATTTTGCCATTGTATTTCTTGTTAATACTTCATGATAAGCCAAAATACATTGAAAAGATGTTGAAATCTGCTTTAATTTTGATGGGAGTGAACCCTGAAAGTATGGAGGGGAAACTTGAATCTACTAGCAATTATGTATAATCAAGAGGGGGAAAGCTTTCTATTCTTACTAAAATTATAACCAAACAACATATGCCAGCAGTAGAACGTGGAATAATCAGAAATCTGCTTGATACTCTTGAGTTACCAACACTTGTCTAATACAGCCTTTCTTAAGGGTAGGTTGCTGTTTCCCTTGAATATACTAAGATGCCTGTGACATGCTCCTTCTGCTTTCTTGTTTAAGTTGATACCATAATCCTCCCATCCACCATTTCAGGTTCAAATGCCATCTGCACATTATTTCATTATTTGGCTCAATAAAAATGTAATGGTCATAAGAAACTATTACCAGGGTTGAGGAAGTTAGTGCAACACAGAGGTGACCCAGAACATTTATTTCCTCTGGTCTTGTTAACTGTTGAAATCAACACAACTCATAAGAGAAACTAGAGCAGCTTGCAACATAAGAAGATAAATTCACAGTGATAGATAGATGAAATGAGACAATGAAAACAAACATAATAGCTGTATTTATCCTATCTATCTATCTATCTATCTATCTATCTATCTATCTATCTATCTATCTATCTATCTATCTATCTATCTATCTATCTATCTATCTATCTATCTATCTATCTATCTATCTATCTATCTATCTATCCTGCCCAATTAGTGGCAGAGCTTCAGGGCAGCAAACAGATCAGAATAATACCTGATAAAATGTATTGAATATAAAATGTTAAAAAAATAAGGTGTCAGAACAGGGCAAGTACATAACAATGGAGGAAAATCTCACTCAGCTGGCAAGAATACACTGGGACAAGGCAATAAAAGGTTTGTGGCTCAGTGGACTAAGGCTCCGAAAACTGCTGACTTCAAAGTCAGCAGCTTGGCGGTTTGAATCCCAGGTGCCACGCAGTGGAGCGAGCTCCTGCTGTTCACCCCAGCTCCTGCCAACCTAGCAGTTCGAAAGCATGTAAAATGCAAGTAGATAAATAGGTGCTGCCGTAAAATGCAGGAAGGTAAAAACAGTGTTTCCTTGCAGCCATGCTGGCCACATGGCCATGGACTTGCACAACACTGGCTCCTCCGGCTTGAATACGGAGATGAGCACTGCCCCTAAAGTTGGACATGACTAGCACGCATGTGCGGGGGGAACCTTTATCTTTACCTAACTTCTTTCCTAAAACCATGGAGAGAAGGGGCTAATCTTACCTCAATTGGGAGCAAGTTCCAAAGCGATGGAGCAACCATTGAGAAGGCCCAGTTTTGAGTGACAGATTTTCAGGTTTTCCTCAGGGTTCCTACCTGGAACATCCCAGTGTGTGAGGTATGGGAAAAGCTGATGTTTTGAGGGAAAGGTGTTCAGACGGGTCGCAAAGCCCTAAACTGATAAAGGCTTTAAATATTAACATAAACACTTTAAACTTGGCCAAAAACATACAGGCAGGCAGTGCAGACGTGCCAGGACAGGTGAAACATGTTCAAACTGGTGAAGATCTAGTGTAGCATAAAATGCTCCACTAACCAGCCTGGCCACTGTGCTCTGCACTTGCTACAACTTCCAAACCTTCAAAGGCAACTCAAAGTAAAGTGTGTTGCAACAGTCTGTTCTTGAGAGTACAAGCACATGGGCCAGTATTGTTAGGGGCTTCCTGTCAAGGTAAAGGTGACAGAAACATTAAAAATAAACAGTCATGCAGTATACAGTTTACTAGTAAATTGCATATAATGAAACAAGTTCTAGTATAAAAGCAGAGAATGACATCCAAGCAGTCCTCAGACATGACAATCTTCAGTATTGCAGTTGGCAAACTTCCATTGAGAGTGTATCCATAAGGTTGAGTTGGCCACCAAAATACGATACTTGTCACAGGCAATTTGTACTCTTCCAGGATTACCAATGGGAACATGTGGTCTATCATGACTTTCCTCCTACTGATCTCACTCAACTCCACTTCTGGGCTCAGATGAGATTTTAGTTGGAAGTTGGCAGATGTGGGGTGGAGGGGTGGTGGAAAAGTCATCGTAACATCACCAAGGTGAACAATATATGACTAGTCTATCCTAGACCATAACATGCTTGATTGTGTTTTCTGTTTCAGGAGTTGCAGTTTGAAAGGCTTACACGAGAACTTGAGGCAGAACGCCAAATCGTAGCCAGCCAACTGGAGAGATGTAAACTTGGATCCGAGACTGGAAGCATGAACAGCATTAGGTATTTTACGGGAGTTACTCTGCTATTTTTCCATAATTGATTGGCATTGGACTATATTGATCGTCTGCCTATAACATATTGCAAACCAGATGGGTTTCCCTCCCCCTGAGATTTTTGGTGGAGATAACAAAGTTATTTTTAAGTTTCCTTGGTATTACCTTGTATCTGTTACTTGAACGTGTCTCTTGGGTAAAACACCGACAGAAGAATTATTCACTTTGAGAAGTGTTGAAGTGACAGTGTAGAGTCACATATGAATCTGCTTGGTTTAGCTTATTTTTCTCAAGAAGTGATCTAAGGAAACAGTATGAAAAATAAATGTAGTTCTATGAAAATTCAGTGTGTGCTCCAGGTTATGTTACTGTCACACAAACATAATTACAGTATCTGGAAGTTGAGTCCTGACTCAACTTCCAGATAAGCTCTCCTGAATGACTGTGAATCTTCACAGACATAATTACAGTATATGGAAGCGTGTTCTCACATAACCCTTTGGTTATTCTACCAGACAACATATTTTAGTAAATATATTATTTATGTCCCTTAAAATATATAAGATTTTGTAAGCCTCTGAAATCTGGGGCTTTTAGTGTCTGTTACAATAAATTCTTCAAAATGTTAAGTTAAAAAGTAATTAAATTCTGAATATGATATAATGTTGTTAATACACTTCAACTTTTAAAGTTGCAGTCTATGTTGAAATATGCATGGGATGCTAAATTTAGCTTGGTTTCTAAGTTTGCTGAGATGAAGATCTGATTAGGCGTGTGAAGCAGATTTATAGAAGAGAGACTTACTCATAAGAGAGCAAAATGGTTGCATTGGATGATGCTGTGAACACTTCTTCAGGTATAAATAATTGTGTAGTATTAATAAGACGTTGCCAGGGAAATAGTCCAATCGTTGGCTCATGATAATAAGCAAGACACTTCACCAAGCACAATTTACAAATAATTCATAAAGCTATTTATGTTTCTAAGTTCCCAGGAGTTGAATGGAATGCTGCAAACTTGAGATACTTGAAAATGAAATGATGGTATAATGGGTTCTTAACAGCTGGAATGTTTTCAAATCAACACTTAATTCAAATAATTGTGCAACTGTACAATCACTTTTTACCACTTTTTAGCACTTGTTTTCCCAACCTGTGTAAAATAGGACAAAATAAAATGCTTCATTATGGTGTTTTGTTTTGTTTTGTAAACATGCAGAAAAGAAGCCATATACCATTTTTATCAAATATGCTCTCAGAAGCCATGTATGAATCCACACGTGTCCAGTGACACACCCACAAGGGATCCTTGAACCATGGCAGTAATATGTCTTGAGCAATTTCCTGTGAGTGGATCACAGTCAGAAAGAGCTATCCACAAAGTAAATGTTATGGAACAAAAGAGAATTAAAATTCAACAATAAAGCATGTAACTATGGGGCTTGCCCTGCCCACCCCCATGGAACTGGTTGGCTCCAAGTTGCCGACACTGGGATTCTTTGTTCTGCCACAGCAGTTCTCCACCAGGACTGTCACTTCCCTCCTATACCATAGCATCTCAGCTGGAGTGGGGTGGGTGCCCCAAGACCTTTTGGGCATTTCAGGGATCCAGGGGGCAGATGCGTAAGGAGGCAGGAGTATTTTCTAAGGCTGGTGTGATGGTGATATCTCATCCCCAGCCTTGGCTCTTCTTCTTAGGAAAACTGCTCATTGACTTCCAGTTTGATGTTGCAGCGAGACAGCAACGGCAAACGGGGCTCCACTTGCCGGGCTGATTTTCCTCCTGCTTGGCACCCCTAAAAAGGGGTTAAGCTTCCATGGAGAGGAGGTGAAGAGAAGGCAGCCCTTGTTTTTACTGCAAAGGCAGCGGCAGCTGTTTCTGCTGATCCAGGATTTCTTTTTTCCAGCAGTGGAAAATGGGATGCCAGCAATGGCACCCAACAAACTGCCAACAACCAGACTTGGATATTGTAAATATTAGCTGATAGAAATGGTGTGCTGCTGTATTGGGTGAGACTGTTCTTTTTCCTTACTATATGGTACCAATATCCTGGATGTAACTTTTGAATTTCCCGATAAGTAAGTGTACCCCCCCCCCAGCAGAGAAAAGTGGCCTTGGATCAAAAAAGGGCTGGAGTTTTTCTTCGCTTTTTTACTTACCTCATTTCCCCCCCCCCCCCCCCCCCTTATTGATGGAAGGGAGATTTAAAGAGGAGAAAGTAAATTTGATTTAACTCTGCTCTTCTCTGGTAATCTTCTTTTTGGAGGATTGTTAAGGGTGACCAATACTTGGAACTATAGGAATTATCTCAGCATTTGCATAGAGGTGTGGGAATCGGCAGAGAGACTAGAAAACCCGGCCTTGGATAATTCTGCTTATTAGCTTATGCATAAGTTGAAGTGAAGATCTGGCAGCTCTTTCCTTTTCATATTTTGAATGATGGACTTAAATGAGAACTCTATAAGCCAGGGGTGTCCAAACTTTTTGCAAGGAGGGCCAGATTTGGTGAGGTGCAAATATGTTGTGACTGACCATTCAGCCACCTTTGGCCCACGGGCTGGACTTTGGACAAGTCTCTGTAACATGCAAGGAGGCGGGGAGGACGCTGCAGCAATTGAGCTGGGGGCAGGTAGGCTAGGCAGGTGGCTGGGGGGATGGACAGAGGCAGGGAGGGCAGGCAACCCGTAAAACTGCAGGCTGATGTCTCCATCCAGTATGGGGAGGGGCCAGCTGGTGGGGATGAGTGACTGTGGGCCACTTAAAATTTGAAAACTCGCTGCATTTGGCCCCTGGGCCTGACTTTGGACATGCCAGCTATAAGCCATTGATCTTTCCTCTCTCAGGGAGAACTACAAGATAACTTGGTCTGAACTGTACTTGACTGTAACACAGCTGAAAGATGATGCAGTGAGAGGAATTTCAGGAATTTTTTCTGCATGAACTCCAGAAAATCTTGGACACCCTTACATCATATAAGGAACAGAGGCCTGTCATGAGAACACAGAAATTCAACAGAAGCCAGAGGATGAAACTGAGAATATAAATGAATTGACAGAAACAATAAGCAAACAAAAACAAGGGACTCAACTCCAAGTGTTAAAGAACCAATAGAGATGTGAAAAGGGAGAAGATAAAGTGATTCAAATAAGAAAATATGTAAATAACATGAGAGGGGAATGTCTGAAAATAGTTTCAGTGACAACAACAGAGACTAAGAAAATTGCAAATCTCTTCAGAGGGCAAAACTTACTTCAGGAGAGGGAGAGAGAATTGCCAAGAGACTTCGATGGCAGAAAGAGAAGATATTGAAAGGAAAGATTTCTGCCTACAAGAAGGGATTACTTAGACTCAAGAGTCAGTATTATTTGGGCAGGAAGGATGAATGATTGAACTAGAATACACTGATGGAAAATGAGAAAGCTAGTTTGTTTAATTTGTCTAAAATAACTGTAGTAGAAATACTATATACTTAAAGAATAACGATGAGGAAACATATAATTCCTAAGTGATAGATTGTTTATGAGAAAAAGGAGAATGCCTGTGAAAACCCTAAGATAGGTATTACATATGGAAGTAGTTATATATGTGAATTTCTTAAATTTCAAGATAAGTGCAAGGTTTAGAGATATGGTTATAGATGGGAAAGAAAGAGAAAGAAAGAAAAAAGAGGTTGTACTGCAGGTAAAACTGTGCTCACAACCTGGGGTTCAGTCCCAGGTAGCATGCTCATGGTTGACTCAGCCTTCCATCCTTCAGAGGTCGGTAAAATGGCAGTGTGTATACTGTAATTAAACTGTAAACTGCCCAGAGACTACTTCAAGTGGTATGGGGCGGTATATAAGCAGAACACTTTGCTTTGCTTTGTTTTGTCTGCAGTACCTGACAGATGCTACAGGCATAAAGAGGGAGGAATGTATTTTGCTGAACTGCACACAAGCAGATGTATCTTGGCTTGGTGAGATCAGTGGTGACATGTGAGCAAGGGTAAATACAGCCTGGTTGCAATAGCGAGAACTCACCAGTGTGCTTTGCAACAGACGAATGCCAATCCATCTCAAATTCAAATTTTGCAAGACGATTGTCCACCCAGTAGTACTGCATGGCACTACACCTACAATCGGTGTAGAGAGCTTCCTCCATGCCATGGAAATGTGGACGCTGCAGTGGATATCATGTATTTCGCTACGTGACCTTCTCATAAATGATGCTACCAAAAAGGAACTAGGTGTGGTATCAGTAACAAAGGAGATGAGGGAAAGCTAGGTGATATGGGCATATCCTCAGAACAGCACCTTCCACCAATATCCAAACTACGTACCAAAATGGCAGGACACTGGCAATAAGGGTATGCAAATCATCAACCTGCACCCTGAATATGTGGTTGATCAAGAAAAATGGCATTTTAGAACCCCACACCTACAGGAAAACACTAGGAAGAAGTCGCTCATGCAGAAGAAAGGAGGAATTATAGTGGGGATCCAACAATGTGTGGGGAGAATACTTCCAGAAGATAGATGTGGTGTGACAAAGGTTACTTCTCCTTAGTCTTCTTAGACTTTTTTGAAGCTGGGGAGCACTGGAACTCCACCTGGAGCAATGTAAGAGAACACCTAGATGAGGAATCATAGAATTGTAGAATCATAGAATCACAGAGTTGGAAGAAACCTCAAGAGCCATCCAGTCCAACCCCCTGCCATGCGGGAACCTCTATCACAGTATTTCTGACAAATGACCATCAAGCCTCTGCTTAAAAACATCCAATGAAGGAGACACCACCACCCTCTATGGCACCACGGAGTACACCAAGGGAGTGTTGACTAGCAGGAGTCTTAGCCAGAAACCAGGAATTCAGGAGAGAAACATAGGCTAGCAGGATTCTGTGGCTAAACCCTAGATTTGTGTGCTAAAACAATGATTTCAACTACTGTAAAAATAATGAAGTCAATACAAAGCAGTCTGAGAAGGAATGAAAGGAAGGGGGTTCAGGCAGATGTAGGCACAGCAGGAAGATTCACCACAGAAGATTCTCCCCAGAACTTTTCTACATAACTGCAAATATGGCTATATTGTGTCCCCCCCCCCCCCCTAGTTTCTGGCTGACTATAGTGATTGTCTCCTTCCTAGTCTTGTGTCCACTTAAACTCTTCTGCCTTGATGGTAATCTTGCTAGTTGGCTAATCTTATCCAATGCTTCAGGGAAAACGGAAATACTGTTTCATGATCCGCTTCACTTAAAGAAAGAAGGAAATGCAGAGATTTTGTTTATGAAAAATGCACAGCGTTCTGTGGTATTTGGTCTCCAGACTGCCAGGCAATCCTTCTAGCACAAAAACAAAAGAAGATGATCTAATCTATAAGGCCTCTCTGCAGAACCACTACCCTGGGAGGTGTCATTTTGGATGGGGTCTCCATGTCTTTTATATAATTTTGTTTAGAGTTACGTATATTCTCGTAATTTCCTCTTGGGGGCATGACTCCCTTGAGACCACAGAGGCTATTTCTTTTCTACCACTGTCTGTATAACTTATACTTGTCCTCGGTCAGACAGGTTTTCCAGTTTGTGACCTGCACATACATGCTGTGGCAAAAATGAGACCATGCAGGGATTTTATACAAAAGTGATCAATTTGGTAGCACCATGCATGGTGGGCACTGGGATTTACAGTTGTTTCAAGAAATGAGGATTTACATCTAACAAAAATCCTAACTGTAGTGCTGCTGTTAATTTTCTGTACATTGGTGCTCTAATCAATTCAGAAACCAGCCCAGAACTTACTCAGTGGTAGTTTATTTTTATTTTTTTCATCTTGATGTATAAGAGTTTGTGGTTGAAGGAGGTAACAAGTAATAATTGTATGCTGCGATTTTATGAGTGAAATAAACAATAGAAAAATTAGCCATCGTTTCTACAAGTTCAGAACTGTTAATAAACTGTGATGAGTACCATCCCTCAGGTTGCACTTTTTGCAAATATGACAGCTATTCACAACCCCCCCCCAAAAAAACAGAACACAACACAACACGTCATACACATTTCAGTCCAGATTATAAAATGTTGTCGAATTAATTATTGGAAAACCAGTAGAGCAATGAAGGACACTGGAAGGGTGCTTTATTTAAAGCTTTATCACAGCCAGGGAAGGTGGATTTTTAAAATCAGTTTTTAAAATCACAAGTTCAGTTGTATAGAAGAAAAAGGAAATTGGGAAGAAAGGATAGACATAATGAAAAAGAAGAAAGAGTGGATGCCACTGTACAAATTATAATAGTAGCCAGGCCTGGTAAAATAATGTGACCATATTCTCCAAAAGGTTTGTATGGTTTGTTTCGGTGGCACCCATTTTTAGAATTGCCTTATTAAATGTTCATTTGCTGCACCAGCTCGTTGTGTGGTAATAATGCATCCTGCAATGTCCAACCACATTGGTCATCAGTTAAGTCCCAGTCATAGAAATGCATATTAAAATATGTGTGCAGAAATACCAAGGATGTTTTAAAGACAAAGCTAATGCATTTGCATGCATGCAGCCAGAAGGACAGCAACACTGGGCATGCTGTTTCATATGCTACATGAGAAGTGATCTTCAGGATGGGACATGTGTAGGCTCCAAGACATATGCATTCCTCCAGAGGTGCAAATTCAGCTGCCCAGCAGCTCTGCCTCCCCCTGGTACCACTCCACACACCTCTTGTGGCACAGTGGTTAAATGGCTATATTGCAGCTAAAGCTGTGCTCACAACCTGGGGTTCAATCCCATGTAGCCGGCTCATGGTTACATAATTAAATTGTAAACCACCCAGAGATTGCTTTAAGCACTATAAGGCGGTATATAAGCTGAAGACTTCTAGGAAGTGCTGGGGTTTAATTTTCCAAATGTTTTGGGAGGGGGACACTTCAGTACTCCTCACACCATCCTATTTTTTAAATTGCATTTTTGAGCAGCAAATCCTAATACAGGTCTTTGTCAGGAATCCCTCCTCCCCATTTTTTGCAGGAAAAGTACTCAGAGATCCATCCCCAGATCTTTGAACCCATCATGTGGTTTAACAGTAATGGAAGCAGTTTTTATATTCATTGTTGTTAGCTTTAAATATTGACTTTTAATATTCTAAGCCACCCTTATATATTCATTGCATTTAGCTTTAAATATTGTCTTTCAGTTACGTAAGCAGCCTTGGATCTTTTCTAAGGTGAAAGGTAGGATACAAATATTTTAAACAAATAATATAAATGAAATTAAAAATAATGAGTCAAAACAGGCTGTTCTTTCTGCTGAGCAGCCTCCACTTTTTTCTTCCTTCTTCCTTTGTCCCACCAGGCACACATTTAGTCGAGTTGTAGGAGAGCAGAGAAACTAAATATATTAGCAGTGTTTGTAACAATTCAGTTTTCTTTACTTTTTAAAAAACCAATATCTTACTTTTGACAGTGGAAAATCAAGATGGAGATAATACAGATTGCTTGCATATTAATCAATGTACAAGAGTTTTGATAGTTTCATACAAGCCTGTGGCTTGTATCCTATACCTCAAACATCTGGAAAATTGTGTTATTTCTATGAAAACCCTGACAGGTAAAAATAGTTGTCTGAAAGGTAAAAAAAAAAGCAAAGAAAAGAAAAGAAAAATCTACTTACAACACAAACCAGGTTGAAGCAAGGGTGGAAGCCTTCATCTCATCTCTCACCATGTTAAATACTGATATTATAATTTTGTATTGCGTTTTGCAACAGTTAAATCAGATAAACTGTACATTATCAAGCCGATGAAAACTGTTTTCTTGCTAATTTAAGAACAGTTCACATGAGTTTTGAGTTAAGTATTTCTTTTTAAAAAATATTTTATTACAAATTTATAAAAAAACAGATAAACAGCAAATTAACATAAGGAAAGGAAAATAACACGCAACAATATAACAGAAGTATAACAGATATAACACAAAAAAAACCGCAGTGCTACCCACCCCCCCTCGGGACTTCAACAAAATTACAACTTTCATATTATTGACCGGCCCATTTCTCTCCAGAAATACATTGAGTCTTCTCCAGGTGTGTACCCTTTACCTTTTTGAAATACATATACCTGGAATTTATCCCATATTCCGTTAAAGTCATTAGACTTAAGTATTTCTTTTGAGAACCTGAAGTGTCCTTTCTTTCTTTCTTTCTTTCTTTCTTTTCTTTCTTTCTTTCTTTCTTTCTTTCTTTCTTTCTTTCTTTCTGGCATCTCTTTAGTCTGGCAAGTAATCAGCTCTTCCTGCCTTCTTGACTTTGGCAAGATGTGAAATCCACAGTCAGAGCAGATCTGGCACTTGAAAAGAAATGGACTCAGTGTCCTAATAAGGCTTATCCATTGGTATGCAGCTATATCCTTACTCATGAGGAAAATCCGTTACCATGGGATTCAGTGCTGGAGACTCTTTGTGAATCAGAACAAAGGCATAATAAAGCTATTATGAACAGCTTTACCGAATGGTTTAAAAAGAGGATTGGTGGTGATTTTCTGAGCAAGTGAGGTTGGGAAGTTAGAAAGCTGATTATTTGATAATGAAAATGAAGAATACATTGCAGCATTCAGTACAGTGGTACCTTGTATAAAGGAATTAATTTGTTCCAAACGAAATTATGTTAAGCGAATTTTCCTTTATACAAATTTCCCATAGGAATGCACTGAAAACAGAGTGATCCCATTTTTATGTTGTACAGATTCGCCCCATAGGCGATTGTGTTAAGCAAATTTCCCCTATCTCCTGAATTTTATGTTATACAAACCGTTTTTTATACAAGGGTTCACTGTACTTTCTTTAAAATAATGACATAACTAGGGAGATGTTACAGCATCATAGATATTAAACTAGAAATAAAAAGGCTGAATAATTGTGTCTAATGTAGAAAATGCATTAATTATTGGAAAATGACATTTTGTAAATAGTTTTTTTTTACATAACAGCCTATATTGCTATTTTTATATATTGCTATTTTTTCTCTTCCAAAATTCAGATTCATTGGTTAAATGAAAGGGACCCAGTCCCTTTAGATCATGCAAACTTTTGCCATATATAGAGACTATTAAGATGGGGTGGGATGACCCTCCTGATGTCTCTGGACTGCAACCCTTTATCATTCTTAGCCAGCATAAAAAGAGAAAGTGTTAGGGAAGGTCTGGCATGCAGACCTCTGCCAGTAGTAGAGGGTAAGGATGAGTGTAAGGAAGAAAATGGTCACTCCCCATTGAGAACAGTGGCTTTCAGATTTTTTTGTGATATTGTCTAGTGAAACTTGGGCTCCTGGGGCAGGCATAACCGGTGTTGCTGAAACAGGAAGGAAGTATTCACAACTACTTTGCTTCATCTTCTTCAATCTTTTCAACACGCATATATAGCCTTTTAATGTACTGGATCTGCCCAAGCCAAAATCCATGTGCATCTGAATCATACATAGTTGTTCACATTATGTACCTACCCAGCTTCAATTTTTTTATACTGACCAGTGGCTTGAATGTAGCTGAGATCATCCTCTTTGGGTTGTGAGCATCCTTTTAAGTTCTTTTGAATACATGCGATGGTCATATTTGCAGATGGATTTGACACTTGTGCATGTCTATAGTTTTATAGGCTTTGCCATATTGAGCTACATAGTGGCGTAACAATAATGGAACCCACATGATATGATTTGTCCAATGTCCCTGTTTGGGGGTAAGTCACTGTGAAGGAAATGAAGAAATTTGTGCATATTTAAGTAATCGGGCATCTTTGTGGAACATAAACATGTGCAATCTTCTTACATGCACATAGACAAGATGTTTTGCCTCCCTATGTAATCATTAGTAGTCAGTAACTTCTTCTCTATAAAGTCAAAGTTGGATTTATCTGAGAATAAGCTTGTGGGAAAAGAGTTTAGGGTGCATATTCTACCCTGTGTTTTGCAGCAAAGCAGTCCTATGGTGGTTTTTGGCTTTTCAAATGGTGGTATGGATATGAAGGTGGAGATATATGATAAAATTTGTTGAGTAACTTGATTTATTATCCTTATCATAATGAGCTTGCTGATTTTTAAACATATAATTTTAATTTGGAACTTTATTTTGTTTTGTTCAAATACTAAAATGCAGATCTCCGCTCACTTTGTCAAAGTAGTATCCTGTACAAAGAGTTCTTATTCCAATCAACATGTTGTAGCTTATAAAACAGACCAAGAGAATTAAAATAGAAGAGGAATAAAGGAAGAAAGGCAAGAGTTATATGAGCATGCACAGAGAATATACACTGAACAGCCAAAACACAGAAACCCCAGACAAGTGAAGTGAATAGCATTGACTATATCATTACAATGGCTTCTGTCAAGGGGCAGGATATATTAGTCAGCAAGTGACCAGTCAGTTCTTGAATTTCATGTGTTGGAAGCAGGAAATATGGGCAAGCAAAAAGATCTGAGGGATTCTGACAAGGCCAATATAGCAATGGCAAGATGACTGGTCCAGAGTGTCTCCAAAATGGCAAGTCTTACGGGATGATCCCAATATGTTGTGGTTAGTACCTACCAAAAGTGGTGCAAAGAAGGACAACCGATGAACTGACATCAGGACTGCAAGTGCCCAAGTCTCATTTTAAGCAAGTGAGAAGGCAGTATTATGTTATGGGCAATGTTCTGCTGGGAACCTTTTGAGTCCTGGCATTCATGAAGATGTTATTTTGACATGTACCACCTACCTAGAGATTGTTGCATGCAGACCATGTATACCCTTTCATGGAAGTGGTGTTCCCTGATGGCAATGACCTCTTTCAGCAGGATAATGCACCCTGCCCCGCTGCAGAAATTGATCAAGAATGGTTTGAGGAACGAGACAAGGAGTTCAAGGTCTTGCCTCAGTCTAATTGAGCATCTGTGGAATAGGCTGGAATACCAAATTTGATCCACAGAGGCTCCATCTTGAAACTTGCAAGACTTAAAGCAATGTTTCCCAAACTATAGCTGCATGGGGTGCCAGGAAATCTACTTGAGGTTATCACCAAATCCTCTTATCCTCCCCCTTTCTCCTTTCTCCTGTCTGCTTTCTCCTCCTGGTGTTTGTGCATGGTGGGGAGAGGGGGCCCTGGCCTTGGACTGGGTTTTCTGCCCTTCTGTTCTCCCATTTTTCTGGAAGCTGCTTCCCTTGGAAAATTCAGGCCATAGGAGCAGTTCTATTAAACCAGCTGGACAGCATGATTTTTGGTTCCATCTAGTGTCCAGTTCTTGTAATACACCTTGGGAAAGTGTGTTCCTCCATTTGACTGGAGGAATAAATGTTGAGGAAAAAATGCAATAATTTCCTGTCATAAGTGTCAAGAACTTGTCACAGGGTTTCTGATGTAGAAAATCATTTCTTGCACACTAAACCCCATCATTGCTCCATTAGCTACTATGGATGACTTCCATGGTGCTTAAAATGTATACATGACTGTCCATTTTCATGATCCTCTGGTAGTGGTGAGCCAATTTTACATCTAATATCTCAGATCTCAGAGTTGTCAGGTCATTATTTAAAATTAACACCCAGTTGTTTATGTTAGACATTCCTATAAAGAGGGCTGTTACAAAGCCACTGTTGTCAATAAGTATAGCTTGTGTTGTATTCACAAGTATAAGTAATGGGATTTTGGTCCATGCATTTGAAATGTGGTGTTGAATGGGAGCTTTACAGAGAGTGTAGGTGAATGACCGAGTGCTAAATAAAATCAAAAATTTCTGACAGTGAAAGTTGCTAAACTGATGCTATCACACTTAGGGCATGTCATGAAAGATGAACCTCCTTAGAAAAAGACAGTAATACTGTAGTAGGGAAAGCAGTAGGCAGTAGGAAAAGAAGAAAATATAACGAGAACAAGATCAATTGATTCAGAAAAGGACACCGCAGCCTTTAGTTTATGAGACCTCTACAGCGTGTTTAATGAGGTGATCTTTTGGAAGTATCTAATTCATTGAGTTCCCATGGGTTGGGACATGGCTTGGCAGTACATTAAAACACAGGTCCAGCTACAAATACTCAATGTTTGGTGAAATGTATAGCATGGAGAAAAGCTGCTGAACTCCAGAAACAGATGACTTGGAGGAGAGGCTGAACCTCATTCATAGAGCATAAGCTTACAATGCAGAAGGTCCCAGTCAATCTGATCTCAAAATATTGGTAAAACTTCATGTTTCAGCAGTTACAGAGCCACAGGCCAATTAGACAAAAATTCTTTGTTCAATACAACAATGGACAGATAGTTTTTTAAAAAGGAGCATCACGCAAATCCTCCAATCCTACATCCTTATTCTCAAGACTGACAAATGCATGGCATTTTAAGGTAAGTGGAGAATCAGTAGGCTTATATTTACAAAGGAAACAAAAGAGAAAGAAAGTCAAATAATACATTATAGGACTTGCCACATTATCAAATACCCATTAACATGTTTAAAGCTTGTTTAATTTCTTCGGTAATGAGTCATCCTCAAGTGTTCAGCTTTAAATGTGGTGCCTGTTTTAATCCATAAAACCTATAGTTAACTAATGGAGTAAACACAGATGTTTCACAACTTAAACTCATTCAAGCCTCAAGGAAGATGCCCAGAATGTGGAAAAAGAAGAAAGTTATATAGCCATAAATCTATTTTTGTACAATGCTTTTGATAATATTTATTTTGCCAAAGATGGTTAGGTTACTGATATGAGCAAATTCTCTACTGGCCAATTATTATAGCAGCTCCAGCCAAATGGTATAATTATGATAGTTTTTGCCATTACAACTTATTCTTGGTTGATTGAAAAGGATATTATGGTTGGCAATCTTCCTTCCTTCCTTCTTATTCTTTTTTTTTCTCAGTCCTTGTTTCTGAATTCACAATTTGTATATCATCCTCAATACATTAAGCTTACCAATGCTTCCATCTTTTTCCTACTCTCCATTAAGTTCTACAGTTCCATGCCATTTACAAGGAATACATAATAGTATACAATAGAAGGAAATGGGAATGGATAACATAACGTACCAATATGCAATCTGAAAATCAATTTCAGTTCTTTATTGCATGTTACATTCTTCAGCATAAGGAATTTGCTTAGGACAGGGGTGCCCAAACTTTTTGTAAGGAGGGCCAGATTTGGTGGCTGAGAATGTGTCAGGGGCCGGTTGCTCCCCGACCCTGCCACCCCACTGCAAGCCCCACCCACTGACCTATAAGCCCCACCCACTGACCCCTTGCAACCCCTCCCACAGGAAGGAAGGGGGGACCAAGGGAGGGAGGGAGGTGGAAACCAAGGGAGGGAGGGAGGAAGGTGGAAACCAAGGGAGGGAGGAAAGAAGGAAGGTGGGGACCAAAGGAAGCACAATGGCTGGCCAGCTGGCCCACCCAGCCCCACAAGCTTCCTGGCGGTGCTGGTGGTTGTGGCCCGCACCCTCACCCACCCAGCCAGCCCCACAAGCTTCTGCTCACCAGCCGGCCCAGCCCCTCAAGCTTCCTGGTGGTGTCAGTGTTGCCGAAAGATTTAAAAAATAACATGGAGTGAAGGAGTGGGAGGGAGGGGCGGGTAAGCCAGCCGCAGGGTACTCAGAATGGCCTGACGGGCCGGATTTGGCCCCCGGGCCGGACTTTGGGCAGGCCTGGCTTAGGACCATCTCCATCCTAACTTCTGTTGCAGGACTAGACATCCACTGTTAATTCAACCAAATGCTAAGGTATCAATACATTCTACACTTTAATTTTGGATCTTCCACTGAATTTTTGGGCTGCTCGCTTTTTACCATGAACTCAATTTTTGTTCATGTATTCTTTTAACATATTCATTATGTACTTCACCAGCTTTATTGAGTAACCTTTGCAGACCATCTGAACTATTACGTAGGAATACTTTATTGTCTGCATATTGGATGTTTTCAACAACTTTTCTGCTGGCAATGCTAAAGTCAATGTTCTGGTGTTTAAAGTAAATCCCCTTTTAGTCAAAACCTTTTAAAAGGAAGAGGACTGAAGGTGAGAGAATCCAGAGACCTTGCTTCGCATGATTTTATCACCTGGTTGAATTCCAAGGAATTCACAAATTAGCCACAAAAATCAACTGCATGATTGTCTGAGAAAAATAATAAGCATAACTTTATCTGATCTGTTGAGAAGCAGCAGAAGACCATGTACGTGGTTGGAGGCCACAGCCAGATAAAAGAGACTGGCCTTTTTGTGGAAGCATTATAGTCTGAATATAGACACAGATAGGAAACAAACAACAGAGATGCAGCCCAGATCAGCATCTTCCCCAAGTAGCGAAACAAATGAAAATTGATGAACTTTCAACAGTTTGTTACCTAGAGAGTAATTGGCCTATTTCATCTGCAATGTTTGCTGCATTGGGGAATGGGACATTCCTTTCAGTTCTGGAGAAGGAGTTCAATCTGTAAAATCCCCAAATTTCTTTCTTCCCAAAATGAAGTTGTAAATTATCCAAAATACCCCCCTCCCTAAGTATTTAGCAGATCATTGTTTTATAACTACACAACACCATGGTAGCAATATTTGAAAAATTGCAAATGGATGCTGTGGGGTATGCTTTACAAAAATATTTAAAAAGGCCCTTTCCTGAATTCAAGAGCAACTCACAGCCAAAAAGACCAAAATGGGGGACTCCAAGTAGGGTTGGATATAATAATAATTTACATAGGACTATACTACAAAAAAAGTTTACCAAACTCATAAGGAGTTCAGTTCTTCAAGGATTTTTCAGGCCTTGTAGGTTTTGCTGCAAATTTATCCAGCTACGGTCAACAGAAGGAAATGGGATTCGCAAAGAGTAGTGGTAACTTCTTGAAGTCAATTGCTAAATTGCTAACAAAAGAAAATAAATTTAAAGGCAATAGAGTACAGTATCTTCTTTACAAACGGGGTCACAACAGAGTACTGCCCATTTTTGAACATGATGTGATCCTGCTCATGCTTCCAGTCTGTAAAATGTTTAAAATTTATCAGGAGAGTCTTTGAAAAATTTAAAATTGCTCACTGACGGTGCTTCCCAACTTTGGGTCCCCGGATGTTCTTACTCTATGATTTCCAGGAAGCCAGGACAGCACAACTAGTGGTGAAAGTTTTTGGAAGTTTTAGCCAGGAATATCTGGGGACCCAAGATTAGGAAACATTGAGTAGAACACTGCTTCTCCACATATGAAGTTGATCATCAGCACCTTGTTTCATTTTTATCTAAATTCCATTCTTTTCTTTATTTTCTCTCCCTTATTCAATGGGAATCTGATGGAAGGGTTTTTTATGTTTTGTAATTTTCACTAGCTCATATAAATATGATGCCCTAATAGACATAATAGGAGTTTGATTGTTATGGATCACTGCCCATGTGGGTCTGGAAACCCGAGGAGTCTTCACCATGTTCTGCTTTGTCATGATTTCATATAGGAATTAATTACTTATCTTTAAGTTTCTTGATAGAAGTAGTCAATCTTACACTGAAATCCTTTTGCATAGCTATGAAAAAAAGCATAACTGTTGGAGGCCAGTTGTCTCAAGCTACAGAATTTCCACAGCAAAAATTTCTTACATGCTAAGTCACGCAACTCAGAATGCAGCAGATGCCTACAAAGATTTCTTGACTTGAGGCAATTAGCTTTCAGATGTTATGCCATTTGCATTATGCCAGTGTAAGGAGGCACCAGGATTTTGAGCATGTTATTTAGTAGACATGAAACCTTTTGTTAGTTCGTCATTTGCAAAACATTCCTGTGTTGTAATCAGAATATGAGCCCATGAAGAATGATCTTTTTCCCCTTAACTGATTTAACTCATGATCACTCGACTTATTTTTGCATGCTTTGTCCTTGTGATTTTGTTGACTGGTCAAAGATGACAGTACTAAAGACTATGTATGAAAACTCCTAGCAATACAAAATGTTTCACAAATGATTCTGTTAACTCAATAATTTGGTAAAATAAATACTTCATATTATGTCCCCTATACTTCTGTTAGCTAGACTACTAAAGTAGAACATTTTCTGTATTTAATGAGACATTTTCCTGCCTATTCCTTTGGAGAATTAGAGGAACAACCGTCTACCGTACATTTAGGTTTAAATAGATCGAGAATGCCTCTGTAGTAGCAAGAAGGGCAGGCTAGTGGATGTTTGAAAAAGTTGGTCTTTGAGAGTTCCTGTAGCAAATGTCCTGATTTAAAATATGGATGGACAGATTTCTAAGTTGGAACTTTACTACCCATTGAGTGGCACATCTCTCTTAATGCTATGGTGCTGTTTTTAAGAAAAGTATAATAAAATATGGATTTCATGATAGATTTTGACAGAAAATACATGTTAAATGTGCATCTTGAGAGAAGATCTAATTGTAACTGTATATTATGAGAGAGATGAGCCAATATGGTGTAGTACAGGCCTGCACAACACATCGACTCTGGGCTACCAGTTGACCACAGGGCCATTTGAAGTAGCTTGTGAGGTTGAAGTGGCCGTAAGGTTGACAGCTTCTCCTCAATGCAAGTGGCGGTGGTGGTGGTGATGGGAGGTCGGAGCCCCAACTGCCATTTGCATTCTAACAAAAAAAATGGCTAAGTTTTCTTAACTCAGATTTCCCCCATACGGGGGGATTTCCTTTTGTAACTCAAAATTTTCGTAATTCAAGTCGAGGCATCAATGTATGCATGTATGTATATACATATTTACTACTGCATATTATTGTTTGGAAATGTGAAATAATGTGAAATAAAATGACGTAACAACAAAAAGGGTTATTATATTTATTTGTATACTTGCAATATTTATACCTCATTTTTTTCCTCAAGAGGGCCCAAGATGGTTTACAGTATAAAAACAAAATAGAACAGCAGCTGTGAATATTAGAGATGGGCTATTCATATTCTTGGGATGTCAATACAAATATTGGCACCATAGCTGCCAAGGAGATTGAGTACTCTATCCCCCCAAACTGGACTGGTCACTAACTAATCATCACCCCAATCACATCAGCACCCTGGCTGGCTTTTCTCCACCTCCCTGTGGAGCTGACCACTCATTGGCAGAGCAGAGAGTTTAGGAGAGAGGGTACTGGTGCTCCTTGGCACCCGAGGTGACAATATTCATATTCGTATTCTCAGGGATATAAAACTGAATGGCCCAGCTCTAAACAAGATGTGAAATTTGTGTGCATAGGGTGCTAAAATAATTAAGGGGGGTTAGAAAAAGCAGCCCTGCAAATGTGCATTGTGCTTTTAAAAAGGAAGTTTGAACAGTAGTTCACTAAAGGTCATTGCAAAGCAATCAGCCAGTTCTCCAGCCAAGTCTGGGAACAAGATCATTGTCCATGAACACTGTATTGCATGATGATGATGATGATGATGATGATGATGATGATGATGATGATGATGATGATGATGATGATGAAATATACTTTTCCTCCTTGTCCTTCCCACCTCATAAGAATAGTTATTAACAAGTTCTTACTTGTATTGTATTGAAAAGTATGTATGTATGTATGTATATTCAAAGTGGGGCAATCTTTTTTGCAAGCTGGAGGGTTATAACTAGCACATAATTCATTACATATGTAATTTGCTATTTTGAAATGACAGTGATTCCATGCTCAGATTTAGCAGCAAGACTTGCGTTTAGTAAAGCTTGCCTCGGATTCATACGGGAGCTATGTAAATTGGAACTTTGCTACCCATTGAGTGGCACATCTCTCTTAATTCTATGGTGCTGTTCTTAAGAAAAGTATAATAAAATAGATAAATAAAATAAATAAAATGTCTGAGTTTCAGATATATTTTTATTTAAAGCACTTTGGGAGCAAAAAAAAAAAAAAAAATAGACAGAACCAAACAGGATTTTGTCGTATTGAATCAGCTTAGATGTTTTGTGAAACAGAGTTAATTTATTTGTATCTCTTTATTATGAAGATATACGTTACATTATATACCGCCATTTGATGAAATAATCTCCCAGCTGCTTTACAGCCAATTAAAAAAAACAGGCTACACAGCACTACTTCTCCTGTAGTCAGTGTCCTTCCTTTTATATTCGCAGTCATAGGGCTACTGTAGTCAATCAGATTCATTTTTATTTTTAATTTAATACTAAAGTTGTTTCTTAATTAAAGAGCTCTCTAGAGTTTGATCTGTTCCAAATGCACTACAAATGTCTTATGTACATATATATCCACACTGGATCTACCCACATAAATAAATGACTACCTCTTCTACAAGTACATAAACAGATCTCTTTTGGTACCTCTGCTTATAACCTACTTCCTTGGGAGCACAGCTTTTGGGATGACTACCAGATCACCCAGACCAGTTTTAAATTGAATCCTCCCAGCTATTTCTTAAGAGTTATATTTCTCAGTGTTTAGGGTATGGTAGTGAGTGGGCAGTGGTGTATTCTTGACCCCAATTACAGTTATTAATGAATTCAGGTTTAGTATAAGGATTTTGATTGGGGCTGGAGTGAGGATTTAAATTACCTTTTCCCCTCTGTATTCAAACTCGCAGTAGAAATCCAGTTCTCACCTTTATCCCAGGGCCAATCCATGAACAACCACAATATGTCTTTTTAACAGTTCACATAAAGATAGCATGAGACAGTCTAACCCAGAATGTTACACTAGGTGAAACAAAGAAAGGTACCCTAATAGTGGAAAAGCAATAGATTTGCTGTGACTTTTTGGTTCTGGATAGTTTTTTGTTTGTATAAAAATGAACAAAGAAAACTATACATATCAGATAACTGAAAATTCGGGGGGGGGGACACCACTTACCAACTCTTAATTTGACAGTGTTGCACAGTGCCTACCAAGATTGTATGGCCATTGCCCTGTGGCATTTCTCACTGTCATGTGTTGTCTCCTATGCTATTTAACACCTGCATGAAACCACTGGGAAAAGTTGTCTGGAATTTTTTAGGGGTTTTGTCTCACTAGTATGCAGAGGACACCCAACTCTCTCTCTCCTTTGGAGCTAAGTTAGATGAAGTTGTTTCAGTTCTAGATCAGTGACATGTATCACTAATGGACTGGATGAGGGTGAATAAACTAAAAATTAATCCAGAAAGACAGAGGTGCTTCTGGTCAATCGAAAAGCAGATAAAGGAATAGGGATGAAGCCCATGCTGGATGGGATTATGCTCCCTCTGAAATCACAGGTGTGCAACTTGGATGTACTGCTGGATTCATCTCAGGTGGTGGTGGTGGCCCGGTGTACGTTTCCATGTTTCCAACTAGTGCACCAGCTGTGTCCATTTCTGGAGATGTCTGATCTGGCCACAGTGACACATGCGTTAGTTACCTCGTGGCTGGATTACTAAAAGGTGCTGTATGTGGGACAGGCTTTGAAATTTGCTCTGAAACTTCAGTAGGTCCAAAATGCTGCAACTAGATTATTAACTGGGGCTGACTTACAGGGATTGCATAACACCCCTGTTACAGCAAGTCCATTGGCCAGCTGGTTCCACGCACAATTCAAAACGTTGGGTTTTTTTAAAACCTCTAAAGCCCTAAATAGCTTGGGTCCATGTTATCTCAAGGACTGCATCTCCCTTTTGTGTCCAGATATTAAAATTATCAGAGCCTTTCTTCCTGTCCCATTGTCTTAGAGCTATGTTTGCTAGGGACAGGAGAGTGGGACTTCTTTGTTGCTGCAGCCAGACTCTGGAGCTCCTTCCCACAGGTGACCAGCCTAGCATCATTTCTGCTATTGTTCTTCAAGGGGATGAAAACATTTCTCAGAATACAATGTCCAAGCATTTGCTGATGATTTGGCTTTTATCTTAGAAAATCCCTTTGAATCAGCACCTAAAGTGATTGAAAAAAATTGAAAAATTCGGGAAGGTGATGGGTTTGAGGATAAACAAAGACTAAATTTCTTACGAAAAACATCATAAGCCAATGGAAACATAAACTGGAAGAAATAACAGGAATACAGACAATAAAGAAAATTAGATATCTAGGAATTCAACTGACAGCGAGATGTACATCCTTGCAGGAGGACAATTATAGGAGATTAGTAAACCAAATAGAAGAGGATTTTTAAAAATGGGATAGACTACACTTGTCAACTTTAGGAAGAATAGCGACAGTAAAGATGAATGTGCTTCGAATATTACTTTTTCTATTTCAAACTATCACTATTAATTTAGGGTGAAAAGTTTTCGGAGAATTGAATAAAATGACAAATAAATTCATTTGGGCGGGGAAGAAACCAAGGATTAAATTCAAATTAATGCAGGAGTGTAAGGACAGAGGAGGTTGCGGAGTACCTAACTGGTATCTTTACCACCAAGCATGTGTATTGATTTGGCTAAAGGCTTGGATCTCATTGAGAGATAACAGATTATTAAATTTAGAAGGTTTTAACCTCCAGAGGGGCTGGCATTTTCATTTATGGCACAGAGGAGTCAAAACTAAGATATTCAATAGTCACTTTCTTAGACGTTCCCTCGCTCAAAATTGGAATGAGATTAAAAGGAAATATTATATAAAATTACCTAGATGGTTCTCACCGTTAGAGGCAACTATGCATCCAAACTTAATAGAGCGAGGATCACCACCCTCATATAAACACATTAGATGGAAAGGGGCAGTTGAAATCATATGAAAACATTTCTCTTCAGAAAGGCTCTCTATTAGTAACTGAATATCTGGGAAGGGCTTTTAAATGGACAATGTGCCTTGTTGATTTGGATCTATTTTGGTGTTTGTTTTGTTTACCATTTTAATTGGGGTATTTTTTTAATATATCCTACTCATTTTAGATTTTAAATAATTTCTTTTAATGATGTAAGCTGCTCCAGGTCCTTTTAATGAAGAAAGGCAGTGGAAAATGTTGTACATAAATAAAATCTGTGGTAATAACATAAGACTTGGGGGGACTACATGATTCAGTCCTGGAGTGTGAGGTTAATCTTAAATAACAGGAGAAATACCCAAAATATAAAACAACCTGATTTGCCTTTTTAAAATTTATTTGTTCCTTGAATAAATAAATTAAAAGTTAAAAAGCCAAAGCTCTCTCTGGGCAATTTATATTTAATTATTCAGGCTACATATTGCCCACCACCACCACCACCAATCTGGGTACTCATTTTACTGACCTCAGAAGGATGGAAGGCTGAGTCAACCTTGAGCTGGCTACCTGGGATTGAATCCTGGGTTGTGAGGTCAACTTTGGTTGCAGTACAGCAGTCTAACCACTTAAGACTACAGCAACATCAACAGTATCACCCATCATTACTATATTGGTTCAGTGTATCAACACAAAGACACAGGGTTTCAACCAATCATCTGCTCAAAGAGTTCTTCTTTGTATGGCTTTCTGCTTTTAGAAACACTTTCCAAAGCACTCTTAGGGACTGGGGGAATATGCAAAGCTTAGCCATGCCTGCCTAAGCCCCTATAGGCTCAGTCCTATTCAGACATTTCCCTGTTCAGTCCCTATCTGGCTTTTTCCAGATCCAAGCCTTTTCAAGCTTCTTTAAATCTCAAGCCCTAACAAAATTCTTTATTACTCAAGCCTCTCTTGGTCCTTTTCTGGCGTAGCTGTCTCTAGCTGCTTTGCTGATTGAGCCTTGCCTAAATCCTCTCTGGTAGTTAAACTGTCAAGACCAGGCATTGTAAATCTCTCTGCCTTTCCCAAGTTGCTTGTTGCTTTGTCATCACATAATTGGTTAGATGCATTTCAGAAGCTGACTATCGCACCGCTGTTGTTGTTGTACCCCACATATTCTTAGAAAGCAAATTCCAACAGCTCTACCCAGCATGACTGGAAGTTATTGGAAGTGTCCAATAACATCTGAAGGTACCATTTGGCAAAACAGCAACTGAAAGAGGAAATAGCATCATTCTGTGCTTTCTCTGTCTTTCTTGGGTTTGATCAGACTATCAAGGCAGCATCCGGGGGTGGGGGACAGTTTTGGACAAGACATTAATTGTAGATTTGCACTCATAATACATCTGGACCTCCAGCAAAGGGGACTTGTTTAAAGATAAGAATGTACACATATTAGACAGAAAAGATGGATGGCTCGAGAGAGGGTTCAGGAAAGCCATTCATGTGTGCATTGAAAACCCCTCTCTCAACAGGGGGGGGGCAGGCACAATCTGTCTGCTACTTATCAAGCTGCCCTTTCATCCCCAGACAAATTAGAAGCACTTCACGCCTCCACCAGCAAGACCATTGCTATCGACCCATACTTAAGGAGTGTTGGGAAAGGTTGCATAGATGGGACTTTCATGCACCCTAGGCCCTTGTCCAACTTATGAGCCTATTCAGACCAGGGTGATGTGAAATCAAGGTGAACTATAAATTGGAGGACTTGCCACTAATTTCCCTCAGACTGACAAAGCTGCTTGGATGAGTAGCAAAACGTTTTGATCTCTCAAGAAAAGAAGTCTAGTGGCGATGAATCAACTTCCAGGTAACTCACCTGGATGACTGAGAATCTTCACAGACATACATCTGGATGTACATCCATGCTTATGGGTGTACAGCAATAACTTGATTTAAGAGTAACTTGGTTTAAGACAAGTACTGGAGCAGGTCACATAATTACAAGTGAGCCAATGATGGCTCACCACCTCCCGCTGGATTGTAGGTGACTGTCTTGAATGTTCAATCTCAGGCAAGTCTCATAAAAACACTAAGTAAAATCCAGTTGTTCGTCCCAAGCAGAGCAGTTTCCACAGCCAGGTACCTAATCCATGGTGTGGACGTGGACTTCTAGCCAATTTCTTTTGTGAGTTTTGGCATTTTGTGTGCACAGCATGTGGTCTATGGGGCCCTGAACAAATAATCTGAGTTTCCATTATTTCTTATGGCAAAATTTGCTTTGATATAAGAGTGTCTTGGTTTACAAGCATGTTTCCAGTATGAATTATGCTCGTAAACCAAGGTATTACCGTACTGTAACTATGTTCACAACTATGCTCATCTTTCTCTCTTCGTCTTCTTTTATATATATAAAGAAGGAAGGATTTTGGAATGGATGGTCCTCCTGATGATTTTAGACTATAACAGTGATGGCAAACCTTTTAGAGACCTAGTGCCCAAACTGCAATTCAAAACCCAGTAATTTTTTCTGCAAAGTGCCAATACAGTAATTTAACCTGTATACGGGTGGCTATGAAGGGGCGATGTCGGGTGCCCACAGAAAGGGCTCCGAGTGCCTCCTTTGGCACCCGTGCCATAGGTTCACCATCACTGGACTATAACATCCTATGTTTAGAGCGGTTTAATGAATATCTGTTGCCCCCTCACCACCACCACTACCACCACAAAAATATATAGCAAAGGTTCTGTGTTTATATGAATTAAAAATGCTATATATGAGCAACTGGGCTCATATAATCTTGCCAAAAGGGTGATCTTCAAATTGTCTTTAGTTTTGTTTTAGGGTTCTTGATTTGTTTTTGTTTTATTTTTTAAAAACTAGCAGTGCCATTTTTTTCTAAAGCAGGTTTGTCAGGTTTTTATTGAACTATCACAGGTTTAATTGTAGTAAAAATAATATAGTTTGGACAGCTCTAAATGTCATCGATTTTAAGCACATTCAGTCATTCTTCTAAAAGATACTGGGCCTATGTAATCATACCCTGTTAGCATGGTGGCATGTGGTGAATTCAGATGAAAGGTGACGCGTTCTGTGGATCGTTACTAACCGATTGCTTTCCTATGAAGGTTGAGAAATACAGCATTTCCTTCTTTTTTTGCTCACTGCCTGTTTAAATTTGTGCTTATGCCCAGTAAGGTTAAGCAGCAGCACTGTGATCTACAAAAAGTTATAAAACCAGTAATGACTGTTAGTGTTTCAAGATGAAGATAGATAGTGTGATAAATAATGAGGGTGAGGCAATTTATATAAAGTGATTGCACCAGAATTTAGGACCCTTAGCAACAAATGGTTGGGTACACAAAATGGATTATGAAGAAGAACAAGAGAGCATCTGCCTAATAGAATGGAAAGCTGAAAAGTTGCAGAGAAGGAACAATACACAACAGGCAAATGTCATAGAACCAAGCTAAAAACTGTGCCTAACCCTAACCCTAATACACATTGGTGATGTCTCGTATGTGAAAAGGCTGTACAAAAAGACATGGTTTTACTTTTCTGTGTGCTAATTTTGAGACTATCAATATGCTATGCCAAGTTTTGAGTGCTCATTTTAGCATGGTGGCATGTGTGGCCTTCCAAATGATAACGACTGAACTTCAAATGATGGGGGGATGACAGGAATTGTCATCCAATTGTATTTGTAAGGCCATGTGCTTTCCCAATTGTATGATAGATTTTTATCAAGTGAGTGCCCCCCCCAATTTACAAGATTGTCTATTCAGACTCAACACATTCTTAGCTTGCCGGGGGGGGGGCAGAAAAGCTTGCCTGTCTGAAAAGCTCCAGTGATGTCCCCTTAAATCTTACCTATCCAGACCAGAATTCAAGTCCAACTCCAGCTTATTTCCTGTATCAAAGAGCAAGTGAAGGACTTTCATTTATCAAGCAGTATGGGGGAAAGATTTTTTAAAATGCATCTGCACCAAATGTTTGTTGTGTGAACACACAATGATAGAGTGTTACATTATATTAAACATCTTTTTATTTCATATGCATTTTGACCCATAAGACTTAACAGCCCAACAAAGTTCCTGGATTCTGTGTTCATATTTTTAGTGCTAATAGGAGTCCCAGGACTAATTCAATATTAAGACTCCAGGGTAAACAGTCTATAATAGCATGCCAGGCAGACACCATACATTTCAAAATAAGTTTGGACCATTGTCTGAAGCATTCTATATCAGAATTGTCAGATATGAATGAAGAGCAGGGGTGGTATGAAAAAATGTGCCCAATTAATTCCCATAGTTAGTAGTTCTTTATACATAATCTAGCTTACATTTCAACAACATGTTAACATTCCATCCTTGAGGGTAACGATATGAGTTTTTCTCATCTTCAACAAAGAAACATTTAACCACATAAACAAATATATTTTAATCAAACTGGGATGCCAAAAAGTGCATGTTGCATTTAAATCCTTGCCTTTCCCCAAAAAATGCAATGGTGAAGATTTGGGGGGGGGGGGGCAAAGCTTTCTCTCAAAAAAGACCCAGAATGCAAACAAAGCGGGGAGGGGCACAAAACCATTCAAAATTTTCCCAAAGGGAAGAAAAGTGTTACCTTTTTGAGAGAACAAAATAGGTAGATATATACCTCCCTACTTGAGAGTTCTAACCTTTGAAACTGAGCTTCTTTTCCACCGTAAAATGTTCTGTTGGGAGTTGATGCTTCCTTAGCACCCAAACAGGTGCACTTCTTAGCATGTACAAGTTGAACTGACAGCTCCTTCCCCTAAGCTCTCCTTAAGGGACTGTCGAAGCTGAAGCCTGAACTGTGAGCCCAACCTGAAAGATCACATTGCTTACACCATAATTAAAACAGACACTGCCAAAACCTTCTTCCAACAGTTACCCTCTAGCGGCTATCTGAAGACTGGCATTTAGTGACTACAATGGCAACAGCATCGGAAGACAAATCATATGCAACTTGTAATGGTTTCAATAATGTTTTTTTTCCCCTTAAGAACTTTTCAGCGACCTGCATTATAGAACACAGAGGGAGGTTGAGATGACTAAGCAGCCATACTTAAGGATGGATGAGCACTTCTTTGTGCTACTGAATGGTAGGCTAGGCTTCCAGGACATTTTGGAGACTGAGCTACAGCTTGCTCAGTTTCAAGAATGGATTTATCTGACAGAGCAAGGACAACATGCAGCAAAGTGACTATGAAAATGTTGAAATTACTACCCTCTTCCCACTCCCAACAATTCTTCTATTAATATCCCCCATGACCCTCACTCCTACTCCAGATTGGGCAACTCCGGCGTACAGCATTGCATTGTCTTTCTGCAAAGAACTAGAGCTCCCCATCTCTCAGCCTGTTAATTGTCCAGTGTAGAAATCTAGTTTTCCACTCTTTTATAAGATCTGGTCCACTGAATTCAAGTGAGGTTTCCAAGACCTACCAGAAAAGTAGGGGATTTTTTGCCTCACTTAAAAATCCACCTTTTAAAGAGGCAGACATTGTGGGAGCATGTAGATGATCCAGGTTTCAGTTTTTCTTTTTCGGGGTTTTTTTTCTTCTTTTTTTTCTTTCTCATAGCACAAATCAACAGCCGGTCGAAGTGCAGTGATTCCCGTTACCGTTTCCGTTTTTTTATCTTTCAGCACTTCTTTTTTTTTTACTCCCCCCTCCCCAGCGCCAGGTAGCTTGTCCTCCGGCTGGTCTGGTGATTTTCAATTTTTTTTAAGACCCCCCCCCCAGCACCAGCCAGCTGTACGGTCGGCACTTTTTTTTTTTTACTCCCCCCTCCCCGCGCCAGCCGGCTGGTCTGGCGCTTTTTTCTTTTTTGTTTTTTTTTTTATCCCCCCTCCCCCTCCCCGGCGCTGCTCAGCTAGCAGGTTTTTTTAACTTTGTGGGAACTGCTATCCCACATCTTCTGTCACGTGATCAGAGGAAGAGGAAAAGCCAGACCTTCAGAAGATCATGATCTTCCCCAGATGAGATAGCAGCCAAAGGGTACAATCAGATGGACCATTAGACCACATGTAATCACAGAGCTTCCTCAAGCTCTTTCCTGTAAACCCCCCCCCCCCAAATTTAGGAAGGCTTAGGGGTCAGGGGGCTGGGTTATTAAACTCCAAAGGGGGTGCCCCTAGGAAAAATATTTCTAATTGGATTTGGAACTTTGGAAGCCAAGCCACGAGCAAGCTCTGGGCCACAAGTATTCCCCACATCCCAGAATACCTGCCAGTATCTTTAAATTTCCTCCAGAATCATGAAGCCCTACCTCCAATTCATGGAGGGAAGAGTGGTAAATTGCGCCCCTGGAATCCTCTGACCTTCTGAACCTGTAAAGCACTCCCAAATCATTGAAAATATGGCAAGTCACACTTCAAGAATTAGGAATGTGTTTAAGTCTATTTCTACTAAATTAATCTTTTACCAAAAAATAAAAGAGAGAGTCCCCATAGTACTAGTGATCATTGTGTGCCTCTTTTAAAATATGAAGAAGAAGAAAACAAAACAAAAACCACTTTTTGACCATAAAATGTTTAAAAGGCAAAATGAATCCCACTTGGGGTTGCAGAGAGACAATTTATCATTTTAAAGTTGCTTAGGAGAATCATGAAGTTTTCTGGGCTGCAGCCACCAATCTGTGGAGGAGGGCTAAAGGGTCCTTGTAAGGCCAAGAGCTGCACACTTCTGAGCCAAATGGAAAGCTACCCTCTTATAACCAAACATCACCACATGGCTGAATTTGTTCACACTGTGCTCTTAGTTTATAGTTGTCTAGCTTCCTATTTTCTAAACTTCATCTAATTCATTGAATTACCTGATACAATTTGATGATCCCAGGTTGTTGGCCTAAATGAATGCCAAAACACCATAAGGAAACATTTATTTATACTGATAAATGCCTTATTTAGTGTAAATGCACTGAAAGGACCTGAATTACTGTACTGCACCTGGGTTTCTGTGAGCATTTCTAGGATTTTTCTATTGTTTTTAAGTTTCTTAGACCACAAACCATAAAATATACAACAGTTCCAACTGTGGTTCACATTCATAAATTTTTGAACAGCTATAGATTTGCTGAGTTTTGCTACAGTAAGCCAGTTCCGGAGCTTCATTTCCCCTGAAAAATAAATTAGCTAATCTTGAATTTCAAGATTTCACAAAGAGCCACAATGAGAAATTTGGCATTGTCTAGCTTGGTTTGTGTCTTACCGGTTTCTTGTGTCAGAAAAAAGCTTGAATTAATAAGACATGTGGAGACATATATCATCCACATGCAATGCATTTACTCAAGAAAAACTGTGTATCATCATTTTATGATATACAGAATGAAATACTCAAAATTAAAGCATTTGCTGTGCAATGTAGAAGCTGCTCTGATTTTGTACACATAGAGAGGTATCAAGAACATGGTGGGCCACACTGGTGAATCATAGTTTGGTATGGTGAATCATAAACAAACCTGGTGGTATCATGTCATGCTGTATTGAAAATGGCTCTGTTGATTTGCCATTGGCATTAAGATTTACATGTTACAAACACATAATGAAAGGGTCAAAAGACTTCTGATGTAAATTGTAAACCTGCCCCAAGTTTTTTGAGAATCCAAGTTCAACTACAGTAGTCTGGGTGCATGCCACAGTGCTGCAGATGCTAAATATGAAATTTTCTCCTCTCACCATATGGTCTCTCTAAGCAGAAAAGCGTAAAACAAATTATTTGCCTAGTACTTGACCATTATGGCAGAAGTCAGAAAAAATACTTAGTTAATACTATGACAGCAATTTCCTGGTGTTGTTCAAATCTCACATTACCAACCCACAGTCTTTCTAATAAATGAGGAAATACAGGTTGCTTTGAAGGCATGGAAGCATTTTCTTAGAAGTGGGCATTGCTCTCTGATTCTTGTTTGACAATATTATTTTTCTGTTATACTAAATTATAATTCTATGACATTGTTTGCACTTTAAAATAATATCTAATGGCAATTTTTATTCCATTTGCTTTGCTTATAAGAATTGGCTCATTTAATGAATCGAAAGATTGATCTAAGGACTAGCAAGATATGTTACAAATAGAGTACATTTTCAGGAGCAATCTAGCTTTCTGACAGATTTAAAAATACATTTCTTTCACTCATCAAGTAATTTTATTGCATGTAAATTTGGTTTAATTATACAAATGGAAAATGAAAGTGGCAGTGACCATACACTGCTGATTCTTTTTTTGACCGGATAATATCAGGGTTTAGTTACTATAAGCAATGTGTATACTTTAGATATAATTGTGATAAGGGTTTAATGTGATATGTAATGTGATAAATAACAAGAAACTGCAGATTAGCCAGAAAGCTATAGTTATACATGTGAGACCATTAAAGAAACAGATCCAGATTTCTGTAGATGTCTATGGTGATGCTACAGATAACGATCTGATAGCTATATTCAATGACAATGGCTTTATTGATTTTGGGGGTTTTGTCACTTACTCTCTGTGAAATCTGTGTAGTGGGTACAGTTGATAGTGGTATCTCAATCAATCAAATATTTAATACAATCAAAGATAAATATCCAAATATACATTTGCATTTGAGCTACAAGGACATTTGCCATGAAGCCATAGAATCTTCTTATACTCCTCTTCCTGTACTTCAAATGGTAGTGCCTTTAGGCAGTAAGTAAAAATAGGCAGCAAGGAAAAATAATTGGCTGGCTTGAAAGGCAATAATGCTTTTTCCAGAAAAATATGGTTTGAAGTGGTCTTCAAGTCATGCTGCCTCTCTCAGCTTCTAAGATACACTGTTTGAAAATTTGGTTTGCTGAATATCCCATAGATTCTAAGTTAGATGGCTTCTAGAGGAGATTCATTGGAAGTATCTCTGAAATTGTTGTGTCTCTGGGTGCTTTGGGGGGCATTTTATAGCCTGACAAATCAACAAATCAAAAATTGCATTCTCAAAGGCTTTCACGGCCAGGATCTGGTGGCTGTTGTGGGTTTTTCGGGCTGTTTGGCCATGTTCTGGAAATATCATTCTATACCCCAGAGCACAGAGAGAACGCCTAGCTCCCAGAGTCTTGCAAAACATCTGGAAGAAAAACTTGCAGAACATGGCCAAACAGCCCCCCCCCAAAAAAACAGCCATCAAATTAAAAATTACTAAAATTTATAAATTTGTATTTGTTGTGGGGTATCAATTTGTATTAATATGAATAAACAAATTGGCAATTTTAAAATAATTTTTGCAATTCATTTTTAAATTTGTGTTCATTTCTAATGTAGAGCTCCCTTATATCCATAGTTTCAAGCCTCTATGGTAGATCATGGAACCTATCCCCCTCAGTTATGGGGGAGTCATATTGTATGAATCTGCATTCTGTAAGAGTAAAACACAATGGTTAAAATCCGGGTGGTGAAAGTATACGCTAGTCAACTGCTAGCGCTGGGAAATTTCTAAGTAATCTTAATTAAAAGTTTCCTGTCTCCCTGTTTTAGACTCTGAGGCTTCATGGGGAACTTGGAAGGCCTTGGGATGAGGGAAATCCTTTAATCATCAAAAATCACCACCAGATCACTGCTAGCCATCCTGATCCCAGTGGAGGTGATCAGATGGCAATATTTGGTGATTAACCCTCCCTCTCTTAAGACTTCAAGAGGCTTCCATGGAGTAGAATTGAGCTCTAGGAAGTCACAGAATGTAAAACTGAGATAGAAGGCTTCTAAAGAATTTAAATTGCATTTTACTAGCATCAGCTAACATAAATTTGCCGAACAGGATTTTTCCTGATAAAATGGAAAATAGAAGCTACAACAGGAAAGTCAAAGTTCAGAGATAAAATTCAAAGAGGACTTTGTAAATTGTGTTTATTAGATTTCACAATATAAAATTAAAACATTCAAATGGCGTAAAATCAGAAAGACAAAACGGAAAGATCAAAAATAGAACTCTGTTATTCTAGTCATTTGATTTTTCACGATAGAGCAGTACAATATCTTTGCTATTAAGGACAGATCTACCAGGTAGCTAACAAAAAGCTGATCATCACGTAAAAGCTCTTGAAATCCTCATTAGGATATTAGTCAATAATACAAAAAAGGAATTTCATCCTTTGTTACAGTTATAAGGGGCAGTTCCAGAATAGGATACAACATACAATAGTTTAAACCTGACCACTGGAGGTAGACATATACCTAAGTATATTATCTTTAGAGAAGCAGATGGCATTGCCTAGAATCTTAATTCATTAAAAACCTGGTGAATCTTTGCATAGGCCAGAGCTTGAAATTAATTGGCCCTGATATGATTCCCTTTGATCCTGGCAAACCAAGGTGGGAAATGTCATTACTAACTCTCCTATCTTTACTAGCATCTTGATGGAAAAATGAGTTTCAGAAGGCAGAGTTAATCCATGTACTGATAGCTTCTCCATCAACAGACTGCAGTTCTTTGTCCAGTCTTGACAACTTTAGAGGGTTCTTCTTGGAAAAGAACCCAAGGTGGCTTACAGTAATGAGGGACAATATACAGTCCAATACACTTAAGACATATTCAAGTAATTACAGCATTAAAAATACAACATTACATTAAAGCTACAAGAGAATGAAGCAGTTAAAAAGAGAGTGAAAAATTCCATGAAAAGTTATGCGTGAGGTAAACTAAGAATTGAAAACATAGTGCCCAACAGCTGATTGGTAGCCAGTGGACTTGCTTTAAAAGAGGTGTAATGTGATCTCCGTATCCTGCCCCAGTCAGCAATCTGTCTGCTGCATTTTGAATCCATTGAAGTTTCCCGAGACTTTTCACCTGTAGTCCCACGTAGAGCGTGTTACAGTAGTCTAACCGGGATGTCACAAGGGCAGTGGTGGTGAACCTTCAACACTCCAGATGTTTTGGACCACAACTCCCACAGTCCTTTGTCACTGACAGTCTAGGCTCAGAATTCTGGGAATTGTGGTCCTAAACATCTGGAGTGCCAAAGGTTCACCACCACTGCACTGGGGCATGTGTCACAGTGGCCAGTGCAGGTTTCTTGAGAAACGGACATAACTGGCATACTAGTTTTAATTTTGAAAATGCACTCCTGTCCACAGCTGTGACATGGGTATCTAGGTTCAAGGATGAGTCCAAGAGCACCCCCAAGATGAGGAGGTGCTCTTTTTTTAATTGGAGGGAGACCTCATCCAGAACATGTTGCATCCCTATCCCTTGTTCTCCCTTTTGACTGATCAGAAGCACCTCTGTCTTGTATGGGTTTAGTTTCATTTTGTTCATCATCCAGTTCATTACTGAAGGTAAACACTCATGTAAAGTTGAGATAGTAGCACCCTCAGAATTTGTAGGTGATGAGAGGTAGAGCTGGGTGTCATCAGCATACTGGTGAGTGGTGGCATTTAACCCCCAAAGACCTGATAATCTCCCCCAGTGGTTTCATATAGATGTTAAATAACATAGGAGACAAAACAGAGCCCTGGGGACAGCTGAGAGGTTTAGTAAAACCAAAAGGGACAGAGATCCCCTATCCATTTCCCTGAGTAAGTCATCTACCAAAGCAACAAGTACCGTCTCTGTCCCATAGCCAGACCTGAAGCCAGATTGAAATTGATCCAAGTAGTTTATGTCATCCAGGAACCTCTAGAGCTGCAAAGCCACAACCCGTTCCAGCACTTTCCCCAAGAATGGGATATTCGATACTGGTCAGTAATTGTTCAATATTGTTGGATCTAAGGAGGGCTTTTTAGCAGTGGTTTTACTATTGCCTCCTTTAAGCCTGCTGGAATCCTGCCCTATTGTAAGGAGGTATTCATTACTCATTCTAACCAGTCTGCCGTGCCTTCTCTGGCAGCTTTTATGATCCATGAGGGGCAAGGATCCAACAGACATGTGGTGGCCCTCACCTCCCCAAGGGTCCTGACCACACCATCTGGCTGTAAGAGCTGAAAGCCATCCATTAATACAACACAAGCAGGGTGGTGCATTTTATTTACAGGCTCGGGATTAATAGCAGAATCCATGGTAGCCCAGATCTGTTCAATTTTGCCTGTGAAGTGTTGTGCAAATTCTTCACAGTGAGATACAGAGTGGTCTATGTTATCCACCTGTGGGTCTGCTTGTAGCAGACTTTTGACTATTCTGAAAAGCTCCACTGGGCAGTTTTATGCCAAATCAATGGTAGTAGAGAAAAATGCTTTCTTTGCTGCCTCCACTGCCTTGAAGTAAGCCTTCCAAAGGCCCTTCACTGATTCTTTACCTTCAGTACTCAGGGGATCAAACCACTTGATTTCCTAGTTGCCCATTATCCCATTCAGAATCTGAAGTAGAACAGCAGCAATAAAGTATAACCCTATTACAAACTTAAGAAAGGCACTTGGTGTACATTGGGACAATTGAATAGTGCTAGGGTCAGTCCTATATGGTAAACTGCTTTCCCTCTCTGCACATAGACTAAGACAGCATGTATATACATCTGGAGCAATCTGAATGCCTTTCCAAAATATATCATGACAGAACATTTTGTCCTCTGTCTAGTGATCTTCTCTTGTTTAAAATCCAGCATTTGTTTTCAGAAATAACAAATACTGTACATGCCTTGAGCATGTATTTCTCTGTGTGATGCACTCTCAAATATTTGGCAGTGCTTTCTGCCCAGAGTCAGTGTCTTCTTTAGTGCGATTTAATATTGTCAATGAATGAGACCTTTCACGCTTTCCATGTAATCGTGTACCAAGATTAGCACCGCTAAACACTGCTAAAACCATAATTCCTTGTTTTTTTTGTATAATTGCTGCTACCCTCTTGCTTCTAGCTTCCATTCACAAAGCACTTGCATCAAAAACAGCCTCGGGTTCTGGCTAGTGCTATTGATGGCATCTCAAGAGAGACTAAACATGTATCAGTTTTAACCCTCTTCAAGTAGCTACCTCTGATGCCACTTCCAGTATGGTTACAGGCTTAAGAAAGCACACTTCCTCCCCCCCCCACACACACACATACACACATCCTGCATTTAAGATCCTTGCCCAGCCACAGATCTTTTGTGAGCATTCTACACAAAGGCATTGCTGCTAAGTTATAGCACAGTGTATTTTAAACAACTTAGTGAGTTGCTTTTAGAAGTGCTTCCAAGTCAAAAAGTTCTAAAGTGCCAATCCACATTCACTCATGGTGTGCATTATATTTATTTACTACCAGTTTCATGAAAACTGAGTGAGTCTTATTTTCTGTATATTGTAATCCTTGATTTCTCTGATGATGCAATAGTAGACCAGAAGTGATGAGATTAATTTAATGCTCCAGCATTTAATTCAGGAATGGACATACTTTAACCTTAAAATATATACAACAAGACTTCTTTTAAATGGTTGGGTGTGGATTTTGTTTGTTTGTTATATGAGGATGTCATGTATAGCACTGCTGCTGGGAATATTTGTTTATGTGAATTCCAAACCCTTACTGAGGGGGGGGGGAATGAGCATCTCCATTTTGAAAGTGTGTGCTTTGTTTTTGAAGGTATCTCATGACTTGTCTCACACAGAAAGGAAAAACTGCTTTGTTACCTTATATTGTAAAACTCATTGACATATTTCCTAGCATTCTGATGCAATTATTGATCTGTTGTGTTGAGTCACTCATTGCTGGATTAGGCCAATGATCCAGCTAGTCTAGAATTGCTCTCATACAAAAAAGTATTATATAAATATACTTACATATATACATTTTCAATATTTACCCCAAATATTTTTGAGGAGTGCGCTTATCTTTTGAAAGAAGCTTTCCAATAGGTAAAAAAAAATAGTCCTCCCCATACCTCTGGGCTGTTTCCATTCCTGTTCTCTGCCTTGGAAGAAGATGGAGACTGAGTGAGGAGCAAATGCTGCGGCAGCCAGAAAAGATTCAAGGGGCTCCTTAGTGTGGTAAAAGATAAACACTTTCAAACTAGCTAAATTAAACAACCATTACATTTATAAATCCAATAAAAAACAAGTACCGGTATATAAAATAAGCTAAAGGAGTATACAAAATAACTCTCTGATTAAATGTTAATAATAAAATTCTAGAAGCATATGTCATCACCAGGAGGTATAAAATTTCTCCTGCTCACTAGGGATAATTTAACATGCCTATAGTGACCCTAATAGGCACATAAATGATCTATTCCTGCCAACAGGACTGCAAACTTATTTGACAAAGTATAAATTCTGGTGCCAATAAACAAAGTGTCAAAGTATTAAGTTCTTACATGTAGATATAATGAGCATTCTAAATGGAAGTGAGCCAAGTTTTCAGTTTCCTGGCAACTAGCCAGACAATATCTGCTTGTCTGAAACTGGCCATTTTAACATCCTTCAAGCTCCATCAGCTGCAGAGTAATTAATCTACACCCTTATGTACATATAATAGCCAAGTATTGGGGCAGATTCCTGATGGCAGTAATAAAGGTTATTTATAGTTTGCTAGGCTGGTAGTGAATCACGAGTGTGGAAGTAGCCTAAAAATCAGAAGTAGGTAAGCATCTTGTGAGTGCCAGACAAGAGCAGGTGCAACTTCTTGTGATCAAATGGGACACTGGAAAACCCCGTTCAGAAAATTTGGACAACTATTGATACCCTTGACCCTTTATCTTCAAAGGCCATTAGAACCAGAGAAGGCAGCTGTGAAGCCAATGGCTGCTTTCTAAACTAAAATTTCCACTAAGCAGCATGTTGTTTCAATATAAACTGTTTGCCTTGCGGTTAGATCTAGAAATTCTGTTAGAGCTTGCCCTCCAAGGCCGAAATAACAATGTGAGACACATGTAGTGGGTTAGCCATTTGGGCCAAGGTTTATTAGCCATTTACAGCAGAGTAGACTACTCCAAGGAGGGGGCTGATGTAGTGCGGAAACCATGTGGGACCAGGAACTCTACCCGGACCTCCCCCAACAGCATTATAGGTTTGGGCGAGTCAGTAGCCCATTGGGGATGCTGTTCTCCAGGTGACACCCCCTCGGCTGGCTGGCGCTATATGACCCAACCCCCAGGTAGTGGGGCACCATCACCTGGTTGGTCCTTTTCCTTGGCAGGAGGTGCCCAACCCTCATAAGAACATCAGAACAGGCTTGCTGGAATAGGCCACAGCCCATCCAGTCCAGCATTCTGCCTCACACAGTTGCTCACCATTTGCTTCAGGGTTTTCCCAAGCAGATGCCTTCAACTGGTTAGGATTCCCCACAAATGGCACTGAGAGATATCCTGCCTATCTCTCCAACCCAGAGGTTGTCCTTAGGCATCCATAATGATAGCCATTGATAGCCTCCTTCCCCTGGACACTGTAAATGCCTGATCTGCAGCATCAAGGGGGTGGAGGTTATAACTTCCTATTCGTTTTTACTCACTGGATGCTAAATATCACTACCTGCCTTCACCAGTTGAACCCTTGGCCTGGGTGGCTCCAACGCACCACCCATGCAAGTGAGGGATAGGCGAAAAATCCCTGTCCTCTGCGGCCAATCATGAGGGGAGGGCAAAAATTCCTATCCGTCCCCCTTTGGAAACCAGAAGCTCCCACTCACACTCATAATTAGGGTGGGCGCGAGGGGGGAGGTCAAGCTGGAAAAGAGGCTGGGCTGTGGGATGTGCCTGCTTTTATAGGGGCCCTCCCACGCTGCTCCTGGCCTAGTGGTGCCTGCCAGATTGTGCATCTCGCGATCTTTCCGCTGGGACCAGCAAGAAAGCCTTCACCTATGCATTTGCACAGTGAATCTGGCCCTTGTCAAAATCCTGTGTTGTTCTGAATACAAAAAGGCTTTTGAATTAGTGGACCAGGAACTGGTGGTTTAAACATCATGCCTAAAAACCTACAGCCATAAACTTATTCCAGACACTGGTTATCTAGTTGCCATTGATATTTCTGCCTTCCCCCTTTCTAAATAGCTTTATTTTAGTTTTAGGGTAAGCAATCTATAGGTATTCCTTACTGCAATATGAAAATAAGTCTCTTAAAGTCTACCTATCCCAACTGTACAGAAAGGAGAAGAATAGCACTATTGACATATAATAAAACAGTGCTATCCATATTTCTATGATGAGGAAAGCTAACCATGAGGGAGGCGTCTATATCATTAACAATACAAAAGTACAAAAATAAATACCCTTTGTACAATCCCTTATTAACAGGGATACCTTCTAAGAGACAGAGTGGTGTTATTCTGAAACATACTGGAGTTACTGTACAGCTCCTAAATTATTCATAACAGCTTAAATATATATTTGGGAACTAGTTTCTGCCACAGGCAGGGGCAAGACATGGAATCAAAAGCTTACCAGAAATCCCCAAAAGCAGGATGAAAATGAATGGGGTTGTGAGAGCATATATTTCTTTACCAAATGTTTTGGGCATTGTTCAACTCTGGACCTCCTGTGACAAAAGCAATAATCTATTTTACGGGTTAATAATTCTTGGCATCAAACCTCCTTGAAACATATTCATGAAAAGGGATCTCAATTTTGCCATTGCTTAGTCTCCAGACCATCAATAATGTTACCCCCTCCATGTCTTCCCAAGGAAAGGAATGCATTTCTACTTATTACTTGATTAAAATAAGGAAGTAATTAATGACTTTTTTCCTTGAAAAATTGGAGGAGATACCAGTTTTCATTGATATCCTAGCTCTTTAGAACTATCTGGCTATGATGGAGCATAAAGCTTTGGCTACTAATTTATTCACAGCAGCATCTGCTGAGATCCAGCCATAGATTTCTTGTCAGTTGCAAACCCATTCTAGTAGCTTTGTACCAGATGTTAGAGGGCAATTTGTTCTGAAGTATCAGGCTGTTCTGCTGCTGCAGAGTTTCCTTGCAGATTAATTGCCCTCTGTCCCATCTCATCTCCACCCACTTTGGGACTAAGGCATAAGTTTTTTTTATGGCTAGCATTTACAACTATTATTGCATAACAGCCTAAGATTAGCACCAGTGTGTAGAGATGGGCACGAAATGAAAAAAAAATTCATTTCGTTATTCGTTTCATTGTGTAACAAAACAAATAACAAAAATTGTGATGAAATTGGAATGAAATCGAACAGAACCATGAAAATTAGGTTCGTTACATTTCGTTTTCGTTAATGGTAACACACAATGAAATGAGCTGTTTTTAAATGTTAAAAAACGTCCTGAATATCCATAAAAACCCAGCGATAATTATTTATTCTGCCTGATAATACCTACCAGGGGTTGGGGTCCTTAAAACGTGCATTTATGTCTTTTCTCAGATCACTGTATTTTTTTTTCCTTTAAGGGGAGTTATAGGACATCGACTCAAAATGGCTCCCAGAAGCCTAATATTGATTTCTTGGATAGTAAAATACCCTGGACATCCATAAAAATGCAGTGATAATTATTTGAAATTATTACCTACCAGGGGGTTGCGGTCCTTAAAACATTTGTTTTTGTCTTTCTCCCATTGCAATGTATTTTTTCTTTTCCCTTTAAGGATGACACAAAATGGCTTCCAGCCACAAGATGGGTGCAAGCCATGTGGTGGGATCATGTAAATTCTTGGACAATTTCAACCAATAGCATGCCCAGGTTACAGACTGGGTAGGTGTGAAAGCCACAGAGGACATAAAAAGCTTTGGCAGCCCCCATTCTCCTTGCAGTCTGCAGTGGGAGTTAGGGTGGGATTGCTGTCTCTGCGACTCGTTACTTTAGGCCAGCCAGGCAGGTGTGTGTCTCTGTGTTTCTGCTGGCTGCAGCCTGGCTCTTAGGGGAGAGAAAGAAGAGATTTCTCTTGTAGCCTCCCTGTGCGCATGTGTACCTCTTGGTGAGTACCCTCCCCTGCCCCGCAGTGCAGTCACTCTGCGGCTGCCTTACGCCCTGGGCAATGCCCGCCACTGCCTTTGCAGCCTCCCTGCATACCTAGTCTATACTGTGTCTCTGCCAGCATCATTTTTTTTAGTGTTTTCCCTCTGGTCTGGGGTGTTGGGGGACGTCCGTGCACGAAAATGCTTTAATTCACGCAAAAAGCTGGTAAAAACAAAAAACAAAAAAATGAAACAAATTTGTTTCAAAAAATTTACGAAAAACAAAAACGAACCGAAACAGACATGCAATGAAAATTGAAAAACCGAAACGTCATTTTTTCCCGATTCGCCCCCATCTCTACCAGTGTGCTTAATGCAGCACCCTAACAGGAAAGTCGCTTGCATAAAAAACATATACTGTACATGGACTTTTGAAACTTTCTGATGTGTTGTAGAATGCGCAGTCTCTGAACTTTCCTCCAGTGTCACCTTGCAGCAAATGAAGTCTAGAGATGGCTTTTTCTGCACTGCTTGCTTCATCTGTTCTGATGGAGTTACACTTATCTTCTGAATCCATCATCTCTCTGTATAAATTGAGTAAGAGCAATTGCTCCTCCCTGCCATTTAGTAAACAATGCTTTTCATTCAGAGTTTATCCCTGGCCAGTAGAAATTCTTCATGTGTTCTGCTTCCATCAAAACAACATTATTTCATTTTCCCTTATAGTATTTTGCAGTAGGCTTTCCAGCAAAGATGCAGAAATCTCATTTTTTTTCTGCAGGGTTTCATACTGTTAACCTTGTAGTGTCATTTTTATTATACATGGGGATTGAATGGGCTAAAAATTTAAACAGGGGAATATATTGTTTTGTTCTGCTGGGAATATATATCACCAAAAAGAAAAGGTGAAAGAAAAAGGCCCTTTCAGTCTACTGTACTAATTTGCTTGGTACCTTTAAAATACCATGGTTCAATGCTAAATTCGAAATGATGAAATACAACTTTTAAGAGTAAGGGACTATCAGTTTCTTGTCCCCCTCATGTAAAAGTATGTGCAAACATTATAGAATGAATTTTATTAGGTTACACAATTGGTCTTTAACTACCTTCTATTGTGACGTAACCACTTTGTCTTGGAAATGATGTATAAAGGTGAATAACTCCTTGCTGTGGATACCTTGCTATATGAGGATTATACAAACCTAAGGCAGCTGCTGGAGCCCCAACAGAGGCTCAGGTTGTTCTTTCTGTCCTTGACCTCAGCTAACTCACTCACTACCTCAGGCTAATGTGCTAGATACAATTGACTTAAAACCTGATGGACACATTGGATTGAGTTGTGGTCCCCAAAGTTACTAGCTGGCAAGATTTTCTTCATAATAATTAATAGAGTAACAAATGTAGAATATTGCCACTGTAGAGCCACCACTAACAAAACATCAGCTAGTTCAGGAAGAGTTAGAGGTTCATGAAATGCAATACCTGCAGTCTGTCCCATATTGCTGTATACTGGAGAACTTGTGAAGACAATCTCACTATGGGCTTTTAATTCACGTTCAGTCATTTCTGGTAATCAAGGTGCCTTTACTAGAGATGTGCACAATGTTAGCTTCATGGGTTGTATCTTAACTATTTATTGGATTTTTTTTCTGTTCTATTTTCTCTCTAATTTATGTAGAAATTAGGGTACCTTTGGTAAAAATACTCAAAAATAAATAAATAAAAAATAAATAAATAAATAAATAAATAAATAAATAACCTCTTTGGCCAATAATCCTGTTGTTCATGTTCATAAACAGAACTGACATCATACAAGCAACTGCAATGTCTGGTGAGGTGTCTGTTGGATAACTAGGTGGGCACCAGTTGCCCTACCTGATGTAAACAGACAACCTAGCAAAGGATGAAACTACTTGTTCATCACTAATTCTGCCTGCAGAAATCCTCAGTAGGATACTGCCCTATCAGTCATATGCTGCAAGCTGTAGAATGTTCTGGTTTTGTGTGGGTATGCATCAAATTTTGCTTTGGAAAATACATCTCTGAAAGCTGCATCAGGAAAAAGCTTTATAATTTTATCATCAACAACCTGATAGGTACAAAAAAATCAAATATAAATAGGCTATAGTTTGTTGTGTTGTATGCACTCATGTTTTTCCTCTGCAAAATAGAAGTGTTGATTGAATTGGACAATGAAATAACAGCAATAATAATATACTACTTGAATGTAGGGAGATTTAGAATGAAGGACTACAGTATTGGCATATAATCATCAAGATAGATGGGTGGAAGCAGCCACCACAATACCCAAGTCTTGTCAGGCTAAACTAGTTTCTAAATGCTGCTGTCAAATGCTGACATGTTCTTTAACATTTTCTTACCTTTTCTGCCTTGAACTTTGTGGCAGGATTAGAAATGTCTTTACTGAAAACAAGAAGAAAGAAACAGAGAGCATCAATCTGTGTTTATAGTGAATGTCCATATTGGGTAATAAATGCTTTAAGCTGCCACTAACAAAAAGTGGCATCTGGAAGTGTGTATGGCTGTGGCTGTGAAGTCACAAGCATTTGCAAAATGTAACAACATACCCATGACAGCAATGTAATTTATTTTTTCAAAGTAATTTGTAATTATTCACCTATGTCAGCTCGGTCATACTGGTACTTGATCTGCACCCTGGGAATATCTTCTCCAAGCAGTTATTTGCCATCAACCCTAAAGAAACGAAAAAGTGTAGCATTAATTAGTATTTGTCAGTGCAACAGCTGCAAAAGACGTCAAGACACACCAAGGCTTATTAAAAATGCAAATGTATTCTTATCTTGTCCAAACACTTGATAGTGGATGAGTTGCAATAAGGCTACACTGCTGCATAGTACATAAATCTGCTCTCTGTGTCAGTGTGAGAGCACTTACGATGCATTCCTGCTTACGTCCAGGCAGATGCAAGCAGGAATATGGTCTCAAGTGCCTGACCTCTACTAAGTTGTAAAGACTTAAGGACTGTTTAAAACAACGTAAACATTGGTAAACATTCCCAGATCTACTTTCTGGGGAAGATGTGATTCTGTGCCAGACTGAGGCAATCATAGCCTTGAAATGCATCAAGTGAATGGGTGTATCCAGTTCCAGGCAAGATGTGGAAACAAGAGAAGAAGTATATCTGACTCTTGATACCTACCTACTGTGTTACACAGAAACCTTCCTGGATCCAGTGGCCGCCAGTACAATAGTCCCCTGTTTTGCATGGGGGTTAGGTTCCCTAACCACTCATGATAAAGGGAAATGTGCGATATGTAAATGCCTCGATGACCTGCCCAGAGGGAGTGGATAAGTGCAAGTGCCAAGGTGGTGAAAGCCACTGGGCAGGTTGCCAAGCTGCCGGGAGGTTGAAAGTTGCACAGTGCAGCTTTCATCTCCTTGTCACGTTTCACTTACCCACTTCCCCTGGGCAGGTAGCTTCTCTCCAAATAAAAATCCATGATATACCAAGACCGCAATATATGAACTGTGATGTGGTCGGGCACTACTGTATATTAGACATACTGTATGATGCCAGCTAAGGAATCAGAAATTAGTCCATCAGTGTTTTTCTACACCCATTAATGCATTTTAGTATTTAATTGCATGTAATTCTATGATTCATCATTTTTAGTGTCATTGTGAGATTCTTTGGGTTCTTGGTACATGCAGCAATTTCTTATCCCTCCTGCACACTCTTATTTATTTAATGTATTTGCTATTTTTGTAGCCCATATTACATACATGACTCTTATCTTTCCATCTGTGGTTTTGCTTGCAGAGCACCAGGGCACTTGATTATTGCAAATCATTAATTAACAGGATATTTTATATTTCCTTTCTATAAAACCTCCAGGGAACATACCTCTTTATCTCACATACAAATAAATAAATCAATAACAATAATCAAATGGGTAAAACAGAAGATGGTACCAGTTACAAGTGGATCATACTGTGGAATAGAATGACTGAAAATGTAACCCACAGATAGCTAACAGATAAAATATATGTGTATGGGAGTTGATTCAGAGCTGTTCCATAGTTGGTTATCATAAGCAGGTAATATTTATTGCAAATGTATCTCATTAACTAATTTATGTACAACCTTAATTGTGGATAATGTTTTGAAGAGCCAAAAACTTCCAATACTTTATTCAACATCAGTAGTTTCAATTTAACTCCAGTTAAATATTTTAAAAGGAATTATCTATTGATTACTAATATTTATCTGGTCCCATCAATGTCAATGACATCACCACAGTTAAGTGCAGTACATTAAGTAGACAGCTACATTAAGTATTTTTCCATCTTGCTTCTGATTCAGATAGAGGTGGAGAAGGAGAATGTACTGACCATATTCCCTCATTGTGCATTCCCAACAACCTCAAACATGGAAGACAATATGATGAATGAGAGATTCCCCCTTGTCTGTACAAACCAGAAAGTTAGCTTTGCTAGGACACAGTCCCAGCTCACCAAGATGTCTGAAGACCAGTCAAAGTATGTTGGGTGCAAACTCTTTCCAGCCTTGGGATCTTGGAAACTACTTAAGACTATATAAGATTGTGTCCCTGAGCTTGAAGAGGTTTAGATCTGGCATAACTCAGATCCCGTGCCCTTCCTACCATTTTTATGCCCTGCTTTTCAGCTCTTTTGTTGGCTGACTTCCAAAATCAGCCAGCATATGGGCAGTTGTGCTGAAATGAGGCTTTTGCACATTCCAAACCCACTTATACCTTTCAAGTTAGAATAGAACTGTTAGTTTGTTACAAAAATACAACACCTTTAGAGCAGTGGCTCGCAACCTTGGGTGAGTCATCTGTCCGAACTACAGCTCTCAGAAGACTTCATCACTTGCTGTGTTGGCCAGGTTTCCAGGAGCTGCAGTTCAAGAACACCTGGGTTATCCAGTTTTGGGAACCACTGCCCTAGAAGAATTAGAGCACTTTATTTGGCATGTGGTCTTATACCCAGATCTTCAATTGCATTGGTGTCTTGCCTTGGTTGCTAGTTCAGTACACATGAGCTGGCTGCTAATGGCAAAACAACTGTTCTTCAAGAAAATTTGTCTGTTAAGTATATAATATGAATTTCACTTTAGTGAGCCTTTTATTCTCTTAATGTGGCCTGTTTTTTTAATCTTAATGTGACAATTGTAAAAGATGTGCAATAGGGGAAAGCCTGTTGCAACAGCAGAAATCCCCTTATTTTATTTTATTTTATTTATTTATTTATTTTTATTTATTTATTTATTTATTTATTTATTTATTTATTTATTTCTTCTTTCATTTATTCATTTACAAAACTTATACGTCACTACTACTCAAAGGTCTCTGGGTGGCTTACAATTAAAATGAACAGTTTAAACATTAAAATGTCAATAAACAATTAAAAAAATTAAAACATTTACATACAAAATTTAGCCCTTTTCACACCACATTAGAGCAATGTTGGCATGTTGCAAGCCTTAGTTTGAAGTCATTGTTGCAAGTACGGCTGGTTTAGTTAAAGGGGAAACAATTACCTAGGGCTGGTTTATTTGAAGATGAAGGTCAACAGAGTAATTGAAATCTGATTGGCATAGCCCATTAGAATGGCTACAGATGTAATGACATTGTCTTCTCTTCCCACACAACACTATCTGAAATAAGCAGTCACATCTCCCATGTGAAGGAAATATATACATACGTTTTCTGGAAGATGTGAAACTTTATTATGAGAAAAGACTATTTCCTATACAGTACTTGTACTTGTATTTCTGTATTTCTATACTGTACTTGTATTTGCTCAGATATACTCTAATAATATCTGAAGTTGCATTTTGTCAGATGAGTAAAATGCATTTTTGGTTCACATTTCTTATGTCCTACATTAATTATCAATCATTGACAAATCACTGGATGCATGAGATTCTTATCTGTTGCCATATAACTATTTCAAAATGATTGTCAGTTCATCATTGCTCTTACAATTTTTTCTCCTAGTACATAACAACATTGTGTAATGTTACTTCATATCCTTTTATTCGATATGCCCTAAATAGTGTAACACCCCGTGAAACTTATGGACTTGAACCTTCTCAACTCATGTTAAAAGCTCTTATTCAACATTGTTGAATGTAATCAGTAGGATCTAAGAAATTATCTCCTATAACTGATAAACACTCTCACACACATACACACAATTTGTTATGCTTGTTGTTTATTATTTATTTATTTTATTTATTTATTTTTACAACTTATATGCCTCCCACTACCCAAAGGTCTCTGGGCGGCTTACAATAAAGAATTAAAACAGTTAAAACATCAAATATCGATAAATAATTAAAACAATAATAAAAACCTTACACTAAAATCATTACACTAAAATTGCCATCAGAGGACCCACAGTCTATGTTGTACCAATTAAAAAAACATATAGAGTTATATCCTAATCTAGATTTTTAAAGAAATAAACTTTGGAAAAAGAAAAGTTAAAAATAAAAAAATATTAATCCTCCTAGAGAATCTATATACAAGAGAAGAAAATCTTTCTGATTCTTAAATATTTTTTTCTCTTGGCGTGGGAAATGTGCAGGTTCTGTATATTTTGAATTCAGTCAGGGGGCTTCTCCTTTCTCTACAGGTCACAATTCAAACCTGTACTACATGCTGTCCTGCTTGTGGTACAAATCCTCCAAAAGTTTCATAACATGATATTTTATTCTCTTAATGTAAAAACTATTGAAGAGATTATGGAATGCATTATTATTTTGTGAGCTCATCTTCGAATGCGGTGGAGTTGATATGAAAGCAAATAAACATATTGCCAATATCATAGGACCCTTTCCAATATTAGAGTATCCATCTCTTTCACATTTTCTTTCTCTCTCCATGCCCATTTGTGAATGTCCGTCATGTATGCAGCTAGGTTTTCGTGGCATGTCGAAAGGCAACAGGACTACATCAACCTTTGCTTCAGTTAGAGACTTTTTCCATGGACAGTAAGTAGAGATGTGCATGAACTAAACCGCAAACTAGAAAAACTGATGAACTGGGCTGGTTTGCAGTTTGGTTTGTGACCTGGCTCAGTGATTCTGTAGTGCCAAACACACAAACACACACACACACACACACACACACACACACACACACACTTCTCTTTTTTGGCATGTTGGTGCTTTGCTTTGCTTTGTTTTTTCACCACTCACCATAGCCAAAAAGACAAAAGTTGTATGTTTTGCATTCTGGAATATAATGAGACCCTTGCTTGTAAGAGCTACTAAGATGGCATCTTTCCTATGTTCTCTTGCAAATCTGAGAACTGTAACCCCAGGATTTCTGCTTCCCCTTACTGGGGAATCTATATAGATCTCTGTATCTAATCAATTGCCTCTACCAGGCAACCACGCTTTGCATTAAATGTGGAACAGAAGGGGAATTGGCAAAATCTACTCCTGCCTCTAGGGGGGTCTGCCAAGAGAGTATACTGGCACCTATGTTATATACGGCTTCTACCCTGCCCCCTCCCCAGTCTCGTGAGGCCCGGGGAAGCGCAAGTCTCACGCTACTTCGCCCGGGGCTGGCAATGCGGCCCCGCTACCAGACAGTGCCGATGGCGGAGCTGGGCCTAATGTGTGCATTTATGATATACTGTAAGAACAATGAACTGAATATACACATTAGTAAAATGAAAAATGACCTTGCTGGTATTCTGAGCTGCCTGTATAACAGACCTTCTATGGGGAGCCCAAGAGAGATTCTGATGGAAACAGATGCCCAGGTATCTGAACTGTTTAACTCGGTCAATGTATTTCTCATTAACTTTCCACTTTTTTAGTGCTCTGTTCTTCTTAAAGACCATAATTTTGATCTTCTATCCAAGTGGCTGGTTTACCTGAATTTTTAATGTGTGTAAACAGATTGGCTAGCAAAGGGGTTCACCAGCCTGTATTGGCTTTAAATATATCACAAGCACCCAAAAAGTTTTGAGTTTTTATTTAATGGGAATTTTATCAATGTATTCCATCTGAATTGCTTGTCTCTTTTTAACAACTATCAGTTGTTTGTATTTTTTTTTTATTTTATAGTATTCTTGTGTTAAAGTGTTTAGATTTTCACTCCTATAGTGGTTATATATACAGTTGATTTTTGAGTGCACAGCATTCCTTATCAAACCACTTGGGGCCACTTGCTCTTTGTGTAGCTCCTGCAGGCAATTGTTTTTGAGTAAGTACAGTTTTTAAAGCAGTAATTATAGCTGAATAGTTATTAAAAGCAGAAGTAGCATTTGTGGCTACCATGATTGAGTTTTTAAAAAACTTTTTTTTTACATTTTCTTACTGGACCTCTTTTATTAGTTCATCTATCTCATAATATGGGAACCAAGTCACCTTGAGACATTTTCACTGATTTCATCCTCATCATAGGACTGTCAGCTCTACCCACTAGGCATCTCTAGGGCAAGCATTTTTTATCCAAAAATAAATTTAACAATTCTTCTTTGATTCCAGTGGATTCCTGAATCACATCTAGACTTAAGTGGTTACTTACTGTTAGAAGTTTCAATCATTGGCCTTTGTTAGTGTAATTACAAGGTTTTTGGTGCTGAATCTCAGGAGATCAGGCGAAAGCAGCCATTTTTATCACAGCACCATGTCCAGCCCACGGGCAAACTATAGTCATAAAATCTACCTTGAAGATTGCAGCAGTTTTAAAAATTAAATTAAAGTAAAATGCTGAATTGCAACCACACCTGGAACTTGTTTTCTCAAAGCCTGAAAATATGAAACAGGCAAGGATATATATTCCGGATTAAACCACAGCAGCTAGGCTGATAATTGGAATTTACAATAGTGTTCAGATGTATTTAAAGAGTCAGGGTAGTTATTAGTTTCTGGACACAATTCAAATTGTTGGTTTTGGACTAGTAAAGCCTCTTATGCGTGCTGGGAACAAGACACCTGAAACATTACTTGATCCCATGAAAATCTGTTCAGCTGTAATGATCTTAGTTGGAACACCTCAAAACTTCTGAGGTAGTCCATTTATCTTTAGAAGATAGTTGAAAATCTTGCTCTTCTCTTTTCTTAGCTTTTAATGGGTTGATTGTTGCTGCTGTTGTATTTAGCCTGTCGGTGGCATTGCCACCACAAAAAATGACCTTGTTCAATATGTTTGTACTGTATTTTTCCTTCTATAATATGCTGCCTTTTATTAGACACTCCCCACTTTTTAGACCCCCAAATAAATAAAATTAATAATTTCTCCTTGAGGTCTCCTCCACCCCCACTGTTACCTTTATTTTCCCCATCCCCCTGGTTTTTTGTTGTTGTTGTTGTTGTTGTTGTTGTTGTTGTTTTGTTTTTTGTTTTTGCAGGATCAGGCTCCATCTTTCCTTGAGTTCTCAGTTTTGGTGAGTTTATTTTTTGCAGGATCAGGGTCTGTTGGGCTTGAGCAGCCAATTAAGAAATGCCTTTTCAAGCTAAAAAAAAAAAGGTGTGTCTTTTATTTTCAGGGCACATTTCTTGATGGGCTACTCAAGCCCAACAAAGCCTAGTCCTGCAAAAAACGAACTCACCAAAGCCAAGAGGAGTGTTTAGAATGGGGAAATTAAAGCAAACAGCAGGGGTGGTGGGGGTGGAGAACTCAAGGAAAGATGGAGTCAATCATGCAAAAAACAAACCACAGAGGGAAAAAGCAAGGTGAGTTTGGGTTCTCCTCCACCCACCCACCCTGAAAGGCTTACTTCCGTGTATACCACATGCCTTAATTTTTGGCATCATGATTTTTTTTGGGGGGATAGTGTGGTATACACAGAAAAATCTGGCAATTCCTTCACTTCATGTTAATTTTGTTGAGGATTTTATTGTGGTCATGTTTTTTACTTCCTCATGACTGTGGGATGAAATAAAAAATTAAACTAGTAAATGAAACTGACTGTGATAAAATTGAATGTAAGAGAAATAGTGTCTCAGAGTATGTGGATTAAAGTAAGTGTCTTTCTGTTACCAATTTTAGAACATAATCTAATCAGAATAAAATAATATTATAAGCAGTGTGTGATGGCACTCATAGCACTAGTTAATGTTTTTCTTCAGAGCTAGTCATGTTTTAATTTTAGGTAATACTTGCCTGGTTATTTCTTGATAGGGTTTACTGCTTAGAGTCACTCACAGAAACACATGGAAGCAGGAAATGTTGCTTAGGAGATATCTGGTTGAAGACTGGTTGATTGAAGTATGCATTCTTGTGCCAATATGATTTTTGTAATCTATTAACCACTTCTATGATGCTGTCCCATCATTTGCTTACATTGGCTGGGTAAAAAGAAGAGACCCAAATGAGGATATTGATTACACAGTGGAGAGATTAATGGATGTGCACCCAGGAAATCCAGTTTCCCCAGGTTAAATCATTTTAGCCAACCATGCAGGAATAAGGGGGGGGAGGAAATCAGCCTTGCTTGCAACTTGTTAACCTTTTGAATTTTCTCATCCCCATAATTATTGCCTGGGTCTGCTTGATTTCCTTCCCCCCCCTTCCCTTCCCTTCCCTTCCCTTCCCTTCCTTTTCTTTTCTTGTAGAGGCTTACTGCCATGATGCTAGGACAGCTATGTGACTAGAGATGGGCACGACTTAGCGGTATTCCCGTTTCCGTTTCCGTTACTCGGTTCCGTTACTCTACGGAAACAGTAACGGGAATTACTCCCCCAGACTTCGAGCTCGAACCGACGAATGAACAATTTTGGTCTGATTTGTCGTGCTCGTTACTTGCATCGCGAGATCGCGCGATGCCACACGCGGCACAGAAAAAAAGTTTTTAAAAGTTAAAAAAACCCGGTTCCCGGCCAAAAAGCAGGCGGGAAAATGCCTGCCGTGCCTCAGGGCACCTACCAGAGGGGTTGTTTCTGGAGGTCCCCGGCCTCCCCCCTCATCCCCCGTCCTCGGCTGCTCTGGTGGGACTCGCCGCAGGCTCGCAGCCAGCAAAAAGCCCAGTCTCGCTGGCCGCCGGCCGCCGCAATTAAAGCGCAAGCAAGCGGCACGGACGGCACAGGAAAAAACTTTTAAACTCTCCCCCCACCCATTCCCGGGCCAAAAAAGCAGGCGGAAAAATGCCTGCTTGACTAAGGGCGCAGGGCACCTACCGGAGGGGTGGTTTCTGGAGGGGGGGTCCCGCCTCCCCCCCGTCCTGGGCAGCCGGACTCGCGAGTCGCCATCGCCATGCCATGCGGTGCGGGCGGGGGATCCAAAATGGGGCGGCGAACGCAATATTGTTTTTGAAATCGTGGTCCAAAAACACACAAGCACAACAGAAACACGCGAAAATTTATAAACTGCCAGATTTTTCACAGTAGCAGTGGGTTTTTTCTTGCAACAAAATGTCTCTCCTCTCCTCCTCTGTCCTCCATTGATTTTATTTTATTTTATTTTATTTACACCTGCGCAGTGCGCAATGATGGGCTGGCCAAGTGGCCAGCCATGTGGGAGTGGACAACCATCAAATTTTTGGAGCCATCCCACCAGTCGCATGGCCACTTGGCCATGGAGACTTCTGGGATGTGCCAAAAAGCCCCCTAAAACCTGCCCTAGCCCTAACCCTAACCCTTGACTCCGTACCCATACGTCACAGACTGTCTTCTTAGTGGGTCAGAGAGGCACCCAGAGGTGCAACCCACTAGCCCACCGTAACCTTACCCGTCACTAGCCTAACCCTAGCTCTTGCACTAAGCCACCTTAAAGCCAGATCTACTTGCTTGCATTGCACTACACGCAGCAAGTACAATTCCCTTCTGTGTGAGACATGGTGGTGCCAGAGCCTTGTGAAGGGCGGGTATGACCCTATCACTCTCACACTGGTCTCACTGTCTGCACATTATGTTATGCAATATCCATATGGCTATTGCATAGCATTTTTGCAGCAGCAGCAGCAGGTGAGGAAGGGAGACCCCCATGTAGAGGGGTGTCTCTTGGAGCCTGCTTCCCCTCCCTAGTGGCAGGAGGCACCCACGGGTGCCTCCAGGAGCCCACTTTCCCTTTATAGCGGGCCAGAGGAGGCACCCACCCCACAGAGGTGCCTCCAGGAGCCCGCTACCCCCCCCCAAAAAAAAACCAGTACTAACGACAACGAAAAAACGAAAAAACGAACCGACTAATTTTTGCGAATTTTCGCGAAAACCGGAAACGACCCGAAATGGGACTGGCCCGACTAACGACAACTCGAAAAAAATTTTTTTCAAGTCGTGCCCATCTCTATATGTGACCAAAGAAAGAGAGGGGAAAAAAGAAATCAACAAGGAGACAGGAGGAGGTTCAACTTTTTTTCCAGCTTGTTAAGGAGAAAAAGAAGTGAGGACTTAGCAGAGAGAGGGAGAGAAGAGGAAGCTTTAAAGTAGTTCTCCTCTGCTTGTCCAATTTTTCAGAAGGCATAATTAAAGCAGAGCTACTGTACAACTTTCCTCTCTCTCTCTCTGCCAAGACCTTGCTCTGTCCCCCTACCTTCAGTTGCCTAACTGCCCTAGCACTAGATTAGCAATGCTACAAAAGAAAAAATAGAAAGGAACAGAAGAAAAGATGAAAGCAGACAAAGGCACCAGGTGTGGGAAAGAGAGGATTAAAATTGCAACCCATTTCTACACTGCTTCTCTCAGTGCTCTGGTGTCCAGCTAGAGTGGCTTAAAATACACCTTCTACAAAGTGTTCCACACTAGCTCTAGTCATCACACTATCCAAGGCAATGCAAATGCATTTTATTCCAAAAACATAGAATCCCCCGCAGTACAAGGAAAAAAAACTTATCAGGGAGGAGACACTCTGGGCTGATTTGCATTGACTTTTATGTTATGCAGTCAACAGAAAATAATGTGAATTAAATCATCCTAATTGTAGAGCAGTTCCTGCTTTATTTGTCAGGATAGTCAAACTTTTGTGGAAGTGATCCTAGAACATATGGAAGTGATTGAAGAGCAGATTGGGGTCAAATAACAGGTACAGAGTGAGACTTGGAGCATGGTTAACACATGTGAAAAAAAACTATATTTGAATCAGTTTTAGCATGTTGCCATTCTCTTTTTTAAAAGGTGACTATACAGCATGGAAGTACATATGTTTTTCCAGAATTATTTGAGGTATTTTACTGCGGTGGCAGAAGGTTGTTTATTTTAATGCAGATGTGAAAGCAATTTATTTCTAATCATTTTGACATATGGGAATGCCTCTGTTGGTGTAACCTGTATCTGTTGCCTTGCAGTAGCTGCCTCCTGCAGCCATTTGCTCCTGTGGAGGTATTTTATCATTTTAAAAAAAAAATTAGTTCCAAGTGAGATAGCAAGGGAATCTGCGATATAGCGGGACCGCAGTACCTGAACCGCGAAATGGCGGGGGGTGACTGTGCCGCCATAAAAAGTGGGAAGATAAAAACAGTGTTTCCTTGTAGCCATGCCAGCCATATGGCCATGGACGTGCACCACACTGGCTCTTTGGCTTGAATAAGGAGATGAGCACCGCCCCTAGACTCAGACACGACTAGCATGCATGTGCTTTGACTTCACTGAAAGAAAGTTACTCTATAGAGGAATAATTTCATTTTACAAGTGCAACTACTTTATAGTAGTAACAGTGATAATTAACATTTTAAAGCTGTGTTTTTCCTCTCATGCAGAATAGAGAATAGTATATCCCAGGGGAGTTCTGGGTGTTGTAGCCAGAAAAACAACTTGTTAAAGTCCAGGTGCTATGATCGAACAAAACAGTTTTTGTATATTAGTTTTAAAGACCTTATATCAGCCTCGATTGATTTGAATATGCCAAGGGGATTTGAGCATAAGGCTAAACACAACTGCAGTTGTATAATTTATATTAATCTATCAGGAATCTGAATTTGCACAATGCCCACTCTTAGGGCAGCTATAGCTGCTGAATGTGTGTATTTCTTGAAGCTTTTAAGACACAGAAGCTCTGTTGAGAGGAAGGGGGCAAAGAAAAGGGATTATGACAAGTGTGCAAAATTTCTGGAGCTGCAGGTTGTGTATACCTATATTACAAGCAAAGAAAATCCGGCATATTTATAAAGCAGATTTGAAAGCAATGATTTTTATTGGTGAGGAAATGATATCAATTGATCAAATGATATCAAATGATCATGATTGCAATCATGCTGGTGAACTCCATCATAGTCCACATGTGATTTGCATAATAAGTAAACAATGTGCATAGCCACAGTACAACGAACCCGAGAGAGAGAGAGAGAGAGAGAGAAAGACTACACGGCTAGTGGGAAAGAGACTTGTATTGTGTACCATCAAGTCATATCCAAATGACATGCCCTAAAAACCATAATAGGACTTTAAGGTACATTATATGAGATATGTAAGGCATAGAGGCAGGCACAAACTGAGTCATGAGCCAGAAAAAATACACAAATTGGACTGATTTGTGGTTTTGTATGGAAACGCAGTTTGCAAAAAAAGGAAATAATGTGCCAAATGTTTTCCCTCGGTGCTTCATTATGGTTCAGCAAACTAGGATGCCTGCCCCTCCCCTTGCCCTTGTTCCATTACCTCCCTACCTTGTCTTGAAGCCATCATTGCCACCCTCAGAGGCAGCAGGCACAGCTTCTTGTACAGAAGCAGGACCAGCTGCCTGTGTGCATCCACCCACCTTTCAGCTGAGTGGGGCAAGCACCTATGCACAGCCAACAGGCCTGGCCTCTATGCAAGGAGACAGGCCTGCTGCCTCTCAGGATTGTGATGGTGCAAGAGGAGGCCAGAGCTGGTTAAAGACAAGATAGAGAGACAACAGAAGCAGTGGAAGAGGAGGGGCAGGTGGGTGGTTTCCTGCTCCCCACCCCAACATGTACCTGAAAAATGAACCATGAAGTGGTTCATTTTTTTCCAAAGGGTTTGTGATAATTCATGGTTCATGGGTAGCGACAAACCATCATGAACCACCAGTTTTCCAGTTCTTGCACATCTCTAGTCAGGAGTGGTTTTACCAGTGCTACTGCTCTTAGCTGTGAGTTTGCATGGCTTAGAGAGGATACAAATCCTGATCCCTAGAGTCTTAGCCTGTCACTTGATATGCCCAGTATGACACCACACTGGGTATCATACTGGGCACCATTAAAAAGGAAAGTTAAAAGAGAGGGGAAAGCTGAATATGAACAGTGGTGGAGGAAAAGACAGATCAAACAGAAAGACAGAGCAGGACAGGAGAGAATGAAACAACACTAGGGTAAAGAGAGAAATAGAAAGAGAGCTGGAGGAGGAGGAGGAGGAGGAGGAGGAGGAGAGGAAGAATGAAGGCATTGCTTGTGAGGATTGGAAATCCTGGGTTGTAACTCAGGTAAAGCCAGATACATTTGCTAGCTTAAAAATAAACAAAAGAGACAAAAACAAAACACATATAAGGGTTATAATACAAAAGCCTTTAGACAAAATCAGTAACCACTGGTCGTGTAAAATTTGTAATAGGTATAAAACAGTTTAACTGTGAAATGCACTAGGCAAGACACATATTAGAAGAAAAAAGGCATCCTTAGACAGCCTAGTTTCATCACTTTGTGTATTTGATGTGGTAAATGCTCTTCTTGAACTTGTTTCTGGCAAACCTGTTGTCACCTGAAGCTCTCTTAAGAGATAAGAACTGCAAAAATTAAAAAATAATTGCTAACATTGTTTGTCTACAAGGTGTTGTATTTGAAATTTCTTGGCATTGCCATGGGTATAGATAGTACGGGCTCATTAGGCAAGAACAGAAGAAAAGAAAAGAAAAATGATCATGGCTGAACAATACAAACAGAATGAAGGGCACACTGAGGCAAAAAGTCTCAGCTGTGTTGAAGCTTTTGTAATTTAGATTTAAATGCAAACACAGTAGACCCTTGTATAACAAATGGTTTGTATAACATAAAATCTGTACAACATAATAAATTCCTGAGATACGGGAAATTTGCTTAACAGAATCGCCTATGGGGCGAATCCGTACAACATAAAAATGGTTGCGATTAGGGATTACTCTGTTTTCAATGCATTCCTATGGGAAATTTGTATAAAGGAAATTTGCTTAACATAATTTTATTTGTAATGAATTAATTCCTTTATACAAGGTACCACTGCATTTGGAATGCTTGTGAATTTATAGCAAATTGTTTTGATGATTCAGCATATTTGAATATACCCATATATACTCGAGTATAAGTCAACTCAAGTATAAGTTGAGACCCCTAATTTTGCCTTTAAAAATGGGGAAATTGATTGATGCGAGTATAACTCGAGTCAATATTTCCCACCGCTGCCTTCCCCAAGCTGGTGCTGGTGGTAGCAACGACTCCTACTGCCGCCATAATGATTCTGCTTTCCTTCCTTCCTCCTCCTCCTCCTCCTCCTGCTCCTTTAAAAAGTTTTAAAAACCCACCGCTTCTCCCTCTATGTGCCCGATGGGGGGGGGGGGAGAGAAGCAGCGGCTTTTAAAAAAAAAATCTCTCCTGAAGCAAGTGCCAATGGTGGCTAGGCACATAGAGGGAGAAGTGGTGGGTTTTTTTAAACATTTATTTCTTTCCCAAAGCAAGCAATGATTCTGTTTAATCAACTGCATAATAAATGGTTATCAGTAGCAAATATTGTTTGTTTTCCTCTTGTTTTCTCTTTGGAACTGCTTACAAAAGTTACAGCCTTTAAGTTTTTAAAGCAGCATTAGTTTTCCAAAACAAAATAACATAACCTTCTATTATTCCAAGCAGCTGAAGAATATTTTATCTCTTCCTGCAGATTATCAGTTTCCCTCTTAATACCTAAATTCACATTATAATTCCCCCCAGTCCTCCCTTTCCATCCCCCCCCCCCCATAGCCAGAATACTAATTTTAGCTCCCAACATGTCTGTTAAGTGTGATCTGAAACCTCCAGGATGTTTGAATAGATAGGAGCCATAAGACATCATTAAGTAAGAAGTTGAGCTAGCTAAATGTTAGCAAAATGGTTTTCTTTTTGCTTGATACACTACAATTGCATGTTAAAAGAGTACCAAATATTTGCCAGAATCCTATTGGCATTTGCTAAGTTTTGTGTAAATTGGGAAAGATGCCAGGGCACATGTCAGTCAAGTGCCTGGACATGCTCAATTGTGCAATTTAGCTGTGGCAGATTACACAAATCTTAGACAAAAACCAACAGGATTCTAGCCTTTAAAGAGCAAGTAGGGTGCCCTAGCTAGGAAACATTAGTATTACATCCTAAAACCAAAACAGGCTAAGCTTGATCAAATGAAACATTATAATCCAAACTGTGAGGGTTGTCTGTTTTATTAAACAATAGTTAAGACTAGCCACATTTTATCTAGATTTGAATATAACACTAAACTGTAATTAATGAAAATGGAGGAAGTGGACAAATTGAAACCCCTCAATACTTAGGGAGAAGTGGAAACTGGGAATGAGTGCATTGTTCTGAAGTACATACGATATATCTGTGTGTCACACAATGGTTTTGAATTCATAGTGGTATGAGGAGTTTATTAAGGAAACAAATAAAATTTTGAAAGCTCTTTGGATTATAATCCTGTAGTAAACATTTAATAAAAAAGATAATTTGGCTTCATGCACAAATATTTTAGCCTTTATAAGTACACATAAAATGGCTTGCATATACACCTTGAAGATAGATTAGTATTACTGTGGTCCATGATGAGCAAAAGATATTAATCAATTTACAGTTAGAATAAATGGTGGAACAGCTTGCCTCCTGATGTCATGGGCACCCCATCTTAACTTCTTTATCGGGGGGGGTAGAACTTGGTGATGGCATAATCAGCCTAACATAGCATAAGTACCAGCAACATGATTTCATCTGATATATAACATGAGCCTTAGAATGAAAGAGCTTCCAAACTGGATTTGAAGAACTATTACATTTTGAAAGAACATTACAAAAAGGATGGTTTTAATAAAAGTGTTATTTATCTTCTAGGAAGCTAATAATGCTTCCAGGAATCAGAAGATGTATTGTCAGTTACAGAATGGTTTGCTGGGTGACTATTCACTGGTATATCCAACGTCTGGAGTTGAGTTGAGGGGGTTGATCTCATTAGCTACTGCATTCAAAAAGTAATCAGCCTTTACAGTAACAGGAGCTTTGTGATACTGAGTAATGCTGGATTTAACACTCCCCATGAAACAGAAAGCTGTCAATAGCCTGACAGGTAAAAACCTATCTTTTCTATTGGCTTCTCCAGAATCCTCAGTAACCAAAGGCTTAGGAAGGAAATAGGGCATAGAGCTGAATCACATCAAGAAAGCAGTAACAATAGTTGAAGACTCCACGTATTATTTTATAATGCATTACAGATTCCTAGCAAGACCACCCTTGAATACTAACAAAGGATTACATATAATCATTTTAACAACTGGATTTAAGGAGCCAAGTCAGTAAATAACTACAAACTAGCCAGAAAGTAGACAAATGTAACTGGTCCCCAAAATAGTATAGCAAAAGAGTTTCTGTTTGCTAGATGAAAAAGAAATCAGCAGAAACCTAGAAATGCAACATAATTTTAATGGGATTTTTAAGGAGCCAATTACACAATTCTGTATAGGAGAATGGAAAACAATACCTCCCCAAAAATACTGTAAGGAAGGTGGATTTTTAAAAGCCCGACTCTTACATAAAGTACACTGTGCATTCCAGGAGTGACTGGAATCCTCCTGGGGTTCATGTACAGTTTGTACCGCTTCCTGCAGCTATTTGCCTTGTTTCATTTTTTTCTTAAACAACTCAAATGTTCAGTACTCCAGCACTGACTCACAATGGAACTTAAATTAAAACCTAAGCATTTGATGCCTAGTAAGATAATGGCTTGGTTTTCCTTCCATCAGTTCACAGTTTTTCTCCTTTGTGTTGTTACATTGTTTTAAAACGTTCTTGAAGTATTTTTTGGTGTTTTCATTATTTTAAATGGCTTTAAAAGGTGATGTTGTCAGTTATATTCCACCATACAACCTTCTGTTGTTTGTGTGTATGCGTGTGCAGTGGTGGTGGTGGGCAGATTTGGAGCACTGTAATAAACAGTTTTAGACCTTATTGAAAAACTGGAGCATTGATTCAAATTGAGCCATATACAAAAACAGTCCTCAAGCATGAGGAAGAGCAAAGCCAAAATATTTCTGATTGCATTGTACGGTTCATGGTGACGTCCAAATCCAGTGTTCTGGGTTGTGTCATCCCTGAGAAATGGGTGTGTTATGTGCCATCAAGTGAGAACTGACTTACAATGACTTATAACAACTGCAGTTAGGTTTTCAAGATAATAAGTGCTTTTACCCAGTTTCTTGCACATCCCTAGTTAGTTTCTGTTGCTGAGCTGGAATTTGAACCCAGGCCTCCTGCATCTTAGCCCATCACTCTATCCACTACATCACACTGAGTGTCCCTTCCTTGAGCCATAACCTACCAGAAAAATTAACCAATGGCTTGTTAATAGGTGAAGGCAAGCCTTGAAACAGTGTAAAAAAGATAGAGTGGATGAGCATGCTGATTCACATCTTACAAGCCAGAATTCATATCGTGACTGGTTGTACTCATTGAAATTTGGTGGATTAGCTGATAACATTTCTAACAAATTGTGTTAAATGTGAACAGCAGCGGTGGACAGTGGAGCAATAGAATGTTTACTTCTTTGTAGATAAAATTTTTGGAACCAGAATGGTTTAAAAACCAGAATGGAACAAGGTAGAACAAGGACCTCTTAATAAAAATTAATGCTGAAAATAGTGGGATGCATCAGAACAATATTTTAGACCTCTTTAATGAATGTTGTTAACATGTTTCAACTGATTATCTTCGACTTGCCAGTTAGATTTTTCTAAAAATAAATAGTAGCTTACTTTAATGCTGTCATCTTAAGCATGCTTTTTTGTCAATTCCTGTGGATTTTGATTAGCCCAGCTTTCACAGATCTATGTTTAGGACTGCAGTTTAGTGTTGATTGCCTCAAGACTCAATGGGGAGAATAAATGAGTATATTAGGAAAAATGCATCAATGAACATTACATTGGAAAATATGTATGAAGCTTCCATGTGAGATGCAGTAAAAATAAAACCTTCCATACCTTGCAAACTGATGTAAAACAAAGGATGGGAAGAGCTTGAAGTCAGGATTAGGAGAAATTCATTGAAACCAATAGAACTTTTCTCCTCCATAAAAACAGAGTGATTTGACAAAATAAATACATACCAGAATAGATCTCTGTTTGACCTGTCAAGTCCAGATACCTCTAATTTCAGGCATGCAAGGGATAAATTGTTTTGAGAAATTCAGCTTGTTAAGAAGTGACTGACAAATATGTTTCATCATGTTTGCTTTCTTGCTACAGTTGTGTTAAAAATATTTCTATTGAATAATAATTGGACTGCTAAATATATAAATTGTGATGCTGAGATGTTTACAAGGATTACTGCTTGCTGTTGGAACTTAGTGCTGCAAAAACACCCATGTTTATATAGTATTTGTGTATGTCTTACTGTGTACCTACTTGCTTGAAATAAAGAAAAAAATATCAGAATTGTTTAAAAGCTTTTGTAAACCCAGAATGAAATATGTGTTACAAAGTATCAGCATGTCTTGTTACATGTTTTCTATTATTTTAGTTCATTTTTAAAGTTAAAACATATGGAAAGACAAAACTACAAAAGAGCCTCTAAAATAGAAAGGCAAAAGAATGACTATAGTAAAGAAGGGGTTTTGCCTGTCATTAAATTATTTTGCAGAAGAACCACTATTATATTTGTGTTACCCCAAAAAGCAACGTATTATCAGTAGCATTGTTATTTATAATGTTTTATTGCCAGAATGTGTGTATTTCATTTCATTACAAGGTTAAACAAATGTTAAATGTTGCATTCTTCATGATTAGACATGGGCACGACCAGAAAAAATGACGTTTTGAGTTTTCGTTTGTCGGAATGGGTCCGTTTTGGGTTGTTTCTGTTTGTCGCGAAATTTTTCAAAAATTTGTCGTTTCCATTTGTCTTTTGTCGTTTGTCGTTTCCACCATGATTTAGCGCGATTTGACTTCCCAGAGCATAGGGGCGTCCCACAATCAGGGCCGGCGCTAGGTGTTTTTGTGCCCTAGGCGGTGGGTGGGGCGGGGGGTGGGAGAGTGGGCGGGCAGCGGCCGTGGGTGGGTGAGTGGGCGGGCGGTGGCGCAGGCCGCAGGAGGGTGGCGGCGCGGGCGGACGAGTGGGCAGGCGGCGGCGCGGGCTGCAGGCAGGCGGTGGCGCGGGCGGACGGGCGAGTGGGCAGTTAGGATATCACTTAGGATAGAGGTTCTGTTCTTGGCTTGCACCCCAAATGTGTGTGGGTGCAAGCAAATTGAAGTTGGGAAAATAGAAAATAAATGGTAGTATATAATATACTTTTTAAAATAAATCCACACCTCCCACTCCCAGTCGAACCTCTCCCTTTATCCAATATCAGAAAAAAATCCTCACAAACTGCCAGAGAAGAAATAAAGAATAAACTGCTATTCCCTTCAGCAGACAAAGCTGCAGGGAATCAAAGAAATTATTTTCTAAATTCAATTCCCTCCCTGCCTGCCTAACTTAAATCCTAAAGCCTCCAGCCTCCCTCCTCAATCTCGATCAGATCACACCAGCACGAGCAGCCAGCCCTCCTCCCTCAACCACATCCATACACCCGACTGCGATTTCTGGAAGGTGCCTCGGCTTTCTATGCCCTCCAAGACATCCAGAAGTGTCAGTCAAAAACCTGGCGATGCCATTGGTGGAATGGTTCAAACAATTTGCATGGTCCCATCCCATGCCCAGCCCAAATGGGCAGGTCTAAAAAAATAAAAAATAAAATAAAATAAAATAAAATCAATACGATGTTTTATTGCTAAAAAAAAACCACTGCTGTTACTATTAAAATTCAGGCATTTAAAATAAATAAATTTCACATGTTTCTGTGGTGGTTTGTTTTTTGACCACGATTTCAAAAGAAAAATTGTGGTCGCCATTTTGGATCCCCCCCACCACATCGCATGGCGAGACGACGAGGATGACCCCCCCCAGCCTGGTGCAAGCAGCCCAGGACAGGAGAAGAGGGGGGGAAAGGCCGTGGACCCCCCAGAAACCACCCCTCTGGTAGGTGGCAAAGCCTCAGGCAGGCATATTTTCACCTGCTTTTTTGGCCGGGAGTCGGGTTTTTTTAAAAAAACTTTTAAAAACTTTTTCTGTGGTTCGCATTGCGCGATCGCCGCGATGCCACAAACGGAAACAAAAAAACCGACCAAATTTTTCTTTTTTCAGTTTGAGTTCGATTTCTGACAGCTTAATTATCATTACCGTTTCCGTTACGTAACGGAAACGATAACCGAAAACGGAAATGACAATTTCGCCGAGTCGTGCCCATGTCTATTCATGATTCTTCATTACATCAGCCCTTATTTTTCAAGGTAGGAATAATGTTGCCACTGATTTAACTTTTAACCCCTGATGGCCGAAGTGCGGGACAGGTTTGCCTGTGTGTCTGGCCTGCGACACAGTTTGTATGGGCCACGTGATGCAATGGGAGACACAGTACTTAGTGCAGCTCTGTCCATTCTGGGTCTGCTGTGTTGTTGCCAGAGCAGTGTGGGCTGAAATAACGAAGATGGTGACCACCAGGTGGAAGAGGAAGCCAGAATATCCACATCATGTGCAGAGGGCTGGCCAATGGGCAGGCCTGACAGAGCCCACGTGACGCAGGCAAAAGTGAGTGTTCCTAAGGGACCATCAGGAACACGGACGCATCAAGGGCAGGTGGGCTCTTTGATGCACTGGATCAGACCCAATGACTCAGTCAGAGTACTACTTGTTGTAATCAATAAAGTTGTGGCCTGTAGAGCTCCCAATATCACATTCATGACCAAAATGCTCAGCTATAAGCAACAGTAGACATTCTCTTATTTGGGACTGAAGACTAAGAATGTGGCTTTCCTAACCACTTCAGAGGAGACATTTATCTCCTCTCACCTGCCTGAGATCACAGAGTGTCATTGTCATCTGTCTTCAGCCACTTGGTATCAGTTCAGCATTGTCTGGAGCCATATCTTCTGGAAAGCACGTGGTGAAGAGTCAACTGCCTGCCTGTAATGAGAATTGGTCAGTGGGAAGGTAATGCATCCCTGCCCGTGGCCTCACCACCATAAATAATTGGATCTTCTTGTCTAAGACTCAAAAGGAAAAGGTGCTTTGTGTACAGCTGTTTGTTTGACAAGAGTGGATGTGGCACACAAGGAAGAGTTACTTAAGGACACCTATTCCAAAAACCAGCCTCTCATGCATTCTACTCTTATCAGAAATAAGAATTCTCCATCTGTCATTCCCCAAACCCACATTTAAATTGCAGACATACATAGAGGGGATCAATTCACATAGTCAGTAATTATAAATGATCATATGATAACATAATTATCTTTTATCTTTACAGTAGTTTTTCCTGTTGTAATAATGTATGTTGTGATTTCTTAAAATAACACATACAGCAGAGAAATATACACACCCATTAATCTCTTAAATTAAACAGATGTTGCCATATCCACCCCCCCAGAATGCAAAGTAGACAGCTGTCTTTCAATTTTGAAACCCTTGCTCTTCGAACATGTTGTATGCATGTTTCCCCAAAAATGTATAATTGCCTTCTGAAATTAAAAGTGGGGTTGTTATTTGAAAGCAGGGCCAAAATCATCCATACTATGTAAAAGACAGACAATGAAGTAAGACAGAGATAAATTGGAGGTGATAATGATGAGATATAGATTCTCCAAACCTGAAAAATTACTTGATTGCACATAACATATTTGGACATTTTTCAATTTTTATAGTGATCAGATGGGTGAAATGGAGATTGTAACAGGAGATTGTGACAAGATAAAGTATTAACATCATGTAAGACCATCCCTAACCTCAAAGCAAAATAAATAAATATCAGTAATTTCAACAGTTGAAATAAGTGAGTGCCTGCATACATTTTCTATGTCAATATACTTTTTAAAATATGTTAATTTATGTATTACCAGTAATATTTACAGTGGTACCTTCGTTTACGAGCATAATCTCTTCTGGAAGCATGCTCGTAAACTAAAAATACTTGAATATCAAAGCAAATTTGTCCACAGGAAATAATAGAAACTCACTTAATTCATTCTGGGGACATTGTTTCCATTATTTCCTATGGAGAAATTTGCTTGGCCTGGGAGCCTCAGCAGCCTCCAGAGCTTGCCCTAGGCCAAGCACTGCCTGGTGTGCACAGTGGAGGAGCACTGCCAACCTTGGGATGTGCTCTGGAGGCTGCAGAGAGGCAGCGACAAGCTTGAGGCATCTTGTGGAGGCCATGGACGGGTGGTGCCAGGGACAGGGCAAGCTCTGGAGGCCACTTCCAGTCCACAGTCCGGTCCACCGGAAGTCACTTTTGGTCAATGCCACTGGATGCCCCAGATGACTGTTCCAGGCATTGCTGGGCCTCTGCCAAGCCCCAGAGGCCACGTCCAAGTCAGAAGGAAGAGGAGGAGGAAGAAGTGAGCCAGGCCATGATGGCTCACAAAGCGAAGCAAAATTTTATTTAAAATGCTCAAAATGTGCAAATATTTTGTTCATTTTATGAAACATTTGCAAAGCAAGGTACTCATAAACTGAGGTGCCACTGAATTAATATTTTTTTTGTATCTCAAGTTTTACAACCAGAATTTGATAAGCCTACTTGGCCAGGAAGGACTTAAAAAGTCAGTTATGAGTCATCTAATTGGGTGCTGAAGGCCAAGGTCAAAAATTCAGATTTTTTTCAGATGTGGAGCTGATTTCCCTTTTGAAAATTTATGTGAGGTGACTGATTGATCTCAGATGTTCTGGATGTTTACTGAAAATGCTAGAACCAAACACAGCTGCTATTTGTTTTTGTAAGCTAAGGCAAAATACTGTACAGTGAATATGCCTTACATAGTATGCTAATTCACTGAAAACAAAATGTCCCCCTTTCTAAGGACAATCACTCCATTATTTTCTTTAAAATAAGTCTTTTTTGAAAGTGTTTTAAGAAAACCAGTCTTTTCATTCTCTATTTGCTGCACTGCAACTCTCCCTCTTCCATTCATGAATGTATACAGTGTATCATTTTATAAAGCTCTTGTTAGCAAGCATGTACCACACATGTTCAGTGTTACACCAAAGTGGCTGTTTTACCCTTTTGAAAGGCATTTTGAAGGATCAGTATTTCAACCTGTAAGCACTATTCTTTCCAAGTTAAAAACAGCAGGTGGCGCCAATATTTTTCTTTAAAGATCAGCAAGACTATTTTTTTCAATTCATTCAATCTATTTTAAATTTCTGGACATTTAAAGTACTCTGTTTCTGCATGAGATAAACATTTTTACTTTTAAAAATCATAACTTGAAATCCTTTTTTCCAAATTTAGCTCAAGAAAAATCTAGCCTGTCTTCTAATGCCTTGTAAAATGTTGATTTGCTCTGCTGCACAATATTATAGACATACCCTTGTGCAGCAATAATTATATAGATGTTTTGGTATTAACTGTTCAGTCCCAGTCTTGGGGATTTAATACTTTTCTAGTGCTGTCTTCTGGCAACTATTCAATGTGCTATTTTGAACAGGATGTTCATTTCAGTTTCTCTCAAAGGAGAGGGTCAATAGATTTCACAGATTTCAGAAAATGAAATAGGCACCAAAGAAACACAAAGAACTGTTAGAGGAAACATAAGTCACAAAATCCAAGGCTGTCAAGTTGTCTGCAGGGATCTGTAACTGAAGAGTAGTTGAGGCTGTGATGAACAATCAGTGAGATCTGGATAATTTACATGGAGCTACATGATAGGTTGTTTAAGACTCTCATGGTGTTTAAAGCAGTATTTGCATGTTTCATTATTTTTTTGGTTGTATTATTTGTATATTTTCCAGTTAACAATATATGTTGGGCAGTGTACATAAAAAGATAAAAATCATAGAAACCTCCACAAGTAAACCAAATAATGTAAATTCTAATAAAACTGTTTATATAGATATAAGCCACAGCAGATTAACCCAGCACAACTAAAATGGGGAGTCTTGAAATTATGTTAGAACAGTGTTAAAATGACTGGAATTTTAAATATATCACTTGCTAACTGAAAAACATAGTGTAAACATTAGCAAGATTATTTGGAAAAGGCATACCAGAATTGGGATACCTGTATCACCTATTAAAGCTTCTTTTTTAATTTTTAATTTTATAATTCATATAGGTGCATGACCTAAGAAGGACCCTAATGCTGAAATCAGCACATAGATAAGTGAATACTGAAAGAGGTGGGATTTGGGATAAATTTGCCCAGTCTAGGGATTTTAACATTTAAAATGTAGAACTGGGCCCACAAATGGATGGGCAGACATTCCAGGTAGAATAGTATTGGCATTGTGTGTATGTAAAAAGGCAGTCCTAGTCGATAGTGAACCTAGTCAATAGGTGGTTCGACTGCAGTAGAGCTTCTGCTTATGACCTGAGTTTGATTCCGTCGGTTCAAGTAGCCAGTTGAAGATTAACTCAGCCTTCCATCCTTCTGAACAAACTTCAGATCCCCAGAGGTTCCTGAACCTTACAAACTGGGTAGCAAGGCCACATAGATTCTTGTTTATATATTTGTTTATTTGTTTTATAACTTCCCTTCCCCGCCGCAGATACTGGCTTACAGTGCAGCTTAAATATTTAAAATATTAAAACATAATTAAATAAACTTGTACACTTATTGTATATGCTGTTAGACGCATTGTCCTCCACCCCACTAGTTCTAAGGGTCCCAGGCAAACTGTTTTATCTGATGTTGACAGATGGGAACTGCAGTTATGAAAGCCTGAGGAAGTACAATATTGCTTTATTTTCCTTAATTCCAAGGCTTAGAATGAAGAAGGAGAACAGGAAGGTACCTGTTTCAGATAAAGGCACATGGGTTCCCGTGATGCAGAGATAAAATGTACACACCAATGATTTGCCCTTGTATTTGGATATATTTGGAAATGGAGAAGGGGAAATCTATCTTGCCACATTGGTTAGGGATTGTAAATGCAGCTTCTCTGGAGGGCACCAGGCAATGGGAAGCTAGTACAGAATAATTCCTTAGAAAAATGGGTGCTCCAAATATGCAGGGGTCTACTTGTCTAAAATAAAGATAAAATGAATAATTAGAAATATTTCACCTTTGAGGCATCCTGTCAAAGAAATGGACAATTTCTATGAGGTTTTTACATTCTTGCACAATAGCCAAAATATCAACATTTTTGCCTGGAATGCCATTAACCAAAACCACACACACACATGCGCCCATTCTCTCTCTCTCTCTCTCTCTCTCTCTCTCTCTCTCTCTCTCTCTCTCTCTCTCTCTCTCTCTCTCTCTCTCTCTCTCACACACACACACACACACACACACACACACACACACACACACACACACACACACAAACCCTTGAGGGATTTAGTGAAAATCCCACAAATTTTATGCAAAACTTTCCATGAAGCTTTTGCATTACGCATAAGAAACTTTGTATTTTCTGCAAAATAAAAGGTTGATAAGAAGTTTTCCCCATAAAATACAATACTTGTTTTGCTATTTTTAAAAAAAAAACATTTTTGGGAAGGAAAAAAGGTATCACTATATACATAATGAATGTGCAAAAGTGTCCACGGTCTGATTCAGTGGAAAGAAGCCTTTGAAAATTCTCTTTATCACCTATGTGAACAAAACAAGTGAACTGTCCTATTGTTATTATTATTGTTAGGTGTTGGTATGTATTCTTATGGCAGTATATGTGCTATCAGGTCATTGCTTATTTATGGTTATCCTTTGGGCTAATAACTTCCCCAAAGGGAAGGTTGTTATAATTAACAACCCTACTTATAGCTTGGCAAAAGATCACCATGGCTTCCTGTAGAAAGACAATTCCTCTCATGTTAGGCTTTCCACTTTTCCTACTGCCTTCAGCTTTTACTGTTATGATTGTCTTTCCCACTGAATCCTGCCAAAATACAAGCACGACAATTTAATCATGGTTGCTCCTATAGCGTTTGATTTAACAGACATGGAGAGATAAAATATACCCAGGCCTGATCCCTTTGCCTATGAGGCTGATATGGCACATCTTACTTATCATTGTGTATACCGTCAAAGTCTTTGCTGCAAAATATTGAGGATCTCTTTGCTGTGTGGAAAATTAATGCAAATTGTGTTTTGGCACTCTGTTTCTTTTAGAATTATTCTTGACATTATTCTATTATTTCTTATTAACAGTTCATGGTTTATACCACAACCTTCTACTTTTGATTTTGCAGAGAAGTAGAACTGCACCTTTTGCTTTTGGCTTCCATATTGGCAGTTAGTTCTGTGTTGGCAGTTTGGTGATATCCAAGAGTACAGTCGCCTGTTCATTCACCTGACACATGTGTTTGCAGTAAACAAATCATCTCAGAACTGAGCGATTCACTTTCCAGCTTCCCTTCTAACTCCTAGGCCAAATTCCCTAACAATCTTTACCTGTGCTTTATTTTCTAATTTTGCATTCCAATCAGTCGCTCATATTAGCACGTTGAGATTTTGTGCGCAAGGTAGACATAAAAGCTTGTAATTAATTCTTTTTCAGTTATCTGTAGTTTATAAACAGCTGGATATCCTTCTGGCTTTAGTGTAGTTGCTTCATTTGTATTCTTTCTTGTCTTTTGGACCTTCCCCAATAGCTGATCTAGTGCCTTCGGATCTTCAGGTTTCACCATCCAGTACTATTTATTCCTTCATTTGGGATTGCCTCGTCATGGGTGCTTTCATGGTATGAAATACTCAGATGTCGTCTATCACTGCCACATTCTACTCCTATGAGTGTCATGGCTACTATCTGAAAAATTCTCCATCTTGGTCACTTTCAAATACAGCTGCTCCCTGTCAAGAGGATCTCCCATCACCATTATCAGTTCTTTTCTGCTGATGCAGCCCCTAAGTCCTGACAAGGATGAGTGGCTATATGTCTGGTGTCTCAGCTTTGACTCTTCCACCTTGAATGGCCCTACTATGAATCTGGATTCTGAACTGAGGATAGGCTCCTAGTGGCATTGCTCTTAGCTTCCCAGGCAGACTCAATGCCTGTCAGTGTTTTAAGATGTTCATCAGCAAGGAGAAAGATTTACAGCCCTACTGCAAAAATAAATAAATAAATGTTCTTAAGCTTTGTAATCCACTCTATGGCTCATAACATATTTCAGAACAGGTGGCGATGGATGGAAGGCAAACACCTTCCTGTTCAGCCAGCATTTTAATTAGATAGTGTTTTTGGCTGGACTCATGAGCAGCAGGGTTTTATGATTTGTATTATATGTTGATTGTTTTAAATTGTATTGTATTTTATAGTTTTAATAATTATGTTGTTTTATAGTTTTGATATATTGTTGTATGCTGCCCAGAGACCACTTGGTAGTGGGGCAGCTATTATTATTTTTTGTAAATAAAGACATAAAATAAATAAAATAAATAAACATTTCAACTTTTTAATAATTCACTGTGGTTTGGTTCACACATCACTGGATCACTATATTCTAGATGAATGCTGAGTGTGCAAACTGACTCATTTTGGAAGTGTTTAAGATTATGTAAAGTGATAAGTTTAAGTTAATGTGAAATGATCAGCAAAATCTGTGTGTAATTTTGCATAATTTGTGGTATGCCAGCACAAGAATATATATGCCTATACTCAGTTATATGTATATAATCTGCTTGATAAACCAGAACAATACAAAATAGTGAATCTACGTGTTAGTAAAGATTCATTGGTATAATCAAACAAATTAAAGTCAAATAACCCTTTTGCCTAAATCTTCCGCACACAAAAGAGTTGGGAGTAAGAAGGAAAGTAAATTCTTTCTTTGCAGAAATAATTGTGATATCAGAACCTTACATTAGTTTTTATACCAAATAAACTGAAACAGAGCTGCTGTAGCATACCTGTAATGGTTACTACTTACACCTCTGTACTCCCAGTCCTGGGAGTAAAGGTAAATCCTGTTGAACTCTATTGGACCTACCCGTGAGAAATTATACTTAGGATTGCACTTGAGCACATCTTTCTCACTGTCATAAACTCAAAGTTGTCATATGCAGGCATTCAAAGCCTTGAATGCCTAGAATCAGTAGACATGGTTTTATATGGTACCAGTTTTGATCTGGTCTGAAATCCTTATATTATTTTCTCTATGTCATTTTTAAGCCAGTTTTTTTTTCTTTTTCATAGAAATGAGCACAAACTAGGTATATATTATCACTTATAGAAACAACACAAAGAAAAAACTATCACACATTTTAAGCATGGCCTAACTATATTATGTATTATTAGCTCACCTGCATTCCAATAAAAGGGTTTTTAAAATATAATTTGAGCTGGATTTTATGCCATATAAACTATATTAATAATACAAGCCACAGTCTCATTTAAATACATAACTGCTATGTTTTCAATGCAAAGTAAATTTTAAAAATAGTATATACAGTAATATCTTAATTTTAGGATTTTAAAGTATTATTAAAATCTTTTTAGCTATCTAAAAAGTAGTTAAAAGTAGTTACTTCTCATTTGCTATAGATAATTATAGTGAGGGATTATACAATATTGCACCATGTGTAGCAGACAGGATATCTATCAGAGTGCATTTTAAAGCTGGCCCAGAAGCAAGATAATGTAATTAGTGTGTTCCTGAAATGGAGTGTTAAAATGGAAACATTTAAATTGGCAAAACTATTATGTTGGGCGTATGTTATTAATCTTCAAGAATGATGGCAAAGAGATTTAATGAGTTTTAAATGTGACACTGAGATTGATTATTCTTCTTAATTTTAATATTCAATGCAGAAAAGCATACAAAATGGCTGATGTGTGCAAACACCATGAAAAAAATCAGGTGGCAAATAAAAAATAAAGGCAAGTTTTCCAGATATCTTACTATTTTTCTTAATAGAGCTTTTAGTTTCTAATCCTGAAAGCCTGCATTCTCCCCTCTGAAAAATAACAAGTACTGACCTCTCTTATTAGTTGAACCTAACCAAAAGACATCCAAGCAGTACTTGATTCCTTTAATGGTTAAAGTTTAATCAACTACTTAGTCTATCTCTGAAATGTCTTCCTTTTTCCTGCTAAATGAAGATATAATAAAGTTTTTCAAAGATATTTGGTTCAATAAGTATTTATATACCTTTTTGTTCCCATGTGATACACCCCTAGAAAGGCTCATATCACAACACGTGGCCTGCATAATACGCTGCCCATGGGTGACCAGTCGCCTGTGGCGACTTCAGGGGTCACCCACCAGGTCCCTGTGTTGGGGAAATTCCCCCCCCCCCGCCACTCACTTGTCCTCTCCAGCAGTGGCAGTGGCGGGTCCAGGATGGCCTGCTGTGCCTGTTTGGGTTTTCTGGCAGTGTGGTGTTAGTCGTATTGATGAAGACTAATGATGAAGACTTCAGATAGTAGTGCAGAGATTGTGCAGATCTCGGTGGGTAGATGGCTATGATTTGGCAAAAGCCAACGGGATTCTGACTGTATTCTTGAAGGCTTTGACGGCCGGGATCCGATAGCTATTGTGAGTTTGGCCGTGTTCTGGAAGTTTTTCTTCCTGATGTTTCACCAGTCTCTGTGGCCAGCATCTTCAGATGGCAAGGAGCTCAGGGAACTAGGAGTTCTTTCTGTGCTCTGAGGTATAGAGTGAGTGAGATTGTGGGTTTTTTAAGCTGTGGGAAAGGTGAAACTTGTCCTAATCAGAATAGGTGTTAGTCATTGTATTGTGCTGTGGAGGGATTAAGAAGTTTCACTGCAATCAGGGGTGGCAGCTATCCTTCTCTGTGGATGATAGGTGTCATTAGCTGTTCTATTGTGTGAACTGATCACTGGTGCTTGTGGCTGGGTGGGAATTATCAGACTTCGATCTATTGCAGGCTGTAGTTTTCCCTACTGGAAGCCAGGCTTTGTTGATTTATAGACTTTCAGGATTCTGACTATTGTTGCGCCTCCTCCTTCCACTCCCATGTTTCAGCATGTACTTTTACATTGGTTAGTTTCTTAAATAATGCCTGCTCTTGATCTAAATTTGAATGTTATTGCTTGAAATATGCTAATGGTACAGATTACTACTGTCAAATCTCAGTCATTGACTTTTTTGAAAAGGTTCCTGAAGCAAGTGGAAGCAGTTCAACTCCAATCTTTCTTGAATCTTGCTGATTATTTGGATCCCATGAAGTCTAGGTTCAGAATGAATTTTGGGACTGAAAGAGGTTTGATGCCTTTGGTCAATGACCTATGTCAGAAACAAGTAAAGAGGAGTGTGTTCCTGTTAGCATGTGTGAATCTTTCATGTCCATTTGATACCATTGGTCACAGTACAGTATTTTTCAAAGGGGTTAGTTAATATGGGAGTCAAGAACATCCCATTACACTGGTTCATATGTGACCAGCATTCCCAAAATATGTGGTTAGGTAGGTGCTCAGCATCAAGGCCACTGGCCTAGAGGAGTCTTCAGAGGGTGATTGTCTTCCCCACATTGTTTAACATCCACATGCAGTTAGTTTCACTACTCTACAGATGGTACCCATTTTTTATCTTTTTTTCAACTGATGATAAAGAGGCTGTAGAAGTCCTTACTTTGATGGAGTGATATGGTGCAGACTAAGACAGAGGTACTGCTGGTCATTTGGAAAGCTAATAGCTGATTGGCGAAGTGGCCTTGTTACTCCATCGGAATGTCCTCATTTCTAGAGTTAGTAACAAATTGTTGTGGCAAGGACCACCTTTCTTCTGCTTTGATCAGTTCACCAATTAATTAGTGTGTTCACAATCAATCAAACAAATAAACAAATGACACTCATCTGGTTTTGTATTCTAATACTTCCCCAAGACTGAAAATACGTGCGTTCTGCTGGCCTTGTGTGTCATCCTTTGATTTAGAGGATGGTTCCGGGGTTGTGTCCTTTGGTTCCAATGGCAGGAAAGGGACATACTGTATGAGACTAATTGTGACTCTGGGAGCAGCCTGAACATCATCTCCCTGTGCATTTTGAAAATTCTATCAGCCAGAGATTATAGCACATTAAATCATTTTCAGGATAATATTTCAGGCCTACAAAATTTTATGTTTCAAACAAAAGAAAGAAAGCTGGGTGCACATTCTTCGCATCCTTGATAAATCACCATCAGCCCCATACCTGTGGAGTCAAAGGAAATAGCTTATAATTCAGAGACAAAGGCCAACATTGTGCAATAAGGGAGAGCAGAAAAAGAATACATCAGAAAAAGAATTATTCTATCCCAGGAGGAGAGGAACAACCAAATGGGAAAAGAAAATGATTTAGGGGAAGTATCCATAGATGTTATCATGCCAAGAGTACTTATGAAACACCATACCAATTTCATAGCCTGTCCTCCTACACAACCGGCCATCGCAGAAATCAATATCAACACACAGAGGTTGAAGAGCAGACAAATCAGCTTAACGTCTTTCATTTTCAGGGAAGAGCCATGTGAACGGAGGGAGGAAGTTGTGCAAAATTTAGAGCATATTTAAAACACATCTAAGGACTCTTTTGGCATTTTGGTTGCTATGAAACTATCCACTCTTTCCTTTGTGTCAAGCAGAAGTGCAGTGGGGTTACTATTAAGAGCATGAAATGGCGGGTGAACATGAGAATGTAACAGAGAAAGGTGATGGGTTACTGGATGCCGAGAGGCCTCTGTTTGGGACCACAGAACTACAAAGACTTAAGCCAGTATTCTACTGCTTAACAGCATACTGATGGGAGACCATGCCACTAGCCAGAGAAGAGGACAGGTTTTCCTCATCACTACTTGTGTAATACTGTAGGATATAGAATGGTAGCAAAAGTTAGCCTTGAGAACATTCTGTGCATCCAGGCAATGGTGATCAATTAATCCTCATCAGTCACATTGTTTCTGCACCAAGGCTAATGTTAATATTTAGTTTTCATCTGCTGCCTTAACAATTCTGCCATTGTTTAGTTTTTAAAGATTGAATGAATAGTGTGTTTGCAATGTAGATAGAAAATTACTTGGCAGCAACTATGGAACTACTGGGTGTGTTCATGTCTATCACCAAAAGTAACTTGACTACTTAGTGCTCCCCCATTCGTCATTCATAGATACAGTAATTCTTTAAACTATGACAATAATTATACCACGTACATACATACATACACATTTGAGTTAATGGAGGAGAAGGCATTAAGTCTTCAAGTCATTATAGCCTCTACATGAAATTTATTAACTTTTTGCTTCAGCTTGTCATGGTACAGTAATTGATTCATTCATTTACCTATAGAAGTGGCTGCCACCCTTGGGTAACCCAGATGTTCTTCGATTGCAACTCCCAGAAACCCTGGCCAGCCAGGTGGAATTGAAGGCTTCTAGGAATTCAGTCCAAAAATACTTGGCTTGCCCAAGGTTCACTCGCCTATAGTATTTTGTTTTTTCATGCTAATGATCTATAACAGTTCAATAGGAACCTGTCTGTTACGGGAGATAGGCAATTGCTCTGAGAAAGGGCGACCTTCACTGACCAGTTGGAGGGTATTTATTTATCATATATTTATTGTGTTTGTAATACAGTAACCCCCCCGCCGATCGTGGGGGTTACGGACCCACCCCACCCGCGATCCATGAAAATCTGTGATATGCATAAGTGGGGGTGGCGCTGGGGTCGGGGGCGGGGCGTTGGGGCAATCACGTACCTGTCCTAGAAGTCTTGGGGTGGCACACGCTGGCAGTGGCAGGGGGATCTTACCTCCCGCCACCGCCCGGCCGCACTGCCCGAGACTTCTCGTCCAGGGCCGTCTCCATTGAAATGCATTGCCAATGCATTTCAATGGAGAAAATTTTCCCCATTGGAAAACATTGGCTCAATGCTTTCCAATGGGGGAAATTTCTCCATTGAAATGCATTAGCAGCTCCTTAAAGCCTCGGAGGGGGCAAGGGGTGGCGGGGAGCGACCTGATTGACCCCCCACCCACCCCCAGCGGTGCAGGTACTGTGATCCCGCGATGTAGTGGGACCGCGGTACTGAACCGCGAAATGGCCGGGATGACTGTACCACCCATCTGACAGGAAGATAATAGACAGGACTGCCTGGGCTGGCATGGAAGAAGATACATCACCTACTGAGAAAGACTTCTACCTAACCAGCTATCTCTGGGGCACAGTTTACGACATTTACAATTAGATGATTATATGTGCTCAGGCAGCAGCAGCATTTTCCACAGCCAGTGTTAGAATCGTAGTCTTGTGAGAAGCCACTTGACATTCTTCTTGGGGAAAGAGGAAAATGACTCAACCCCCTCTCCCCCCGCCCCCCAAAAATCCACACCCATGAATGGAAAGAGATCAGGGAGGCACAGTTTTGGTTTAGAGAGATAACTGCCAGAAATTTCACTGCTAGCAGCATTTTTGCATATATGGTATATTTTTGGGGAAAAGTCTTAAATTTCAGAGCTGTGAAGCTCCCTTAAGAGTTTTCATAAGAGATTTCTGCTCAGAGAATGGAAACTTTACAATTTTAAAACATTGTGAAAGTAAAGAAGGGTGGTTGACCATCTGTTGTATAATGTTTTTGGTAAAGGATCTACTGTAATTTTCTATAGCGCTAGTATATAATTTTATAGATTCTTTATCTGCTTAAAATACAGACTCACTTGAAATGCATACTATGCACAGCAGAAAGAGTTCAGCAGTTTATTTAGTCAGAAGTGTAACAGATAATGATTGACTTTGGAAGAAGTTAAGTCTCTTATAGCCTAGAATACCATTACACTAGTAAGTCTTTGTAATAACACATTTTCAAAACATGTCACATGTAAAGGAAAATGTCCAGACATCCTACAGTACTACATGACTTATTTTACTAGCTCACTTCTATTCACACAATATAATTTCTACATATTTCTGGAACCACAATAAATATACATAATAAAGAGGTTGCAAAAGTTAGTTGTTTACAGCTGGCTATGCTGCTGCCTGGGTGGATTCTGAGGTTTCATTAAAAAAAAACACCTTGGGACTGTATAATATTTCTATGTAATGTCTGTTGCAGGAGAGACAACAGAGTCCATGGCACCTGCTTTATTCGGCTTTGCACAGGTGCACAGATCCTTCGATATGTTCAATATTCTCTTCCCATTTCCATTGCTTTCTGTACTTTACTTGAATGTAGATCTGCCAAATAGCATTATTTGTCTGTAGACTGTGAGATTTCTCATCATGGTTAAATACTTATAGAGTACTACACTGGCAGGGCTGATGGTGCAAAGGGTGCCCATATTCTGAATGAAATCTGATAAACCAGTCTACATGATAACACTGAACGGAGAGAGGCCAACTTTCCCTGACAAACAGTCCTAATTCAGCCTCCTATTTTAACCTGCACTGAAGTTATCTGCTGATCAGTGAGAAGAGGGACAGTGATAATGGTCTGAAGGGTATATGTCCTTTACCCATGTGGTTAGTACTCAGGGCACAGCAGATGGTATTATTTCCTTTATCAAATTATTTTATGTGAATTCAATAATTGAAGCCATTTTGCAAAGAACAAAGAGAAATGTACTCTCCTGGACTGATGGGCCTGAGATTATCAGAATCTTGCTTTTTAAAATGTGATGGTAGCCAATTACATAGTAGCTTGCTAGATTGCTAGTTTTGGTCTGTGTTCACACAGCAAAAAATGTCTCTGGATTTTATATTTTGCATTATCATTTTATATTTTATATTTCGCATCAGTTCTGTGGTGCTGTTTTGGGTGTGAACCTTTATTTATTTATTTATTTTTAAATGGTGTTTTTTTTTTGCCATTGAGTCGACTCATCCTTGCATCATTTTGATGCATTTTCGTGGGTCTTTTGGGTATGCTTCTTAACAATATGTCTGTGAACTCTTGACATGTGTGACCACATGATAGGATTGTGCAACATATCACAACAGGACACATGCAGATTAAAAGAAGGACTTTTTGCCTGTGTGATCATAGCCTTAGTGTAAGCAATTCAAAGACAACATTATAATGCAAATCACTGTTTGAATATAATGTCCCATCCCATGTTATTGCAGATAATTTGGGGAGTTGGGGGATCATTCTGTGATGTTAGAGTCATGTAGTCCTCTTCAAAATATTACAGACTTTCTGCTTTGCCGGAAGCGTTTCCTCCATATAGCCCAAATGTGATAAACGTTGGCTTGGATCTATCATGGCGTTTTGAGCAAGTCTTTCCATTGTGGTTATTCATTTAAGTGGACTGTACTAAACCTGAAAAGGATTAGGCTGTAATTGCAGTGACAGATGTGAATCCATCCATCCATTTTTATAATGATCAGAAAGCACTGCACACAAAGTTGGTGGGAAAGTAGACAAGCACTGAAAAAGAAGAGACTGGAGGAGACACAGATAAGGAATCTGAAAGAGGTCAACAGTAAAGCACTAAGTCAACTTCAAATAATACAGTCCTAACAGGAGACCTTTCCCAGGGTTTTTGGGAGGTACCTGACATCTGCTTCATTGGATCTATTTTCATTCTCAGTTTCCTTATGCTAATCTGTAACCAGCTGTATGCATTAATGGGTTGTTTTTTTAATACATCAACAACAAAAGTAATGAATATGAGCTAAATAGGTCAAACCAAATACTACAAGTCGGTCTATATCAAATATTTATAGGAACACTTTTGCTATTAGTATCTGTGCTGTAACAATAGTCTAGCTATTGGCAACATCTGCATTGTCACATAACATACATAATGTTGTGCAGTGGAAGCTGGTGATGCCATTGGCATCTGCTGCTGAAATTTATTTTAAATTAATTAAATGCTTCCTATCTTTCAAATTTAAGTTCCAAGGCTCCTGATAGCCTTTAATGGGGGGAAAACCCACCACTGGATAATACTGGTGGTTCGGATCACAGCTGTGGCAGCAGCAATCTGGTGGCAAATTTTGGCAGTTAAAAGTCCCCTCCCCCAACAACCCAAGGCACGCCAAAAAAGTCCAAGGCAAAAAAAGGAGCCCTGTGGAGTCTTAGAACCCAGAAAAGCATTTAATTAAATTAAAAATAAATTTTAGCTTTGCTCCAGGACCCAGGTGTAGCACACCCACAGTACTTACTGAGTTGGTCTGCCCACTACGGGAGCCAGCTGCTGCCACACAGACTATAAATCAAGAAGAAGAAGAAGAAGAAGAAGAAGAAGAAGAAGAAGAAGAAGAAGAAGAAGAAGAAGAAGAAGAAGAAGAAGAAGAAGAAGATGGTGATGAAGATGGTGATGGTGATGGTGATGGTGATGGTGATGGTGATGGTGATGGTGGAGATTTGAATGGAAGGGAAAATGCACCATGTTTTTAGAGTAAAAATTATCCTGTGGAGCTTGAAAATACATTATGAAGGTGTCTTGCATGTTGAGGTGGACACTTCATGGGATGTGCTCCTGTCGCCCATCGCCAACCTCCTGGTCCAGCAGGGCCACTAACCTGGATCCACATTCCACCAGTGTCCTTTGTCAGCTGCGGCACTCCAATCCCTGCAGAACCCCAACCAAACCTGCCCTGCCTTCCCACGCAGCTGGCTACTCCAATGAAGATCCTGCAAGGGGAGTTTCCCTGCACAGCCAATGGGTAGTTGGCTGCCTGAAGGGCTGAGGCAGCTCTGGCTGGGCTTCGGTCCAGACTGGAGTACCACTGCAGATGAAGGACCCTTGCAGCCCACAGGTCCTAGTAAGTGGCAAATCTATCTCAGCGGGTATAGGATGGGCTTTGACAGCACCTGCAGTGGCATGCTTCATATGAAGCACAAAGCTCCTACCTCTATTGTTGATAAAACCTGAATTAACGAATATGAACATCCAGTATTCTTTGCATTTTTAATGTCTGTTTGGATATACATCTTAATTTTTGTACACACCCAGAGGTAAATGCAGTAGGAATGTATAGAGTCTAAATCTTGGTGTGTTTATGTGTCTCACCAACTCCTCCCTGAGACTTCTTTTCTGTGTTTTGCCTGATTTTTTGGCGAGAAGTAGTCAGATTCTGTGCAGGGGATCCTGCGTAGAAAATATGCTGTTTTGTGCAGGGATTGTAATAAGCCTGTGGATATTGCTGTTCCTTTTGCGGTGGAGAATGACATGAAACATCCAGGAAATGGTCTGAGAATTCCCATAAAAATTCTCAGGGAGGAAGAGAAACCTGCACAAGAAGTCTCATTCAAACCAGAAAGGGGTGATTTTTAACTTCAGCTCCTTGTCAAGAGTGAGAGGTGTGAGATTCATGTCCCCTGCACATGTATCTAGATAGAAAGATTTTGATTCCAAATATGTGGTTCCTGTCTTCTTTCCCTGGCTGGACAGCTGATTCTTGCAAATGCAGTTTTTATAATAAATATGTGTGGGGGGGGCACTTCCGCCCACGGCGAGATGGCTGGATGATTCGGCAGCTCCGCTTAATGTGATGAATAAAACTTGAAATACTGTCGGTTAATGATACCAAAATCGTGAGTAAAGGATCATAAACCTTTGGGGAGGACAGGCTGAAAACTGTGTATTTTTTTAAGGGGAGAGATAACAATGAATTACTGAAGCAGTGATTTACTTTCGCTTTCTGCCGTGTCACGTCCCAGGCAGACGGACTGTGAGAGACTGTGAGAGATGTTGTTTTTTTCGCTTTGAGGCTAGAAAGAAAGGAAAAAAGTTTACTTACTTGATTTTTCTGCATGCCACCCAAGAAAAAGGGTCCTACTGTGATAAAAAAGTGGGTACGCAAACCCTCAGACGCCACGTATCAACGAGCCCGTCTTGAGAGAGCAGAAGCTGTTGTTGAAGCTGACATAATGGCGTCTGATTCTGGCAAAGCGCCAGCACAACAGCCAGATCTCTCAAAGGAGTTTAAAACTTGAAAGCAGAAGTCAGCTCCCTTATTAAATCAGCTCTAAAAGATGTAACTGCTACTATCGAAGATCGTTTTCAGTCCTTATCATCACAGAATAAAGATCTAAGGAAGGATCTGTTACAAGAAATTCAGACTCTGCAGTCACAGGTGTCTAATAACGGCATGGAACTGAAAAAACTAGCAGGAGAAATCAATCAAGTTCAAACTCTAGCCTCCAAGAATGAAAGAGCCATCACTGCACATGAAGAAGAGATCGATGCCATACAGCGGAAGCTCATCTATATGGAGGATTATTCTCGAAGGTCTAATCTGAAATTAATTAATTTTGAACTCCAGGATAAAAAAGAAATGAAGAAAGAAATCCTCATTTGGCTTAATTCTATCCTCCCCCAACATCTTGCTGAGACCGACATTGAAAGGATACATTATATAGGTAGTTCCATGAAAGCTACTCCAAGACCAATTCTTATTAGATTTACTTCTTATGTCATGAAAGAACAACTGATGTCAACTCTTAGGGCAAAGCCTGACCTGCTGAAGCGTGAGGGAAGAGTTCTACAAGTTTACCAGGATATTTCCAGGGAGACTTTTGAATGGAGGAAAACTATGAGACCTGTGACAAAGGCTCTGAGAGACAACAACTATAAATACAACTGGGGATTCCCGATCTTTCTCAAGGTGTGGAAGGGTCCAACTCTACACAAAATCTACTCTTTGGAAGAAGGTGAACAACTTCTCAAGGCATGGAACATTCAAATCGAAGAAGAATAGAGAACTCTAAATTCAGCATCTGCAGTGAAGACAGCGTCACCCTTTAACTCTTTAAATCTTTCAGTGGGCAAGCAAAATGGAGATCGATTTGAAGAGCATCGCACTACAGAAGACAGTCCTCCTTCTCTCTCTCTCCCTGTCTCTCCCTTCCCGTCCCTCCTTTTTTTTTTTTTTTTTATATTCCCCTTCTTTTTTATTTAGTTCATTTTGTTATATTTGGTTATATTTGGACTTGTCCGTCCCATAACTCCCCACTCCCTTCCTGTTCCTTATCCCTTATCTTTCCCAGCACATCTTTCCTTTTCCCTCTTTCTTTTTTCTTTATTTTTATTTATTGTTTTCTATTTTTAATTTTATTTTATTTTTACTTTTTTTGGTTTTTTTTGGGGGGGGGAGGGGACTGAGGGAGGAAAGGAGGTGAATAGAAGGATCTTAAAATTCATATTATCATATTATTTTTTTAATACATTCTTTCTTTTCAACTTATTACGTATACAACTGTAAATAAGACTAGACAGTGTTAAAGCTAATTTAGAGCTTCTGAATCATTATTTAGCCATCAGGAAGTGTACGGGTGCCTTCCCCCTCCCTCCTATTAGGGCGCATACAGGAAGTGTATGAGGGCCAAGAGGATGGGGAGAACAGAAAATAAATGTAGGTGGTAGGGTTTGGGTAATTATTGTCTTTTTCTATATTATATGTAATGTTTGTTTGTATATCTGCACAAAGAGACCGTTCCAGATCGATAATAGAATGAAAATATGGGTAGACTGTTGAAATTAGTTACATTGAATGCCAAGGGTCTAGGAACTGTCACGAAGAGAAACAGGATAGAGTCATTAATTAAGAAGAATAAACCGGACATCGTCTTTCTTCAAGAAACACACCAAGCGAAAGATGGCCAAAACGAACTGAAACTACCCAACATCAACATCTATGAGAAAAGTTTTGGTACATCAAAAGCAAGGGGGGTAGCAATCTTAATATCAAAGCACTGTGATTGTATTGTTGAAAAAACTGTGAAAGATTTGGAAGGTAGATATATTATTCTTCAGGCCACAATTGGACTAGAACAATATACACTGATAAATGTTTATGCACCAAATGCTAATCACAATCTGTTTTACAAAGAGGTATGGGAGCAGATAGAAAAGGTACAGAAAGGACATGTGATTTTGGCAGGAGATTTCAACATGGTTATGGACAAAATAAAAGATATAAAACAATGACTAGGAAGGTAGACTTCAGGGCTAGACATACAATCTTAACAAAATTCATCGCAAATACAGGATTAAAGGATGTTTGGAGAGAATTAAAGGGCGATGAAAGAAAATTTACTTTTTATTCATCAGCCCATAAAGCTTACTCAAGAATAGATTTTATATTTATCTCACAAAGTTTGCTACCTAAAGTTGTAAATACAAATATAGAATTGATAAAAATTTCTGATCATGCTCTAATGTCTATTGAAATAGAAAATAAGAAGAATTATAAGGAAGCAAGAAGGTGGACAATAAATCCTAGAATTTTTCAAACCCCAGATACAGTACAAAAAATACAAAGAGAATGGCTAGAAACCTGGAATATCAATGAAGAAGGTGGTGGTCAAATAGGAGTTATCTGGGGACACTCTGAAGGCAGCGGCTAGAGGTTACATAATAAAAGAAAGTGCTATTATTAAAAGTCGAGATCAGCAAAATAAAAAAAAATTGGAGGCTACATAGCAGATCTTGAATCTCAATTCTTTCTAACCAAAGACAAAAAATTTTTAATTCAGGTTGAGGCTAGGAAAAGGGAATTAGAAGATATAGATCTACAACAAACTCAAAGAAATCTACTATATTTGAAAAGAAATTTTTTCGAATATAGCAATAAAAACTCCAAGATGCTAGCAAAATTAGCACAGAAAAGGAAAGAAAAAAGCATGATAGGAAGGATAAAGGATTTAAGCGGTAATATTTCTACTCAAATGAAAGAAAAACTAAAAGCTATTCAAGAATTTTATCAAAACTTATATACAGCTAATAGAAGTAGCAAGGAAGTTATGGAACAATATATTGACAAAAATTTAAAAGTAAGACTAGCGGAAGAAGACAGGTTTGAAATGGAAAAAGCTATTAAAGAGGAGGAGATAGACGATGTTATAAACAAGCTAAAGAATGCCAAAACTCCAGGAGATGACGGATTGGGTCCAGAATTTTACAAGGTATTCAAATCAATGTTAATTCCTAAGTTAAAGAAACTTTATAACGAGATATTGGAGGGCGAGCAAGTTCCTTCCTCCTGGAAACATACCTTAACTATTTTAATTCTTAAGCCTAATAAAGATCCAACAGATGTTGGATCCTACAGACCAATATCACTTATAAATCAAGATGCCAAGATTTTTACAGCAATTCTAGCCAAAAGAATGTACACATTTATAGACAAATATATTAAGGAAGACCAAACGGGCTTTATCAAAGGTAGACAAATGTCAGACACTGTAAGAAGAGTCTTGAATGTTCTTTACGAGATGGGAAGATCACAGGATAAAGCATGTATTTTGTCTCTAGATTTATTTAAAGCCTTTGATTGTGTCCAATGGCCTGCGTTAAAACTTTTATTAGTGAAATGGGGATTTGGCGAAAAATTTTTAAGTGTAATAAACCAACTCTATTCTCATAGCACCTCATCAATCATTGTCAATGATGGGATGACAGAAAAAATTACCCTAGGCCGAGGAACAAGACAGGGATGCCCTTTATCGCCTGTTCTGTTTTGCATAGTGATAGAGCTACTAGCTAATGCAATAAGGGAGGACCAACTTATTAAAGGTATGGGTAAGGAAGGCAAGATAAAAATCAGTTTATTTGCGGATGACGCTTTGTTAACAATAAAAAATCCGGCAGAAAATATATTAAGAATAAAAGCTCATCTAAAGGAATTTGGTGAAATAACCGGATTATGTGTCAACTGGCAGAAATCAGAAATCATGCTTTTCAATCAGGATAATCGAGACATGGAAGAGATCTCCAATTACGAACTGAAAATTTGTAAATGTATAAAATACCTAGGGATACTTTTTAGATAAAGACATTAGCAAAACGAAAGAACGAAATTATACAAAAATAAAGGAAGAGATTAGAAATAAATTACAAAATTACTCCAAATTAAACTTATCATGGTTTGGTAGAATAGCAATGGTAAAAATGAAAATACTTCCTAAAATAAATTTTCTTTTTAGAATGTTACCTATTCAATACACAGAAACTGAAATTAAAGTCTATCAAGATCTTTTAAATAAATTTTGCAATGGTGAAAAAAAAAGCAAGAATAAATAAAAGCTTATGGTACAGATCTCAAAAAGAGGGAGGTATAGGTATACCTAATCTTAGAATGTATTACATAGCTAATCAGATTAGCTCCCTGGGGGAAATACTATTTAAACCGCAAAAACTAATATGGTGGGAACTTCAATCAGAGGAACTAAATGAAGACATAAACAAATATGTATTTAGTTTCCCCCCAAAAAGGAAAAGTTACCCAATTAAAAACCCTTTTCTAAGTTCCCTATTGCTCACTTGGAAAAAGTATGGAAAGAAATTGATACAGGAAGGTTCCCCGCTTGGCGCGGTGATCGATCAGGAAAATTTCCCCACGAACATGAAGAAATTGGGAGACTTATTTAAATTAAGGAAAGTAGCAAGACTAAAAGATTGGATTAAAAAGATGACATCAAAACAAGAAATTAAACGTATTCTGCAAACTCAGGAATTGTCCTGGTTGAATTACGCTCAGTTAGACAGCTGGATGAAAGAATGGACTAGGAAAAATATACAACTTAGAGGATATACAAAATTTGAGCAATTTCTGACAACATATGAATCAGAGAAAGGAAATATAGGGAAAGGAACAGTTGGTAAACTATATAAAATAATTCAAGATTCATTTGAGAATAGGGAACAGGATACAATAAGAGAGCTATGGAAACAAGACATAGAGAAAGAAATAAATAATGATGAATGGAAAAGAATTTGGAATTTGAGGATTTTACGGTCATTATCAGTCAGAATAAAAAGAAAACTACTTCAAACTAGTTTTAAGATGGTATATGACTCCAGTCAGAATGAATAGAATGAATCCAAAATATTCTAAGCTCTGCTGGAAATGCGAAAAAAAGACAGGTACCTATTTTCATTTATGGTGGGAATGTGAAATAGTTCAAAAGTTTTGGCAAGAGATCTTTGAGGAGATAAGAGAAATAATACAAACTGATATTAAATGTGTACCGGAAATTGCTTTGTTATCATTACCATCTATTAATGAATATGATGTGAAAACTAAAGAATTAATAGCAAATCTTATGACAGGAGCTAGACTGATTATTGCTAGGAACTGGAAATTGAAATCAGACCTAAAAATTGCTGAATGGTATAAGGAAGTGTGGGACATAGCGTTAAATGATAAACTATCTTCTAATATAAAAGTTTTGAGAGGTGAAATAAAAAAAGATATTTTCTATGATGTTTGGGGGAAATTTATAGATTATGTATTATTAAAAGGGAAAGGGATACAACCAACTTATAACCCAACACAGTTCTGGCGTAAAGGACCTTAAGAAGCCTATTGGAAGAAAAAGAAAAAAAGATGAAGAAGAAAGAGAAGATGCAAGAATACTGGACGGTTTTCTTGGGGGTGGGGGGCACTTTGTATTGTTTATGATTGTCTATTACTGTTTATTATTGTTATTTTTAAAAAATAAAATAAAAAATAAATAAAAAAAAAATATAATAAATATGTGTGGAAGTGTATGTGTACATGCAAGAAGGAAAGAGAAAGGGATGGAGAAAAGGATCTCCATTCAGAATAATTTTGCCATTCTGCCTAAAATCTATCCTATATAGACTTCCCCAGGATTAACTTCCACTGAATTCAGTGGTACTTTTGGGTAGACATGCATAGGTCATATTGTTAAATTCACCTAGGGATAAATTTATGTCAAAGGTGGGTGGTCTTTTGTTCTTATTCAAAGGCATTTCATCCCTAGGACTCAGCTCGTTTCTCTCATGAGGAATTATTTAATGCTATTCTTCACACTATTAGCTGAAATCCAATCTTAAACGACAACTAGAGTGGCCTACTGAGTCAAAGAAACATACTGAGAAGTTAATTCACCATATCCCCAGTGATTCAATAGGCCTACTCTAGTTACTATCTACTTCTGGATTTCAGCCATTATTTTGTACCATTAGTGTTTCACCGGGCTTGAAGTGTTAATTTGAGGGGGGGGGGTTGCAACTCACAAGTGCCCCCTGTCCATATGTCCAGTGTCCAAGCTGGCTGCAGAAATCTGGAACTTGCCATTATGTGCTTTTAAGCACTTTGCATGCATAAGCTCAGTATCCCTCCTGGCAACCCACATCCTGAGTCAGCTGTATATGATTCTTTGCATTTTGCAGATGAAATAGATACTTGTAGGCTCGGTTATGTATTTTTAGATGCCACAAGCAAGATTTCAAACTTGGTAAGATCTCTATTTACTGGGTAAGCTGTACTTGCTGAACATTTTCAGCTCCTTCAGCTCTTAAAGGCATAGGACTTCTATGACGGCAAAGGGGGGTAAAGAAGGACTGTAGGAATTCACAAGATGCTCTGGCCTGTGTAAGTTGTGCACCTCAATGTTATATGGAGAGAATCTGCCTTCTGCTTATAATGATTATTTGAAATGAATGCTTCTCAATGGGAAATTGCTCCCTTATCTACAGATAAGTTTGCGCTCATATATACTGACTGACTCTTTAATGACCCACCACATTATTTGTGCATGACGTTGCTACCTAGGACGTGAAGAACCATTTAATACATGGCAGTCCAGAGACAGGGAGAGTAACTTGTGATGCTGAATAAGGGTGCAGAGGAGAACTCTGTGTGGGGAAGCTAGAGCAAATGGAGAGAGAGAGAGAGCAAGCAATGGAAAAGAGAAGAGGCAGTTGGGACATGAAGGGGTTTCTTTACCAGGTTAGAGCTGGTACTAGGCAGAATGAGTAATGGGGTGGGGAATGTGGGGGGCTGAAATAATATTGAGGTGGTTTGATAGAATGTTTGAGCCAATCGAATGTTTTCACAGTATTTTAATAAAATAAAATAGGAAAGGGGAAGTATGGGAAACTGTACCAAGTCAGTTTCATATCGTTCCGAAAGAATCAAATAGAGATTTTCATCTCGTTTGTCTCCACTTGCTATGCCTCTGAGGGCGCAATCTCACAACAGGGAAGATGCAGTTAATGTGAAACTCCGGCTTTTGTCCTTAATTGGTCACATTGGTTCCGAGTTCCCACGTACCTTGCATTATGCTCTGCTTCTCGAATGCCCCCACGGCCTTAACCTGCACCAACGGGCCTGCAAACCAGCTGATTGGTGCTGGGGAGGGGGAAGATATATATGGTGCTTTTTATTATTATTATTTATTTTTTATTTTTCCCTAGTGCCCACCAGCTGTCCCTGGGGCTGGTTGGCACTTTTTAAAAATTGTCCTTAGTGCCCCCCACCCCCAGCACCAATCAGCTGGTTTGCAGGCCCGTTGGTGCAGGTTAAGGCCATGGGGCTCGTCAGCAGTTTTTTTATCCCCCCCAGCACTGACCAGTTATCCTTTGGGCTGTCAGCACTTTCTAAAAAAATGTCCTCTGTGCCTGTATGAAGCAGGTTAGGGCTGTGGGGATAAAAGTGCCGAACAGCCCCAGGGCCAGCTAGTGGGTGCTGAGGAATTTTTTAAAAAACAAATTTAAAAAAATGTAAAAGCACCGACCAACCCACAAGTCAGCTGATTGGCACTGGGGGGGGGGAATAAATAAAAATTAAAAATAATAATTAAAGTGCCGACCAGCCCCAGGGCCAGCTGGTAGGTGCTAGGGGAAAAATAATTTAAAACCGAAAAAAACCCGGATCATATGCACCCCCCACAGTGACTTTTGGCTCTGGAAAATGTCCGTTTCTAAGTGGAACAAAAAATACCCAACATCTCCGGCAGGTCCTGGAAAGCTCGCTAGAACCCGCTAAAGAGAGTGTTACCCTTTTTTTTTTAATGACTGTGAGGATAAGATTTTTGGAGCCAGTTTAAAGGATGTGTGATAGAGCTCTAACTCCTCAATACTTTCAGTCCTGTGTTGGTCATTGACATTCTAGAAGCCTGCAGAAAACCAAGACTTGTTGTCTCTTCCTTCTCTGTGTAAGTTTGTGGAGCTGAACAGCAGATATCTTATGAAAGCATGCACTAAAATTTGGCAATATTTTATTATGAGCAAATATTCCATGAAAGTCAAATCTGTTCTCACACAGTGAAATGGTCCAACTTTTTGCAATGTTATCATTGTGTCATCACTTACCAGAGGTCATATTGAAAGGATTAGTTTTGGCTTGGCTTGCCTCGGTTTACAGTACTTAGAACAGCTTAGATGTATTCAGTGAAGCCCTGTATGACCGGTATCCTGGCACAGGTTTTTAGTGCTTTGCAGTTGCTATAAATGTCAGGTGTTACTGCTTTTGATTTTTAAAAAAGCCAACATTTTAAAATAATTTTCTTAGAGATATTGAGACATCTCTATAATACATACACAAACTGATAGCCCTAAATAATTTGTAATTCACATAAATTCAGTCCTTTAAAAAAAAAACCTTCAGTTTATGCATGTAGGATATTCCCTCGTGTGTTCTTGATTCAAAATGTCAGGAAATTGCCCAACATTTCCTTGTGTTATCATGTCCGTGTTGCCAGCAGGAACAAAGGAGGTCAGCCTTCCATAGTTAAAGTCAGCCTGAACATTGAGGACAGCAGTGTCAGCAGTCAGGAGGGTCTACAGGACCCCCTCTTACGTCCACGACCTTTAACTAAGAGACATTAATCAAGGGAAACTTCCAAAGCTTGACTACATACTAGATAGTGTTGCAGATTTTGGTCTTGACTCCTGATCCAAAATTTAGTTTGAAAGTTACATATTTTTGTTTGGCCTGTCCCTCTTCTTTTGTAATGACTTCTGGAATGCTGTATTGTTTTTAAATGCAATATCAATGTTGTACTCCTATGCATCTTTATTACGTTTGTTTTGTAATAGTTGATGAGCTTGAGTTAGCATTAGATTCAATTCAGTGTTGGAAGTCTCTGGACTGTTTTACAGTGGTCCCCCGCCCTTTCACGGTTCACATACTGTGGTCCCACTATATTGCGGGACCGCAGTACCCCAAAAGGGCTTGAGGGAAAGGGGAGCCAGCTGAGAGCCCTTTCTAAGGATCGCACACCACTCGCCCGCACTCTCCTTGGGGGTGCGGGCGAGCGGCGTGCTATGTTTAAAGGGCTCTCAGCCACAGAGAAAAGCACTTGTCTCCACAGCTGGGAGCCCTTTCCAAAGATCGCTCACCGCGTGCCCGAAGTCTCCTGGGGGGTGCGGGCAGGCGAGCGATGTTTAAAGGGCTCTCGGCCACGGAGACAATTGCTTGTCTCCACAGCCAGGAACCCTTTCTAAAGATTGCATGCCACTGGCCCACACTCCCCTCGGGGATGTGGGAAAGCGGAGTGTGATGTTTAAAGGGCTTTCAGCTGCAGAGCCAAGCGCTTGGCTCCATGGCCAAGAACCCTTTTTAAACATCGCTCACTGCTAGCCCGCACCCCCAGGAGCAGCGGGTGATGTTTAGAATTGTGCCCACCCACCCAACCTGCATCCGCATATTGCGGATTTTCAATTATCGTGGGTCAGGTGAGTCCCTATCCGCCACGATAGGCGTGGGGTTACTGTATACATAAAAAATGTCATGAACATTTGAACTGTGCTATTATTTAACAATATTTGATTAGGTTCAAACTGAAAACTTGACAGTTATTGACCAAGTATATATATATATATTTGTCTGCCAAGATAGCAATGGCTGTCCATCTCCTTTTCCCTTAGAGATTCTTGATTATTCCCAAATCCTATTTCTTTAACATGTGTTGCATTTCATGAGTATTCAGTTTCATTATGTCCTGAAGAACTCTAATATGGTGCTTATCATTTTTTTCATTCTTTCATATATTTCCTTCACTATATCTTAATTTATTAATGTTTATTCTCCTCTAAAAGAAACAGTATATGCAAAAATCAACATCTGAAGGCTAATACCATATTTAGAAATCTAAATGAGAGCTTTATCTGAGAATATTGTCTGTATGAATATAAAATGAGTATTAGTAATAGACAGTTGCAGTCATCTTGAGCTTGTGATTTATAATTTACTGTATTTCTGTTTTTAATATGTAGGTTCTGAAGAAGGTTGTGTGCCAAAACACACTGAGCAGTTAAAATCAGAATAAAAATTATTTATACCTTTCTATATCCAGAGATTTTGTCTCTCATTTTGATTTCTGTTACCATTGGAAGTACCAGTTAATTGTCTTTCTAGTACAGTATTATACAGTACTTAGTAACTCATGGGGCGAGGATGTGGACTTTTCCATGAAGCTATACCTAAGTCTTGTTGTTGTTTCTACAAAACTTAAAGAGTCCAACTCATGCAGTCGTTTCACAGTAAAAATATGTATTGCATGAATATTTCCATTTTCAAGTAAATTAGTGACTAAGAAAGACAACAGAAGGCTCAGTTTTTCAGCTCTACTGTGCAAACCCCTTACAATTTAACTATGTTGATTTTACTGATGAATCATTGTATATAGCTACAAGACATTAGCATTACCATAATTTTTTAAAAAAAACACTTCTTTAACTATGTCAGAAAGTAACTTGAGTATACTCCCTATTGTCACATTTTGTTCATAATTCACTGAGCTGAATGCAACGCCTAACACACAGGCTAGGATAAAGTATCATGTCATCAGCATAAATCATCCAGAGGCACTGAGGGGAGACATTTTTCACTGTCTATATTAACTGTTGATGTTGAAGGTTTATGATAGGTTCATCTGATGCAATGAGCTGTGTGAAAGTAACTACAATTATTATAATATGCCTAATAATGTGTCTCCAAATGGAGTTTGCAGCCAAGAAATCAGAAGATGAAACTCTTAAAATTCTTAATGGCAGACAAGAAGTCAGAGATGGGCTATCGACACTGATTTGCCTGCCTCTGAACTGAGCTTTTTGTGTCCCGTTTGATTAAGGGGGTTATGGGAATGCACACATAGAAACATTAAGATGTTTAATTGATATTAACTACCATGTTACCTTTATACAAGTGATGAATTGTCATTGTACAGTTTATTACATTTCTTTGCCCCTTGTGGGCTCTTGCTGCCGCACTTAGCATTTTATTTCTTGTTCTCTACTGATTTGAATGCTTTTTAGCATTACTTTTGCATACCATTTCCTGTGGTATATGCTTGATCCCTTTTAGAATTTGTGTACTTCGTTTTTAGGATTAAATGTAGTCTTTCTATGATGTAAGCTTTCTTCCTTTTTCAGCATTAAATGTCATATTTTAATGATGTAAGCCACCTTGGATATTTTTTAGAAAAAAGGTGGGGTGAAAATATTTTAGATACATAAATAATAAATTTTCCTGCATAATTTTAAGGGGTTATTGATGAAACATAGAATAAATACTTTACCAGACACATCTTCAGGGTGCAGGCCGACGATTTGCAAGTCCTTATTGACAATGTCCTGCCATCTCTTGGTTAACCACATGGCTGCCAGGCATCAGTTTTGAAGTGCTAATCGGTTTGGGCAACAGTGGAAGGTGCTGCTCTGGGGACATATCCATACAGGCAAAAATGTTTTTCTCTCATTTTCTCTGTAATTGATATCACATCTAGTTGCTGTCAGTATCATTTGTGAAGTGGTCAAGTAGGGAGAGAGTCACTGGCAGGTACTGATTACTATACTACATTTAACCAACACTCAACAATAGGTGTCTAAAGCCACTGTCCAAGTATGGATGAAATAAATAACTAATTTTAGTAGCTGATTTTATTTATTATAGCAAAGGGAACAACTAATCCTGTAGTACCCTTGCTTACTGCACATATTTTCAGTTGAAGTTTGTTTCTATGTGGGAGGGGGATGGTACAAGACAAAAAAAAATTAAAATTATCAAGACAAAACATTTTATGTTGTTACAGTGGTATTTCATTTAAAATGATCAGACTTAGTATCTGCAAGAAACATGATATGAGGGACTATTTAAAAATAAGAGAAAATAAAAGATCATTTGAAAAAGATGATTAAGACCATCAGGCAAATTATGGAACGTAGAGCGATTTGACTTTCTATGACCTTGACAGTTCAGACACCAGAGGAGAAGAGACTACTCAGCTTATTGATTAACAACAAACTCTAGTTGTGATCAATATTTACATCCCCCACTCAGCTGCTGAATCAGGTTTCTTTCCCTATGGAGGATCATTAAAATATCTTGTGCAGGCAGTGGGAAGAGGAATGTTTGAGACTTAAAAGGAGACGAGGTAGACTTAAAGCCAGAGTAACCCATTTGTTTGGTTCCCTAGTGTTACAGAGGGGGGCGGTGGTGGTGGTGGTGGTGGTGGTGATGATGATGATGATGATGATGATATGCAAGATTAAGTATCTTCTGGTAAGGCTAGCTTCCCCCACCCCCAGCAGAATTAGTGACCTTGATGTCTCTCACCAATAATTCCTTGGATTCAAGTTGCTTATAATGGTTTTCTTCCACTAATGGCTCCTTACCAGGCCTGTCACTGCCTTCCCACACCCCAGGGGACTGTAATAGTATCAGTACCCTGGACACAGCTAGTTCAGTGCTGGCTTTATTTTCCTTTACTCCTTTCTGCCAAGGGGTTCCAAAACAGTTCACACATGGACATGAGGAGATCCAGCTCTTCCGCTCCTGAGCCCAGATCTCTTCTTGCTGTGTTAGCCCCTTGCCAAATGTTGCAGGCCTGGAAGGACCTGAACCCTTCCTCCCCACCCTCCTTTAACCCTGCTGGTGAGTCCTCCTCCCATCCCACCAGGTACATTTCATCCCCTGGTTCCCAGGAGAAACCTGGGCTTTCCTTTTCCCAGTCTTCCTCTGTACCCAGAGTGGCTGCTCCAGTCACGCTCTCATGGGTGTGTGGGGTGAGAGTAGACGGTAACCCCCTCACACTCCCCAATAAATGTTACAAAGAAATTGCCAAATAAGTCCAGTCAGTGTTTGTACAATTTAGTGTATGCTGAAAATTTAATAAATCCGACTGGATTATTCAGGAGAGAGATTGGAGGTATGTATATCTTAAAGTGTGTGGAATTAGCACAGATGAATGCATATTGAAAGACACATACATACACCATGATTGAGTCACCATTAGGTCAAAAAAGCTTTCTGGATAATAGAAATGATAATTCTTCATTAATTTGCTTTACTTTACCCATATCTTAGAAGTTCCACATTTTGAGCAAATAGGCAAGAAAATAGTCTGGTGAAGCTGGGAGGCAATTGGAAATTATATTCAATAATTATATTTATTGCATAGGGAAACTGGTGGGTACTGATAATTTTGAAATTTAACATTTTATATGTAGCCAGATGTCAAGTTCAATCTCAAAAGGAAAGAATAGATTTTGCAGCCTGGAATCAATACCAAGGGATAAATGCTTTTATGATTTTAGTTAAACTACTTCAAACTTAATTCAGTTAATTTAACATCAGTGATGGGGAGAGCTATTAGAGTAGGACCCCCATATCTGACGGGAATTGGTTACAATCCCCTTCCAGGTGGATGCTGAAAACAAAACAAAAAATATATTTTCAGATGTATTACCAGAACTGGCCACTCAAGGGCACCAACCAGTGACTGTACTATGTGTTCTTTGCTAACAAATACAAATACTCATAGTAGAGTTTCAAGCCAGTTCTAATAATACATGTGCAATAGGTTTTTCCTGGATTTTTTTTCTTTTAATATTTTTTAATATATTTCAAGCTATGAATAAGTGACTCGATGGATACCAATAAGGGGATTCTACTGTATTATTTCATTAAATTATTAATGAAGTCGATTTTTAACTCACCTGAGAGTTTTGAAGGAAACCATTGAAGAAAATGACTAATATTCCTGTAGTTTTTGCCCTAGCTCCTAATGACAAAATTTGTTTTTGCTCCTTTTAAGCGGGTTCCTTTAATACTTTAAGTTGTGTTATTTAACCTGACAGTTCACAGATGGCTTGCACTGCAGATTCAAGAGCTGGAATGCTTCTAAGGATCAGTGAGACTGGTAGTCCAATGAATCTGGAAACCACAAAGTTGGAAAAGGCTATCCCAAAGCATAATATCTAATAATTATGTCAGCCAAACTGTGACAGAAATGTACATATCCTTGCCCCCACCCCTAGTGGCAACTTCTGTGCTGCTCTCTCAGACTTCATCTACTGAATTTCTGGAGTGACAGAGCTAAATAATGGGCATTGTTATTCTAACTGGAGTACAAATGTCCAGTTTAATAACAAGGTGCTGCAGTATGTGGTTGCAAGGTCAGCTGGCAAAATTTTAATCAGAAATATTTAAGAGTGCCTTTGTACTTGTTGTCCTGCACTGGTTAACAGCTTCCTCTGCCTGCCCCCACACTTATCATCCAGAAGCTGTGGGCTACAAAGATCAGTGACAGATAAGATAAGATAAAACTATTTATTAGATAATCATCAGATCATTGCAAACAAGCAAACATATTATCATGCCATATTAATCAGTATTTATACAATAAAATAAACATTTTAATATCAATGCTTTAAAATATAGTATAAAATATTGTTTACTTAAACCAATTTAACTAAAATCCCCTAAAAGTATTTACTTTACAATTTTAAAACCTTTACATAAAACTAATTTGCATTCTAAGAGGCTATCTTCAAACCTCTGAATCTTTGTAGCACTTGACACCTATACCATCCAAATACTTAGCTCTGCATATAGCGGCTTTAAAAGCAAATATTGCAACTCTGTGTATTATATCTAGATTAGATGTTTGTAATAAAAAACTCAGTTTCTCTGAGATGCTTCTGTTTTCCACTTTCTTTAAAATGTGCTGTAAATATTTTTCTCTTATATTGCTATATAGGGGACAGTCTAATACATAATGGGCTAAGTGCTTGAGGGCAGGGTTTCCACAAACACATAAACAATTATCTATAGGGATACCCTGAAACCTACCCCATTTCATCATAGTATCCATTTGTTCAAATCGCAAGCGAGTATATGCTTTCCTATATTGCATTTTCATTGGGACAGTTAAATATTTTTCATAATGATGCAGTTGTTTTGTATTAGCCAAACATTTTGTTGTTGTTGTAGATGCAACAGCAGATATATCCATCTGTGCCTCAACATCAAAAACTCTTTGCTTAAAAATATGAATTGTATCTTCACGTAAAGGATTTAAAGCCTGAGCTGAAAAACCAAATTTTGGAAAGAGCTTAAACAGGTTCTTTAACCATGAATGTTCATACCAGTGACAGAACAAAGGACACATTTTATGTGCAGAGGCCAGGAATTCAAAATCCGTTCTGTTATAACCCACTTGTTTTTTGTTTTGTAAGTAGACACACATCTACTTAGAAAACTATGTAGAAAACCACTGAATCCTAGGTAAGTGGTCATTGTGTTGCTGGCTTTGAACCTCGGGTGACAATACACAGATACGTTTCCTTCACTGTATGAAAGCTGCTATTTATGCTGATCTCTCCATAGCCTTACAGTTGTAGCACTTCTCCCATTATTTTTAGCAACGGACCATCATTTTCAATCAACTAGGCATAATTGTGTTGTTTCAGAGATAAAGCTACATGTACAGTCTCTAGTGTTGCCGTGGGATTGCACCTATGATGACACCAATGAATTGGCTTTAGTTAATGCATTTATTTATATGACCTACCCAAATTGGACCATGCACTGGAGTTGTTGTAAGATAACAGCAGTTCAGCTGGGCGATCTGTATTAATGCCAGAGGCCCAAATCCTTCAAAACCCATCTATTTGTTTTTGTTTTAAAACAGAGGATCCTGTGCTTCTCAAACAACTACTCCCTATTCCAAAACTGCTGTTTCAAAAACAGTAGGCAGTATTAAATGAACCCAAGTGGAAAAATAAAGCATTCAAATTTTTTTTGGATAAAGTAACTATTTGAATCTCAACTAATAGGTGATGTAATCATTTAATACAGCATTGAAAAATATCCTTAGCATCGTGATGTAAATCAGAATCATAGAACTATAGAGTTGGAAGAGACCTCAAGGGCCATCCAGTCCAACCCCCTGCCATGCAGGTACTCCCGACAGGTGGCCATCCAGCCTCTGCTTAAAAACCTCTAAAGAAGGAGACTCCATCACCTTCGTGGCAGCATATTCCACTGCCGAACAGCTCTAACTATCAGGAAGTTCTTCCTAATTAAATTAATGGGATTTCTATAGTTCATGCTCTGCAATTGATTTCATGGAGCTGCTATTGTTGGAACTAGTAGTCAGATTTTGGCCACAGAATGTAGTCCAGTCATTCTGAATAAGGGTGGATGAAGTGTAAAGAAGTTAAAACTTCATTATAAAGTAGTCACCAAATACTTTGATATATGTTCATATCCTCTTCCCTAGAGAAATAAACAGTGGGTGTTACTTTCCTTCCTTCCATCCGTCTATCCTTCCTTCCTTTTGTAAATATTTTTATTGCAACTGTTACTTGTTAATGCTACATTTCAGCTTGTGTATGGGGTCTTTTACATAGGATGTGAATTGTGGGGTGAAAATTGATATGGGGATGAAAATTGTGATTTTTTCTAACCTTTCCCTGGGATAGGGCTAATTTTGAGTAGAGAATTGATCCTGGAATTTCCTGGGGGAAAGTGTGAGCACCATACCACTGTACTATCCTGGGCAGTTTTTAAAGAAGTCTTTATAAGATGCAGTGCCCAGCTCTTTAAGAAAGAACTTTAAATTGCAATAGCAGCTCTCTACCTTTTGAATTGCTTGACTACCCCTTTCTTCTCCTTCTCCTTTTACCCTGCTGGCGCATTGACAGTTCTTTTTGTTCACCTTCATAAAGAAGTTTATGTACTTTGGGGATTTGGAGATGGAATCTCAAAATGCAAGAAAACAGGTTTCATTCATTGAAACAACACAGCACACATTTTCAGCCAGCACATTGTTACGGGGGCAGTGAAGGATCAGTACCAGCAGAAATCTCAGATCATCTTTTCCCCCCAATATGCCATATGTGTCTGAACCTAACATATTTTAGGCTCTGAAATATATATTTTCAGCATTTTGGCTAACCACAGTTGGTAAACTAAGCTGGAGCTCAGATATAAAAATCTAATTTGTTAGCAGGAAGGTTGCTGGAAGTACTATTTCTTATTCATTCTGCTCCTTGACTGACACTTCTAGATTTGTTGAGGTCTGTTCAGACAGGCCTTGCTTCTGTCTGAATGTGGACTGTGTCTCAGCCAGCATTTAGATTGCCCTTGCCTGTGTGGTTGGATTCTGCTGGTTTGAACCATGGTGTAACTCGGTCCATATCTTTGGACCACCCTTATCTGCTCCCACCCAGGACTGTAATATTGTCTTGACACTTGCATTGCCTTTTGACTCCATTTTTACAGTCCCCTTGCCAAGTCAAGTCAAGTTTATTGCGGTCATATGACCCATATATGCAAATATACAGTAAAAGCAAGAAGAAAAACAAAGAGAAATACTAATAAATAGGAGCATCAGGGGAATGGGTGGCCGAAATGATCTCTGCTCTCTTTCGAATGGCAGCTAAAAAGAACTTTGCAACCTGTGCTGTAACGTGTGAGTTCTTGTCTATTAGACAGTATTGAACTAACCACTTAGAAGGGTGGCCTTGGAATTTATTCAACAATGGACAAATTAGGGTATTCCTAATTTGTTCATAAAGTGGACAAAATAAAAGCACGTGCTGAAGAAACTCAGGGGCCTCGTTTCCACATGGGCAAAATCTCTCTTGGTGTGGTATTCCCTGGAACCTACCCTGGAGCAGTGCTGAAGGCAGCACATTCATCCTGGCCAGCATAAAGGCCCTGCAGGCCGGTGGTGAACAGAGTGAGGTTAGGTAAGCTGCAGGAGTCCTATATGATGGGAAAACACCTTGTGACAAAGGGGAGTAGGTTCTGTGTGCCTGCGAAAGGAGTTCCTGCCTTTCTATGTCACATAACCTCTGGGTGAGAATTCTTAGGGCCTGTTTCTGCCCTGGCATCAGGATATGTTCAAGAGGGATACCTATGGACCTAAATTTTTTTAATGGAGAATTGCCACTGGCTTTGATAAGAATCAAGCAGCATGTTATGCACATACCCCAGTTGATCTGCACAGAAATGTAATCTGAGCCAAAACTTTAAAGTCTGAATCCAAGCAGAAGTTTCCAGGTGACCTACTCCTACTTCAAGGCACAGGACTGCATAGGCTACACAGTTAGGGACCCCTACGATTCGACGCAAAAACATGGATTGAATTCTTTCAAAGTTGGGGTTATATGCATTGATCCAGATGGTGATGCCATATAATAATTGTGCCCTTGTTTTTGCATGAAAGACCTGTATGGCTGAAGGAACATAGTGTCCTCCACTCCTATAGAAAAACTGGGCAACTGCTAGCAAGCTACATTTTGCAAGGTTAAGAGCATAATTTCAATGGGCTACCCAGCTCATATTATACCTAAAGGAAATCCCCAGATACTTGTATTCTTTAACCTGCTCCAGAATGTCATTTTGTAGGGACCAACACATTCTTTTCCACCTCTTTGAGAACACTAGGATCTTTGATTTTGGGGCATTGATGGACAGACAGTTATCATCACAGTAAGTTGCAAAGGCAACTTATAAGCCTCTTTAGACCCAATTGGGTTAGAGATAGAACTGCAGCGTCATCTGCATACAGGAGTACTTGGATTTGCTGAGGGCCAAGCTTGGGGGGATGGCCTTGGACTTGTTTTAGAGAATCACTCAAATCATTAATGAAAAGGTTAAATAGATAGGGTGCCAAGATACATCCCTGTTTAACCCCCTTATTGTTCAGGATCATATCAGACAATTTACCAGTAGGTCCATAACGAACCTGGCAGCTCGTATTAAGAGACAACATTTGAATAAGAAACAGCAATCTCCTGTCAATTGAGGACTTTTCCAATTTGGCCCATAGTAATTTCCTTGAGATTGAATCAAAGGCCCCTTTTAGATCGAAAAAAGCTACAAACAGTCTCCCCCCACCCATAGTATTATACTTTTCTGCAAGATGAGCCAATACAATGCAGTGATCTAATTTATGCCTGTTTTTACAAAACCCGATCTGTTTTGGGCCCAATATCTTTTGGTTGTCCATCCAGGCTGTCAGTTTGTTTACTAAGTGTTGAGCATAAAGTCCCCTTGCCTAAATGACATAAACTAGCCAGTATGAAATAGCAGCGTTGGTGAATCTATGACACAGGTGCCAAAGGTGACACTTGGAGCCGTTTTTGTGGACACCCAACATCGCCCCTTCACAGCCACCTGTATTCAGGTTAAATTGTTGTACTGGTGCTTTGCGAAAAATTAGTGGGGTCTGAATCGCAGTTTGGGCACTCGGTCTCATATCAGTTTTGCAATTGGACTTGGAAGAGCTGGATTCTTGTGCCTACAAAGCCATGATCAGTCATAGGTGCCACAAAGGGTTGATTTGAGGATTAGGAAAACCCTATATGCCCTGCTGAATTCACTGGAAGAATAGCAGGACACAAATGTAATAATTGTAGGGGGTTGGGGGATGAATACATTGCTGCTATTTCATTAATGCCTGCTGGCTTTAAGCCATCTGGAACCTACTGGCTCTGGAACAGGATACAAAAGAGTGATGATGGAAGCAGAGGGAAGGGCTAAAGAAGCACCAGAGTGAATGGAGGGAAAGCAAGTAAAAGAGAAAAAAGTAAAAAAGAGCCAAGGAGAGGAAAGAAAGGTCAAGGGGAGAGAGCCCAGAGTGATGAACTAAGGGATTTCTAATCATTGAAAGAGTCTACCTGGCTATATCCCACATAGTAGGGGACCTAATTAATTTCAGCTATAAAGGCAGTAGTAATGTCAACAATTGAAAACTATTTGAGACCATGCCTTTTGGGACATTTTTCAACAGATTGCAACTGAGACAACATTTAGCTCTGCATAAAATGTATTTTGTTTTCTTTGTAATATATTTACTGCATATTGAACCAAAAATGAAAATTATTGCTGGATCACTTCAGTTTGTGTTTATTATTGTTCTATGTTTGTGTCCGGTAAAGAGGGAGTTGTGGAAATGAGAAGGCTGAGTGGCTAAGCAACAGGAGGCGAGGAAAGAGAGACCATCAAGAAAAAGAAATGGGCTGGGAAAGGAGGAACATTGGTATAAAGAGAGTTAATGGGGTTTTAATCCAGGCACCGATGAATATTTCCAGTACTATCTGTACAGAATGAAGATTTTGACACATCAATATTTGTGTCATTTCCCCCCTTAACATTAGTTATTCATCAAATAAAAGCACCATTGATTTTCCCCCAGCATTCATCTCTATGTTAGTTTATATCAGCATTCAGAATGTAGGGAAATTCACAAATTGGAAAAAAGACTTTTAACAAAAATATATTATTGGGGTTATCCTTCCCCCTCAAAGAAAAAAATCTGGAGCACATACTAGGCTAATTTGAAGTGTGAACACATCCTCAGTAGACACTAAAGATGGGCAAAAAATGCCAAAATGGCATTTCATTTCATTTGTTGTTTCTGGGTTTTTTGTTTTGTTTCATTTCATACGAAATGAATTTTTAAAAAAAAAAAACATTTTGTTTTCATTTTGTTTTTCATTTTTCATTTATTTATTTTTTACAACTGTTGGGGCCCTGCTAGTCTGCACTTTTTATTATTATTATTATTATTATTAGCGCCGATCAGCTGGAGTGCTTGGCCATTTTCTTTTTTAAAAAAAACCTAGCACCGACCAGCTGGATTGCGGGACCCTGCCAGTCAGCACTTTTATTTTTTTGCCACCACAAGCTCCAATCAGCTGGCACACGGGGTTTGGGGTGGCAAAAAAGTGTTTAAAAATCCTGCACTTTCCCCATGCCCGATCGGGGGGGGGGAGAGTTTTCCCCGCCCAATCAGGCATGTTGGGGGGGGACCGTGGGCTTTCCCCCATAGGAATGCATCATTTCAATGCATTCCTATGGGAAAACCAAAAATTAAATGGAATACAGTAGAACGAAAATTTTCATTTCATTTTGTTTCATTTTTCTTTCATGGGTCATTTAGTTTTTCATTTTGCTAGGGAATGAAACAAAAAATGAAACAAAAACAATGTATTTCATGCCCATCTCTAGTAGACATGTTTTTAACTTCCACCATAAATAAGTACATGTGTAGCTGATCACTGATTTCATTAAATAGGTTGAGAAGAGTGTATGACTGTACTGATATATTCAAAATAGTCTACAAATCACCCTCACAACTCACCCTCACCATCCAGTTAGACTGGATTTATAAAGATGGTTTCGTAGTCAACAAGAGTGTGCTGCATGTCTATTGCCAATAGATGCCGACATGATCAAAGTTTGTGGCTTATTTTGATCTTCTTTGGCACTAGTCAAGCCCTGCATATCAAACTAGATGACTAAGGAGTAATGCTATGGTATTTACTTAGTGATAGAAGAAGGGACTATCATGGGACCCATGTTTTGGGTTAGTATAGAAGCAGTTAAACTCTGGTCAAATTTTCTTTCTTCTGCAGATGTAACCCCAAGCATTACTTTCCACTAGAAATCAAGTGTTGTATTTTGTTTTGGTTTTTGCTTTGTTTTATTTCTGCCTTTCCTTAGGAATATACACAACATATAGAATGCTCCTTAAATTTCCAGTACTTTCACTTTGTTTCCAGTATTATATTCCACCTAAATTTTATAATCTTGGTACTGGAGTGCTACGTACAGTCAGTGTTTTGATATGTTAATCAAGTGTGTGTAGTTTCAAAATCAGGTCTTTTGTACATGTTGCTTTTTCTTGTGAATTCTTATTATTTAACTGTAGTCAAATATACAGCAACAGATCTATGGAGCATCTGCGGTATTATTAGCCCCGTGAGGTATGGATTAGGACTTTGGCAATGTGAAGAAAAATAAAGAAATCTTTCCGGTGGCCCTGACCTTAGCAAGCAGGTAAATTTTACTAAGGAGAAATAGGTAATCCCTTTAAAACAAAATTCCAGGAGGATTGGAACTGGGGATTAAACGTCAGGACAAATATTCTGTGTAATGGTCATTAAAAGCCCTACAGAGAAATTATTCGGATAGATTGAAGACAGTCAGCTGGAAATTCACAGCTGGATTCATAAGGATTCAAAACTCTGTTGACTGTCTGATCTAGCTGGGTGTTAGTTTTTAAACCTTCATTTTTACAGTTTATATAGGGCTTGATCCTAGGATTAAAGGCTTAAAAAGTTACATTTCAGAGGAACTTCCTGTTGTCATTGCTAAAGTAATTATTATTTCTTGATTTTATTACATATTTATGCACATGTTATGGCACTAATTATCTCCACCAGTGAAGGTATCACACTCAGGGGATTCAGTTTAATTTTCAATTAGTTTTCAAAGATTTAGACAACATGCAGGAGATAAATTTTCTGGTGTGTGTGTGAGAGAGGGAGAGAATGAGACAGAGAGAGACTTATAGCTATGAACAGTTACCATCACTTGTCTTATCCTATATCCACACAAGAGATGGGCACGACTCGGGAAAATGACGTTTTCGAGTTGTCGTATGTCGGAGGCAGTCAGTTTCGGCTCATTTCCGTTTTTCGCGAAATTTCACAAAAATTAGTCGGTTCGTTTTTTTGTTTTTTCGTTGTCGTTAGTACTGGTTTGGGGGGGTAGCGGGCTCCTGGAGGGAGCTGCAGGAGTCAGCCAGAGCCACAAGTGACGGACTGGCAGACTCTTTGCACCCGCTGTGTCTCACGTACTTGCATGTAGTGCAATGCAAGTAGATCTGGCTTAGGGTTAAGACGGGTTAGCGCAAGGGCTAGGGTTAGGCTAGTTACGGGTGAGGTTAGGGTGAGTATTGGGGTGCATCTGGGTGCCTCTGTGACCCACTTAGAAGGACAGTGTACTGGCGTATGGGTTAGGCTTAGGGTTTGGGTTTGGGCTACGATTAGTGGGCTGTTTATGCCCGATTGGCACATCCAGAAGTCTCTGTGGTCAACCTGGCCAAGTGGCCATGCGATTGGTGGAAAATTTGCATGGTCCACTCCCATGGGCGAGCCCATCATTGCGAATGTGCAGGTGTAAAAAAATAAAATAAAATAAAATAAAATAAAATAAAATAAAATAAAATAAAATAAAATCAACGGAGACTTTTTTTTTGCAAGAAAAACCCACTGCTGCTACTGTAAAAATTCAAGCATTTAAAATAGCTAATTTTTGCATGTTTCTGTGGTGCTTTGGTGGGGTTTTGGGCAACAATTTCAAAAAAAATATTGCGGTCACCATTTTGGATCCCCCGCACTGCATGGCAAATGGATGCGCCCTCCCAGCCTGGTACCAGCAGTGCAGCAGTAGCAATAGCCAAGGAGAGGGGGGCGGGGAACCCCCCCCCCCAAATAAAACACCCTTCTGGCCTGGTAGGTGCCCTCAGACAGTTTTCGCCTACTTTTAGGGCCGGGAATCGGTTTTTTTTTTTAACGTTTAAAAACTTTTTTTCTGTGCCGCTTGGCATTGCGCGATTGCCGCGATGCAAGTAACGAGCACGACAAATCAGACCAAAATTGTTCGTTCGTCGGTTCGAGCTCGAAGTCTGGCGGAGTAATTCCCGTTACCGTTTCCGTAGAGTAACGGAAACGAGTAACGGAAACGGAAACGGGAATACCGCTAAGTCGTGCCCATCTCTAATCCACACCACCATTCTCATCACTAGCAGGCAATGTCTATTGGTTGAATAGTAGACACTGCAGAAGGGAATTTTCATTAGGAACACAGTATACAGGGAGAAGATGATAATGCTTGCATCTGCAACTGTGAACCAGTTCAAAATGCATGCCTTCCCTTGAACTCCATGGTGTGTGGACTCCATTTTTCCAATGAAAATCTATTTCCTTTTGCATGCATATTATTAAAAAAAAAACCTCCAAACAAACATAAAACAGAAGGGTGGCATGATTCAAGGGAAGCCTTGGGCTTCATGCATAGCGCTGAATTTATCCTGATTGTGGCTTGGCACACATAACCCAGGTGTTGCTTCTCTTCACTTCATTGTCTTCCAAGAAATCAACTTTAGCAAATTAATGAATATTAATACATGACAAGCTTGCAAACTAAAATACTATATATACTTGAATATAAGCCTAGTTTTTCAGCCCTAATTTTGGGCTGAAAAAGGGGGCCCTCGACTTATATGCGGGTCAATACTTTTAGCCAGTGAGGCAAGTGCTTGGGTTGGTGGCTCAAAGTCATTTTAAACATTGTGTGCCACTTATCATGACCCCCCTCTGCATCACAGGGGAGCGGTGCACAATGTTTAAAATAACTTTTAGCCACTGACCCAAGCACTTGCATCAGTGGCTAAAAATCATTTTAAACATCACACACCACTCCCCCAGCAAACAAAGGAGGAGCTGCCAGGTCCTGCTGCATTTCCCACCCTAGACTTATACTCAAGTAAATACATTTCCCCAGTTTTGGGGGGTTAAATTAGGGGCCTCGACTTATACTCGAGTATATACGGTACTTCTCATGTTGGAGGGCAAATCCATTGGCTATTGATGAGGGATGACTAAAGGCAAAGGAAGTAGTAATGAACAAAATATAGGGGGCATGTATTTTCTTTCCTTGGTATTTTCTTAAAATAGTGTTTTTTATTATCACAAAGTATCAGAAGGTCATGGTTGTGCCTCCTGAATTTTCACTGTGAAAGCAAAATCATCCAATGCTTCCATGCTCCATATGATATCTTGCTCCTGAGCTAACAGAAGCTAGAGCTGCTAGGTTATCACTATCACTGCTCTGAAATACCACTTGATTTAGTTACTGGGCTCGTAGGATTCTATCCCACACCATAAATTCTTGTGCTGGGAACTGTAGGTGAGGCTGCTTCAGTAGTCATATTAGAACCATGGTTATGATTGAAAAATAAGTTAATTCTGAGTGTCAAAAGCAACCTGCAGATGTCATGCTAGGCAACAGACACATGGACTGGACAAATTTTGTGAAGGACCCCACTAAGTGCCATACCATAAAGGTATGGAATGGGTTCCTTAACATATTCACAACTGTAAATAAAACCTTCTGACCTCTTGCATCGATATTATATGTCTCCTATGAATCTACTTTGTCCTGTAGATTGGCATTCATAATTAATTTACGTAAATGTACAAGAAAGAGAGTATGCTAGCTTTGCCCCCTTTCTGATGTTGTCATTCAGTTATGGGGACCAGTGGTCTGGCAATAATCGCCTCCTATAAGTATAAAGGAACTTTTCAGATCATCGCTTTCAATTTTAGGAGAGCGGCAACAGAAAAGATGAGACTAATACTTTCTTCTCCTTTCATGTATATCTAACGTGTATTACAGATAATCAAAATAGTGCTGTTGTCTATCAAAGGTTTTCCATCTTTCTCTTTCTTCTGCAGCCTGCAAACTCCTGAAATTCTCCTACTGATAGGGGAACTCTTAGAAAGGTTATAGAATATATTACAGGTGGGGTACAAAAGAAGGGGGGTGTCCGTCCTTAGGTTTCAAACGAGTCTTGATACGACAGTATATTTTTCCATTGGTTTCAACATTGAAAACTGCATCAGATGTGATCAATAACTATTACTTCAAATCAAGCTTAGTGGTTTTTAATAGAGTTGCCAAAATGTTTCCTTTTCTAATATGCATTTTATATGTTTCTTTTCCCTTAGTTCAACTGAAGAACAGTTTCACTGGCAAACACAAGGTATAGTATATTTTTGCAGACATTTTTGGTAGAAAAGTATTTTTTTTTTGTTGAATTTATTAATTGTTGATCATTGGTGCCTTTAATTGCTGGGACCTACGCCCTTTGGCGTATTGGGACGCACCAGGATTTTATGTTTTATACCTATTTATATTGATGATGTTTATTTGAATATTGTATTTTGTTGGTTGCTGATCGGCGCTTGGTCGCCCGCTGTTCGCCGCTTAGAGTTCTATTTTAGAAGATAAGTGGGATACAAATATAATAAATAAAAATAAATAAATAAATAAATAAATAAATAAATAAATAAATAAATAAATAATGTGAATGAGTGGTTGCACAACTATCTTCACTTGCCGACCGGCCACATTTTGTGGTGTTAGGTGTTAGGAGAAGATAATTTGGCCTGATACTATTATAGATTCAGGATTTACACTGAAATTGTCCAGTTGCTAATAGAACCCTTTGAGTAGTAAATCAAATAGAAAAGGAAGTAATTGTATCCTTTCTCCCCAAATGAGAAATTATATATCCAAACATGAAATAATTGGATTAAATAGATAACTAATAATGATGGAGTAACCTTATATATGAAGTAGTCATTAAACAAGTGATCAAAAAGAAAAGGGACACCAAAGGAAACATGAATTGTCAATTTAACTATAAATGTTATTGACCATCTAGTAAAACCTAGCAATAAAACTGACAAAATATCTAGCTTTTGTAGAGATCAATATGAAATCCTACCAATATATCCGTTCTTGTCTTCCTCTCCAGTGTTGTTAGTTGTCACCAATTGGGGGGAAAGGATACTGTATTTGAAAGGGCAATAACTGTCACAACAACAGATGGGTGGGGGAATCAGTTAAGAAGCACTGGTTGTGAAAACATCCGTGAAAAATTATTAAAATATACAGCTGTATCTGTTTATATTGTAAACACATCTATAAGTGTTATCAGCAAAAATATTAAACCTATAAATTATAACAAGAAAAAATGGGAGATGTCTAAGGAAACTGCAATGGTGGATTAAAGAACTTTCAAGATAGATCTAGATAGATAGATAGATAGATAGATAGATAGATAGATAGATAGATAGATAGATAGATAGATAGATAGATAGATAGGTTAATTACAGCTATTATGTTTGTTTCATTGTCTCATTTCATCTACCTATCTATCACTGTGAATTCATCTTATGTTGCAAGCTGCTCAAGTTTCTCTTATGAGTTGTGTTGATTTCAACAGTTAACAAGATCAGAGGAAATAAATGTTCTGGGTCACCTCTGTGTTGCACTAACTTCCTCAACCCTGGTAATAGTTTCTTATGACCATTACATTTCTTTTCCATTTTGCAGCAAAAGGAAAAATGGGGAAATGATAGGGTCTCTGCATGGTAATGATAACCAATTACTAACAGGAGACAGGGACAAGGCAGAACTACTCAACACCTTCTTTGCCTCCCTTTTCTCCAGAAATGAAAAAACAAAGTTCAGTCAGGACGAAGAGTAGATGAGGTAGGGTAGAAATTGTAACATAGATCAGCTAGGAAGGTAGTACAAGAATACCTGGAAACCCTAAATGAATTTAAGTCTCCGGGGCCAGATGAATTACACCCAACGATATTAAAAGAACTGGCAGAAGTAATTTCAGAATCATTGGTAATAATATTTGATAATTCCTGAAGAGTAGTGGAAGTCCTTATCTTCAAAAAGGGTAAAAAAAGAAGACCCTAATAATTACCACCCCGTCAGCTTGACATCTATTCCTGGAAAAATTCTAGAATAGATTATTAAGCACACAGTCTGCAGTTATTTAAGAAGCAATACTGTCATTACTAGAAGTCATCACAGGTTTCTAAAAAACAAGTTATGCCAGACTAATTTGATCTGTTTCTTTGATAGAGTTAGAATCACAGAATCATAGAGTTGGAAGAAACCTCAAGGGCCATCTAGTCCAACCCCCTGCCATGCAGGAACCCCATCACAATATTTCCGACAGATGGCCATCCAGCCTCTGCTTAAAAACCTCCAAAGAAGGAGACTCCACCACCCTTTGTGGCAGCATATTCCACTGCCGAACAGCTCTAACTGTCATGAAGTTCTTCCTAATGTTCAAATGGAATCTCTTTTCCTGTAGTTTGAAACCATTGCCCCGAGTCCTAGTCTCTGAAGCCATGGAAGTTACAGGCTTGGTGGATGAGGAGAATGCTGTGGATGTTGTTTATCTTGATTTCAGTAAGGCCTTTGATTAGGTTCCCCATAACATACTTTTGAAGATGTTAATAGAATGTGGGATAGATAAAGCTACTATTAGGTGGATTTGTAATTGGTTGACTGATTGTACACAAAGGGTGATTGTAAATCGCTTCTCAGCATGGAGGGGGTGACCAGTAGGGTGCCCCAGGTTTCTGTTCTGGGTCCAGTGCTAGTCAATATCTTCATTAATGACTTAGAATGAGTTTCAACAGAGACAAAAGTAGGGTCCTGCATGTAGGCAGAAAAAATCAATTGCACAGATACAGGATGGAAGACCCCTGGCTGGAGGATAGTACCTCTGAAAGGGATCTTGAAGTCTTGGTGGACCATAAATTGAACATGAGTCAACAGTATGATGTGATTCTTGGTTGCATTCAACAGAAGCATAGTTTCTAGAGCAAGGGAGATGATAGTACCTCTCTATTCTGCTCTGGTCAGATCCTACCTGGAATACTGTGTAGTTTTGCACTCCTCGATTTTAAAAGGATGTTGACAACCTCAAGTGCATCCCGAGGAGGTCAACCAGGATGGTTAAAGGTCTGGAACATATGTCTTACGAGGATTGGCTTAGGGATCTGGGTATGTTTAGTCTTACAAAAAGAAGGTTGAGAGGCGATATGATAGCCATATTTAAATTTCTGAAATGATGTCATATCGAAGAGGGGGCTGACTTGTTTTCCACAGCTTCAGAGACTAGGACTCGGAGCAATGGTTTCAAACTACAGGAAAAGAGATTCCATTTGAACTTTAGGAAGAACTTCATGATGGTTAGAGCTGTTCAGCAGTGGAATATGCTGCCATGGAAGGTGGTGGAGTCTCCTTCTTTGGAGATTTTTAAGCAGAGGCTGGATGGCCATCCTGTCGGGAGTACTTTGATGGAGGTTCCTGCATGGCAGGGGGTTGGACTGGATGGCCCTTGAGGTCTTATCCAACTCCATGATTCCATGATTCTAAGTAAGCAACCTGATCAGCCTCTTTTTGGGGTGGGGGGTGGGGGAGAAGAATAAATACTCTGGTAATGAGGAATAGATAGTTGTGGCTCGCCAGACTGGATTTATTATGTATATATTTTGCAGTTATTGTGTGCAGAAAGATTCCTGTAGATTCATATGTTTACATAATCTTTCTGATAATGACCATAGATATTTCCATGATTACCACACCTTAAAAGATTTTTGTGTGTGCCTGCAGTTGTCATCTGCTATTGCCTTTTTGAAGGTCCTTGTGTTTTGTGTTGACCTTCTGAGTGTTTTAATTTGCGCTTGCTGATGCACACCTCCTGTTAACGGTGGCCCAAAGTGATCAACTTTTCAGTCACCCCACAAATGGCTATATGGCCATTTCCTGGTTTGTCCCTTCAATAAATCATGCTGTAGATTAAAGATTTAACAAGTGCATTGACTCTGAACATGCAGTCCCCCTAACAGGCCTAAACCACTTTTGTGGGTCAGGGAACACATAAGGCTGTACATACAGGCATGCTGGCTGGGGATTGTGGAAAGTGTAGCATGTGTATATATATTGCAATGCTCATCATCCATCAATGAAACAAAAAGCTTAAATATGTTATGTTAGTATTTAAATGTGGCCAGCAGCATAATGTAGTGGTAGGCAAGACATCTTCCCAATGCTAAGAGGAGTTGATCAAATTTTAGATATATATGTGCACTTCTATAATCTCATGGTTGTCGTGTTTGTTTCATTTTCTTTTCTTTTTCCCTTTTTTGATAGAGTATTTTGTTTTATTACTTACAATGTTTGAAATTTTTGTTACAGATGGTCAGAAGGATATAGAAGATGAGCTGACAACTGGTCTTGAACTTGTGGACTCTTGTATTAGATCACTGCAAGAGTCAGGAATACTTGATCCACAGGACTATTCAACCAGTGAAAGTATGTTTCTAATAATTTTGTCTTTCTTTGTGCTCTCTCCTTAACTAAAACCCAGTCTTACTCAGAGTGCTTTGTGTTTTTAAGCTGAAGGAATACTGGGACATTATGATGTTTGTATTTCATCTTTCATATCTAAAAGCTGGAGATACTAAATGACCAATTGTCTGTGTATGTATACAGTATTTGTGAATAGTGATCTTCAATGTGTTCTCAAGCCTTTTCAAAACAGAAATGTAAAACAGCATGGGGTCATTTTATGTGCAGGTAACCTTTGGGAAGAATGCATCGAGATGTTTTTTTAAAAAAATATTTTGCTGTCCAGAGTTTAGGAATCAGTTTTCAAATTTGCACACCAAGATATTTATCATTGTTTCTGTATCAAAACAATGTTTTTGTAGCTCCTGTTTAAAATGGTCAGCCTGTGGCCAGACCTGCAACTAGGGTCTGTGCCACTCAGGGCAAACATGGATTCCAAGCACACATACCCATGGGTTGGTGAGAAAGGTGTTAAGTATTAGTTATGGGAATTATTTTGTCCCCAAACATTCAATATACAAATACTTTTTTGTGATTTTAGCAGAGGGATCCTATCACAGCACTGGGGGGACATGCCCTGCTTACCCTTCTCCCCAGTAGAGACCCAGCCAGTGCCCATAACTGGACCTTGCCCCTTAGTTATGAATATGTCTTGGTATAGTATAGGCATGTCGAAAGTCCAGCCTGGGGGCCAAACGCAGTCCAATTTAAAATTTTGTGTGGCCCTCAGCCTCTTCTCCCTACCGGCTCAGCCTGTCACTCATCCCCGCTAGCCAGCCCTTCCCTGTGCTGGCTAGAGACTTCAGCCTACAGTTTTATGGTTTGACTGTCCTCCCTGCCTCCATCCATCCCCTCACCCTTGTGAGGGAGGATCGCATATGCAAGCAGTGGTGCATCCTGGGTATGTGTGGGCCAATTCCTGGGCCGTGCAACAGCTGCTAGGCCCTTGGGCACCTTGAAACTGAGCATCTGTGGGTGTTGCAGATGTGCACAGACCACACCCTTTCTCCCCCCCTTCACGCAGAATGGTCGGCCCCCACACATTTTCACCTCACCAAATATGTCCCTCCTTGCAAAAAGTTTGGACACCCCTGGTATAGCACATAGCATACATTGGTCTAATATAATTATTGGTTTTTACAGTATTTCCAGTTGCATTCCCACTTCCATACACAGTCTCTGAGGCAATTTGTTATCCAAAATGCAGTTTCCCATTGAAATGAATGGGAAACGGATTAATTCGTCCTGGAGGTCCGAAAAAAAGGCAAAAAACTGGGTTTTTTTCCAGACCTCTTTATAAAGTGCACTTCAAAGGCATGCAGTGCTGGAACAACACTCCCCCCGAACACGCTGCCCTTCAGGGCAATGTAAACATGGAGAAAAGAAAGCAGAAAGAGTACCCCAGTCTGTTCCCGCCCAAAGTGCAATGGGGGGAAATGCAAATATACACAAACACAAGCTGCAAGAGAACCCCAGCACATTCTTGCTTGTAGAGCAATGGAAAAGATTACAAACACAGAGAAATGAAAGCAGCAAGATGACCTCAGCCTGTTCCTAACCAAAGTGCAAAGGGGGAAAAATGCAAACACAAGCAGCAATACTACCCCAGCCTGTTCCTGCCAAAAATGCAAAGAAAAGCACTGCAAAGATTAATAAAAGCTAGCTCCCTACCTTTCCAAGTTCGACAGGTCCAAATCCCTCATCAAAAAATGTCCAAAACACCATAAAAACACTCTTAACTCCTCCCACCCCTCCACAAACTATGGAGGGGTGCAATGCATCCTGGGTTTACTTTTTTTGCAAGACATTAGGAAACATGCATTATCCGAGGCAGCTCATAGGCAACATTCATTAACCAAGGCAGCCCTATACCAGGAAATTTCCATTTGCTATCTGAAACATTCATTATCAGAGGCATTCGTTATCCGGGGTATTACTGTATTATGCATGGCGAGGTGTCCCATGCTAGCAAATCCTTTCTTTCTGACGGTTCTTCCAAAATGTACCATAATAGTCTGTTCCAGCCCCATTAAACCTGCTTAATCACCTAGTCTACCAATCTGTTAGGTACTTTGTAAGCACCTCTACCAAGAAGACCTCATTTCATCTCACTGAATGAATAGCCATGTTGGCTGGTTGATTTTGGAACTGCAGCCAGCAAAAGGAACCTTTTAAAACATGGATCTAGATACAGAAAGGTACATTTGGAGATAGGGAAAGGGGAAAGAATGAAGAAAAAGCAGGCACCAAAATTAGCACATATCAATTTAGGATGTAACTTCATTGGCAACTTACCACATGGTTTGTGTCCGCGTTGTTATGGTTCAAATTAATGTATTTACCAGCAACTACTGTATTTAACATAAAGCTAAGCTTGAGAATGCCAAGTCTTGTTTCCACGAGGAATTGTTTCTTTTTGTTCAGCTGGAAGGATTTATTTTGGTCTGAATTCGGCTATTCTCTGTTTTCTATAATGTGTGATCCTTGATCCCAATGCAAATAGGCAGTGGGGTGTGTCAAACTCTTGTGGCACTGGTTGGAAGGACCTGTAGCGCCCCCCCCCCCGGGAAGGCTTCTTCTGCCGTGGCTTCTTTCAGCTCATTTCCTCTCCCCAAAAGTGGTTTACCTCCTGTGCTGCTTGCTCAGTTCAGCTCCCTCTCCTTCCACCATGCTCATCATGTTTCCTCTCACAAAGATTTCCACATTTCCATTTTCCATGATCATGTAGCTGGCATGGCTAAGCACACAAGCAGACAGTATGCCACCACCTTCCCAATGAAGTGGTACCTATTTATCTACCCACATTTTTCATGCTTTCAAACTGCTAGGACAAGCAGTGGGAGCTCACCCCATCATGTGGATTTCAACTGCCAATGTTTTGATTGAGAAGTCCAGTGGTTTAACCCACAGTGAAAGGAATAGAAATTTCTGGGGTCCGTTGCCGGCGTGCTAGAGCTTTACAGAATGCAATGAGCAGTCTGAGTCTTTTGTAGACAGAAAAGAGATTTATTGGTTGTCAACCAAGGGAGCCCCCACTCAATACAGAATCGGGTGGGAAGTCCACCCAAGAAATGAAAGGTGAAATATTTTATAGGATTTTCCAGCACTCTTTTCCCTCCGCCCATCCGAATTTACGTCACATACATTTGTTACATGCATCAAACACTAATTGACATCTTTGGCCATTTATTTTGTATTTCTGACACCAATTAAATGTATTCCTGGGTTCTTAATTGCTGTGGTGTTTGAACTGACTTACACGGGGCTGGGAGTACCAGCTCCTTTGACAATGACGTATGCCAAGAGCTCTCACAACAAAGATAAGGTTTTCTTGGCTGGCTTATATGCAATTAACCGTGTACAAAGCTTCAAAGCTACAAAAATAATTAGATTGCTGGCTCAGCCAATTTTGTAACGGAAGTCCTTCCCTCTTAGTGGCCGGAAAGGCTTGACCAGAGTTTGTTTGCATGACAGGATATACATGTAGATACAATTGGAGTGATTTCTACTTCTAAATATATAACTTGTGTGGCTTATATTGTGCAGGGTACCACTTGGGATATGCTAGGGGTTACTAAAATAGCTATATATGCGTGCCATACCCTTCAACAGCACCACCCATACCCCCCTTAAAAAGTACATCTTTAAAAAAGTTAAAATGAACAAAGATAGAAATACATTTAGTTTAGCTTTTTAGCATATTTTCACTCAAGTGAAAAATACTAAATTTTCTACATATTCACCCAGCCACCTGCCATTCCAAAGCTATGTAATAAGACCCATAACTTTTGTGTGTTGTTTCAGTGCTGCTGCTATTCTTACCCCCCCCTATACAATGCAGGGCTTCTCCACTCTGCTTGGCTTGGGTCCATTATGGCTTATCTGGATTTCCTCACTCCTTGTTGGCTGGCTGGTAGTTTGCTGGCTGGCATCTGACTTACATTACACCAGTCTGTTTATAGGCATGGATGTTTATATATCCTTATATGTGGCTTTTATTTTCCTGCTAACAAAGAAGATTCCCGTACTGGAAAGCTAATCTCCTAGACTCTGCTACAGAAGTGAATGTTTGCTGATAAGAAGAAACTTTAGCATTCTTTTTATCCGTATTTTGTCCCACACTAGCAAATTCAGTGCATTTCCCCATTGAGGGTGCTTTGGTAGCAAACGTCATGCATTCTCTGTGGGAGTTGCTGCATTTGCAACAGGTATGCATGGGGTCGTCTTGTTTGTAGGTTTTCACTGTTGTTCAGTTGTCCAATTTGCCAATCTTGACAGCCAGACTGTCTTTTTGCTCACAAGGATCAAAAGTAGCTTAAAATATTAAATAATATTTTATTATTATTATTTTTTGTGGGGAAATCCCTAAAACCCCAATTTTTAGGAAATCTCTCTTAGGCAAGCAGTTGCTGACAAAACGTCTGCCTGAAGAAAAGTATTTACCTGTGGTCTTTCATGTAGCTGATACCCAAAGTATTTAGGGCAGCCATGTCCAAAGTCAGGCCCAGGGCCAAATGTGTGGCCCGTTTACAAATTTTGAGTGGCCCGCGGCCTCTTCTCCCCATCGGCTTAGCCTGTCATGCATCCCTGGATACCGGATGGAGGCATCAGCTTGCAGTTTTATGTTTTGCCTGCCCTCCCTGCCTATGTCCACCACCACCCAGCCACCTTCCCAGCCTACCCGCCCCCGGCTCTATTGCTGCAGCATCCTCCCTTCCTCCTTGCATGTTATAGAGACTTGTCCAAAGTCTGACCCAGGGGCCAAATGCGGCTCAATGGTCGGCCCCCACACATTTTCACCTCAACATATCTGCCCCTCCTTGCAAAAAGTTTGGACACCCCTGATTTAGGGTTTTATAGGCCAACACCAGCACTTCCAGTTGTGCTCAGATATGGACCAACAGCCAGAGGAAGTGTTGTCACAGAGGAGTTGTGTATCTCTGCAACCACCTCCAGTTAATAATCAAGCAGCAACATTTTTAACTCATCAAAGTTTCTGAACATTTTCCGAAGGTAGCCTCACACTGAGTGTTATGGTAACCCAGGCAAGCTATAACTAAGGCGTATGTCGAGGTGGCCAGATGAGACATCTGGCATCAATAATCCCACGTTTTGTGTGATGATTGTAGGGTTGACCTGTAGTCTGGATTTAATTGCATACCAGGGTATTGCTTTCACCATAACCTTTTGCTTTAAACTAAAGATCTCCCATTCTTTCTGTTTTGAAAATACTTGTCAAAGGGCCTAACCAGTTCTGACTAGCTACAGAGTCGGAGTGTGGGTGACTGAATATATTTGGGGGCTGTGGAGATATGTTTTTGGCTGTTGATTGGGGGGGGGTCATGATGAATAGACATTCTAAGGCAAGAAGGGGCAAAGTGTGGCCTCAGGGTCATTTCTTCAGTCCTCTGGGCCCCTCAATGCACCATGCGGAAAAAAATATTTTGGTTTTGAAAACGTAATTTTCTATTCTGGAATACTCCAATGTTGCTATGAATAGGGGGGAGGTGGAACCACTGAACCCAAATACAGATGTAGAATATCAGAAAGCAGAAAGTGCTAGAGGTTTTGTGTGTGTGTGGGTGTGTGGGTGGGTGGGTGTGTGTGTACAGAGGGCCTATACAGCTCATGGTGAGTCATGGAGGAGCCTGGACCCTCCAAAGTTGTCTTTCCCTGCTCTTGGAGTTCCATGTCATGGTGTCTTGGAAGTGCAACTTACAACAGGGCCCATTCAGGAATTGCCTTCATCCATATAGGAGCAGTATCTAGAAAAGAACGATTTAGTACTGATATGAATTTAAAGCACTGTAGTGTTATGTTAACACGTGGATCTCTCTTGACATGCCATTAGCACTTTATGTAACCTCTTTAAGGTGAAAAAGAGCAGAAACACTCACCAAATCCTTCCATGAAATCAAATCATCAATTTGTAATGGTTTTGGCAGAAAATAAGAGTTGGATCTTACTCCTGATCAACATCCCCCCCACCCATGTTCCTAAAAAGAAATCCAAGGTTCATAGGCAACTAATACATTTATTAAGAGTAGCAATGTTTGTTTGTTTGTTTGTTTGTTTGTTTGTTTGTTTGTTTGTTTGTTGCCCTGTTAGGGCATGCACTATTCTGTGTAACAGTGTGCATGCTTTTGCGTTCTGCAGAGTTCTTCATCAGACTGGGTAGTTTAAAAGGGGGGGGGGAAGAATGCAGTCTGAGTGAGCCATTCTTCAGTGTTCCAGCTATCAGATTATAACTGGCACTGTCTAATATGAGGGAGAGAAATGGCTGCCTCTGAAGTCTGAAAAGTGGGAGGACGAAGGTTGCTTCTAGATTTGCCTCTTGTCTTAGACACAGGTTTCGTAGGCAGCATACAGGAAAAGTACAAATAAAGAGCACAGTATTTTTTATCTGCAGTTTGCAGAGAACTCAGGTGAAGGAGGGAAATTGAAAGAGGGCAGGAAGGCTGCTGTTCCTTTTGTATTAATGTTGGTATTGAGAATGGCAGACTCCTCCCTGTCAAAATGTGACCTGCCAATGCAGACCAACCAGGCAGCCAGTCAGAGCATAGGTGAAACATTTGTTGTTGCTCCTTACCTGGGACCGAAGAAACAGAGGGCTTAGAAACAATGATATGCTACCTTCACATCGATGGGTCACCCATCATTTCCATCTAGCTTGAAGCTTGGAAGCACAGAAGGAGATGTGGGGCATAAGGTTTGGAGCTGAGGTTCATAGAATGTGGTTGTAAATTCTCACAATGCCTAGGTCAGTGTTGGCGAACCCATGGCACGGGTGCCAAAGGTGGCACTCAGAGCCTTTTCTGTGGGCACCTGACATCGTCCCTTCACAACCACCTGTATTCAGGTTAAATGGCTGTACAGTATTGGCACTTTGTGAAAAAAAATAGTGGGTTTTGAATTGCAATTTGGGTACTAGGTTGTACCTTAAGATGCTGCATTGACACTGATAGCAGTTTTTCTGAATGTTCTTGAATTGTTCCCCCTCTTGTGTCGGAAGAAGTAGGCTAGTCCAAGAAAGCTCACATTGAAATATATCTGTTTTTAAGGTACCACAAATTTTTATCTTCTTTATTTTTTGTTTCCATTTTCATTTTTCTGGGTTACACCCTTCCTGTTCTCCTAGCTCAGTCACACTATGGCCTTTTCACTGGATGCTAGTTTGATAACAATATCTGAGGCCAACATTTACCACTTTTTGCACACTGTATAATGTGTACAATGGTTGCAAAAGCTTTTTGCAAGCTTTCTTGCTGCTGTTCTCATAGAAACACAAATGGGGAGCTAAGAGGTTTCTCTTCAACACAGAATGAATACAGAAGAGAAGTCTCCCAATCTAAGTCCAAATTTCTTTTCTTCTGCAACATTATATTGGTTCTTTTCTTCCCTCTATCACCACTCTCCATCCATTATAACAGTTCTTTTAACATCTCATCTGTGCCTTTTCCCCCTTACTTCTGTATTAAATTTGACATTTCCCTTGGGGTTTTGTTGCCTTGTAGGCATTTGCCTTCACAGTCACTAGAAATAGGTTGAGCTGTTCTGACAGGTAGCAGTTTACATCCAACACTTTACACTGAAGTTTGTATTTAGCTTAATTCAGTTATGAAGCGGTTATAACGAGATATTTAAATGTGTGTGTGAGGGAGAAGCTCTAAGTAAAAATACTTGTGGCCATATTATTAATGGACTTGTTATATTGTGTACATAATTCTGAATGTCTAACTCTAAACTATAGCTTGAAATATAAACAAATACATGAGCAATCGTTCCTATTCCTTTAGCTTCTTTGCATATCCTATGTGAGGTTGGTGATCTCCGCAAATTAACTTATTTCCATCCATGTTCTTTCTTTGGTCTTTATCCACCTGGCCATGCAAATCGGTGGCTGTTAACTAGGAAAAGATATATCCACACGAGGCTGATCGTGGTCCAGATTTGAATGGATTTCCTTGATTTGGCTCAGGATTTCCCCGAGGTAGCACAATCTAAAGTGTTCCAGATTAGTTTGGTATTTGAGGCATCAAAATAGTTATTGGAAACAGCCAGATAGTGCATCTCCAGTGTGACTTTGTAGGAAAAATGCAAAGATGGTGTGATGGGTCAGTGTGAAATGAGCATCTGATCTTGCTCATGAACAGCTCTAGCTTCCATTCAGGAGTAAGAATCTCACCAGTTGTAGGGCTTTCAGGGAGGGATTGTGTTATGTCACTGATTTTGTAGAGTAAACTATTTTATGCAGCTCTTTGGTAGAATTAGCTGTTACAGTACTAGCAGCTTGAAGACAGAAGTGCTGGTGAGAGACTTGAGCTTGTTGATTCTCTCTTGAGGTCAAGTCTGTGCCTCTTCATTTCCCAGTGTTTTGCCTCACTAATTACAGTCATTTAATCCCATCTTCTATTTGTCTTCCTTGCTGATTTTCTTTTTCATTGAGTAGTAGTCTGTTCATTTTGTGTGTGTTTTTAGCAAATCATTTCCTCCCCCTCCAATTACACCATTACCCCTAGTAGTACCTTGGGTTATTATTTGCTTTCTCTGTGTGGTTCATTAAACAAAAACTTTTCTTCGTCATCATAATCTGTCATTGTTGCTCTATTTTTTCCAACTGTGCATTCTTCTGCATCCTGCAGATGCAGGAATAAGTACAGGGTCCCCCAGGCTATAGCTTTCAGTCTACCCTCTTTAAGAGGCTTAAACAGGAAACCATAGTTAATATGTTGCCAGGGAATATGGATTACAATGAAGACATTTCTCATGCTAGCCAAAAACATCAAGTGCCTTGGTGAGAATGGTAGCCCTGCTAGCCAAAAACATCGAGTGCCTTGGTGAGAATGGTACCAGGGTGTTATTTTTCCCCTTTTGATGTGCTTTTCAGTGCAGTATTTCAACTTTGGCCATCATTGGGGAGGTTGGTTGGTTGGAATTCTGCCTGCTGGGAAAGGATGCCAGCTGAAGCAGCTTGACCTGGTATCCCAGTGGGGACTCTTTAGTTAGCAGCTTCTAATTAGAGTCCCTGTTGTGATATCTCTTTGGGCATGAGTTGGGTGGCTTCCCAAACAAATAACACTATTGTACCTCATGTACATGCAGTGAGGGACTACAACAAGGATTCTAGTCAGCAAAAGGATTTTAGCCCCTGAATGTGAGCACTTCAAGTTTTTATGTATGAATATGCCAACACATTCCCTAGTACCAGTACAGATCACAGTGACTGACACCCTGTTATGGAGCTCTGCATGCACAAAAGGGATGACATCAAGACCAGCAAAGTGCTACTGGTTTTAAGAGCTTCATCTGGTGATTGCAGGATGCACATAGCTTCATTATAGTGCATATGAGTTATGTGCATCCTTGATTTTAGTTGGTAGCAATTAGGGATTTAAGATGGCAGATAACAGAGATGTGTGGAATTATGCATGGTGCAAAGAAGATAAGGATAAAGATAAGGACAGGGATGATTTTATATCCATTGTATTGCTAGAACTGAGATTGTCCAACTAAGATGAATAAGAGTAGATATAGCTACGAGTCATGATGGTACTATATTATCACCAAGCGTAGGAAAGACTGCTGGGGAAGGTGAGAACAAAGATGCTGTTGCACTAATCTTCTGCTGGCCAGTTTCTGGTAGGACTTTGATTGAACACTCTAGACACATAATGCCAGGCTAGATGGGCCAACGCTCTATTCCAGCAGGGTGATTCTTATGTTCTAAAAATGTGTACATACACCGGAAATAGCTTCACATATCAAACCTATTTTCTTTCAATGAGTCTTGAATAATCACATGGAGAAGATGCAGAACTCATGGTTTCACATCACAGGAACATGATTGTAGAGAATAAATGCCCCTCTAAGTGCATAAGGGGGGGGGAGCACTGAGTTCCAGCTCTTTTAGATGTATGCCTTCAAGGAAGTCCTGGAACCACTGTAGAGGGGAGGGGTGGGGAGGAAGTTATCCTGTAAAGCTGTGGCTATGATAGCAGATGTCTGGTGCCTTTGAATCTGCATACCTACAATGTGAAACTTCATTAAGCCAGTTTATTTAAACTGGCTCTGTTTTCAGCAATTCCCCAATGCATATGCTGCAGAACCCATCTTTTTTTGTAGACTCCCTAACAAAGCAGATGTTTGGTTCAAAAGCAATTGGCTCCTGGTTTTTGTTATGTTTTTCTTCTACCTGTCACTTCCTCTGAAAGAATTTAAAAGGGTACACAACAAAAGGATCTACATCTGCATTGTCAGATATGTAAAAAACCGATTCAGTACATGCTTTTCCTTTTTTAAAAAAATTTTAAATGGAAGAACCACCTGTCAAGTGGATGAAAGGGTGAACTGAGATTAAATCAGGCATCTTTTGAGCTAGCAGTCTGTTAATCAATGAAGGTTATTTTGCTCTGATAATCTACCAAAGGTTTCAGGATAACCTCATGCTATTGGCCTTGACAGACCGCTCCATATTGATCACCTAACACACACAAGGCTCTCGTGGAAGGTACATGGAATATGTTTGATGCATTAGTTTGCTTTCATGCAGTAAACACCTATACTGTATTTTTAAATATTTCTATGGCCCTTAATTCATTTAAAGAAAAGAGTGATGCCTTTTTCTACCTACCTTTTCCAGGTGGTTAGAAATGGACAACACATGGCCTCTGAGCTATACAGTAGGACCCCAGTATCCACTGAGGATTGGTTCCAGGCCTTCCCGTGGATAATGAAAACCGTGGATAAGAGAGAATGCCCCAAATCCCCAGAACTGCTGTTTTGTGACAGTAGCTTGCTTTACAGCTGCTGTTTTGTCACAGTAGTTTGCTTTATGATTGCTGTTTATGGCAATAGCTTGCTTTATGGCTGCTGTGTTATGACAGTACCTTTCTTTACAGCTGCTGTTTGTGATAGTAGCTTGCTTTGTGGATGCTGAATTATTTATTTAACTTTTCCATCTGCCAACCATGGATAACTGAATCAGTGGATAATGAATCAGTGGATCTAGTATGTTTACCAACCCACAAATTATTAAAAGAATTACAAAGGATATAACAAATTTTTATGAAATTAATGATAATGAAGATGTGGACCCCGCATTACTATGGGATACCTTTAAATGTTATTTAAGAGGTAAATTTATAATGGAAGGAGCAAAACTGAAAAGGGAAAAAGAAAGAATACAAAATCAATTAGAGGGAAAAATTGAGAAATTGTTAGAGGAACATAAAAGGACAGGATCAAATAGGATATTGATGGAGCTAACAAAAACTAGAGCTGAATTAGAAGCATTGGATATAAATAAAACTCAGATAGCAATGAATTATCTGAAAAGAGATTATTATGAATATGGAAATAAAAACTCAAAATTGTTATCTAAGGCTATAAAAAACAGAGCTATAAAGAAAATAATTGTGAAAATTAAAACCAAAACAGGGGAAATGGTAACAACGCAACATCAGATTGTAGCAACATTTAGGGAATATTATAAAGAGTTATATGAAACAGAAATAACACTGGAAGAAGATATTAAAACTTTTGTTAATTCATTAAAAATCAGCCCCATTATAGAAGAACATAAAGACCAACTTAATTCACCAATAAGGATTAAAGAAATAAAAGCAGTTATTAAAAGATTAAGAAAAGGGAAGTCTCCAGGATGTGATGGTTTTACATCCCAATTTTATAAAACATGGCAAGATGAGGTGGCTAAACATCTTTTGAAATTATATAATTCAATATTGAATGGGGGGGGGAGATACCTGGATCATGGAAGCTAGCAAGAATAATAGCAATCCCAAAACTAGAAAAAAGATAATATACTTCCATCAGATTTTAGGCCAATAACACTACAAAATCAGGATCAAAAAATCTTTTCATCCATACTGGCACAAAGAATTAATAATTTTATCACAAACTATATTCATACTGATCAGTATGGCTTTATCCCTGGGAGACAAATGTCTGATGCAATCCGTCGTGTTTTAAATGTTATAAATACAGCTAATAAGAATAAAAAATAAAATGATAATAATATCACTTGATGCTCTTAAAGCATTTGATCGCGTTGAATGGCGGTATTTATATGATCTACTGGATAAAATGAATATGGGTGAGAACATTATTAAAATTTTGAGAAATCTATACGAAGGAGCTAAAGCTACAGTTATAATAAATGGAATAGACTCAGAGAGATTTGAGCTACATAGGGGAACAAGACAAGGAGACCCCTTGTCGCCTTTAATATTTGCTATGGCCACTGAACCACTGGCAACAAAGATTAGAGAAAATGGTAATATTACAGGCATGTCAATAAATAATAAGCAACACAAAATTAATTTATATGCTGATGACATGCTTTTATTTTTGGAAAATCCACTGAAAAGTATAGAAACACTAAGGCAGATTCTAGATGAGTTTAATCAATATACAGGATTAAGAATTAATTATCAAAAATCTAAACTGCTATGTATTAACACTCCCATAATAGAATAGAAGGAAATAAAGGCAAAGTCAAAGTTGGACTTATGTTACTCTAGTTTTAAATATTTAGGGATATGGTTGACAAAAAATATAAACCAGTTAGTATATAGAAACTATAAAATTGCACTGAAAAATATGAAAGAAAAAATTTAAAAATTGGAGAAATTGAATCTATCATTATTAGGGAAAATAGCAACAATTAAGTCTTATGTATTACCAAAATTTTCATTTTTATTTCAAAATATACCCCTGCAACTAGAAAAGAAAAAGATACAATTATGGCAGAAAAAAATTGGAAACATTTATTGCAGGAAAGGGAAGATCTATTAGATTTATAAAGTCTGTAAAATACCGGCCAAATTCAAGAGGAGGATTAGGAATACCACATCTACTGGGATATTATGAAGCTTTTCAAATAGTACAAGTGACTAATTTTATAAAAGAGGAGAATATTCCAGATTGGGCTGAAATGGAAATGGAAGGGAAAATGAAATTAATCAATCTACACTTATTTACACCTAGGTTGGTAAAAAAAAAAAACCCAAATACAAAACCCTTTTACTGATGAAGCTATGAGAATATGGAGGAAACATATGAAAACCTTTGCTCCACCAATATCCCCTTTATGTCCTTGTTCAGAACATCCACAATTAAAACCTAAGAATCAAAATCTTCAGATAGAACGTTAGAAGAACATTGGAGTCTATAGAGTAAAGGATCTGTTTGTACAAGGAAAACCAATTACAATTAAACAGGTACAAGAAAGAACTAAAGGAAGAACAGATAATTGGTTGCTAGCTTTCCAGATAGGAAGCATCGCAAACCAATTATATAAGAAATTAGAATTTAATAGACCATTAACAGATTTTGAAAACTATTGCACAGGTAGTAACAAGGAGAAAAGGGGATTAGTTTCACTAATTTATAAAAATATTTTGGATAAAAATTATGATAGTAATGCAGGATCTAGGATAGTTTGGGAAACAAACTTAAAAATCAAAATACCAGAAAATATATGGGAAAAAATATGGTCCAAGGTAGTATACAGATGGCATTTATGTCCTAGCAAGTTGCATAGAATTAATAGAGAAATATCAGCATTATGCTGGAGAAAATGTGGACACAAAGGAACATTAGAACATATGTGGTTATCTTGCCCTAAAGTCCAGAGATTCTGGTTTGAAGTGATTAGTTGGCTGGAAAAAATAACAAAACAGAAAATAATCCCAAATGAAATGCTCTTATTGTTTTCACTTTTTACTGGAGAGAATGAAAAACTATTAAATAAAGAAATGGTGGCAACCCTCATAGGTGTAGCTAGGAATGAAATAGCCCAATGCTGGAAATCAGCACAAAATTTAAATATGGAAAAATATAGGACCAAAGTATGGGCAATGGTAGGAATTGGAAAATTGTCTTATCGGGTTAGATTGTATAGAGGGGAAATTAGGGTCGTTTTATGGAAATATGGCACCCACTGTTATCAGATACTGAAACTAGTGATAGATTAAGCAAGATGGAAAATGGGTTACACAATGGGTAGTTATAAACTGTTATAAATGGTACTAGCAGAAATTATAAGGAAAATAATGTATTATATTGTGTTACAGTACGGTTGTTAATAAAATTTAAATATTAAAAAAAAAAAAAATAAAAAAGGTAAAAATAAAATAAAAATAATAATGAATCAGTGGATACCGGAGTCCTACTGTATTCTTCTTCCAGGCCCATTTTTATAGGCTCCTAGTACTACTGACAACCCAGCACTCCAACGGCAAACATTTCCTCATTTAAAAAAAAAGATTAAAAAAGCTACTTTGTGCCCTCTGAAGGTATGGCAGACCATTTAACCACGTTTTATTGGCGCTGCTCACTGTGGTGTGTCCCTTTTCTTTTTTGGCACAAGTGGGCAACTTAATTTTAAAAGAATTTAAAAAAAATTAAACCATTATAGCAATGGTTACAATACACTCAAACTTTTAAAAAAACAAATAAAACAAATTGTATATGTGAATTAGCCTCTTTGGCCATCACTACCCCCAGCCCTACTCCTATGGGAGCAGAGTTTGTGTGCAGCCAGCAAGTCCAAAAAAAAAATCACCCTTGTCCCCAGTTAGATTATCCACATACCTGGTTTGCATGGATGGGAAGAAGGAAGTTCACACAAGCTTAAAGATACCGGTAACGTGATAGAAAAGTACAAGTCACTTATAAAAATGGGCATGAATCTCTGGTTTAGTGGTTCATAATGGTTCGTTTCCCAGATGTACAACCAAAAAAGAAAAAGGAAAAAGAAAAAGAAAAAAAGAAAATTAGGGAAAAACTTATTGCTCCTTATTTAAAGCAATTCCCTGGATTGCCAGAGGCATTTTACACCCGCCTCCTGTTGTCAGAGCAAAATATATATGCTGTAGAATTGCCTCCTTCAAATATGCTGTCTTATGTAGCTAAATTCTGTGTGGCGGCAATTATAATTTGTGCTCAGAAGGTTTGAACAATTGCTCAAGCACCCACAATATAGGCTGGCTCAGTTTGTATGGTATTCCCTCTCCCTTGTTCTTTCTTGTTTTGCTATAACTGGTACTGTGTGTGTGTGTGTGTGTGTGTGTGTGTGTGTGTGTGTGTGTGTGTGTATTTTTGATTTGGTCATTGACTGCAGTAAAGTACTCATTCATTCAGATGAATTGGTATTTTGCAGGCGCTCTAGCTTCCCTCCCCCGCCTTGTTTGGTGGACACCATCTCACAGACAGAACCCTGGGCTAATCTGTCCTGCCTCCTCCTCTGAGTGGGTGCCCACTGGATGAGGTGGAAGAAGGAAGCTGGAGTGCCCACAGAAGACCGGAGTGTCCCAAGAATGAACCATTATGAACCACTGAACCAGCAGTTCGTGCCCATCTCTAAGTTGCTTGGTGTGTCTGGACTTGTTGCAGCGAAAGTGGCTGAATGAAGAATGGAGACATACTTTGTGTTTATTGTGCTATCCAGATAAAGATATTATCTTTTCTCCAGTTTGTTTCTTTCACAGCAAAACAGAGAACTCTTTCTCTTGGTTTATATCTGAAAGGGACGAGAACCACAGAAGTGAATGCCGTCTCTATTCTGATAAGATGGTAAACAGTTAATGGAACAAAGTGCATCATATCATTTGCCTGTTGTCTTGTTATTTTTATAGTTTCACAAAACTGAAACAACCCACTGAGCTATGGATGGTCTAGTATTCCCTGGCATGAATTAAACCTTGTTCATTTTCTCTTTTTTTTACTTTTATTATTTTTATTATTATTTTGTAAAAGGGAAAGAAAAAAATAATATAAATAAAACAGAATCGTCTTACATTGATAACACCACAGTTCACAAACATCCTTTATAAGGTTTTTAACACAGTTATTAACTCTTGCCATCTTCTTATCAGAATATCCTCGTCTTCTCCTTTCAGGTGGCCAGAAATTCTGTCCATTTCGATCACCGAGTATAATTTTCCTTTCAGGGCGTCTTTTGAAGGTATTGCAGAGTTTTTCCAAAGTTTAGCGTACAAAATTCTGGCTGTTACAATAATATGGTTAATTACATATTTTTGGTCATAAGTTGCCTCTGTGTCTATAATATTTAGCAAAAAAAGTTCTGGTGTATATTTTAGCTTGACCTTCAACACAGTGTCTAATAAGTTCTTAACCATATTCCAAAATAATTTAGCTTTTTTGCAAGTCCACCACATATGGTAAAAAGAACCGATTTCTTGCTCACACTTCCAACATTTAGCTGAACAGTTATATATTTTAGATAGTCTATGGGGGCTAAGGTACCATCTGTAGAACATTTTATAACAATTTTCTTTATAAGGGGTGGACCTGAACATCTTGATCGATTGCCATAACATATTCCATTTATCTAAATGAATAGAGTGCCCACAGTTTTCCGCCCATCTTACCATACACTCTTTAACCTGTGATTCATTTGTTCTTTCAACTAACAACAACATAGTATAAAATTTACTCAACAGTTTTTTCTCACCTGCAGTCAGTATTTTATCAAAGATATTATCATTTACCATAAACCCATTTTCCTTCTGCACAGATTTGTAGTGTGAGTTTATTTGTTGGTATGACCACCAGTCTATATTTATCCCTTCGAGGGATAGTTGGTTTTGGTGGTTTCAAGGACTGGTCCTCATACAAAAGTTGTTTGTATGTTAAGATGTTACTGTTTGACTTTGAACTTGGACCTCTAATTGCTTCCATTGGTGATAACCATTTGGGAGCTTTAGGATAAAATAAGTCTTTAACAGATAACCAATTTTTAATTAAGGCATTCCTTATCCAATGTCTTTTGAATAAGGATGGAATGCTTCCTCTAAACCATAAATAATGGTGCCACCCTTTATCAAGGTCATGACCTTCCAAGCCTGTAATTCTTTCATTCGTCATAGAGATCCAATCCCGTACCCATGTCAATGCTGCAGCTCTGTAATATAAAAATAGGTTAGGTAATGCAAAGCCTCCAGAAGTGATCCTATCTTGCAAATAGGCATTTTTAATTCTAGCCTTTTTCTTTTGCCAAATGAATATACGGATATGTTTCTCTAGGTCGGACAATATCTTAAAGTTAGACAAAACTGGTAAGCATTGGAACAGGAAGAGCAATTTTGGTAAGACAGACATCTTGATGGCGGCTATCCTACCCATTAATGATAACTGAAGTCTAGCCCAAGTAGCTAAATCATCTTTTATAGATTTAATCAGGGGAGTATAATTGTTGTCAATGAGGGTGGAACATTTATTTGAAACCGTTATGCCTAAATATTTTGCTTTGTTCACATGTGTGAATCCTGATATGTCCACTAATCCTTGGATATTGGGCCCAGAGATATTTTTAGTCATCATTACAGTTTTTGTTTTATTAATCGAGAAACCAGCTATTACTGAATAGTCCTTTAGGATTCTTAGAAGCTCTGGCAAAGACCGTATGGGTTCTTCAAGAATTAATAGTAAATCGTCAGCGAAGGCTTGTGTTTTATAAATTTCCCCCCGATTGTTCAAACCTTGTACCGACTCTGAATTTCTAATCACATGTAGTAGGATCTCTAGAGATAAAATGAAAAGCAGCGGTGAAAGGGGGCATCCTTGCCTTGTGCCCTTCTGTATAGTGATCTTATCGGAAGGAAACCCGTTCACGATAATTTTAGCATTTTGATTTGAGTATATCTGTTCTACCGCCCTGAGCATTCTATGGCCACATTGTAAGTAGTCCAATTGGGATTTCAGTAAAGACCAAGAGATGTTATCAAAGGCTTTCTCAGCATCCAAAAAAATAAAGGCTGCCTGTTTTTGAGAGTGTATTTCATAGTATTCTAAGGAGTTAATTAAGGTTCTGATATTTGACTGTAGATGTCGACTTGGCAAGAACCCTCTCTGATCTTGGTGAATTAGGTTGGTAAGGATTTTGCGCCATCTAGAAGCCAAAATGGATGCAAAGATTTTATAATCTCCATTTAAGAGGGCTATAGGCCTATAATTTTCAATAGCATCTTTTGGTTTTCCCTCCTTGGGAATCAGAACAATATTGGCAGATTTCCATGTGTCAGGAATATCTTCTCCTTCCAGTATTAAATTGAAAAGGTGATGTAATCTCGGGGCTAGGATATCTGAAAACTTCTGATAATATTGTGCTGGTAAAGCATCAGGGCCGGGTATTTTATTGGGTTTTTGTCTTTTAATTGCATCAATCACCTCTGCTAAAGAGATCGTAGCATTAGTTAGATTCCTTTGTTCTTCATTAAGTTGTGGGAAATTATATTTCTTTAAGTAGTTATAAATTTGGTTTGGGTCTGTCTGTTTTCCTTTGAATAAGTTTTGATAGTATGTTTCAATAATTTTCATAATTGAGGCTTGATCAGTTTGGATAATTCCCTGACTGTCTTTTAAATTTGTGATTGTTCTTTGGGAATGATGTTTCTTAAGTCTATAGGCCAACCATTTCCCTGGCTTATTGGCATTTTCAAAATGGTTTAGCCTTACTAGTCTAAGTTTATGTGCAATGTCGGACGAAAGAATCGAGTTCAGTTGGTGTCTAGCTTGTATTAGCTCATTGGAATAATATTTATTTCCAGGGTCTGATATCAGTTTGTTCTCTAATTCTTCCATTTTACTCAGAGTCTCCGCAATCTTTATTTTCCTCTCTCTATTCTTCCTAGCCATATATTGAATCACGGTGCCTCTAAAGTAAGGCTTAGAGGCATCCCAAATGGTTTTAAAATGCATTCCTTGTGTACAATTTATCTCAAAGTATGTCTTCAAGTCCTTTTCTGCCTTATTGAGAAATGTTTTGTCAGACCAGAGCATATGATTGATTTTCCAATGTCTAGCTTTATTAGTACCCTTTAATGACCAAAGAATGGGATTATGATCTGAACATGATCTAACCAAAATTTCAATGTCCTGTGTTTGGAGTAACAAATCTGTACTGGCCCATATCATATCTATTCGGGAGAAAGAGGCGTGGCGAGCAGAGTAAAATGTAAAACCATTAGAAATCGGACGTTTTCTCCTCCATATATCCTGAATCTGTAGAATGTTAGTTAAATGTAAGAAGGATTTAGGTAAGGTATCTACCCGCCCACTCCTTTTTCTCCCAACTGATGATTTTTTATCCAAATTTGGATTATGGACAGCATTGAAATCTCCTAAAATAATTATTGGAGTATCTTCGTATTGTAATATCTCCTGCAGCAGCATCTCGAAAAAAGGTTCTCGCAATTTCCTGTCATTAGGGCTATATATGCCCACAATCGTCGTTTTCTTAGAATGGAGAGTTACTTGAATAATAATCCATCTACCTTCCTCATCTTTCTTGATCAGAGTTGGTTCTAACTCAGGTTTAGCGTATATTACTACCCCATTTTTCTTAGTTTTTTGGTTTGAAGAAGAAAAGGCAATTCCTAGCTTCCGATTTTCTAAGAGTCTCTCATATGTATTTAATATGTGCGTTTCTTGAAGGCAAATTAAGCCACACTTTTGTTTTTGCAAGAGAGCCGCAATTCTATGACGCTTGGTTGGTGAGTTCAATCCGTTCACGTTCCAGGTTATTATTTTCTCGAACATTCTTATGTCCAACGTATCTTTTTGTCCCCCTTTGGCCTCAATTGTCTCTTGGGTTTAATGCCATCCTCCGCTCTTGTGACTGGTGGGTGCAAGGACTTAACTTTGCTTTGTTTTATCGATTGTGTTTTTGTCTTATTCTGTTGTGAGTTAACCTCATCTTCTTCCTCATCATCTTCCTCCGCAGAAGAGGGAGTATAACCTATTTTATCTGCATTGACTTCAGCAAATTTGTATGCTTTCTTCACCGAATCAAGTTGAATATTCTTCCCCTCCCAGCGAAAGGATAAACCAACCGGAAATGTCCATCTGTATGGTACATCATTTTTTTGCAACAGTTTAGTTAGAAAGGTAAAGTCTTTCCTGAGCTGTCGAATCCTCCAAGGTAGATCCTTAAGAAGTTGAATTTTTGCATCTTTGATCTTGATCTCCTGAGCCTGGGCCTTTTTCAAAAGGGAATCTCGGGTCTGTCTCCTCACCAGTTTGACTATTATTTCTGGAGGTAAAGAATTCTTCCTGGTGTAGGCATTAGGTTGCCTACGGATATAGTCTATCTCCGGTTGAATTTCTTGTGTTGAGATTCCCAGCAGCCCTGCAAAACATTCGCCCACCATGGTATAGAGGTTCTCTCCATCATCAAAGGGGACATTTTGAATTCTAATAATTTTAGCAGATGTTTCTATTTCTTGGTTCAGAACTGTTTTTCTCTATGATCTGAAGGTCTGATTCAAGTTCATCTTGTCTACATTCAAAGACTGTTTGGACGTCTTCTATAGCTTGGATTTTCTGTTCAAAGTGTAACAGTTTCTCATCCACTTTAGCCAAACCGGCTTGCATTTCCTGCATTTCTTGCTTAAGTTCTGCAAAGTTCTTAGCCTGATCGGAAAGAAGCAGATTTTGGCTGGCCTGAAGATTTTGCAGTAGATCCATGATTTGAGCTTGCCCAGATTGTGTCATGACTACAGAAGAGGGTTGTGATATAGGTGTTAAGGCAATGGGTCCTTTTTTCCCGGCAGAGTAGCTCATTTTTAATTGAGACAAATTAATTAAGAAAAAAAAGTTCTTTAGCAATAAGAAAAGAAAAAAAGAAAGAGGAGATGCAAAAATAGCAAAGTCCACTAGAAGGCGCCCAAATACAGGCTAACAATAGCCAGTACAACAAAGTTGAATCTTCTCGTAATACTCGGTGGGGAAAAAGAGGGGGTGAAGCCCAACCCTCCTCTATTTTCGGCTTCAGTTGGCAAGGGTGAATCAAATGGTTGATAAGAAGGAGGAAAAACCAACAGAGAGCAATTTGCACAACGCTAGGCTGGTGAGTCTGTGTTGTTATTCAAATTGAAAGTGCTGGAACTCACGTTGGGGGGGTGGTGGCTGAAATGCCGTCCGGCGGCGTCTTGTCTTTGTCCTTCCCCTTGCTCGAGCGGGAGATTCTTAGGTGATTTCCTCGAAACGGAGGGGGAAAAACACTCTCACCCTGAAGCCTCGGAACAGCCTGAGTTTCTGCTGAACTCAGGCGGCTGCAGACGCTGAAATGCAGCCCGTGGGAAGGTGCTGTTGCTCAGAGTCGAAGGAGCTTCTCAACGACGAACCGAGCAGCAAAACGCCATCTTTCCTCCTCCCCCAACCTTGTTCATTTTCTCAAAGCTGCTTGTTAACCTAATTCATACTGTGTATTTGTGGAGCTGTCTGTCAATAAAACCACTTTGAATAATCTGAAATATAGGTTTATTGTGCCTCTGCTCTCTCATGGCACCATGAATTTTTAAGCTCATTTTATTTATAAGTTCTTGCTGGTTTATTACTTCTTATTCTGATCAAGTTTAATGATAAATTTCCATAAAAAGATGGGAATGATAAATTTAAAAGCTTTTGAAAAAATGTCTTTAGATATGTGCTGTGACAATTCCATTAGTTGCCAAAAGTTCTGTGTGCTTGTTGCTAGCTGTTAAATTGTTGTTTACAGAATCTCATGTCTTGTAATATTTACCACTATGCCTGTTACATTTATTTTTTTCTGTATTAGAAATGTTCTTTCACTTTCAACCCAAGTCAACCTGCATGATATCCAAAATGAGGCATTCTGTTTTAGCATGTGAGTCAGAAAACACAAACAGTGTCTCTCTGGTCGTATAAGCACAAAACTAATACTTTAAATAAGCAATATTTTTCATTCTTTCATGATATTCAAAATCTGCTGCCTGCAACAGGCTCCTCTTCCTGTCAGATGTCAGGACTGGACCAGAATTATGTGGGCTCCATTGCCCACTGCTTTCAGCCACCAGCTTGTCATAGGATCTTACATAATGTTGGAAAATTGCCTTCCAAAGGAAAACAATATGTTTTAATATAGTTTTGAAACTCATGCCCCTTTCTGGCAAACTTAAAACATTCCATGCCTCCCATGACTTCCTCCAATCATTTTTCATGATTCATAATGACTAAAACAAATAAACCTTTTTATTATAGGACAGTATACAGTGATAGCTTGGTTTAAGTAATTAATTCATTCTCCAGGCTGTTTTGTATTGCAAAAAAATCATAAACTGAAATGCAGTTTCCCATAGGAATTCACTGAAAACCAAGTAATGTATTCCATAGGTCAGAAAAAAAGGCAAACCGGGGCATTCCATTTAAAAATGTTCTTAAACTGAGGCATCCCCATTCTTTTTGTCATACGAACATCACACACCAACATTTAATGCCTTACGAAAAATGTAAACGAGTCTCTCTGGGAGTTGAGTCATGGCTACTGGACTTCTTTTTTGAGAGATAGAAACGTTTCGCTGTTCATCCAAACAGCTTCATCGGTCTGAATGCAGCTGGTGCAAACCCTGACTCTTATAGGCAGCTTTGACCTCTAGTCACCCTGGCCTCAATTAGGCTCATCAGATGAACTAAATAGGCTCGTTAGAGAGACAATGGTATCCTTAGCCTTGAGGTGAACCATGGCTTAAGGTGCTGAAACCTATCAAGAAAGGGTCGTTAATGGTCGTTAGCTATGGCCTTGGTGGTAAAGGCTTTTTGATTTGTCTTGGTAGTGTGGAAAGCACAGCTTGATAAGTAGCAGATAAACTATGCCGGAGGCCACCACCTCTGTTGAGGGAGGGATTTTCAATGCTCACATGAATGGCCTCCCTTACTCCTCTTTCAAACCACCTCTCTTCTTTGTCTAATATGTGTACATCCTCATCTTTGAAAGAGTGCCCTTTCTCCTTCAAATGGAGGTGTACTGCTGATTCTGGACCTGAGCTGTTACCCCTCCTATGTTGGGCCATCCTTCTGTTTAATGGCTGTTTGGTTTCCCCAATGTAGAGGTCTGAACACTCCTCACTGCATTGGACCGCATATACTATATTGCTCCTTTTATGGTTGGGTACCGGATCCTTTGGGTGGACAAGTCTCTGCCTTAGTGTGTTTGTGGGTTTGAAATAAACAGGGATGTGGTGTTTGCCAAAAATCCTTTTAAGCTTCTCTGACACTCCAGCCATGTAAGGAATGACCAGGTTCTTCCGCTGGGTCTGGGTCTCAGACTGATCTCTTGTTCTTCTGGGATGGCCCACTGCTTTGTTGAAGGCCCACTTTGGATATCCACAGGCCTTAAGTGCTGTCTTCAGGTGCCTGTCTTCCTTCTTCTTGGCTTCTGTGGAGGTGGGGATGCTCTCTGCTCTGTGGCTTAGGGTCCTGATGACTCCTAGTTTGTGCTGTAATGGATGGTGGGAGTCGAACAGTAAGTATTGATCTGTGTGGGTGGGTTTCCTGTAAACTTCTACTTCCAGGCCACGGTCAGGTCTGATGATGACTGCACAATCCAGGAAAGCCAGCCTGTTGTCTTGGGTGTCTTCTCTAGTGAACCTAATATTAGGGTCCACTGCATTGATGTGGTCTGTAAAGGCCTGTACTTCCCGAGTCTTGATTTTCACCCAGGTAACATCTACATACCTGAACCAGTGAGATGGTGTTGTCCCTGGGAAGGTGTTGAGTGCCTTCTTCTCCACTTCTTCCATGTATAGGTTTGCAACAATTGGTGACACTGGAGAACCCATGGCACAACCATGCTTCTGTAGAAGTCCCCTCTGTACATGAAATATGTGGTATTCAGACACAGGTCCAGGAGCAGGCATATCTGGTCTGGGTTGAGTCGGCATCTGGAGGTGAGGGTGCTGTCTTCTCTTAATCTTCTCTTTACCATTATTAGCGCATCAGTGGTGGGTATGCTGGTAAAGAGTGATGTAACATCAAAGGATACCATGGTTTCCTCTGTATCGAGTTTGAGCTCCCTGACTTTAGAAACAAACTCTTCTACAGACAGAAGCATGGTTGTGCCATGGGTTCTCCAGTGTCACCAATTGTTGCAAACCTATACATGGAAGAAGTGGAGAAGAAGGCACTCAACACCTTCCCAGGGACAACACCATCTCACTGGTTCAGGTATGTAGATGATACCTGGGTGAAAATCAAGACTCGGGAAGTACAGGCCTTTACAGACCACATCAATGCAGTGGACCCTAATATTAGGTTCACTAGAGAAGACACCCAAGACAACAGGCTGGCTTTCCTGGATTGTGCAGTCATCATCAGACCTGACCGTGGCCTGGAAGTAGAAGTTTACAGGAAACCCACCCACACAGATCAATACTTACTGTTCGACTCCCACCATCCATTACAGCACAAACTAGGAGTCATCAGGACCCTAAGCCACAGAGCAGAGAGCATCCCCACCTCCACAGAAGCCAAGAAGAAGGAAGACAGGCACCTGAAGACAGCACTTAAGGCCTGTGGATATCCAAAGTGGGCCTTCAACAAAGCAGTGGGCCATCCCAGAAGAACAAGGGATCAGTCTGAGACCCAGACCCAGCGGAAGAACCTGGTCATTCCTTACATGGCTGGAGTGTCAGAGAAGCTTAAAAGGATTTTTGGCAAACACCACATCCCTGTTTATTTCAAACCCACAAACACACTAAGGCAGAGACTTGTCCACCCAAAGGATCCGGTACCCAACCATAAAAGGAGCAATATAGTATATGCGGTCCAATGCAGTGAGGAGTGTTCAGACCTCTACATTGGGGAAACCAAACAGCCATTAAACAGAAGGATGGCCCAACATAGGAGGGGTAACAGCTCAGGTCCAGAATCAGCAGTACACCTCCATTTGAAGGAGAAAGGGCACTCTTTCAAAGATGAGGATGTACACATATTAGACAAAGAAGAGAGGTGGTTTGAAAGAGGAGTAAGGGAGGCCATTCATGTGAGCATTGAAAATCCCTCCCTCAACAGAGGTGGTGGCCTCCGGCATAGTTTATCTGCTACTTATCAAGCTGTGCTTTCCACACTACCAAGACAAATCAAAAAGCCTTTACCACCAAGGCCATAGCTAACGACCATTAACGACCCTTTCTTGATAGGTTTCAGCACCTTAAGCCATGGTTCACCTCAAGGCTAAGGATACCATTGTCTCTCTAACGAGCCTATTTAGTTCATCTGATGAGCCTAATTGAGGCCAGGGTGACTAGAGGTCAAAGCTGCCTATAAGAGTCAGGGTTTGCACCAGCTGCATTCAGACCGATGAAGCTGTTTGGATGAACAGCGAAACGTTTCTATCTCTCAAAAAAGAAGTCCAGTAGCCATGACTCAACTCCCAGATAAACGCACCTGGATGACTGAGAATCTTCACAGATGTAAACGAGTCATTCTATTAAAAAAATTTCTTAAACTGAGGAATCCCCTTTTCATAATTCCTTTCCTTAAACAATTTTTTAACCAAGGTATTCTTAAACTGAGGTACCACTGCATTTATTTTGATCCATCTGGTTCTGGTTCAGTTTCACTTTCACTTATGTACAAATAAGATGCATCTGATAAGATGGGCTACAGCCAAAACCTTATTGCAAAAGTCTGTAAGTCTACAAAGAAACACTCCAGTTGTTAGTCAATGCTAATGTATATGCATTGAATCATTAGAAAATTGGCAAATGAACTTGTATGCAAACTCCATTAATTTAGTTGGTCAGCTCTGGCTGGACACTGACAATTGGATTTAAGCCTTTATTGCTTTTTCATAGAATTCTAGGTATTCAGGCCAGTTTTACTGATAGGTCTCTCTAATGCTTCTTATTCAATGTATCCACCACCAAGAATTTTGGTGGTGGTCAATTAACTTGCAATAGGAAAACTGACATGTCCATTATGGCTAGTAGAAAGATTGATAGCTATACATCTCCTTGATTTTTTTATTTATATGTCTGTCTCCCTTTCCTTCCATGTATTCTACTTCTTACTGTCCCTAAGAGATGTTTCCCTCTCATTTATAGGAACCTATGAAAATTATCAATGCATGTGTTTCTATATTATATCATATACAAAGGTATTCACAGAGGTCATGGCAGGAAGTACAGTCTAATAGTGAGGAAGTAAACAACATAGAGTGTTCAGATATACTACAAGCTTCAGCAGATTATTGTGTAATTAGGCTTAGTAGATCTAAAAGTAATTACTACATAAGAGCCAGTGTGGTTTAGAGGACTGAATTAATCATGGATTTATCTAGTAATGATATGGTATCATGTAAATAATTTGACATTACATTGTAATTATAATCTTAAAAATAAAAATGAAGGAATGAACCTTAGCCTAAGAGAAAGAAAATATGACCTACAATGCCGAGAAGAAGAGAACAGTGGTATTCTTATTTGCAGCTCCGTGTTTTGTTTGAACATAGTGAGGAACAGGCAAGCAAAGATCAGAACATGAGTAACAAGTGTTGTCTGTTGGCCCTGTCCCCTGAAAAATTCTATCATAACAAAGAGATATATGTAATATTACCCATTAGTAAGACATGTTACATAGATAAGGCACCAGTTAATATTGTGCATCATCCCAGAATACTGAACATGCATGTTAAAGCAAGATAAGAAGGAACCTTTTGCTATCTGGAGTGGTATTAAATGAGGGTATGGTCTCATTTAATAAAAGTAAAGGTAGAAAAGGTGATGGAGACATTAGAGCCATGGATTCTGTCTTACACATAAGCAAAGGTGTTTTAGACAGAAATATAACGAGTGGACAACAGTAATTAATGGATATTCGGTTTTAATAATTTAGAGAACAAATGCAGAAGCTTACACACATTAACATACAGTTTAATCAGCTATAATGTTTGAGAGCAATTTCAAATAAACCATTTAAAGTGTCTAAGTTATTATTATCTATTCTCTGTTATTAAATGGTAATAATTATCTAATAATGCTTAAATATAGCATTAAAATAACTTGGCACATCCAGTTAGAAGGCCACCAGCTACCAAAAAAAGTCCTTGCTTTCTGATGGAAGGAAAACAGGGAGGAGGTCAACCTAGCCTTCCTTAGCATTATGCAAATTTCATACAGATATAAAATACAGATGATACATATAACAACTAAACTGAAAACATCACATTTACAGGACGTAAATTAGTATTCATCCCCCACCTCATTTTGGCAGTACTACTTTCAATGAACTATACGATTGTGACTACTGAACACTTTTGTAACGCAGAAGATAAACTACACATTTGTAATAAAAGATTTACAAGTTCAAACTGAAATATTTATCTCACATGCTAAGATTTTACATCCTTCATTTCCCCTGCTATACTGTATATCAAAGCTGTATGTACAAAAGCACATTTTCAGTGATCAATAACTATATTGAGTGTCCCAAGGTCTATGGAGAGAATGTTTGAGGTCACTTTTCTAACAAGTATACATTAATAGAAAGCACATCTTTGAACCCTGTGGGTGGCATTGTCCTTCTCTCTCTCTCTCTCTCTCTCTCTCTCTCTCTCTCTCTCTCTCTCTCTCTCACACACACACACACACACACACACACACACACACACACACACACACACACACACACACACACACACACAAATTAACAATAGTCATACATGGGATGCTTTCATCCAACCTCATGCCAGTAGGGGCTGCTTTGTCTACCTGACCTGGTTGGGGGGGGGGAGATATGTTTGACTAGTGGTCACATGGTCCGGAATGGACCAAGGCCAGTCTGGGATAGTGGGTCACAGGTTTTGGCTATTGGCCGAGAGCATGTAAGGTCTCAACGCTAAACAAACAGCCTCTTTGATCATCAGCCGTCTACCCACCCCCTTCCCGGTAAGAGAATGAGATTAGCTGGTTGTGGAAGTGGGGTGGGAATTTTTGGTTGCCACTCTGATTGGATGTGAGTGGCAGTGCATTTTCGTCCATCCCATTATCTTGTGCGCAATGAAGGTTATTTATATATCTGGTCACAATTAGTGGTCAGTGCAAGTGGCAAAATGACGTCAGGTTAACAGTAGTGAAATATTACCTATCAGATCGGCAACCCTCAATGATAATTTTTGTTGTTGTTCAGTCGTTCAGTCGTGTCCGACTCTTCGTGACCGCATGGACCAGAGCTCGCCAGGCCTTCCTATCTTCCACTGCCTCCCGGAGTTTGGTCAAATCCATATTGGTTGCGTCGATAATTAGGATAGTAGATATGACAGACCAGGATGATTAATAACACACCAAAGTGACTAATGAGGACTACCTGGACGATTAAACTCAAAGTTTAAGTTCAAGTTCAAGGACAAGCAGGAGGAGCTGCCAGGGCCCTCCCAACAATAACTATGTGGACACCATGTAGCCATTTGCACTTTCAGGCCCCTTTGTGGGAGAAAAGAGCACCAGTGGCAGACTGAATTTAAGACAATAAATTGTGGCCCAATTTAATCCCACAAACATATATTGACTCTTTATATCTGGGATGGGTGGACAAGGAGTAACAGGTTGGGGCCTCTCTAGCATGGCAGAAGAGGAATTTTAATCCTTTCCTCCGAAACCATCTGCCACATGAACATTCCCATCTCTTGCAACTATTATGAGTTTGTATTAGCAGCTTCATGTGCAAAAAGCAGCTTCAGTGGTAAATACCCGAACAAAGAGGTTCAGTCACCCCATGGCTGATTGAGAATGAATAAGTCTGCCTTTAGGTTAGTTGGTTCAGAGACAGGAAACCCAGTGCAGTAACAGGATTCAAGGACACGTGTTTACCAAAAGATTGCACTTACTCCTTGGGAAATTAGCTCTGAATGTTGGATAACCTTTCAAGTCAGTGTTTATCAGGTGGAATTGGTAGGAATAGCAACAAAAACTCTCCGAGTATAATTGGAGGGGCTTGAGTTAAATCAAATGAGTGTGTGTCTGTCTCTCTGTTGAAATAAATGGAAAAATTTATCTGTCTGACCAAAGGATTTGGGGAAAATGTGGGAATAAATATAAAAGACAATGGCCTGAATTTTATTGGACACTGGTGGAATATAAAGCCCCATCAGTGTACTGTGGATTCCCTGCTTTCATATGTGTTCTCTTTACACAAGATAAAACTGTCATTATGAATACTGGGCTACTGTTTCTGTGCATAGACATTTAGATATAGATATGTATGTAAACATAGACACTTAAAAGTTTGTGTTTACATACACACACATATACAGCTTGCTTGTCAATTTCAACAGTTTGAAACTGAATCTTGTAAGACATACAGCCTTGTCCATATCAGGTTTTCACCTGCCCATCTATAAAGCAAAGTAGTCTGCTTTATAAGAACATAAGAAGAGCCATGCTGGATCAGGCCAAAGGCCCATCTAGTCCAGCTTCCTGTATCTCACAGCGGCCCCACCAGATGCGTTTGGGAGCGCATGAGACTAGATATCTCTCTCCAGATACTACTCCCCTGCATCTGGCCCTTGAAGTACCCTGGTTTTAAGCCTCGGGATTACACATCTCCATCATGGTTTGTAACCTGTGATGAAGTTTTTCACCAGGAATCTGTCCAATCCCCTTTTAAAGGCATCCAGGCCAGATGCCATCACCACATCCTGTGGCAGGGAGTTCCATAGACTAACAACGCGCTGGGTGAAAAAATATTTTCTTTTGTCAGTTCTTACTCTCCCAGCCCTCAATTTGAGTGTATGTCCCCTAGTTCTGGTATTTTGGGAGAGAGAGAAGAGCTTCCCTCTATCCACTTTACTCATGCCCTGCATTATTTTATATGTCTCAATCATATCCCCCCTCAGGTGCCTTTTTTCCAGACTAAAGAGGCCCAAATGTTTTAGCCTTTCCTCATAAGGGAGGTGCCCCAGCCCAGTAAGCATTTTAGTCGCTCTCTTCTGCACCTTTTCCAGTTCCACTATGTCTTTCTTGAGATGCGGTGACCAGAATTGTACACAATACTCCAGGTGCGGTTTTACTATTGTTTTGTATAATGGCATTATAATGTTGGCTGTTTTACTTTCAATCCCCTTTTTGATAATCCCTAGCATGGAATTGGCCTTCTTCACTGCTGCCACACATTGGGGAGACACCTTCATGGAGCTGTCCACCAACACACCAAGATCTCTTTCCCGATCCGTCACGGATAGCTCAGAGCCCATGAGTTGATAGATAAAGTTTGGATTTTTTGCCCCAATATGCATTACTTTACATTTGGCTACATTAAAACGCATTTGCCATTTCTCAGCCCATTCCCCCAGTTTGGAGAGATCCTTCTGGAGCTCTTCACAATCTTCTCTGGTTTTTACCACACGGAAAAGTTTTGTGTCATCTGCAAACTTGGCCACCTCACTGTTTATCCCTGTCTCCCGGTCATTTATGAACAGATTGAAAAGCACCGGTCCCAGGACAGAGCCCTGAGGCACACCACTTTTCACTTCTCTCCATTGTGAAAATTTCCCATTGACGCCTACTCTTTGTTTCCTGGATCTCAACCAGTTCTCAATCCATAAGAGGACCTGCCCTCTTATCCCCTGACTGTGCAATTTTCTCAGCAGCCTTTGGTGAGGGACTGTGTCAAAAGCCTTTTGAAAATCCAGATAGACTATATCCACCGGTCACCCAAATCCACATGCCTGTTGACCTTTTCAAAAAATTCTAAACGATTTGTCAGACAAGATTTACCCTTACAGAAGCCATGCTGATTTTCTCTCAGCAAGGTTTGTTCTTCTATGTGTTTTAAGATTTTCTCTTGGATGAGGCTTTCCACCATCTTCCCTGGGACAGATGTAAGGCTAACTGGCCTGTAGTTTCCTGGGTCCCCCTCCTTCCTTTTTTAAAAATTGGTGTGACATCTGCTATCCTCCAGTCCCCCGGCACTGTGGCCGTTTTAAGAGACAAGTTGCATATTACCGTTAAGAGATCTGCAATTTCATTTCTCAGTTCCCTAATAACCCTTGGGTGGATGCCATCTGGGCCCGGGGACTTGTTAATTTTCAATTGATCAATTAGTCCTAAAACATCCTCTCTTTTAACCTGTATTTGGTTTAATTCTTTAGTCAAGAGGGGTGGTTCAGGCAGCGGAATCTGCTCGAGGTCTTCTGTCGTGAAGACAGATGCAAAGAACTCATTTAATTTCTCTGCAATTTCCAAGTCCTCCTTAACCTCCCCTTTTCCTCCCTCACCATCCAGAGGGCCAACTGGTTCTCTGGCAGGTTTTCTACTTCTAACATATTTAAAGAAGCTTTTATTATTATCCTTTATATTGCTAGCCATGCGTTCCTCAAAATCTTTCTTTGCCTCCCTTATCATCTTCTTACATTTCTTTTGCCAGAGTTTGTGTTCCTTTTTATTTTCCTCATTTGGGGAGGATTTCCATTTACAGAAAGACCTCTCCTTGCGCTTTAGAGCCTCTCTAACTCCACTCGTTAACCATGTCGGTGTCCTCTTGGACTTAAATGAGCTCTTCTTTCTTTGTGGTATGCACTTGTGCTGGGCCTCTAGTATCGTTGTTTTAAACAGGCTACATGCACTCTTAAGAGACTGGATTCTTCTAACCGTCCCCTTCAATTTCTCTCTAACTAGTTTCCTCATCTGAGGGAAGTTTGCCCTTCGAAAATCAAGGGTTTTTATGTCTGATTTGGTTGACACTCTTCCTCCAACATGCATGGCAAAGGAAATTGCAGCATGGTCACTGTTCCCCAGAGGCTCAGTGACATTCACATCCCTGACCAGGTCCTGAGTATCACACAATATTAGATCCAGAGTTGCCTGTTCTCGGGTGGGCTCCATGACAAGTTGCTCTAAGGCACAAGCATTCAGCAAGTCAAGAAACCCAGTTTTTCTTTCTTGCCCAGAGCTTGCATTGGCCCAGTCAATGTGGGGATAATTGAAGTCCCCCATGATTACGATCCTATCCCTCTTAGCCACCTCCATGATTTCTCTCCTCATTTCAAGGTCCCCCTCAAGTTTTTGATCTGGTGGACGATAGAATACCCCAACTATCACATCACTCCTTGGACCTGGTAGTTTAACCCACAGTGATTCTATGGTACAATAAGACCCTCTGTCAATCTCCATTCTGCTGGATTTTATCCCTTCTTTAACATAGATGGCCACTCCTCCTCCAACCCGCCCCTCTCTATTCCTTCTATAGAGTTTATAGCCTGGGATTGCTGTATCCCACTGGTTCTCCACATTCCACCAGGTTTCTGTTATGGCTATTATATCTATGTTGTCCCTAGCTGCCAAATGTTCAGGTTCTCCCATCTTTGCTCGGAGGCTTCGAGCATTGGTGTAGAAGCACCTGTACAGTGGGTCCCGCAACAACATCTGCTGCCTTGTTCTTTTCCCCCCTTTTATTTTCAGTAGACAAACTATCACATTCTATTATTCTCCCAGTGCTAATACCTGCTATGTCATCTCTATGTGATTCTCTACCCTCTCCAACCTCATTCCCCAAGGATGAGGTGTTCCGAACCGGATGCCACTCAGCTCCTGTCAGCTTTCCCCCAGTTATCAGTTTAAAAGCTGCTCTGCAGCCTTTTTGAGGTTGAGTGCCAGCAATCTGGTCCCATCATGGTTCAAGTGCAACCCATCCCTCCTGAACAGGTTTGGCTTGTCCCAAAATGTTCTCCAGTTCCTGACAAATCTAAAGCCCTCCTCTCGACACCATTGCCTCATCCACGCATTGAGGCTTCTGAGTTCTGCCTGGCTGGCAGGTCCTGCACGGGGAACAGGTAGTACTTCTGGAAATGCTACCTTGGAAGTCTGGGACTTCAATCTTCTACCTAACAACCTGAATTTGGCTTCCAAGACTGACCGCTTGGCCTTCCCGACATCATTGGTACCAACGTGTACCATGACCACTGGCTCCTTCCCAGTTCTCTCTAACAAGCTATCTAGATTTCTCGTGATGTCTGCAACCTTTGCACCTGGCAGGCAAGTGACCATACGATTATCATGCTCATCACAAATCCATCCCTCTGTATTTCTAATTATAGAATCCCCTAGTACAAGGAGCTTCTCTCCTGCAGCCTGTTCATCTACATGTACCTGATCCTGTATCTCATCAATTGTGCTGAGGGAGAGATCCTCAGGTGGAACCAGTTGTTCCTTTGTGCAAGCCTCATGAGGTGTGCTGAGGGAAAGAGCCTCAAATTGATTGTGCAATATGAGACTCTCTGAGTGATCCCTTGGCCTTCTACTCCTTTGAGTCACATTCCTCCACACATCTACCTCCTGAGTTGGGGAAGTGACTTCATCCTCAGAAGTGTGCCCTGTCTCTTCTTGGACCTGGATAGTCTGTTCTGCTCTGTCCAAGAACAGCTCAAGCTCCTTAATATGTTGCTGGTCCAATATGTGGGCCTCTAGCTGCTGGACCTTCTCTTCCAATAGTGCAACCAGCTTACACTTGCAGCAAGTGTAGTTCTCTGTGAGTTTTGTCAAGATGACAAACATGGCACAAGTGTTACAGGTAACTACAGCTGCTCCCCCAGATGCCATTCTAATGAGTGCAGTATTCTGGGCCTTGAAAATTTTTACAGTTTTACTAGCTACTAATCTAGAAATAATAATCTACTACAATTTTCTTCCTTTTATGTTAAAATGGAATCTCATTTTATTTAGGCTTAGTCTGGCACCACTCCCTGCTTCCTGGCCATTTCCTTTGTTTGGCTTATATACGACTTCATGTAGTCTCTGGGCGGTTTACAGTTTAATTACAGTATTCAGGCTATGCATCCCCCCCCCGCAAGCAGGGTACTCATTTTACTGACCTCAGAAGGATGGAAGGCTGAGTCAACCATGAGCCTGCTATCTGGGATTGAACCCCAGGTTGTGAGCACAGTTTTACCTGCAGTACAGGCATTTGACCACTGTGCCACGAGGCTCATAACTATACTTTTTCTGCTGTTGTCACACTCACTATACATCTCCCCTGCTTTTCGTCTTTGCTGGTATCACAACAAGAAGGCTGCCTTTTTAAGGAGTTGGAGATGGAAGGGAGAACTTGGTGACAGTGTGCACTTTCTTATACCATTTAGTTCTTTCTTATAGCCTTTTTATATTCACCAGGGATAGTTTATTTCTCCCGAGTCCTGATTAAATTCAAAAGAGTAACATGTTTAAGGGGGTTATTATTATGTGTTGTTATTGAGAAGGGCAAAGGATCATGTATAAGATAGGAAGTGCCACTCAGTTGTTTGGCTCACCATTATTGCAGAACAACCTGATGCAAATCCAGGAATCATAGATACTTCTTAGCTATTTGTGATAAACACAGGCATTTCCTCACTCTTTGTTATGACACTCACTGACTACTCCAAACTACTTTCCAAACAGGGCCAAGTCTTCTATCCCAGAGTGCACTTCAACTCAATTCCAAACCTGACGGGTCCTTCCAGTATTCATCTAGCTACCATAGCAACCAGACCCTTGTCCTTGGTGAAACGGCAACATCACAGCTCCCAACCCGCAGCAATCAAGCCAGAGCTGCTATCCAGAACTACAGCCAGGTATGTTTTAAGGAGTACTTTTATTTGTTTATATATAACTTGAAGAGTGCCGTTTTGAGGGGTGTTAGAGTTGTCAGTTTACAGCTGCAGGCATTGACTTGCTGATAGAAGGATACAACTTGACTTGCATTCTTTGCTTTTATATTTTTGTGAATTAGTACTGCATAGTTAATAGAAACAAGCCAATATTAGAAGAACCGTACAACAAAACACATGGCATACCCATAGTTTAGAATCTGATTATTGCTGTTTAATATGACTGTGAGTGATATGGAACTCTAAATTTTGTGCATATTTTAATGCACTTACCTAGCACAATGAGGAACATGTACATCTCGCAGATAATTTACACCTGTGGAAATTTCTTATGAAGAGCACCACACTATCTTGGTGTGTTCATAAAACTGATCCCAGCACAGCAGATATGTGATTTTTCATGGGAGACACAAAATAATTGTATATTACATATTTGTGCTTTCCATAGCTCACTTAATCCCATGTTATTATATTCAAAAGCAGTGCACATTATATTTTGATTCTGAATCACTGTTTCAAATTACATGCAGTTTCCCTCTTTCTGTAGATGTGATTCACATCCTTTGCTGTCTTTTCCATCTTTTCACTGATTTGATTAAAATATTCTCAAGTCTTCTGCCTTGTTCTTTACCCTTCAGTGTAAAACAGCAAAACCGGGGTGGGGATGGGGGAGACCACCAATATTCCTGTCATTTCAATGCTCACTTGTATTTATCCTTTTGTTTTGAAAGTCAGAGTAGCCTGCTGAGGTTGTAATCACTTAGAGAGCTTGAAAATATAGTAGTGAACGTTTCCATGCTGATAAATATATCCTAGTCTTGACTGACACAACGTTCAGTGACAAATTTTATATTTTTTAAATACACCCCACTCTTCACTTTTGAGGAACCATCCACACATGCAAGTGTATTTTGGTTATGTTGTTTTCCCTCAGTCCAAAAATGAATGAGACTTACACTGAGCTCCAGACAGGGCTTAATAGTTACTCTTTTTGGTTTTATACCACTAGTCAATGCAACAAAAGTAGCTTCTCATCTCTGACTTCAAGATATATTTGACTGACGTCTTTTATCTCTACTTCCACTCTCTTGTACTTTGTGGACTTTGATTGCCAATCTTTTTGTTTGTTTGTTTTCTTCACTTTTATAATTCTTAAGAGTTGGTCTTAATGTAAGTTTATTTAACTTTGTCATGCACTTTTGAAGAATCCTACTGGATTGTGTCCAGTATATAGTCAGTGGTACTTATACCTTGGATCAACACTCGGGATATAACAAAATTTGGTTGTCCTCTATAAAGACAGCTGCACAAGTGGAAGCACTCTTTCTTAGACTGTCATGCAGCTAGTCTTCCCCCAATTATTCAATCTGTTGCAAGACTGGGCATATCATGGACATTGTGGACCATGCATAAAACACTTCTGCATATTCCCTTAGGTATGCAGAATATAGGCTATATTGCTTTTGTAAATGTGCATGTTTTCTTCCTCTGAAATGTTGCATAGGCTGTACAAAAACATGAATTTCTGGAGTGTCATATATTTGTTCTCATCTTGAGGCTTGCCAAGAGTGAAAAGTCTGCCTGGCACTCTCAAATCCAACAAAATTCTTTTTTACACTGAGTATTCAGGCAAATAAGACCACAACTGTGACTCCCGCTTGTCATAACTCTTTGAGAAAAGAACTTTCCAAAATATAGATTAATAAATATAAAACTGTTTAACAGTATTTGCATAGGAATACAATGGTAGGCTTTGTTCAAAGAACTGATGCCCTTTTAACTTATAAAGACAACGCTTCTTGCAAGACTCAGTCCAAACGGTGCTATACAGCTGTGGCAATATAAAGGATATAGCCAAAGATACAGTATACCTGTATACAGTATCCATCTATGTAAATATACATGCCCCACAACTGATAAGTAAAACACAACATAAAGCTCAAAACATAGTATTAGTTACAGTGGATTCTTCCATCCTAGATTTCAACTGAGCAGAATTAGCTATGCATTTATCAATGCTGCATCGTTCCTTGTTAGAGACGTTCTGTTATTGAAGTGAAGTCAGTTGAACAGGAAAGTATTGTAAGTCTTGAACAATGTGTGGAACTCATACATTTAAAACGCTTTGTAAGAAGACAGGATAAGCCTTGTGTAATCAAGCCAAAGGCTCGTCTATTTTAGTATTGTGTTTCATACAGTGGTCAGCCAACTGCTTCCAGCAAGCTCATAAAGGGAGAATGAAGGCAATACTTCATTATTCCATAAGAGCCACTGTTTGGTAACATGGAGGTTGCATGTAGCTATTTGAGCTAGTGGCTACCCTTCATAGATGTGTGCAATCCCTATCAAAAGCCATGTATGTGGCTATTTCACATCTTGTGCAATAAATCTTGGCATGATTCTGTCTTTCACTGATGAATTTCATCAGTTGATCTGAATTCTGATAATATATATCTTAAGTCTGAAAGTAGGATTTTGTGTTTCCATAGGTATTATATTACACTTATTTACATTATTTGTTGTTCTCGTGCCCAATGATGTGCTTTGGAGAGATTTTTTTTATATCCTCACTCTCTGCTTTGGTTTATGCTGTCCTAAATAAGTGAGTATCATCCCCAGATGTGGTCATTGGACTGTCGTTCACTCATATGTCCAGATGCTTTATAGAAAAATGATATACTATTGTTTCCAGTGTAGAGCTTTTGTCGCCCCCTAAATACTTAGTTTCTTCCACCCTGAAAATTGCTGAATGCTTCCCATCGTTGAACTGATTACATAACCATTAAAGGATCCAGTAAGAAAAGATTTGAAGAACCCATACCCAAACAAGTTGATAGTCTTGAATATAATCATGCTTAGAAGATCCATCTTTAATCATACTTTGGCTGGCTGACCTCTAACATCAGACTCCCCAACCCATCTACTTCTTAAACTTGATACATTGGCTGTTTTCTAAACCTTTGCTAGCGAGCTATTGTCTACCCCAGGGCTGTCCAACTTTGAACAGGCCAGGGTCTACTTTTTCTGGCCCAAAGTGCCTGAGGGCTACTACACTAAAACCTCTACTTACGAATTTTATCCATTCCTTCCAAGCACATGGTCATTAGTAAAAAAAAATTGTAAGTAGAGCAGCGGTTTCCCATAGGAATGTATTGAAAATCAATTATTCCATTATGGAGGGAATTGTCCAGGTGGGAAGAAGAAGGGAGATGTCACTGCACAAAGGAGATGGGCACACCTGCAACCCCACCTCTCACCCCTCTCCTCCCTCTCCTCTCCAATCTACACCAATGACTCAGCTGGTCACAAGACAGTGGCACACCAATCATCTGGCTGGTTGGGGGAACAGGGGACTGACCAAGAACTTTGCTGGGCCAGTGGTGGTCCTTGGGATGGGGGAGGGAAGGGTAGATAACTTATCCCCTCACTTTTTTTTATTGAAGGCCAGAGGGCTACTTTTGAACCCTTCGCGGGCTACCGGTAGCCCATGGTCTACCTGTTCGGCAGGCCTGGTCTACCCTATATTATAAGATCTCAAGGTGGAATACAAGAATAAACTTAATCCCCAAAAGCTTTGGTGAATAATCACCAAACTTGATGCCAACATACAGTTAGTGTATGAACCAGTCAAGCCTCCAGCCATTGTATAACTGAGGTGTTACGTCCAACCAAAACATTTTAGTATACAGTGGTACGCCTACTTATGAGTGGCTCTACTTATGAGCAGTTTGACTTATGAACTCTGCTCTCCGCTCCATAGGACAGCTGACCTTGACAGGTCTGACCTGTCAAAGTCACTTATCCGTGCAGAGCGGAGAGCAGCATTCACTGCCCATCGCCACCTCGTCCTTCTTAGTTGCTTCGATCTCTGCAAAAGACATGGAAGCAACCAAAAAGAAGGATAAGGTGGCCATCACACCTCCCTTCCACACCGCCCAGGCAGGGTGAACATGCACCGATCGGGTGCATGCTGGCATGGCTCAGGTAAGTGGAAGGGAGGTGCATGCGTGCTCGTGTGGCTCGCCCCTTATACCCGCCAGAGCCAGGGTGGCTAGGGGCTTCAGCCACGTGTGCGGCCTATAGCGTGGGAGGCCGGGGAGCAGGGTGCACCAGTGCCCCACTAGGTTCGTGTCCCAGGCAGCCCCCGGATGAGCACGAGGGAACAGACCATCTCATCACCGAGGCAGCACCATTGTGCTCACACCTTCGGCAGCCTTTGTTGGGCTTGCCATGGCCTGCCTCCAGCAGGCTCATTCCTCCCTCCCAGCGCTGCTCGACTGGGCCTGCGTAGCCTCCTGCTCGGCCGGGGGCCGGCTGGGCCATGAAGGTCTACTCGAGCTTTGATGCAGGAGAGGTGGCAAGGTAAGCCCAAGTCCCATCTCCATAGGATCACCAACCACCCCAGCCTAGGGTCACTGGGATGATCGGAGGGGGTTGGGTTTTCCACCGCTGGAAGGATTCCCCTTCCTCCACCAGTTCTCCGTGCAGCAAACCACCGCTATTGTCTGGGCCCTAGGGACAGCTGTTTGGTTCAAAGAGGGTGAGGGGTGGGTCGAGGCCTGTCAGCATGCACCCGATCAGTGCTTGTAGGCACGGCTTGGGTGGGTAGAAGGCTGCATGTTCATCCTTCCCATAGGAGGGCATTGAAATCTGTTCCCTCTAGAATGAATTGATTGATTTTCAATGCATTCCTATAAGAAACCACTGCTCTACTTACGACTTTGTCTACTTATGAGCATGCACTCAGAACAGATTAAATTCGTAAGTAGAGGTAGCACTGTAGTTAGAAGCAAAATTAGGTTATTTGGATAACAAAAGCAAAATGAAGGAAACCATTGCTGCCAACAATTAATGAAGGCAAATATATACAGTTGTGCACTTTGCATTTTGATCCACCTGCATAAATAGCAAAAGCAAAAGCAAAGCATGTTGCTTATATACCACCCCATCGCACTTAAAGCATTCTCTGAGTGATTTATAATTTAATTATGTAGGCTACACATTGACTTCACTCCCTCAAGTTTACTGACCTCAGAAGGATGGAAGGTTCACACCATCTACAAGGGACTCATGAGCAGAGTTTTGACTACAGTACAGCAGTTTAACCACTGTTCCACAAGGCTCCAATACATCATAGGTGGATATATTATTAAGTACACATGGGATATAATTTTGTTGCCACTTTATAGTTTTGTAAAATAAATTGTGTAAGACTCAAAGCAAATTGATGCACGTTTATGAGGTGCTGATTGCATTCATAGGTAAACACCCAATTAGGGATGGGCACCTTACAAATAACATCACACAGTTTTGTTGTTTTGTAATGTTTCAAACCATTTCAAAATGAAACAAAATGCCAGACAGCATGTTGTCCCAAACCAGCCCCTGCCCACCCCCAACCTGTCAAAAAGCCTCAGCTGTGTAGCGGGGCGGCAAGGGTGAATGGAGCAAGCAGCAAGAATGCTGCTTGCTCCATTCTGCCTTGCTGTCTGCCTCCCAGCTGGGTTTGACAGGTCAGAACGATTGGGAATCTGCTGCCACCCAGGTGGGTGTTTTTGACAGGTGGGGCTGTCCCACTGGGAACAGTCTGACCTGTCAAAAAACCTCACCTGGGTGGCGCCAGCTTCCGAATCGTTTCCTTACTCATTTCGTTTTGTTACTAAAATTCAATAAAAAGTCATTTAGTAATGAAACAAAATGAAAAACAATAACATAACAAAACAAAATGAAACATTAATTTCCGTTTTGTGCCCATCTCTGCACCCAATCATATGACTGGGTTCCTGCTAAGGAATGCAACCAGCACCTTAATAAGCAACAATTTGCGAACAAGACTCAGACAATTTTTGTTATACATCATTTCCAGGGCAAGAGTCGTGCACAGCTCTCTATCCATTTTACATGGCTCCCTCTTTGCTTTTTTTCAATTACAGAAAACATTTCTGCTGCATAAAGAATAGTAGTTATAAATATTTCCTTGTATAAAAGTTCAATAAATAATGTGAGGATATTTTTATGCAAGCATTTGCATTGGCTTGGCTCCTAGATGAACATAAAGAAGTTCACAGAAAGAAAGTTTTTCACTGCTTTACACACACCCACTGGATCCATCTGGTCTTCCCTTAACAATGTGAGCTGGGATTAGGTTTTTTAAGACTAAGAATCTTAGTATATTTTGTCCTCACATCTGACAACAAACATTTAAAAGTTTTCATTCCTCCTGCCTGGGAGGATTATGTGTATCGTGCAACTGCTCATATTTTGGTATTTGTTTCTTTTGTGTGGGTCTTGGGGGCAAAATATGCCCTTTTGCATAAAAAATCATATTTTCAGCCTAAATAAATAAATAAAATTAGTACAAAAAGGTTTTAAATGCAAAATGCAATGTTTTGTGTAAAATACAAATGCTTGAAAATGCATTTTAAAAGTTGTGGTTTTTCTGTTTTGTTTTGTTTTTTAATATTAGGCAGGAGTGAAAAATCTCATAACTGTTTGACAATTTTGTTTTCAGTGAGTGTCTCCAAATCCTCCAGAAAAGCCTAGGCACAGGAGTTTTGCCTGGGGAGAAAGAATGAGAAACAACTGTTCATATTTGAATATATTTTAGCTCACTTACTTAAGCCCCCCACCCTTACCCCTGTTTTAAAAGAATAATGTCCATTTCAAGTCCACCTGTCACACCATAACAATTTTGCTAGCCAACTAAATATTGTACTCAAGCCAGTTATGAAAAGAGCATTAAAATTTATTTCATAACTCATCTTAATAACTAGCCTATTGAAATTTATTTTGCAACTAATTTTTAAAAATCCTAATTTAAACCTCTTATATAATTCCTTCTGTCTAGTTGGGTAGTTGTCAGTTTATTTGTTCCTCCATCCCTGGCTGCTGACTCTGATCAAGAACAAAGGGGTCATTTTTATTTACCTACCATATTTTTCACTGTGTAAGATGCACTTTCCCCACCCCCAAAAGTAAGGGGAAATGTCTGTGTGTCTTATAGAGTGAATATAGTAGTCCCTGCTACCTATATAGCACAGATTTTCCTTTACAGAGAAGTTACCTGCAAGGAGATTCTCCCATCCCCTTCTGCAGCCTGGGTTCCACTGTTTTAATCTCCTTGTTTGCAAAGAGGCTTCCATAGAGCCTCTCCCCTGCTGTAGCCAGGATTCTCCAGTTCCAATCACCTCATTAGCAAAGAGGCTTCCTCCGGGGAGCCTCTCCCCACCCCTCCCTTGCAGCCAAGATTCCTCAGTCAAAAAATCACTTCATTTGCAAAGAGGTCTCCTCCATGGAACCTCGCCCTCCCCTTCTGAAGCCTGGATTCCACAGTCCCAATTACCTCGTTTACAAGGCTCCCCTTTGCAGCTTTCATTCCACAGTTCCATTCACCTCATTTGCAAGCCTCCCCTTTTGCAGTTTGCATTCCACAGTTCCATTCACCTCATTTGCAAGCCTCCCCTTTTGTAGCTTGCATTCCACAGATCCATTCACCTCATTTGCAAGCCTCCCCTTTTGTAGTTTGCATTCCACAGTTCCATTCACCTCATTTGCAAGCCTCCCCTTTTGCAGCTTGCATTCCACAGTTCCAATCACATCATTTGCAAGCCTCCCCTTTTGCAGCTTGCATTCCACAGTTCCAATCACCTCATTTGCAAGCCTCCCCTTTTGCAGCTTGCATTCCACAGTTCCAATCACCTCATTTGCAAGCCTCCCCTTTTGCAGCTTCCATTCCACAGCATTTCTGAGTCCTCTAAAATGCCAAGAAAGGCCTTCGGAGTCCCCAAAAGTGCTTTCAAGCAATCTGGAAGTCACTTCCATTTCATGGGAAAGCCCTTTTGGAGCGTCCGATGGGCCCAGGAAGGCCCTCACACGCCCATTTGGGGCAGTGCCAGGCAGGAGGTAAGTACAAGAGCCCCCAGATAGCCCCCCCAGGTCCGACCCAACCTGTATCCACATGTTGCGGATTTTCAATTATTGTGGGTCGGATTGGGTCCCTAACCCCCATGATAGGCCGGGGGTTACTGTAATCTGCCTTCATGAAAGATGATTAGAATATCTGGCCTAGTTTTTGAAATATTTGCCATAAGGCCACATTTCAGGCCACCTTTGCTCAGTGATAAGTTACAAAGTACTTGAAAGCTGCTTCATATATATGAAGTACCCATTCAGTTATACAGTAATGCCTTGGTTTAAGAGTACCTTGGTTTAAGAACATTTTGCAAAACAAGTAAACATTTATTCTAAGTATTGCCTTGATCAACAAGCAATGTCTTGCAATACAAGCACTGGAGCAGGTCACAGAATCACAAGTGAGCCAATGATCTCTCTCTCTCTCTCTCTCTCTCTCTCTCTCTCTCTCCCCTTCCCCTGCTGATTTGTGGGGAATTGTCTGGAATGTTCCATCTCAGGCAGCCTCCAAAGCAGAGGGAGGAGAGAGGAATGGAGGTCTTCCTTGCACCAGCCAGGAACATTTCAAAGGGGAGCATAGGTCAGGGTTTTATTTTACTTTATATTTATAGTTTTATTTCATTTGTTTTCAATAATCTTTCTTATTCTTCAAACCATTTCTAGTCATAGGACAGCAAGTTGATTGTGTATATGGCTACAAATTGCACTTTACAATGATACCTCACTTAACAAAATTAATTCGTTCTACAGGATGCTTCGTAGTATGAAAAATTTGTAATGCGAAGCGTGGTTTCCCATAGAAATGCACTGAAAACCAATTAATCCCTTCTAAAGGTCAGAAAAAAGTCAAAAAAGCCTTGCACAGCAGACACCCCCCCCCAAACACACAGACACAATTCAGAACACACTGTAACAGGCATGGAAACAGTGAAGCTCAGCCCCCACCCACCCTGAGTAAAAAGCATGCAATAATTTCTTTTCATAAACTGGATTTTTCATTAACCAAAGCGTACATAAACCAGGGTACCACTGTATGATTGTCACATTATGTCTGTGAAGATTCTCAGTCATCTAGGTGAGTTTATCTGGAAGTTGAGTCATGGCAGCTGGACTTCTTTTTCTTGAGAGATAGAAATATTTTGCTGCTCATCCAAACAGCTTCCTCAGTCTTGAGGAAGCTCTTTGGATGAGCAGAGAAACGGTTCAATCTCTCAAGAAAAAGAAGCCCTGTTGCCATGACACAACTTCCAGATTGTCACATTAGAAACACAGAGTAAAATCCATTTGTTAGTCCCAGGCAAAGCAGATTCTGCAGCCAGGTGCGGACGTGAACTTCTAGCCAACTTCTTTTGTGAGTTTTGGCATTTTGTGTGCACAGTATATGGTCCATGGGCCCCCATCTGAGTTTCCATTATTTCTTATGGGGAAATTTGCTTTGAGATAAGAGTGCTTTCATTTACAGGCATGTTTCTGGAACAAATTATGCTCGTAAACCAAGGCATTACTGTGCAAATAATTGCCCAGTCTCTAACTATTTGAATATATGGTGGAAATGATTGCGCAACTTTTTCTTCTTTGATACTTCATAAACAAAAGTGATCTCAGATTTCCTGAAAGCCACCCATTTGTACTGTAACCAAGTATCAACTTTCAAACTTCTGTGTTCTTATATACTGGCTTCTGTCTTGTGGTAACTCTAGCATTTTGAACATACATTAAGATGTTAAATGAACGGTACATCACTGACACCTCCCAGTAAATTTCACCAGACAAGTAGGGATTTGAACCCAGATCTACTAAATTCTAGCCCATTATTCTACCAACCACACTGCCCTGGCTTTCATGTAATAGAATCATAGAAGCTAGCAATACCAATTGAGTGGGATTTAGTTTTTGCTTTAGTTGCATGAGTTGCTGAATACCATATCTAGGAGGTATAAACCACTTGTAACTTTGAAAACTGAAAACTGTCATTACAATATACAGTACCTTGCTTCACAGGAATTTAAGGAGATGTTCTTTGCAAGGCATCTCTTGTGAACTCACTCAGCAGAGACTTCAAAAATACTTTTTTAGAAATTTAATTGTCCTTTTCTGTCTGTTACACATCAAGGGAATTTTGCTTTTAACTAAAATGGGAACAGGACTAGCCATTTCTCATAACATATGCATACACATATAGCTGCATTTACAAACTGGCTTTGCAATATTCCTTGAGGCATAATTTTATTACAAGTAATGGAATGGAAAAGGACAATACTGTCTATATGTACTGCAACACATCTGTATGTGTTAAACATATTTTCAGCTTATCTGCTTCACACTGTTAACAGACACTGTGCAGAACTATATTAATCCATAGGGCATAATACAGTTTATTGTAGAAAGGCTAGCAACGGTAGTAATTGTATGTCCACAACATGACATCTCAAATCACAGATTTAGTTTGCTCCTACGGACTTAAATGACTGAAACGTTTTATCACTGGTAGACTGAGCCAGTTATCTACATCAAGGCTCCCACTGTATTGCCTAGAGATTTTATTACAAACATAGCAGACGACTGAAATCTCCAGTTAAGGCTTTTTAATGCTTTCTGTAATACCAAGCTGTTTTCAGCTGTTACATTTCTAAAGATGCAATTTTAACTTATATGCAAATATTTTCTCTTTCACATATCCATCTCAGCCCTACAGAGCTGTACAAAAGTGAGAATTCACCTCCTAGCTTAGAAAATGTTTAATCCAAGCCAGCAGTTTTATTCCAGAAGCAGTCAGATGTCGTCTAATGGTCACAAGCAAAGGAAGAAAATGGTGGCGTTTTGTCAATTTGCCCTCACCATCTTAAGGTGTACAGCCTTTCAACATGAAGGCTAAGAATGTAACAGCCCTGCTGAATCAACCCAAAAGGTCTCTCTTGTTTATCATACTCTTTGTTTCCTACAGCAGGCAACCCAAAAGGTGTCTATGATAAGTGCTAAAACTGGACATGGAGAACAATAGCTCTCTCTCATTCTTATTCTCCGGTGTTTGATCAGCAAAACGAATCGAAACAGAGTGGAGTGATAAATTTAAGTTGGTTTTAAAATAACACTGATAATTTTCTCAAGGGCTAACAGTAAACTTTTATTAAAGAATACACAGAGACTTCAAGGAGAATGCAAAGTGAAATTAACATATGACAAGACCAACACAAAGAACTAAATGCATTTAGGGTCACAGAATCTGGGTGACACTAACAGTGGTCACAGAAATTCTGGACCCCAAATGGTGCAGAACATTTCCTTAAGTACCTTTTAGGCCACCACACACAGAGTCCAGAATCTTCCACAGTAGTTCCGCTTTTACGGGAACTAGCTCAAACCAGCTTTCTGTTATTACATTAATAGTTGTCACTTTTTCTTTACCTGATATGACCTGGTGTTCCTCTGTGCATGTCTAAAGTTAAACTTCTAAAGTGACACTTCTTTGCTAATTCAACATCTTGCCACACAAGCATTTCACATTAGCTCTAGCATTTCTATAACTTTACAATTTTGCGGTTTTGCATCCTGGAAGATGTTTCAAAACCCTCCTTTGCACATCTAACACCCTGTGTGTCTTAGAGAATGCAGAAGTTGTCAGCAAGCTGATGCCCTTGTACATTTAATGTACTGTGAGTCAAAATAATGCTCTGATGGTTAACCCATTTGGAAAATTCCTAAAATTTCAGACTATCTGAAGGGTGACCGTTCCTCTGGTGGGGGGAAATATCTTATTTCGGACAAGACTGAAATATGGAAGAAGTTTGACAGTAGGGCTGGGGAAGTTTTGTCTCCAAAGGTTGTAGCCTCCAGTCCCCAACGACATCACTCAGACTGTCCATTGGTGACATAGTAGTTCATCAATATCTGGCAGCTGAAAGGGTCCTTCTCCCACAAGCACCTTAGACTTTTATGCATCATGGACAAGTAAGTGGGAAGTCTTTACTTCATTGTCTTCCTCCTTTGTTTAACATACAAGTCAGTGTCATAGAGAATAGAGGGAGGAAGTCATTCACTCATCAAGTGAGAAGGTCAAGGATGACTTGAAACATTCAATGACTTTAAACGTTGTAGAACCTGTGCTTTCCCCACTCATTTCCCTCATTGTGTCGGATATATGTTCCATCTTGTTTACATCTGACAGCCAAACTGAACACATCAATCCAGCTCTAATGCATTTTAGTGCAGTTTTAATATGGAAGCACTGTGGCTGAGACTGGATGTAAATAAAAACAAGATGAAGAGAAAAAATACATCTCTAGGACAGTTTGCTTGTTTGGGGAATAGAGAGAGAGACCAGAAAATACTTCTGGTCAATTTGATATTTATAGCTATACGTATATTTGTTTCATTAAAGGAAAAATGCTGATTATCCTTCTGTCACCTTTCTTTTTGCCATTTTTATACACAATTGTCTATGCATATGCTTCCTGGTGCACTTTAATACAGCTAAGAGAACCAACCCACCAATGCGTTTGGAAGAATAATTCATTCAACTTGTTTTGAGGATGAATTGTTCAATAAGAGTGTTCGAGTGTTCCCATGAAAACCAGATGAGACATTCTATCTCTGAGAGGCCACCAGTGGTTCCTGTGTAGCCTGTACCAGCCTGAACAGAAGCTCCCTCTTTATCACACCTAAAAAGACTTATGTGGAAGGAAAACGAAGCTCTACACCTGCCAAGCCTGCTTTAATACAGCCCATTGTCTTCCCTATATAATATGATTCCAGGGGTACCTGCTATCATTTTTTCCACTTCATCTTCTTTTGCAGAACTCAGTAAGAGAGAAGGAATTCAGATTTTCAAACCATTGTATGTGTTGAGTTTTGCAACCAGAGTGAAACCAGCTGCATGATGGACTTTCTGCCAGAAAAAACTAATTCCACAATAACTATACATGGTTTAAATAGATTCTCATTTATGTAATAAAAAACACAGAACCAAAATAATATATTTGAACTGCCCAAACAAATTTAGAGCATTTGCACAATGCATTTATATTTAAAAGAATTCCCAACCCTGCTTATATTTATTCTGAAGTAATTCCTATTGGTTTAACACAATTTTCTTCCTTCTGATAACTTATTTTGGAACCAAAGAAAGCATACACTGGCTGATAATAGTTTGCTAATGCTAGAGATGTATTGAGCCTAACTCTTTAAAAGCCTATTTTATGCAACTAGTCAGATTTGGGGGGGGGGGGGGAATGGGGTAGCTACCCCGTATTGTTTCTTACCAACCACACTTACTAGCTGAGAAACAAGTTGTTTGAACGCGTGCTACACTGTTAATATATAGCATTTGGGCCAATCTTTAGTATAAAAATGTAATAAATCATTTGCATGATCGAAAAAGTGGCACGGAAAGGCAGTGAAAAATATCTGAAATCGGTCTCTGTCTTTCCATAGTGCTACGCTATCTCTCATTCCAGTGTGCTGTTATTAGAGGATTTTAATGTTACCAGATTAACAGCCACAGATGATCTCTTGAGCCGAAGATCCTGATAAAAACTGGAATGCAGTCAATGCTGGAAGATAAAAGGAACGGTCTATTCTTCGCTGCTCCAGAAGGGACTTAGGCACATAACTAAAATTTTTAATAGGAAGCATCTGCTGAGGATTTTCTCCCTGTGTCTATTTTTCTCCCTACTTCTTCTCATTTACTCTCTCTCTCTGTTTCTAAATTACAAAATCTAGGTGGGGGGGATTGTGCATAGTCAGTAGGAAGATCTAACACCTCCTGTACAGATGTGCTACAAATGTGCTTGACAATACATTGTTTTCCTTCCTAGGCAGATTTCTCCCTGGAGTGGATTCAGAGAATGGGTCCACCCATTCATAGCTCCATCTCTGTTGCCATGTCCTTATATGTCTTGTTGATAAATCAGCAGCAGCTGCTTTTCATTGTGGAAATGACAGATGCAGATGATTTAATAAAGTGTGGCAACATCTGTGTGAGAGGGGAGATAAACATTATGCACAGGGACGTATTTACATATTATCAAAATGGGATGCAGAAAATAGATTTTGGGAGAATTTGTCCTCCCATCTTTCAGAGAACCATTTTTCACTATAAATTTATTTCCACCAGAAACAAAAGCCCTGTAGCCTTATGAATCTGACATGCACCTACATACCCTACCATATTACTCAAGGCACAAGGTGATAATGACCAGTGTTGGGGATGGTAGGCATACCATAGGAGCCTCTTGGCACAGTAGTTAAAATTGCTATACTGCAGTTAAAATTGTAATCATGTCCTGGGGTTCAATCCCAGGTAGCAGGCTCAAGGTTCACTCAATCTTCCATCCTTCTGAGGTTGTAAAATGAGTACCCAGTTTCCTGCAAGGGGGGGGGGAGAGAATGTGTAACCTGCATAATTGAATTGTAAACCAATCAGAGAGTGCTTTAAGTGCTATGGGGTGGTATATAAGCAAAACACTTTGCTTTTTTTGCTTAAGGCCATGCCAGTTCTCTTTGTCTTACTACTTCTGGGCTTGGGAGCATTCCAATAATTATTAAAAACAAAAAACAAAACCTGCAGTCTAAAACACATCTCTCTTTTATTCTATTAATTTTATGAATTTTGTGTTTTGCCAAACAGTGGAAGCCAAAATGATGTATTCAGATTAGGACAAGAAAAACAGTATTTTTTATTGGAAGAACAGGCAAAGTTCTGTGCAGTCTACCATTCTATTTCCAAAGCATCTAGAAAGATCATAGACAGTGGTGAAAGAAAATTTCCCTATTTTATCATTCCATAAGCAATTTGAAGATATGTTGCTTCTAAATTTAGAGATTCCATTTACCTATCCTAGTTAATAAACACTGATAGGTTGTATGCATTTGTTTACTGCTTATTAACATAACCTAAGTTAGCAGCCATCCACACAGAGAAGTAGTGTGGGGAATTCCTTATGCAGTACTGGTGTGTGTCTGCAAGCACAAAATATCAGCACAAATGTATTGCTTGCTGTACATAGGCATCTCTATTCCCGTAGCTTCTGAAATGTGAATTTTTTTTTTTACCTGGAGGGAATATATGTCAAGACAGATTGTTTTTTTTTTTACCAGAAATGGTCAGAGATTGAGACATGTACAGAATCTTTTTCTTGACTTCAGCCATTGTCCGGGAAGTATCTATCGATTGGGTGGGTCTGGTGTTGTTCCACTGGGATCACTACTGGAAGTGAAGTATTTGCCAGCTGTATGCCTTTACCCAGGGTATTACTGGGTGTATCCAGAATACGTTTCCAGTCTTGAGGAAACCCCTTCTATGTCCTCCAAAGAGAAAATATTAATAGGGCTATCCATAGTTATAACATAAAACAGGTGGCTTATGAACTTGGGATGAGGTCCTACCCCCCCCCAAAAAAAAACTGCCTGTTCACAAATAAATTTGACTGTCTAAGTCCAGTCAAATTTATTTGTTTTGAACAGAAACCTGACACTCTTATAGTGGTAACCCTACGTATGAGTGTAATCCATTCTGAATGCATGCTCATAAGTTGAACAAAAAATAAAAATTAAACAATTAAACAATTAACAATTTTACATTTTTTTAAAGCATTGTAAGTAGAACAGACCGCATCTAAAATTTGTAAGGCAGCAGTTAAAACGCCAAGGTTTTCCACTCTTAAGTGGAATTGCTCGTAAATAGAGGTACCACTGTATTTATAACTAGCTCTACATGGATCCTCTCCTACTTTAGACGAATAAGCAATACAGCCCATTATTTCTAGCAGCAAGGTTGTACGCATAGTATTTGTTACTATGGCTCCTTTATGACAGCAGTGGCAAGGACAGTGCTTACCATTGGCACTGACTTCCTTACATAAAAAGGACAGAGCCTTAAGCTAGGGTGAGCAGCCCAGTACACCAGCTGTTTTGTTACACCCTTGGGACATGTTGCACAGAAGAGGTAGGTACCAACAGAACAGGATGCTTCGGTTAGTGCTGGCATCTTCCAAATCAGTGTGTCTGATGGAGAAGCTCTGTTGGCCCTACAGCAAACTGAAATTAACTGGCACTCATCTGCTTTGTTTTGCTGTTTACTTTTTTTATATTGTCTTATGCAGTTGCATTTTGACATGTTTGCTAACTCACCCTGAGTGGCGCTGAAGAGTGAGATAAAAAGTATTATTTCCAGAAGTAAATATCTTCCTCACTACCAAGCAAGCAGCTTAATGCATATAAGGGCTCTTGGGGTGATGTTTTTGTGCCAGTTTCAGCGCTGGGACCACTCTCAAAATAGCCTAGAAACTGCAATGTTGTGAGAAGAGCTGCGTATTGGCTCTTAAAAGATTTTCGAGTGGCTCTGGAGAACTACAGCTTCAGGTTTCCCCATGGGGAGGAAATTACTGGGAGTCTACAGTGGCCTGTATCGCCCGTGGAAAAGCTCTCTCTGTGATAACGACGATTCGTTGCGTTGATGTAAACTCTCACTTTTTTCGCTTGTCGCCCGCAACTTAAACGGAACAACGGCGGTCGGAAGAAGAGGGGAAGGAAGCCCCAGAGAACCCCTTGGACTCCGCTTCATGGGGCCCTCGCGGGGCGACTCACGGAGCCGAGGGGGGGGGCGGGCTCATAAGGAACCGCCTTGGGTCCTTTTCCAAGGAGAAAGGCGGGGTAAACCTACTCTAAAATTAAATAAATACAATTAAATAAGCACAAAAGCCATCCCGAGCCCTTGCCAGGCTCCTGTAAACGACTTTGCCTCATTGGAAGCGACGGTGGGGGGGGTCGCAGCGCGCCTCCCCCTCCCCCCCTCAGAGACCCAATATTGTAGCACCTTTGCGAATCAGAGGCACTTAAGCTTGGCGCCATTTGGGGCCACCAACCCCGGGAGGCGGTGAAGCGCGCGCGGTCCCCAGTTGCGCGGCGAGGGAGGGAGGGAGGGAGGGAGGGGGGGGCAGAGGGAGGCGGAGGCGAAGGGAAGCGGGGAGGGGGGGCTCTCCGCGGGGTTGCCCCACGTTTGCTGCTCCTTTGACCGCCTCTTGTCTGCCTGTTTTGTTTGTTCTCTTGCTTTCTCTCCCCGCCCCTTCCTCTCCCCCACCCCCGCCACCGCTGTTGCCGCTCCTCCTCCTCCTCTTCAGGGCACCACTGGCCGGACAGCCCACCTCGCCTCCTCGGACCAGCCGCCGCCGCCGCCGCCGCCGCCGCCGCCTCCCCCTCCATCGCAGCCGCTGCCCCGGGAGTCCTTCGCGCCCAGCCATGGGAGCGCTTTCCACTTGCCGGACTCGTCGTCGTCGTCGTCCTCTCAGCAGCAGCAGCAGCAGCACTCGCCGGCTCTCTACTACTCGAGCTCCACGCTGCCGGCGCAGCGCGTGAGCTCGCCCTTGTCCATGCAGCAGGTGGGCTCGCCGACCAAGCTCCAGCGGGCGGGCTCCGCGTCGGAGAGCAGCAGCAGCAGCGCCGCCGCCGCCGCCGTCGTGGCTGGCGGCGGCGGCTACAGCACCACGCAGCGGGTCTCCTCCCCCAAGCAGTCGCCCAGCCGCCTCGCCAAGTCCTACAGCACCAGCTCGCCCATCAACATCGTCGTCTCCACGGCCGGGCTCTCGCCGTCGCCGATCCGGGTCACCTCCCCGCCCACCATCCAGTCCAACCTCTCCTCCTCGCCCATCCACCAGCTGAGCTCCACCATCGGCACCTACGCGACGCTCTCGCCCACCAAGAGGCTGGTCCACCCGTCGGAGCAGTACAGCAAGCATTCCCAGGAACTCTACGCCACCGCCACCTTGCAAAGACCGGGAAGCCTAGCGGGTGAGTCGAGACCTCTTCGCTCTTCCTCCTTTTTGCTGTGGGCCCGCAACCCCCTTTTCCACTGAGATGGTGATGGGTGATCATAACGGTGATTAGCGAAACACCGCAGGTGTTGGAGGGAGGAAGAGAGAGGGCTTGCGTCTTCCCGTTAAGGCCTCGTGTGTTGTTGTATGATTGTAAACCATCGGGTGCTCTTTAGAAAAAGTAACGTCTGAATCAGGAATAGTGTCGTTTCCTGTTTGTATTTACTTACCAGTTCAATTGCTATCGATTCCAGCCTCTGTCAGGTGAGTGTATTTGGGATTGCAGCCTTTGACTCTGATACATTGGTGCTGCTGCTTCTTGAAATTCACAAGTATTGATTCAATCCATCCATTTGGTTTGCTTCTAATCATTTACCCAGCGTTAAACACAAACCATTTTTATGTTAGCTTGTTAAATAAAAATTTAGAAGCAAAAGACTGCTACATTTTTTTTTTTTAAAAAAGCATGTACTGTACTGCCTCTTTGATCAACTGCTAAGGACATATTACTGTCTATAAATGCATGGCTTAAACAAATTTTCCAGTGTTTTTAATTATGCCCACCGCAGTTAAAAAGCCATTATTGATCTAATAATTTGATAACTAATGTGTGCTTCTGTCAGTGGGGATTTTTTGTTCTTGTATTTGAGAGATATTGCTATAGCAACATTGTCATTTTCATCTGTCTGATTTGTATGGCTAGATTGTTACAATTAAGAGAATTCATGACAGAGGATTTGTATCAGTCAGGTATTCAAGTCCTTCCAGTGAAAGAAAAAGAAATGTTAATCAGTAACACATTCATATACCATTGTGTGTCACCAAAGGGCCGTATTGTTCACAGAACTTTTCCATTTCCTAGGTTAGTGGACAACAAACTGTTTGCAAAATAAACAGCTTTAATATTCTGGCTTTGGTAGATTGCAGCCGTGAACATTCATCCTAGAGTAAGGCTCAGTGAAGTCCATAGGATATGAAGAAATATATATGGGATTGTTGTGCTAGGACACCCCTGAAGATTAGAGGGAGCGAGATTGAATTTTCAGTTGGTATGTTCAGCAGTTTGCAAACTTGGAATATCACTACTTGGTGTCTTGCCTGAAAATTCCTAGTCCCACTTTCAGGAAAGGCTGTGGTTTAACTTCTGTAGTGGTACTATCTAATGCACATAATGCCTTTATCATAAAAGGCAACCTGCTATTGAGCCAGGCCATTCGTTGATATAGCTACTTGTCTACACATGGACGGGAAATAGAACTCTATGTTGTTGTTGTTTTAAGATAGGAGACTTTCCCAGCTGCTAGCTGATGATGTCAAAGATTAAACTTTGGTACTTTTGCTGACAAAAGCATGTGCTGTAATATTCAGCAAAGGCCTTTTGAAAAAAACAGAGGGTTTACAAATAGTAGTCACATTCTAAATGTTTAATTTTGCATTTAAAGATCATTTCTGTGATCCTTTGTGCCTTGGTTTGTTTCTTGATGATAAATGTCAAAGGCCAGTGATGGCGAACCTTTGGCACTCCAGATGTTTTGGACCACAACTTCCAGAATTCCGAGCCTAGATTGCCAGTGACAAAGGACTGTGGGAGTTGTGGTTCAAAACATCTAGAATGCCAAATGTTCGCCACCACTGTCATAGGCCAACATATGACCTGATAGTGTGACTATGTCAGCTGGATGAACAAAAGGCTTAAGGTTGTAAATGCAACACATCCTTTTCATTCTGTTTGAAACATAGGCTAGATTTCTTACGTTTCCTCAGGTTCCTTTTACTTGATCCACCCGTTATGCAATTCTCTTCAACAGTTTGTCTCTGGAACCCCATTCCTAAGCTCCCTTTGCTATTCAATCTGTCTTTGATATAATCAGTGCTCAGCCAAACCGTGCCAGGGGCTTTGTTGGTCTGCCAAAATCCCCAACTGTGTTACAATGTAGATGTTCAAGAATATTGAAACATTTCCTGCTGATGTAGAGAAGAACTGTGCCAAATGCGATCACTCATAAGATCGGGTCAAAAGTTTCATTTAGGAGGTTACTTTTAAATGTTGCATTTAAACATGTTCAGCTAGTGAATGACTATGGATATAAAACAGAAGCTTCTGTTTGAAACAAAAAAATAGGGTCGTTTCCATCTGGATTTGGGCCATTCAGATGAGTGCTTTTGTGCAGCTGCATCAATTATAGGAATTTGTATACATGTTTAAGTGTTGGCATTAAGATTTTGTAACTGTGGGGTGAGATGCTTGTGCATACAGAACCCCCCCCCCAAAAAAAAACAACCACACACACATCAGGTTCCGTATCTGGGATCTCCAAGTTGACTGATCCTGTCTGGAACGCCAATAGTGTTTCCAGGCAGTGAACAGTACAATTCAGTGTATGGTTGTCTATTTATTTTTTTCAACAATAGCAGTAACATGTGAAGTGTTGACATTTTCTAAACGTGATATAGAAATCAGTCCCTGCTTGCTCTCCTACAGTCTAACAGACAGGGCATTAAGGGTGGCAAGGGAAGGGAGTAATAATCATTGGAGCACTTGCACCTGCGCTAGATAATGTGCAAGTTGCTATCTCCTTGTCATGAACTTCTTATTGAGAGATGGAGGCTTCCCAGTTGGACTTTGATGTCCCGGCTGGCGGTGGAGACCAGATGTGCCTTCCTACTGTTCTGCAGGCCAAAGGCAACAGGCAGTGTAGATATACTGAGCTGTCAAGTCCAGTTGTCCAACGTGGTAGAAGGTAGTTGCTGTTTCTTTTCCTAAATTCTTTGTACTTCTACATTATTTAAAAAAAACATTGGAATGAAAAGTGATTGTTTCTGAGTTATCAAGATAAGTCAGGATATCATTTATACAAATAAATTATTGTAATGTACATTCAATTAATTAATTAATCTATTTGTATTGAAAAGGAACAGTCTACCGGGGAGGGGGGGATGAGCAATCAATACAGTATACTGATATGTAGATTTTAGCAATATAATCAAAATGGCCTGAATGTGTTAAAGAAAGAGTGCCATCTTAAGATAATGAAAATGAATTATTGGCTGATTTTGTTTGTAGAGTTTTGGTGATTGAGTAAATTATTTAATAACTGATTCTAGGCTGTGTAAAATGAGCATATAAAATGGGTATAGCTGCCTCAGTATCTCAGTGGCTTGGGCTACAGAGCCAGAAGTTGGGAGTTTGATTCCAAACTTTGCCTACTGGGAGAAGAGTCAGTCTGTGGGCAAGCTGTGTAGTCCTAGGATGCCTCCATAAGGCGAGAACAGTAAACCACTTCAGTGAATTCTCTACCTAGAAAACCCTGGAAGTGATTGCCATAACATTCAACCTTGAACATGCACAATTATTATTATTGTTATTAAAATGAATGTGTGCTTTTCTTGCAGAAAGTTGTTTGTTGAGTCAAGTATTCAGCTGAGGAATGTTGGAAAATATAGACCAGCTCCTTTCAAAACCACAACATGTATGGCTTTGGCTTTGATGGCCCAGAAATGCCACCATTCATTCTGAGGCACTATGTTCCTATAGTGAATCTATATGATTTTTGGCTCATAGAAACCAAATGACATACCTTTGTGTCACTCTCTACTTATATAAGCTGTGGAGTGGTTGATTGGTACAAGGCATCCAGCCCATGGAAGGTAACAGACTTGAATTATTGAAAACTCCATTTTATTGTAATTTCTGGTATGAAGCTTTAGATTTAGAAAATTAGTAAGGAATTGTCAATCCAGGGGAAGTGACGTAGTATCCTTAAATTCCAAGAATAATGTATTAAAAGATTATTTCCAGTGACCAGTCACTTGTTAAATGTTTTTAGAACTGAAGGATCTCTGTCAGAATGCTGGAAATGCATTCTTCCTCATTAGCTTTTTCACATGAATGGCTTGTTGGCTGGATCAGTTGCTGCAGGGATCACTTAGATGAAGCCATCCCAGAAACTGGCATTAGCAAACACTGCTCCACACTGTATCCTTGATATGCAATTGAATTGTGAGTCTTCTGAAGCTGGTGCCTCGTCCTTGTTCACGCATTATATTTTTTAGATAAAGTGTAAATACGACAAAACATTTCCCCCCCAAACATATGTCTCATGCTGGTATAGAGACATATTATTATTATATTATTATTATAGTATTATTATTTTGAGTGCTATGTGATAGATGGGTTCTTTACTGGCTAAGATATAATAGATATAATAGCCATTTTGCTTTAGCTGAAAGTCACTGCAGTGTGAATAAGATGGCACTGTGAATGTTGCTTCTTAATGTGTGTGTTGTGTCATTATAGTCGTGACCGACTCTTTGTGACTCCATGTCCATGGAATTTTACGTACATTTCAATCATTAATCTTAATTGTTGCAGCATGTCAAGTCGTGATTTTTCACTAACCTCACTTCACCTTATCCTCCTTCAAAAGATAGCCTTCCACAGACACATTACTTTTCAAAATATACAGTGGGCCCTTGTATAACAAACAGCTTGTGTAACATAAAATTTGTACAACATAAAAAATTCTGGAGATAGGGGAAATTTGCTTAATATAATCGCCTATGGGGAGAATCCATACAACATAAAAATGGGATCACTCCATTTTCAATGCATTCCTATGGGAAGTTGTCTAAAGGAAAATTTGCTTAACATAATTTCATTTGGAACGAATTAATTCCTTTATACAAGGTACCACTGTATATATCTCAGTGACCCCAAAGCCACCATTACTGCCAACTGTGTTTGCTGTGGATTGAGGCTCTATAGACAAAAAAAGTAGTTTTTCATGTTCAGATACAGGGTTTTCTTTTTTTTTTTAAAGGGAGCAAGAACAAAGTACTATAGACTATGTGAAGTCATGCATTTCAGATGTAATGATAAGGATTAAAATCTTCATCTAATAATTAGGATGGAAAGCAAGAAGAGAAGGCTGACAACTACCACAAGGAAGTTGTTTTCTCAGGAAGGAGAAAATAAATAGGCTTGTTTGTTTGGCTTCTTTGTTTTCATCAAAGGTGTTTTTTCAGCTTTATAGATAAAATTTAAAAATTCAGGTCTTGTCTGTTCATGATAGATTATGACATCTTGAGAGAAGGAAACTGAACGAGTCTTTGTTTTTTGTTTCTTAGCATTTATTTAACTGCACTGACTAATGAACTCTTGAATCAAAGGATGTCTTTGTTAAGTATAAAACACTGCCAGATCTCTTCTATTAAACTCTTTAGAATCATAGTACCCAGACTTTAAAGGGCCCAGCAGGAGCTTCTTTATGGGAGGCACTGGATGAAGTGTTAAACTGCCACTAACAAGTAAAAACAAGGTTTTTCACAGCTCACCTTGAGAAAGTCTAGTGGTGCTATTTATATTTTCAAGGATGAGATCTTCAATGCTTGTTCCCTAATGCAGGAGACAACATTTGGGATTTACTACCACTTCTAAGGATTTTTTAAAAACATGAACAAGAGTACTTGTCACTTCCTCCTTTCAGGTTGTTATTTAAACCAGGTACTCATGTGCAGGAGCACCTGGCTTAAGCAACCAGATACTCTTGCACAAGTGTGTGTGTGTGTGGAATTTTATAAGTCTGCATGTGTTACTGCTATATTTGGATATGCTGTCTGACTAAGAAGTTGCTTGTATTTATGGAACATCATTCTTACTGCTTCTGCAGCACAGCTTTTCAGTGCTGCAACCATTATTATAAATTGCTTGTCCAGATGTAGCATCCTGACTTTAAAGAAGTCATAGCTTATGGAGCTAGGAATGAGTATTAAGTCTGTACACTCCTTACTACCTTCCTATCAACGTCAGGTTTAAATTTTAGGTCCTCAAGGGTAAGCTAATGTGATTCCATAGTTCCCTTTTACTAATACTGTATGACTGAAAACTATGGTTTACAGAGATCATGAACAAAGTGCCGAAGCTGGTATGTGAAGGGAGAGGGTTCAAGACCCTGTTCTGGCTAAACAAACCATGGTTTTATTAAGCCAAGACCATTGCAGTCAAACTAGGGGAATCTTTACAGCAGTGTTTTTCAACCACTGTTCCGCGGCACACTAGTGTGCCGCGAGATGTTGCCTGGTGTGCCGTTGGAAAAGCTGAAGAATATCAGCTTTGTGTTCAGCCAAACAGGCCCAGGTTGCACACTGAATAAAGTATTTTATAATTTTTCATATTTCTGTTTACTATTTCATAATAAAGTAATTATAAAATACTTTCTTTGTGTTTATTTGATTCCTATTCAAGAGAATTACTTTATATATAGTCAATATAGACACAGAGTTAATTTTTTTAACATTTTCTAATGGTGGTGTGTCTCGTGATTTTTTTCATGAAACAAGTGTGCCTTTGCCCAAAAGGTTGAAAAACACTGCTTTACAGCATGTAACTCCTTTCTTCAAGGAATTGAGTATCACATGTATGAGGCATATCTTCTCAACAACCTTCAAAAGCAGAGAAGGTTCAAACACAATGCTGTAAAAAGCAATTCAATAAGTTTCCTAGCTCTGCAAAATTTAAACTGAAGTGTACCCGGTGTTGTACCTCACCAGCTCTCACAACAGCTTTTCATCATGTTTTTTCTTCTTCTACCCTTTGTGTACTCTCTTTGAAACCTTTCCTGTTTTTAGTTCAGCACAGTCATCTCAAATTGCATTTCTCTAAACTAGTATTCAGAAGTTGTCCCCACCTGTCCTAGTTCTGTTTGTAATAACAACAATTGGTACTAATCACAGAAATATACCAGCAGTAGATTTCAAAACATATGTTTTGTGCAGCCCATTTTTCTAAATATGAAGAAAGGAAGCCTGTTTTTTTAAAAAAAAAAAATCAGAAATTAGTTGGGTCATGATTGTTGCTAGATTTTTATGCAGCACAGCAGGAACTGACTTGTAAGGAATTTAAAATAGTGAAAGCAATCGTTATCTAGTAAGTATGATCCAAATTACTCTTCTGTCCTATTATTTGCATTGATGTCACCTTTTTATTTTGGCTAACATGCCTCCGTTTGTGGATCCTGTACATTTTAAAACAAAGTGGCCTTTATACTCCTGACTTTGCAGCATCAGTTGTCTGTTGGATGCTTCTTATCTAGGGTTCAGAAGGTTTGGTCTTTGTTTATGGGATGTTGAACTGCAGTTCAGGTGTATGGCTATAGAGCTAGAAGTTGGGAGTTCAGTTCCCCTCTGTGCCTCCTTCACAGGAGTTGGACCCAGTAATCCATAGGGTTAAGTTCTAAGATTATTATTAAAGATTGGGATACCTTATTCTGATGAAAGTTCTGCTTTCAGCCAAGGAGCAGAGTGTGATCATATTAGTAGGTGGCACACAAAAGCTGAGATGGACAATAGCTCAGATATGAGATACTGTACAGAAGTAGTTCAGCTGGGAGATGTTTGAAGCAGGACTTGCATTCTTTAGAAATCTAACTCATGAGGTTCATTCCAAAGATGCTTTCCTTCTTAAGCAAATGGCTTATGGGCAGGAACAATGAAGCTAAATCCCCAAAAGTTTTACCCTGTAGAACAGGGGTCCTCAAACTTTTAAAACAGGGGGACAGTTCACTGTCCCTCAAACACTGTTGGGGGCTGGATCCACTCCTGCCATGGTGCCAAGCTCCCACTTTGTTGGGGGGGGGCAGGCCTGGGACGAAGCTGGTGGCGAGGTTGGGCAAGTAAACATGATGGCAGGAAAAAGCTAGGCCAGGGCCGGGTTCCTGCAGGGAGGCCAGGGTCCCACAGGTGGGGGTGCGAATTGTTGGGGCTCCCTGGCAGAGGTGGCCCACTCTCTCCTCCTCCCTCGCCTCCCTCGGATGCCCCTTCCTCTCCCTAGGCACCTGCCCCAAGCCCTTCCCACCCGCCTTGCTGTCCCGGCCCCTCCAAGGGGCTCCAACTGCCCCCAGCCGAGGCACAGCACGCACCCAGAGATGAGCAGCTTCTCTCTGGAGGGGGGCCCAGTGCTTGCTGCTACCACCCACCGCCCCTTCACTCCCCCTTTTGCGTGCACTCACCCCGGAACCAACTCTCACAGCGGCAGCGATGGGGCGGCCACTCAGCATCCATTGTCCCCCCTCTCTCCCCCCTCCTGGCGGGGTGCGAGGCACACATATGGCCGCAGCTGCAGAAGGCTGCTATGAGCTCAGTTGGGCCCAGTTGGGACAAGCGGTGAGGTTGGGTGGGCTGCTGCCCATGGTCAGGCAATACTCCACCCCCTCAAAGGCCTGGGGCCCACTTATCTAACCTCATGGGGCACCAATGTACCCCACAGTCTTCACCTCCCTCTGTCCCTGGCTCTTCTGCACTGCTGGGTAGAGGACCAGAAGTTTTGAACTTCCTGCTTGAGTTCCTGGGACCCGAGTGCAAAGTTCAGAGTTCTTTAAGTCCCCACCCCACTCCTCCAGTGGGCGCCTGGCATGCAGTGGCAGTGGCGAGGAGGGCTTGGCATTGGTAAGTTTCTCTTTTCCCCTTCGTTTTTCCCTCCTCACCACTGGGCTTCCGCTGACCCACCTGGAGATTCAGCACTACACACAGCAGCTGGTGCTCCCCAAGCTGGGTGTGTGCGAGCAGAGGGGTGTCCTGCAATTGCAAGCAGGCCAGGTTTAGGACCCTGGCAGGCCGGATCTGGCCCGCAGACTGTTATTTGAGGACCCCTGCTGTAGAACCTATAGTTTTCAACTTCAGGAGTTCAACAAGGGCATGTAGAAGAGGAGTGGCAATTGTGGTGCATATCTTCATTGGGCTCCAACATTTTAAAGAATGTCTGTTTTAGAAAGTACCTGTATTATTGGGTACTTCATTTGAATGAGTGACATAATTATTCTGTTCTGTCTATTCCCTGAGTAATCTAGAAACAAAAGCCTGTCTCCATCATATTGAGTAGACCGGTTTTGTTTAAACGGCACCAGGGAGGCCACTTTTTCTCTCCTTGTTAAATAGGTAGCCCAAATCTCATTTCTGGGGCAGTGTTAAGCACCTACTTAGAAAATGCAAAATTATGTTCAGAAAATTCTGCCAAGAACAGAAGCTGGTATAGCATTTGCATTTTTTCTTCTTATATGAACTCAGTAATCACATGTAGTTTCCATTTAAAATACCGTTTGTTTTAAATATTCTGGTTGTACTGGAGCAAGTCATAGGATTTAAGGAAGAAACAGGCATAACATATTTCATTAAAAATACATTACAGTGGAACCTTGACTTACGTCATTAATCTGTTCCATGACTTAAGTCAAATGAACTTTTCCCATAGAAAGTAATGGGAAAGTGGATTAATCTGTTCCAGATGATGAAAAAGACCCCCGAAAACAGCAATTTAACACAAATTTGACTGGGATAGGAGATTCCTTCCAGGGATGTAAATGAAATGTCTCTTCAAAGAGAGGAGGAGGCAGTGGAATTATAGTCCACATGTTATACGCCTCCACATTTTAATGTTCATAGCAACAATGTCTAACATTTAGTTGTACTGATTTTTAACCTGACATTCCAAGTTCTGAACAACTCTATGCTTACCATTAGAGTACCACAACTGTACAGCTCCTCAACTAAAATGCTTCCATTGTGGACCAGACTTCTGCAGCCAGATTTTTGACAAGACTGAGCCGACTGTCTAACCAGCGAGGCCAGCCCCGAGCTCCCGGCCCTTCTTCTCCTCCGGCAGCAGCGGCGGCTTCGGCGAGGCCGAGGACCAGCTCCAGGTGCTTGGAGCTGGCCTTGCCGAAGCTGCCGCTGCTGCTGCCGGAGGAGAGGAAGAAGGCAGGAGCAGTTTGGAGGCGGCAGCCACGATGCTGGGTCGTGGCTGCCGCCCGATTCCAGTGCCTTGTGCCGGGGCTCCGAGCTGTAAGTCAAAGCCTGCGACTCAAGTCAAACAGGCCCCTTCTTGCTGCAAGTCAAATATGCTGCAAGTCAAGCAGCATGTAAGTCAAGGTTCCACTGTACTATTAAATCAAATATAGCAATTCAGAAATAGGTCAATGATTGAGAGATAACTGATTATATGTAATGCAGCTAGACTCAATACTTCTCTTAATGCTGAGAATTTAGTACGAGACCTTTGGTAAGGTTGACATGATGCATTAACCTTCTCATTTGTAACAAGCATTCCTGTTTGAAAGCAAAAAATCATCCTTATTAGGAAAAATTGTCTTGTTGCTGCTAATATATGGTAAAAATTAATCATGAATTATGAGGGGTTGTTTCCACCCTTTTTATCTATAGCCTGGGATTGATTAAGGTACCCATCATTGTCTTTGTTTAGTGAATAATGCTTCCTGGAAAGGGAACTGAATATCAACAGAGATTTTAATGGTTGTTGCCAGGTGTGAAACGCCACATTATCAAGGTTCTCCATGAAGTATGTAGCTGTGCAAGTGCTCACAACTGCCACCAATGCAGTACTCCTCTTTTTTGGGCACCCAAGGAATTGTTTCCTTCCCCTTTGGTTTCAGTTGCAATGAAACCCTGTGCAGGGGGTGGAGTTATGCATGTGGGGTGAAAATTAGTGGGACTGTTGCATATCATCAGCTACTTGTGCCCAGGAAGCAATCAGTTCCTTTGTTTCAGTGCCATGTGTAACTAAATACTTGCCAAGCAGTCTCAATCTCATGTCCCCTGTTTGAAGCTCACTATGTTCCCACCTGTTTAGCAGTCTTTGGCCTAAAGACTGAGAAAGAAAGGCATTTTCCCAGCAACAGATTCCTGAAAACTCAGGGGAATGTGCGGGAAAATTGATCCAGAAAAATCCAGATGGGGAAATGGAAAGGAAAATGTCCCGACTTCCCAAGGTAGTCAGTATCTGCAAAAGTAAAAATTAAACGCAAAAAAAAAAATCCTAAAATTTAGTTATGTATTGGTAGATGGCAAGTTGGAAGAAAAGGTGCATTGCACTACCTTTCTTTATTCCCAGAAGGTTGATCACTGTCCTGCTGCCCATTATGCAATTATAACATCTTATCGGGGCACACTCTGGACGGAGCTATCAAAAGTATCCTTGTAGTCTGCCAATCTTGTTCCATTGTGATACAGCTCAGCTAGAGCCTTGTTGCTACAGCAGTCATGTATCTTATTTTTCTTTTTTTCTCATTCCATTGTACAAAAGTCTATGCTGAAAGGAATCCTCAGCCCTTTTTTGCCAGCAGGAATCAGTTAATGGAGCTCTTTATGAAACAAACCAAAGGTTTCTTTGATGTCATTCAGTTGGCAGGCCATACATACAACAGGATGGTAATCTACTCCATAGGCCATATATCTGTAGGCCAGTTCTGTCCAAGTTCCCAGGTCTACAAGTCTTGCCCAGTATACCCTTGTACCATAAACATAAAATTGATTAACACAAGTAAATCATGCTAACATGACTGAATTGAAATAAGCTATCCCTGTTTTTTTCCTTAGAAATCATAAGATTTACACTGGTTATAACCATAATCTCTTGTAACTAAATGTTTTTGATGGAATGACATGTAACTACTGACATCATGAGAGAAGAATAACACTGATACAACTCAACCAGTTCTTTGTTGCCAGCAGTCTTCTGCTAATGATTCCACAATTCCCACTTACCTATTCCTCAAATCTAAGGTACCAGAGAGCATACCTTGTGAAAATAACTCTTGTTAAAAATGGTAAGACTTTGGCCTGAGTAGGCATGAAAAGGATCACTTTATGTATATTTTGAGTGCTGCTTCTTATAGTCAAGGTGTATTCCATTCCACATACAAGGCTTGAAATACAGCATGAAAGTATCTTATAGCAAATGACCTCAACATACATTTTGGGCCATATTCTATCCCCTTCTGCATCTTCCATCATCACCAGCATCTGAAGTTTGCCAAAAGCAGATTATGATACATCAGGGGCAGGTTGTGACTAATTTCCATGACACTTTCCAGACTGAACCAGTGATTTTTGTGCAGCCTTAGATGCCATAGATGGCACAGTCCCATGGGGTATATCATTGAAAAATGTTTCCCCAGGACAGCATTCTGGTTGATCTCTGACATGTGGGCTTGCCCTTCCTGTCTTAGAAAGATAGTTGGACTTGGATGGAGCAAGAAAAGAAGGGTAGTGATGAATGAATGTTTGCAGCTATCATGCTTAAAATAGGGCATTGTCAGATCTTTGGTTTAAAAACAGAAAAGATACAGACCTTACATGAACCTTATTATATGGGTTGATTTCTCATCAGTCTTCAGTATTCCATTATTGAGCAAGGTGTTGGAGTATGTGGTAGCAAATCAGCCTCAGCGTTTTCTACACAAGACATAGGCTACCTTAATCAAATCTGTCCCAAGAATGGGACAGAGCAAGCTGTGTCAGGAACAGAACAGGATGTGTTTTTTTTTTTAAATGCTGGACATCTAAGTGGCTTTCAAATGTCATCATCCGTGGTACTCTCCTGACCTGCAGTCTGGAAGGGAACTTTGGGGCTTCATTTAGAGAGGTTATTAACAATTTGACTTTTGGGAGTTTGTTGTTAATGGTATGATGGTGACATCCAACTCTGCCTTTTACCTGGGGCTTCCCGCAGGCAACTGGTTGACTACTATGTGAACAGAATGTTGCATTACATAACATCTTTTAGTCCATTATGGTTTTCCTGTATTATGTGCTTGAAAAAGTGTTTGGAAACTTGACCTGATCCAGAGTCCTGTTTTGTAATTTAATAGTTTGTTTTAGGTCAGTGGGTGGTGGTTTTTCATATCTTGAATCCAACCAAGTAGCCACAATGGTTTAGTTGCATAACAGTAAAGTCAAATATATAAAAGGAAATTATTCATTCTAACCATTTCTTCTAATAAACTCAATATTGCTGGTAAAACAATTGATGGAAAATGGTAATCTAGTTTTTCAGTCTACTTGCCCCAATAGTTTAGTGGAATAGACCACTCTTACTGGAGACGATTTCCAGTATTACTGGAGAAGTACTCTGCAGACCTTCAGGTATACCTCTAGTATTAGAATAGTTTCTTCATATAATTCCTCCAAGTTATGCAGAGTCATATACCAATTATGGAGCTACAGTATTTGATAAAAGATTTTATTTTGTATTATTACTACAGACATAATTCATAGAACTATTAGTTTAAAAACTCTATATTATTCAGATTTTGTAATAACTTTCCCAACATCCTTTTAATATTTTTATTTGAAATGATTCTTATACAGATGAAAAAATAGATAATATTTGAGAATAAGCTTTTATATGACCCCTATGGAGTTCTTAAAATAGGTTCGATAACTCTTTCCAAAATTAGTCAATTATGCTTTGCCTTATTTTTAATCAATTGTTAAGATAATCTCTGAAATGAAAACAGTGGAACTAAATGACAGTGTTCTCCTCTCATTAATTACCTAATTTTCTGATAACTTCTACAGTGACCCTTTTGGAGTGCATGTACGAACCTATAACTTTTAAAATGTGTGCTGAACAAAAAGACAATTGCACAATCTAATGACTAAGAGTGTTCTTGAATTCATCCCATATCTCCAAATATAAATGTAGAACTAGATTGAAATATGTAGTATAACTGTATTTGAATGCTTCTTTCAGTAAGATTGTGAAGCCAAAGTGTACTGTATCATTGGTTTTAGAGCCATGAAGATTTCTTATTAGTATTGATGCCTTTAAAATAGATTTTAAATCTAATTCTGATGTTGTGTATGACTACATTTGCACTGGATGTTGTGTGCTTTGGTCTGGACATCTGCCACAGCTGCTCCAAGATGAAGTTGGAAAATATAATGCTGTGTTTTCAGCGTGTGAACATGGTTCTTGTGAAAGCTTATAATAATTTCTTATTGAGCTGCCCATAATCTTGAATGCAATAAATTCTGCAATGTAAATAATCAAATGGATGTTTCACAAATTGTTTCTTTGTGAAACAAAATTGTCTTATTTCTTGCCATTGATCTCAACTGTTGACTCGTAATGGTAATTACAAGCAGCTCTTGTAATATCAAACTGCTTGTCTTCTATTTTTTGAGTTTAGATAGAATATTCTCTGTCAGACCAATTATTTTAGAGCAGCGGTATGAAGTCTTCTTTTTCTCTGAAAGGTGGTTGACCATGGGATAAATCAAGAAGGCACAGCAAGCAAGTGGGAAGAGTTTGCAGGATTGCCTATTGTTAATGTTCTTTCATTCTTATTCTGTAACAACTTCACATGAAATTAGGACAGCAAAATTAGCCCAAATACCCTTATACCCATGTCCTGGAAACGGGTTTAGTAAAGCTCTTTTAGGCCCCATGGCGAATCCTTTATGCATGTATTTTCTACTCACAGTGGTTGGCACCAAAACCTTTACTTTACATTTAAAATTTTGTGTGCCATCGTCAATGCTGATTGATGGCGATCCTTTTCAGTGTAGAGCAGGCCTGCCCAACAGGTAGACCGGGGGCTACCAGTAGCCCGTGAAGTGTTCAAAAGTAGTCTGCCGGCCATCCATAAAAACTGAGGGGATAAGTTCTCCACCCCTCCCTCCCCCCATCCCAAGGACCACCACTGCCCCAGCAAAGTTCTGGGCCCGCCAGCCCACTGTCTCAGCTGAACAGGGCAGTTCAAGGGCCATGGCACAGTCCCCTGCTCTCCCTACCAGCCAGATTATCAGCGTGCCACTGTCTCCTGACCAACTGAGTTGTTGGTGCAGAGCGGAGGAAGGGGAGTGGAGGGGACAGTGAGGGGCAGGGTCATGGGCGTGCCCACCTCATTTGCGTAGTGATGTCCCCCTCTTCTCCGCCCCCTGGAGAATTCCTTCTTCCCACCCATCCTCCTCCTCCTCCTCCCACCCCCACAGCTGCCTCGAGCGGGTATAAGGGAAGTGTGTGCATGGTCAGCCTTACCATAGGAATGCATTGAAATATGTTCCCTCCAGAAAGGATTAATTGATTTTCAATGTGTTCCTATGGGAAACCGCTGGTCTACTTACAATTTTTTTTACTTATGAGCATATGCTCGGAACAGATAAAATTCATAAGTAGAGGTTTTAGTGTAGTAGCCCTCAGGCAGTTTCGTCTGGAAAAAGTAGACCTCGGCCTGTTCAAAGTTGGACAGCCCTGGTGTAGAGAATATTCAGAAATGGTTGACTATTGCCTTCCCATGGGGTTGCCTTGGGGCTGTGTAGCTTGCCCAAGGCCACAAAGGCTGGCTCTTCTCAGAGCCACAGTGAGGTATTGCGTTCCCAACCTTTGGCTCTACAACCAGATAACTCAATGATATGCATAAGACCCGAAATATATGTGTGTTGAGAATTTCTCACAGGGCATAACAGAATTTTGTTACACTCATTTCCACGGTAGGAGTGTGTGTGTAATCAGTGTGTCAGACTGTAACAAGGAATGTAAGCCTCTGTGCACCTGTTAAAATTTGATCTAGTGATATTCCCTGCGCCAGACAATTCAATCAAGCCAAAATAAAGCCGAAAGCTTATTTTTCTGATCATTGAAAAATCTCAGGAAAAGGGAGCATTAAATTGGAATTTACTCATGGTATATGATGTTTAAGAGATCCATTGAGATGCAGCCGTTACAGTTTTGTTTACCTAAGTTGAAGGCAATAGAAAAAGAAGAAGACCTAACATGCAAGATAGATCAACTGAATCAAGGGACCCATGGCTTTTTGCTTGCAAGACCCAATTAGAATCTTTTTGTAAACAGAGGTGCAACATTTTATTGTCCTTTCATATTTAACATGGCTTCCCTACTGCTTGTGTAAAAATTTTTTTAGTGATATCATTGACGCAGATACTTTCAAAAGCTACAGGTGGCAAGGACTGTTTTAAGAACAGCTATGTTGGCTGGTTGATTGGTTTTGCTTTAATTTGTATTTGTTGTTTTTTGTTACTTCAGCTCCCAGAATCCCCTAGCAAGCATGATACTTGTGTTGTACAGGATGAAATGTCTTTTCTGAGATAATACTTACACACACACACACAAGTCCCATCATTTGAAAACAAAGAAAATGTGGCTTTCCCCCCTTTAAATATTATTGTATTACTTGTATGTAAATTTAATTGTGCACCTATGTTTTTAAGTGATGGCCATAGTTTGAAGCCTTACACTCTGAAAATAAAAACTGTATTCTTAACTCTTTTAAAGTGGGCAATAGAGATTTAAATGGTGCCATATAAGTAATATTTCACTTTAGCTTGTTCATTTCCCCCTTCCCTGGTATTTTGATTGGATATGGTCATGTACATTCAAGTACAACAGTAACAGTGACTTTCAGTTCACAACCATTATATTTTGAATGAATCATATAATCCTCTGCTCAAACTGTTAACCACCATTAACATGATTATGGTAGTAATTAGTGCCTCTCAAAAGAAACTTTGTTGCTGATGGTGGCCTAAACATGGTCTTGAAAGTTAATGAAGCTTTCTTTCCCTAGAAAGTAGCAAAAGCATGGGTTGCAGTTTTGGTGGAACACAGAAACCACAAGGATATTTAACGTGATGCTTGGACATCTTTGTGAAGCAGGAAGACAGGTTTTAAATCTATATTGGGCAAAAACCTGTGGCGGAAATTTGTGCTGCCATAACTGGATTGCGACCTGCAAGCATTTCATTTAAAGTAAATAGAAGCTTCACATCCCGCCTCTTTTTAGAGTCCAAGGTTCCCTAGGGCTCTGGTTTTCCCCAGGGATGCTTTTGGGAGCCTCAGGACACCGGGGGAGGGGGGCAGCGTACAATAGTAAAAAAACAGTACTTGGTTGCATTTTCTTGAAGTTGCAGGCACCACTGTCCTAAGGATCCACAAGGCTTCCCCAAGGCAAAAGGAAGCATTAAAGAGCGATGGAACCTAAAAGGAGAGAAATGGGAAGCTTTTAATTACTTTAAATTAAATGCCCCCAGTGCTACGCAAATTTACACTGGGATTTTGACCATTATTTCAAAGATCACTTCTTGTGCTAAGTACGCTTGCCTGATTTTTTTAGTCCCACTCTTCATAACATGCATACTGGAACAAAACATTTGGGGACCCTCTATCCCCCTCCCCACAAAACCCTTTTGGATGTGCAGAACTAATGTGTAGCTTTCAAGGTAGAAGTGCTCTTTCTCATGAGTACAGTGGTTAAACGATTGTACTGCAGCTATAACTGTGCTCATACCCTGGGGTTCAGTCCCGGGTAGCTGGTTCAAGGTTGACTCAGTATTCTATCCTTCTGAGGTCGGTAAAATGAGTACCCATTTTCCGGGGGGGGGGCAATGTGTAGCCTGCATAAATAAATTATAAACCAAATTGTATAAATTGTAACCAAATTGTAAATTATATATAAACACTTTGCTTTGCTTTTTCCTCTAATATTAAAAAATAAAGGGGGGGGGGAGGTTGCTAAAGTTCAACATAAACGTTGGAGAAGGAGAACATTTACCAGGAAGATACATTATTGTAGTCAGACTTTAAAAGTTTTGCTTTGACTGAAGGTTTGAACAAGTGTCCATGAAGTAAAAACCAGCAGTCCAAAGGAAACACAGTGGTGTTTCAGCTGAAATCCTGTTTGTGCAGGCATTCAGCTTCAGGCTGATTTAATTACAAAAGGCTTAATGTTTTATTTTAGCTTTAGCTAAAGATGCTTTTAAAATATTTTTTCTTAGTAATGTAGAAATGCTATTTATAAGAGACATGTAAGCTGCCACTTAGTCACAGTTTCCCCCAGAGAAACATCCTTCAGATTGCATGATATGGTTTCTATTCATTTGCATGCACACATATGTGCATACTAGAGATGGGCGTTTCAGGAGCTGTGCAGGGGCATGCATCATCCCGCCTCCCTCTCTGATTGGCGAGTGCCAGGGAGAGTGAAAGATGAGGTGTTAGAGGCTGCTTCCTGGTTGGAGTTTAGCGCCGCAGAATTCAAAAGAAGGTAAGAGACTGGTTGGTTTTGTTCTGGAAGGTGGGTCCCAGTACCGAACGGCAGCTGTGCTGCTGTGTTCCATTTTGGAACTGGCCCTTTTCAGAAACGAAATGCCTATGTCTAATGCATACACATATAGATGCAAACCCCAGTGCTACCCCCATTCTTTCCTCAATGCCAGCAGCAGGATTTGCTGCTCCCATGAGAAGGTTTAAAGCTCATGATTGATTAATATTGAAATGAACCAGTCAGGTATAGTAATCACATGTGATCTCTTCTCGTAGCTCCAGTCATTCAGAGATCTGTTCAGAGCTTAGAATGTTATTGTGGAAAAGTGGCATGTTAGTTACTGCTAGTTGTTTCCCTCAAATACTGCTGTACATTAGTGGTTGCTTGTTATTTTAAGAGTGATGTGTTAGTGTGTTACTAACATATTGCTGAGAATCCAGATGTTAATGTATGGAATCAATCTTGCATCCACAAATTCAACCAGCACTTCCTTAATTAGTGGCAGTGGACTGCCTTGGTGTGCCATTAAGTCAATCTTGACTTAGGGCGTTTATACACGACCCCTAAGCTGCGCTGCAAATGGCTCCCAGCTCTGGAGCTTAGAAATGTTTCCCCACCAGCTCCGGAGTTTAGAGAAAATTAAGTGCGACCACGCCCCCATAAGCGCGACCCAGCGCACCTTTCATGTACTTGCTCTCAGCAGATGAAAATTCCTTGATGCGGATAAGAGTGCCGGGCTCTCCTCGCTTGTCCATTGTTTTTTTACCTCCCGCCCCTTTAAGAGCCCCTTGAGAAGGAACCAGGAAGTAACGGGGCTCGTGGCAACTTTGACCGGCACCGGCAGGTTAGTAAAGGCTTCTTTTGTCCTTTTTTCCCTCCCTCCCCTCACGCCGACAGGAGCAGGAAGTGCTGAGGGGTGGGGACGCAGGAACAGAAACGAACCCCCAAGATCTCTGGTCCGAATTTAAGGGACCAGTGGATCTTAGGGGTCGTGTGAAAAGGCCCTTAGAGTGACCCATTTCAAGGTTTCCCAGTTAGAGAGTACTCAGCAGTGTCTTACCATTCGCTTCTTCTGAGGGCATCTTAGAACTGTGCAGCTTGCCAAGGCCACAGAGGCTGGCTCTTCTGAGAGGCACAATGGAGACTTGAACTCCTAGCCTCTGTATCTGCACCCAGATACTTAACTCACAGAACTCACCAGACAGCACTGAAATAATTTAAACAAGTGTAAATCATCAGTTATAGTTTAGTTTCAGTGTCATTAATATTCCCATAGCTATTATTCTATAACCATATACAGTGGACCCTTGTATAAGAAATGGTTTGTATAACATAAAATTTGTACAACATAAAAAATTCGGGAGATAGGGGAAATTTGCTTAACAGAATCGCCTATGGGGCAAATCCGTACAACATAAAAATGGGATCACTCTGTTTTCTTTGCATTCCTATGGGAAATTTCTATAAAGGAAAATTTGCTTAACATAATTTCATTTGGAACGAATTGATTCCTTTATACAAGGTACCACTGTACTTAGCAAAATAATCAAATTATGACCAAAACCACTCCAAATGACTCTCTACCACAATAGTTTTAGAAGTGACAAATATGTTTATGTTAAAAGTGGGCATAAATTTAAAAAAATTGTGATTCATTTTGATTTATGATTTGTCAAGGTAAGTGAATCACACGCAAAACTACAATTTGTTTGATTTGTAAATTCATCTTTGACTTTAAAATCCTATAAAATGGCCTCCAAGACACCTAGAAAAACCAGGTTTCCAGGGAAGCATATTCCTCTATGATTCCTCCAAATTTGGTGAAGGGTATTTGAGTTATACACCCACAAAGTGCCCCCGTACGAAAGTGCCCTTTAGCCACTGGCTTGGGAAATCCCAATCTTGACCAAATATGGAGAGATTGTAGAGGATAGTCAAGGAAGCTTCTTTGTAAGTTTGGTATTTCTGGGCACCTGTGGGAATTGTTCCTGGGTGTCCCTTTGGTGGGTGCATAATTGAGACAACAGAAATCCAATCTTTAACAATCTTAAAGAGATTGTAAAGGAGAGTTGGGGCAGAGTGTCTGCAAATTTGGTGTCTCCAGGTGCCTTGAGGTGCATTTCATAGCCCAACAAATCACTACATGCAAAATCACTAAAAATGCATCAATTTATATTTGTTAGGGGTATCACTTGGTAGAAATAGGAACTGATGAATTAGCAAACTTTGCAATTAATTTTAAATTTTTTGCCTATCTTAGGTTAGTTTGCAGAAATAATGATGTTCCCCCTTTACTGCACATAGTAATGAGTTACAAGTAATACTACTACTTCTAAAAGGCTACTTCCAAGCTGTTAGAAGATACACTATGTAAGGCGAGTAGTAGTTCCACGCTTAGTGTTCCACTGTACTGAGTTACCTGAAAAACAGGAATTAAACTGTCCCAGTTTACACAGCATCTGTTATTGCTGGACAGTCTTGTGAGTGCTTGTGACAGGCCTACACAGCCTATGATCAATGGCTTCAAAACCCATCTATGTTTGCCTCCCTTTTGACCTCAGTTGTTCCATAATTTTCTGTATCTACTAATAAAAGCTATGAAATCCATTCTCGATAAGGGATTGGATTCTGCTTGTGGATTAATTCCCGACCCCGTCTTAGTTTTAATCCTACCTCTGAGTTTTATCCTTTTATGTGTGATTCTGGCTCTGCCAACATACCAAAAATTGACCTTGATCCAATTTATAGATTATATAGCACAGCACAGGTACAGCTCTGGAACTTGTATATAACTATTATCCACTTGTCTGTTGCCTTAAGTTGCTAAATGTCATCTGAAACACAGAAGTGGTTTTCATTTCATTGAAAAACCTGAGTCAGCTGTTTCTCTCTTGAATCCACAGCTGGGTCAATGGTGCTGTGAAATGAACTTGTGAGAATTCCCTTGTGTTATAAGAACAGGGGGTGTAGGAATCTCCAGTTCTTCTGCAAATGCAATTCACTTATATAATATTTATACTAGCATAATATTATTGTGGAGGTGACTTGACTCAGAATTTTGATGGATGTTTGCCCTCTGAATTTATGGCAATGCAGGTTTTGCTGAAAAGGATTCCATGGGTCCTGATGTGTACAGATATAAAACTTAAATACTCCTGTCATTGGAAGTAGACTAAATCAGTGGTGTCCAAACTTTGGTCCTCCAGATGTTTTGGACCACAACTCCCACAGTCCTTTGTCATTGGCAATACAGGCTTGGAATTCTGGGAGTTGTGGTCTAAAACATCTGGAGGGCCGGAGTTTGAACACCACTGGACTAAATTCTCATTTATTTCCTTTTCTTTCCATTGTTTCCCAGCCATAATTAAGGCCAGGAAGGGAGAAAAGAGACTACAGTATTCCAACAATGTGGATATGTGGACTTGCTGTTGACATCTCAAGCAGAGTTAAGACACCGGCAGTATCCTATCTTCACTAGTCCAGTGTGGGGAAAAGCTTTACAATGAGCATTTAATGATGTAATAGTGAGATTAGGACATACCACTTAAAAAGTTACAAAGGTTTAGTGTATTTTATTTTTATCAATTTTATTTTACAGCCAAAGGCCCGATAAAATACAGTACACACTCCAACAAGTACACATTCCAATAGATAAAAGAAACTTAAAGTTAGTTAAGCACCAGAATTCTCTTTCGTGTTTTTTGGGCTGAGAGAAGGAATTTGGTCACAAGTTCTGTAATGGACTTATTTCTGTCTTCTAGAACAGTGGTTCTCAACCTGTGGGTCCCCAGATGTTCCTGAACAGCAACTCCCAGAAATCCCTTCCAGCATAGCGAGTGGTGGAGGCTTCTGGGAGTTGCAGTCCAGGAACATCTGGGGACCCACAAGTTGAGAACCACTGTTCTAGAAGATATCTTGTATACCAGTCCAAGGATCTGCCTGGTAGACCTCTCATTACTGGGTAAAGAAGCCTGATACGTTCATCCCTGTAATAACTACATATAAAAAGAACATGCTGCAATGTTTCAATTTCTTTATCATTGCAGGGGCATAATCGATTTTCATATGGTATGCCACTGTAGCGACCCTCTAAAACTGCAGATGGAAGACAGTTAAATCTGGCTCTTGAAAAAACCTGTCGGTATTTTGGGATTGTCAGTTTTCCCAAATATTTAGCACTTTGGTGAAATTCAAGATTTAAACCAAAATGCATGAGTGAACAAATTTTCTGAACCTTCTCTGTAGAAGACTGGAAATCAGTATCTTTAATTCGCTTTTCAATGATGGACTTAACTGTCTTCAATTCATAAATGTGAAAAAAATCCATAGACAGGCCTAAGAAATGCAATTTGTTTGGGAAGATTTTTAACCAGGAGCAGGTGTAAACATCTTTCATCAGAAGATGTAGATATCCAGAGGAAGTGTCAGCATATAACACTTTTTATTGCATAACACATGGAGTTTATCATATGGACTAATAGGCTTGCCAATATCAAGAAGCATGATTCTTTCAAGGCATCAAAGTTTGAACAAGATCCTCTCCCACCCCCCACAATTTTTCAATTAGACCATGTTGTTTCACTAACATAAAAACCAAGATGAGCTTTATATGGCAAAGGTGAACCAATAAATTAGCAATATTCATAGAAATGGCTAGTTTGGGCAGTGTTGAATGGCCATCACCTTCTGTTTATGAGCTTCTTAAAGGCACCTGGTTGTCTGCTCCTGGGAAAAAGAAAGTGTTGAATTAGATTCTGGAATGGCAGTCTTAATATAGGAGCTGCCCTCAGTTAAACAGTCTCTGTGGAGACTGAGGCCTCTATTTGATTCAGCAAGGAAATCTTAATGTCTTCATCACTACCGCTGGGCCTTTCCCACTTACCCCTTCTGGTGGATGACCAAAGGGTAAGTGAGTTGGTGGATGTGCCATAGGCCTTTTGTTTTTGGCACTGCTCCTTCCACACAGAAAACAAGTCTAAGATGTTGTGGAAAAAAATGTTCAGTCAACCTTGTCCTCCACCCCACCCCACCCTGGTCACACCAAGACATCATCTGCTGCTCCCATGTTTTCCTATGAACAAATCCTTTGTTTCCCTGTGTTATTTTTTTAAAAAGTGCAGATAGAATTAAGAGCTACTTCTATTCCACACAGTTTTGTTTTGAATTTGAGAATAGGCACAGAGCAGTGGTTAACCACCCAGACAGTGTGTGCAGTGTTGCCTGGCATCGTTGCCTAGTAACCTCATGCTATCACTATAGCCTTCTGCTTTGAGTTAGTGTCTTAATGAAAGGAAAGTTAGACATGGTGATTTACATTTCAGGAAATTGCCTCTCTGTCCAGTTGTTTACAATGCACCTTTTAAAACCTATTTATTTTATTTTTAACCATCCTTGCCCACCAAATTTTGAAGGGAAAAAAATGAAGAAAATTGGTTTGGTAGCTAGTTATAAAGTATTTTAATTTGTTCTTTTACTCCCTTTTTTGTAACTATGTTTGGATATGGTTGTTGGCTAGAGGAAGTAGGATTTATTTTGCCTTAATCTATGAGAACCTTTTAAAAAGAAAGTACTGTACTGTCTTTCTAGCAGTACGATAATTTTTTTGTGTAGTGGGATACTTTTATCTCTTACCAGTTTTTTAGTTGTAGTCACATTTATTCCCCATATTTACTTGCTGCTTTCATAACTCTTTGTTGGTTCTGTATGGAGGCAAATGTTTCCAAAGACAGCAGGGACACTTGCTGAACAAAAAAGAGTAGTGGCAAAAAACCAAACCCATAAATGTGCTGAGTGTTTCAGCAAAAGTTTTTCATGATGTTTTTTCTGTAACCAAACTTAAGAAGGAGTTGAAAGTTGTCTGGGATTCTAAGAAGCTCTGTAAGCATAGAGGGAAACGTTTGAAGCTGAGGGACAGAGAAGCAGCCCTCTTTGTTCTTTTAAGCAGCAAGCAGTAGAATTACAATTTGTAGAGGACACCTATTTGAAATGAATAATAAAGAGCTACCTGTGTCACTCAAAATTTGAAACAGGCATTCGGCAGTTTGCATATTGACAGTAGATGTATCTATTCAGGGTTATCTTTACAATAAATGTGAAGAGAATGTCCTCACACAGTGTTATACCTTCCCTCCTGGATTCGCATTGCATTCTAGGATCCCATGCCACTTTTCTGTCCTTCTTCTGTCCTGGAGATTCTTCTGCACAATGATGTGAAATATTCCCCCTCCAAACACCACCACCCATGTGAGCCTGGGTCCTAAAGGTTCTTCTATATTTTATGGCCTACCATATCCAATCAACTCCCATTTTTCTAACAGGAAACCAATGGATTACCTGTTTGTTTCAAGCAGTGACCCACAAGATCAAAGGTCAGCCAATTCCTTCCATCAGCTCCTGCTTGTAAAAGTTTCCATTGGGGATCTTTGAAGTGAACGGTTGTCATAATTTCTTCTGCCAGCAGCACATGACTCAGGTTTAGCCCACCCTAACTCATGACAATCCTTCTCTGGAGATATTGCCTACAGTTGCAAAAATAAGGACAGGAGGTCCTCTTAAACAAGTATTAATACAGTACAGAAGTATGAAATATTTGGCATTCCATGTATTTTGGACTTTAATCCCCAAGGACAGCACTGGGTAGGTCTGGTCAGAATTATCTGTATTAATCACCCAGTTTGAGTGTACTTTATTGGATCAATGAAAAGTTTAAAATAAAATGAGCGTTCAATTCTCCATTACTCTTTACAGGGTAAAAATAGGATAAAACCTGGACTGAAAGCAAATTGTCTCAACAATTGGGACAAAACTGATAGTTTTGTCTCATAAAACCAGATTGCCAGCAGGGTATAGTCTCATTGATACTCCATGAGAAAGAGACAACAAAGGAATTCATTTTGCACTCTGTCCCTCATCTTCAGTCTGGTTCTCTGGTCTCCAAATCCTGATCCACCAGTAGCCTCTGGGTTGGGGTGGGGGTGGGGGGGAAGCATTGGCAAAATAGAAATTAGGTAAACTAGTGTGTTAAAGAGTTATTTATCACAAAACTGGTAACCATGCTTTCAGGTTGGAGGATACAGTATGGAACATCTTCTTCCTGATGCTGCAGATTTTCTTGCAAATAGACAGTTATGGTACTTCCCAAAGCAAAAAAAAAGGGGGGGGGGCATGTGATCCATTAGGAGAAATACAGTCCAAGACTGAGGAGTATTTGACCGATCTATTACAGAACCATGGTTCCTGCAGCAGTTGTTACTGTATGGTGAGCTTATTATTTGTAGTGACTTCCCAAAAGTAAAGCTGGCATTACTTCATGGACGATCCAATAAAAATCATTGTCTCCTCTTACTTATGTGGCCACCACAAAGAGGGAAGAACACTGAAAGAGGGCAGCATGTGGTGTGTTCCTTCCTGGTTTTCCAAGTCTCTTCTCGTAGTCATAGATCTTCACAAGTTGTTTATTCATTTTTATGTAGTCTGTAGGGGTGGTAGGGACATGCTCTTTTGTGGCATTCTTTCTTGTAGCAGTTGAAATCAAACCAGTGGGATATGGCTGGATAATTTTCTGAGCATCAACCCTATAGCCAAAGAGACACCATGACTATACTGGAGGAAAGTTATCAAAAGACTGATGGAACACCAGGCACTGGCCAAAGCATGATTTTAAAAAAAAGTTAGAGGGAGAATGCTGTAATACAGGCCTGCACAACAGGTAGACCGTGGGATAGCAGTAGCCCACGAAGGGTTCAAAAATAACCCACCGGCCATCGTTTAAAAAGTGAGGGGATAAGTTCTCTACCCCTCCCTTCCCCATCCCAAGGACCACCACTGCCCCAGCAAAGTTCTGGGTCTGCAGCCCACTGTCTCAGCCGAGCGGGGCAGTTCAAGGGCCATGGTGCATTGAAATCTGTCCAGAACTGATTAATTGATTTTCAATGCATTCCTATGGGAAACCGCTGCTCTGTTTACAATTTTTTTCAGCTTATGAGCATACACTCAGAACAGATAAAATTCATAAGTAGAGGTTTTCATGTAGTAGCCCTCAGGCACTTTGGGCCGGAAAAAGTAGACCTCAGCCTGTTCAAAGTTGAACAGCCCTGCTGTAATAATTGGGTATGTAATATTTAATGACACTCTTGGCTGGAAACCTAAATGGAAATGCTGCACTGCAACATATTAGCCAAGGTCCCACTTGTCCCTGTTGGCTGTGTACTTAATTCATGCTAGCTGACAGGCAGTGGGGTAGATATACCTAGTGTTTCACAATCTAATTTTCATTGAGATACAGTGTTTTTAGGTTGTGCCACTTGAGATTGCAGAAGGGTGCTTATGTTGTTGAATTTTCTTCACTATAAAATAAGGTTCTGTCCATAGAAAACTAACTTGTCAGGCAGAAAGCAGGGTTAGAAAGCTGGAGGCCAACAAAGGAAAGAAAAAAGAAAAAAGAATTTGGTGTAGTCACCTTTCTTTTTCTTTCTTTCTTCTTTCTTTCTCTCTTTTTCTTTCTTTCTTTCTTTCTTTCTTTCTTTCTTTCTTTCTTTCTTTCTTTCTTTCTTTCTTTCTTTCTTTCTTTCTTTCTTTCTTTCTTTCTTTCTTTCTTTCTTTCTTTCTTTCTAGCACTCCTGACCCATTTTTGTAGTCTTAGAAAAGTTATTGCTATTCAATGTGCGGAACAGACTCAGTTGCTTTCGTTGGCAACATGGTAACTTACAGTGTGAAAAACTGAAGGAAAAACAAAACAGTTGGTGACAGAATTATCTAAAGCTCTGGTTATGTGTCTCATTAGGCTGGTTAAATCCTATTGACTACAGTGGGATTTAAGCAGCTTTCATTGTGCATAGGGGTTGTAGCTGTGGAGTCTGATCCCAACACATGCTTCTTTGAAGTAACTCCAGCAGATCCAAGTGGTGCTGTGATTTAGGTGTTCAGCATAATGCGTCCAATTTGGGGAGGCCACATGAAACCTCCCCGTGATTCAAAAAGTTTTAAAAATTGCTTCAGATATTGGCCCTTGAGCATTCTGGAGGTGTAAGCAGTAGAGATGGGCGTGACTTGAAAAAAAATTTTTCGAGTTGTCGTTAGTCGGGCCAGTCCCGTTTCGGGTCGTTTCCGGTTTTCGCGAAAATTCGCAAAAATTAGTCGGTTCGTTTTTTTCGTTTTTTCGTTGTCGTTAGTACTGGTTTTTTTGGGGGGGGAGCGGGCTCCTGGAGGCACCTCTGTGGGGTGGGTGCCTCCTCTGGCCCGCTATAAAGGGAAAGTGGGCTCCTGGAGGCACCCGTGGGTGCCTCCTGCCACTAGGAAGGGGAAGCAGGCTCCAAGAGACCCCTCTACATGGGGGTCTCCCTTCCTCACCTGCTGCTGCTGCAAAATGCTATGCAATAGCCATATGGATATTGCATAACATAATGTGCAGACGTGAGACCAGTGTGAGAATGATAGGGTCATGCCCGCCCTTCACAAGGCTCTGGCACCACCATGTCTCACACAGAAGGGAATTGTACTTGCTGCGTGTAGTGCAATGCAAGCAAGTAGATCTGGCTTTAAGGTGGCTTAGTGCAAGAGCTAGGGTTAGGCTAGTGACGGGTAAGGTTACGGTGGGCTAGTGGGTTGCACCTCTGGGTGCCTCTCTGACCCATTAAGAAGACAGTCTGTGACGTATGGGTACGGAGTCAAGGGTTAGGGTTAGGGCTAGGGCAGGTTTTAGGGGGCTTTTTGGCACATCCCAGAAGTCTCCATGGCCAAGTGGCCATGCGACTGGTGGGATGGCTCCAAAAATTTGCATGGTCGTCCACTCCCACATGGCTGGCCACTTGGCCAGCCCATCATTGCGCAGGTGTAAAAAAATAAAATAAAATAAAATCAATGGAGGACAGAGGAGGAGAGGAGAGACATTTTGTTGCAAGAAAAAACCCACTGCTACTGTGAAAAATCTGGCAGTTTATAAATTTTCGCGTGTTTCTGTTGTGCTTGTGTGTTTTTGGACCACGATTTCAAAAACAATATTGCGTTTGCCGCCCCATTTTGGATCCCCCGCCCGCACCGCATGGCATGGCGATGGCGACTCGCGAGTCCGGCTGCCCAGGACGGGGGGGGAGGACCCCCCCCCCTCCAGAAACCACTCCTCCGGTAGGTGCCCTGCGCCCTTAGTCAAGCAGGCATTTTTCCGCCTGCTTTTTTGGCCCGGGAATGGGTGGGGGGAGAGTTTAAAAGTTTTTTCCTGTGCCGTCCGTGCCGCTTGCTTGCGCTTTCATTGCGGCGGCCGGCGGCGAGACTGGGCTTTTTGCTGGCTGCGAGCCTGCGGCGAGTCCCACAGAGCAGCCCACTAGGACGGGGGATGGGGGGGGAGGCCGGGGACCTCCAGAAACCACCCCTCCGGTAGGTGCCCTGCGCCCTTAGTCAAGCAGGCATTTTTCCGCCTGCTTTTTTGGCCCGGGAATGGGTGGGGCGAGAGTTTAAAAGTTTTTTCCTGTGCCGTCCGTGCCGCTTGCTTGCGCTTTAATTGCGGGCGGCCGGCGGCGAGACTGGGCATTTTGGTGGCTGCGAGCCTGCGGCGAGTCCCACCAGAGCAGCCGAGGACGGGGGATGAGGGGGGAGGCCGGGGACCTCCAGAAACAACCCCTCTGGTAGGTGCCCTGAGGCACGGCAGGCATTTTCCCGCCTGCTTTTTGGCCGGGAACCGGGTTTTTTTAACTTTTAAAAACTTTTTTTCTGTGCCGCGTGTGGCATTGCGCGATCGCGCGATGCAAGTAACGAGCACGACAAATCAGACCAAAATTGTTCGTTCGTCGGTTCGAGCTCGAAGTCTGGGGGAGTAATTCCCGTTACCGTTTCCGTAGAGTAACGGAACCGAGTAACGGAAACGGAAACGGAAATACCGCTAAGTCGTGCCCATCTCTAGTAAGCAGACATTTTGTCATGTTTTCAGGGACTCCCAGTAACCTTGTTGAACACTTCCTTTTTCCCCATTAAATATGGCCACTAGAGGATGAAAGCCCCCCCCCCAGTTCTTAAAGAAGTGTTATTATTGTAAGATTCAAAGTCTGGTTAGGGTTCATGGGGCAGTCCTCCAAACTACAGGCATGTGCAGCTCCCAGACCACTGAAGGTGGCCAGGGCCATTCAAACCAGAGGGCAAGCATAGTTTCACCACAGTAGTTGAACATACAAAGTGCCACTGCCATGCCAATTCGAGCAGAGCATTATTTTCCAACTAAACTATGCGAATACAAAATCTTTAATACGGCCGAAGGCCAACATCCAAATACTATATACAAAAGCAAGTTACAAAATACTACATTTCTAAAAGAAGTAGGTACAAAGTTAAAATAGCCTAACAGAAAAAGTAAACACCTCTCACTCACATCTTAATTTAAAGGGGAGCAAGAAGGAAAGAGAGAAGAGAGAGGAGGAAAGATCCCACTGATAATTAAGGTTCTATCCTTATTTTGTTGGATGGTAGCTGAAGCAGAATATACCCCCTCTGTTGATATGAAAGATAATGATGTGGTTCCCTGGGTTTTGGATGTTATTTTAAATAAACATATTGTCAGCCCCAATCCTCACATAAGGCAAGCATCCCGTATCTGGCTTTTGTCTCTGGTGAAGAAGTTAAGCACCCACAAAGAAATTAAGTCTCATCTTAAAGAAATTCAAACTGCATTTGTGTCTATTCTGTCTGAAAGTGATGAACTCAGTCAAGATGTTGCTTCCAAAGGCCTTGGTCTGGTGTATGAGCTTGGGGATGAACAGGATCAACAGGAACTGGTTATGACTCTTGTTGAAACTCTCATGACTGGGAAAAGAGTCAAGCATGAACTAAACTATGCATGATACGGTCGAGAAGAGATGGGTAATACTTTCACTAAATGAGAAGAGGTATTTTAGAATTTCGATTAATACACAATTGATTAGAAAGACCAGGTCACTGGCAGGCAGGGAAGACAGGAGCTTGGCTAGCAAACGGACACAGGGACCCACACTCTCACTACGTTTGTCTGGTTTTTATCTTCTTTAAAAGCCAGTGATGGTGGCTTTGGGAATGTTGTGTTTGCGTATCAGCTGCAATCCAACAAGTTTTGTGTCAATTTTTTTTGGTCATTGTCAGCATGTCACCAGACTCTTCCAATATATTTGCCACAGTAAACTAACATTATATAGTACAGTACATGCAGCCCAATGCACTGAGTAGTGTGCAGACCTCTACATCGGAGAAACGAAACAGCCATTGAACAGGAGGATGGCTCAACATAGGAGGGGTAACAGCTCAGGACCAGAATCAGCAGTACACCTCCACTTGAAGGACAAAGGGCACTTATTCAAAGATGAGAATGTACACATATTAGACAGAGAAGAGAGGTGGTTTGAGAGAGGGGTCAGGGAAGCCATTCATGTGAGCATTGAAAACCCTTCTCTCAACAGAGGTGAGGGGCTCAGGCACAGTCTATCTGCTACTTACCAGGCAGTGATTTCAACAATACCCAGACAAATCAAAAGTACTTCATGCCTCCACCGCCATGGCCATATCTAACGACCCATACTTTATGGGTTTCAGCACCTTAGGCCATGGTTCACCTAAAGGCCTATTGAGACCATTTTCTACCTAATGAGCCTATTCAGGCCAGTGTTCATCTTATGAGCCTATTTCAGACCAGGCTGACATGAGGTCAAAGTGAACTATAAAATGGAGGACTTGCAACTAGCTTTCCTGAGTCTGACAAAGCTGTTTGGATGAGCAGCAAAATGTTTCAATCTTTCACGAAAAGAAGTCTGGTTGCCATGACTCAACTTCCAGATAAACTCACCTGGATGTCTGAGAATCTTCACAGACATAATTACCTGAAAAAAATACATCATAGGGTGCAGTACGTTTTCTCACATGGAGAGGAAACTTAGGAATATATTCACATTCAGTTCCATCTGTAGGTTCAAGCTATTTCTAATGTCAGAAATTAATTCACATACTAAGGAATTCCAGGGTGCTGCAAGGATTCTTATATGAGTGATAGGGTATACATTTGAAATATCTGCAACTTTCACATGTGACAGCACAGTTTTGGAAATAACTGACAACAGTGGGTAAAGTATTCTCTTTTTTTTTGCACATGATGGAAGAATAACCAGCCTCACAAAGTTTTGAAAGCAAAGTGGTTAAGTTGACCCATCTGCAAGTGTCTTTCTGCCATGGATCTATTCTTTGCTAGTGGTTGCCACCTCTGAACTACATAGATTGATCTGAGGGGGACTGATTGCAGTGAATGATTCTCATGTCAGTGAGCTGCAGTGGATGTCTTTGCAATTCTTTCCTCATTCTAACAAATTCCTCTACTCTCTTGTATTATCTGTGACATTTTCTTTGTCTTGTAAACTTAATCACAAGTTACGACATCATTGATTTTGGCCAACAGCCCAGAAAAATGTTTGTAGCACTTAGGGAGTCATTTAAAGAGCGACAAATATCCAAACACTTGGGCAGCCTTGCTGACATAGTTACTTGGTACGAAACGGAGGGAATGAAAGTATGTAGTCTTATGGGCATCAGCTCTGCGGGCAGATATAAATTTTCAAGGGCTATTTAAAAAAGCAACATTACATGTCAGTTGGGTTGACTATGATCCCTTTATCTTATAACATCCTGTCAACCTGTGTAAAAAGATTTATGGGCAATTCCATGCTGTTTGGTGCCTCAGAACCCAGATTCTGTGTTGTTATGTATAAGCATGTTTTGAAATACATGGATACTTAGATGACTGCATAAGACAATAACTTTGTCAAATAGCATCCAGATTTAAACTAAATACCCATGTAGGGACACACTAGGAGTGTCCCAGGCACCCACCCCAACTATGAAACTGGTATATTGACAGTATAGTGATGGCTTCTGGCACACCAACAAAAAAATCTGTTGCCATATCTCCTTGCAACCTGTTACAAACATCTGTGTCGTTGTGTACTGTTTAATGCCTTAAACATCTGGTATTTGGTCCCACCTTTAGCTTTCCTGTTTGGAAAATAGAGATGGAAAAAGATTCTAGAGATGTTTGTTGAAGCTGCATTGATTAAAAGCAACAGGTCTGGACATCTGCCCTTGTTTTGGGATTATAACCCATCACTTATACATGCCTTTAGATTGGTTGGAACTGAGTTGCTCATTAGTAGAAGCTGGGAGGTTGGTGTCACTTGGCAGGACGTTCTCAGTAATGATGAGTTATTTATGGAGCTTCTTCTGGGTGACTGTGACTATGCCCCCACCAATTCAAAAGTATACGGATAAACCTTTTTTAAAAATCTTCACACCATTTTAAGCATGTTTGGGCTGGTCCCAGAAAGTTTCTCACTCCTAGTTTATTGCATTTTTCAGCTGAAAGCCTTATAGATCTCCATTCTTTTTTCCTTGTATCGGTTAAAAACAAACTAGTATGTCTAACACCTAAATTGTAATATAACTGTATTAAAAGTAAATTTGTATCATTTCCCCCAGAGATGTATCCTTTAGAAAGAATTGAATATAATTAGTGAAATCCTATTGCTCAGAATAGTAAATTGTGCTTAACAGTGAACCAGTGGTGATTTGGTGTGTCAACTGACCTAGGTTCCATTGATTCAGATCAGCCTGATTCTAGTTGCAAGTTGCAACTAGAACCAACCTATAAAAATCAGTGGGATTTATGGAGGAGTTGACTCACCAACTTGATTCAATGGTCTTCTCTAGGAGAGCGTACTACGTTAAGCATCAGGATTTCTTTCAGCCAGTGAAAGAACTGGACAGAAGCACATATAAATACTCAAAAACAATACATTCAGAACTGAGGAAATCAAGCCAAGTTTAAGGTTGATGGGAGAGGAACACATATATTAACTGCCTACTTGGGAAATCCCAGTCTGAATAAGTAAAATTTTCAAACAACCTCCACCAAAGATGTATGGTGCAAAGCAGCCAAAAGGCAGTTCCACAGCTGAGTGACAACCATTGAGGGAGTGCTTTTCCTATGCTCATTAGTTTACCTAATCTGAACAATGGACTCACCAGAGCTTTTAGCAGTGACCTAAGACAGAGATAACACATCTCTGGCCCACATACTAGATTTAGCCTTCCAGGCCTCCTCAGTTTACACTTTAGACCTTCATGGAGAGAGGAAGTTCTCTTCATTTGGAGCTGGTGTGAAGTGGCAATCTCCAAATCTATCATCACTTCTCACATTTCCTTTTGTGTTGTCACTGTAACATATTTCAATCACCTTGTAGTCAAGACTTCCCAGATTTGGCTTAATCTTTGCTTTTTCTGTTGGAAAACCAGTAGTTTTTGTAGTGTTCCCGTTCTTTGCCCCAGGCCCTTTCACAGGCTATTGACAAGCACCACTTCTAATTTTTCTCTTTCGCTGCCACCAACTAGTGTCTCTAGTAAATTAATGCCTTCAGACTGGTTTTAAATTGAATAAAGATAGAACAGGTTTATTTATTACAAAGTAGAATCAAACTCATAAAGGGTAACATGTATAGGTACAAACAAAAAGAAGAATATAGCTCAATCACACTAAAGTTATGTTACAGACTACGCTGACCATTTGCACACCCAGTTCTTAAGTTTTCCTCACATAAGTTCTAAATCCAATCTCTTCTGTCTCTAGTAAGTATAAGTCTCACAGTCAGACCCTATCTGTCCCTATCTGACTAAATCAGTGCTGGGCTGAGCCTTAAATCCCCTCAGACTACTTCCACAATCTCTCCCATTGGTCAACAACCAACCAATCAATATAGACACTTCTCATGAATAATTCATCACCAAAGAGTAAACAACCTATCCATCCTGAAAGAAATCAACCCTGAATGTTCACTGGAAGGACAGATTTTGAAGCTGAGGTTACAGTACTTTGGCCACCTCATGAGGAGAGATAGCTCATTGGAAAAGTCCCTGATGTTGGGAAAGATTGAAAGCAAAAGGAAAAGAGGACGGCAGAGAATGAGATGGTTGGACAGTGTCATCGATGCAACCAATATGGATTTGACCAAACTCCGGGAGGCAGTGGAAGATAGGAAGGCCTGTCGAGTTCTGGTCCATGGGATCACAAAGAGTCGGACGTGACTGAACGACTGAACAACAACAACAAAGAGTAAACACCATATTTTTATTGAGCTGAAATGATTGAAAGGGTAGAGACAACAATCCCCTCCTCATTGCATACTATATATAAACACACACACACACACACACACACACACACACACACACACACACACACACACACACACACACACACATGAATGGGGTCTGTAGAGTGTGTGTTTATTCCCATCATGCTTGCCAAGAGCCCTTGGACTATCAGGTCCAGAACATATTCACCTACATGTAAGGACAGGAATTTATTGATACTCCAGTAGGTAAATATCTAATATGAAGCTTTTGAGTTAACTGTATTTATTGGCAGTTTCTGTAGTTGCTTTAAAAGAACAACAACCCTATATGGTAGATTTTGAGTGGGACAAATATCAGTTGGACATTGGAGTGCTTTGAGAATCAGAAAAGTAATAATCTAGATTAAGTGAACATGTGCTATTTTCCTACAAGGAGTCAATGCAGGAAATCCTCTGAAATCCTGGTATACTGGAACAGGGTAAGCTCTCTTTTCATTTGTACTTTCTCTTGTTGAGCTTTTGTAGGCCTGGTAATTTCCCCCCCATTTAGCATTGGCATACTACATTGGTATCTGCCCTGCAAATGTCATCAATTTGATATGTATTCTGTTTTTACTTCTCTGAAGAGACTTGGTCTTTTTTTTTTTGCCCAGTATGTGAATTATTAGCAGCAATGACCCAGTAGGGTTGAGGGTCTGGGGAATGTCCATTCTTCCTTAAAGCTGAGCAGAAGACCAGACCTAAGAAACCCTTGCTGACTCCTGAGTGTGCCTGGTGATAGTATATTACAGTAGTATGGAGCAATATCAAGGAGCTATGAACATTATAAGGTAGAGACAGTGGTACTCCCCTTTGAACATGTGAAGCTCCTCCATGCAAATATTATGTGAAGAAGGCAGATGGGGAGTAGATTTTAACTGGTCAGAGTTGGCCCTGTTGCCAGATGGGTGATATATAAATCCAGTCAATAAATAGATTTTATGGTGAAATGGGTAAATGTGAAGGCTCACAATGGATATGTCACATGACCATGTTTTTGCCTGCTTTTGACTGGACTGTACCTAGTGATGTAGCTCTGTCTAAATTTTAAAAATTGTCCCATCATGACATGGTCTGTCACTGACATGGAAATCAGCTACTCTGTTGCTGATTCCTCCTGTAACAAAACATTCGCTATAATTTTAGGGGGGCTTGTTGCATCTGCCATCTGGCCCTTCTAGCTGTGTAAAGTAACCTTGCCTTGCACTGAGTGATCTTACATTTGAGTGTTGCATCCTAAACATGTGCCTTGTTCTCTTCCACACAGTATATTCCCCCACTTCCTTTATATATAGCAGGACAAATCCATAAAGCGGTTGCAAGGCTAGATCATGCTGTGTCCCTGCAATAAGCACAATGAGTCACAATGATTTTTCAGCTCAGATGTACTGTTTGAGTGGAGAAGTCAGAACATGGTGTGCTTTCCCCTGTATGGAAGGACAAGCCAAATCCCACTGCGAAGAAATTTTAGTCACTGGTTAGATTATTTTATCAGCAGCCATTTACACATTTGGTCGGTATTGATGTGTGCAATTAAGCCTCTGGCCACCCAACTTATTTGCTATGCTGTGTTCTTCTCTTCCCCTGTCCCTTCACCTGTATGGGGAAAAATACTTACACTCTCAGGGTGTGGGGCTTTGGGTGAAGAACGGGATGTTTTCCTTGTGCCACGTGTCAAAAGGGGTAGTAGTTCGGCATTGATGCCATATTTTTTATGGAAGCTGCTCTGGGTAGTATTTTTACATCAGGAGGCAAGATCTGGGGGCGGGAGTAGTGCACAGAGAAAGGACATTTCTCAGTTATTAATCTTTTGCATTGCAGGCACTATGGCCTCCCCCAGGAACATTGTACTAGTGGTTGAGGAACCAAGCAGGACAGTAGGAGTAGTGCTGTGGATGACAAATACGTGGGAAGGACTGGCAGCTTTGTCAGGCCTGGGGATCTCTTCCTCTTAGGGGCCCAGTGAGAGCTTCAGAGACCTGGGGAGGGAACCCTATCCCCCCCCAGGAGTAGCTAGAAGTCCACATCCAGCTTTGTACTAGTAGCATTTTTAAGGTTTTAATGTAGGCATGCCCAAACTTTGGCCCTCCTGATGTTTTGGACCACAACTTCCAGAATTCTAAGCTTAGACTGCCAATGGCAAAGGACTGTAAGAGTTGTGGTCCAAAATATCTGGAGGGCCAAAGTTTGGACATGCCTGTTTTAATGGCAAGAGGAGTTGTGACCTGTTTCCTCCTCCTGAAGATCACCAGTAGCTGCAGCTCATTCATCCTTGATTTTTCAGGGTTATAAAAGGGAAGTGTTTTTGGAAGGTGCTGAGGTCCAGCTTTGGGAGTCCCATGTGGACCCAGGGGCAAACTTCACCCATATCTTCAGCAGTGGGGAAGGGGGAAATCACCTGCGATGGTCTCTGCCGCCTCTCCTCTTTATCCGAGCTGAATCTCAGCTCCTTCCATAAACAGATTTGGATCTAACCCAGTCTTTCTCGGTTTGCTTGTATTATCATCTAAAGAGAGGTTTAATGTATTCACCCTCTGGGGAGGGATTTAAGTTATAGGAAATCCGAGCAATCTGGTGTCTACCCAGCCTGTGACAATGCAGCTGACAAATCACAAAGCCTGTCATGCTTGAAGGGAGGATGCAGGAGGTCAGCTCTGTTGCTAACAGCTGAAGAATAATTGGTGGTGGTAACTTGATTTCACTCTTAGATAAGGGATCGGGACATAAATTGTGACACTCATTTGAATGTTTACTATCTTGTTTGCCAGTAGGCTTCATGATGGGGGAGGGGGAAGCAAATACATTTGGTGTTTTTTCACTGGCGTTAGTGAAATTCTTTCCCCCTTGCATTTAGAAAATCAGATTGTGCAGAGCAGACGGCTGGGTGATAAGAGATAGCAGGACTAATTAGAGCTGCGGCTGCCATGTCCTGTTGTATCTTCTTATATTTTCATAGTTTATTTATTTTTTCTCTTTATCTCCTTGAATTTTGTCACTAAGTGCTTTCCTTTGCTTTTGGGGGGGAGGGGGAGAAAGAGTCTTAAGTTCTTTGTATTTAAACAAGTGCATTCCTTCTGGCTTTGTCTGTCGTTTGTGATTCCCTTTCCTTCAAGATGTTTTCCTATTTCTCTTAAAGCCTCTGTCTCGTTTTTCTTTTACAGCTGGATCCCGGGCCTCCTACACCAGCCAGCATAGCCATCTAGGCTCAGAATTAAGGGCACTACAGTCTCCAGAACATCACATAGATCCTATTTATGAAGACAGAGTATACCAGAAGCCCCCTATGAGGAGTCTCAGCCAGAGTCAGGGAGACCCTCTTCAACCAGCACATACAGGCACTTACCGCACTAGCACAGGTAGGTGGAAACAACCTGCACCATACATACACAACCCACCCCATTTGGTTAGATATGTTGTTTTTACCATTTTCTGCATTTTGCTTCTCTGTTAGAAGTGCAGTAACTCAATGTGGAGGTGGAGAATTCTGAAAGCTGTTAGTGGATTAAAGACCCACAGAGTTAAGGTTCTTATTTTGCATTATCCTTATTTTACTCTCTTGGGCTCTAAGTGTGTTATATGATGTCTTGCCAAAATCTGTTGGATTACTTGGTTCATTTGTTGTGGGTGTGTGTCACTATAAAAGGGGCAGGGACACTTTATCATGTGGTTGATGGAAAATTTTAAACCTGATAGTTTAAGAATTTCAGATGTTGGGGGAGGAGAGAGAAATTAATCAATCATGAGAATACAGTAGCCCCCCCCCCCGTTTATTGCAGGGGTTAGGTTCTCTGACCACCCGCGATAAAGGAAAACCCGCGATATGCAGATGCCTCCCATTGCCTCGTTTCCAAAGAGGCTTCCTTCATGGAGCCTCTCCCCACCCCTCCTTTGCTGCATCTGGGATTCTGCCCCCATCCCAATCACGTAGTTTGCAAAAAAGACCTTCTCCATGGAGCCTCCACTCCCATTCTGCAGCCAGGATTCCCCAGTCACAATTGCCTCCTTTGCAAAGAGGTCTCCTCTACGCTGCCTCTCCACTCTCCATTTGCAGCCTGGATTCCTCCACCCCGATCACCTCGTTTGCAAAAAAAAAAAAAAAGTCTCCTGACTGCAGAAGGGGTGGGCAGAGGGTTCATGGAGGAGATCGCTTTGGAAACAAGGTGATTGGGGCAGGGGTGGAATCCTGGCTACAGAAAATGAGGGGAAAGACGCCCTAGAGGAGACCTCTTTTGGGGACAAGGGAGAAGGTGGTAGCTGGGAGGGTGGGGAGAGGCTCCTGGAGGAAGCCTGTTTGTAAATGACAATGGATTGGGGGGAGGAGGAATCCCAACTGCAGCAGGGGACGGGAGAGGCTCCACGCAGGTCACCTCTCTCTAAATGAAAATCCACAGTATATCGGGACCGCAATATACGAACTGCGATGTAGCAGGGGACTACTGTATATTAGAGATGGGCACGACTCAAAAAAATGGTGTTTCGTTTGTCGTTTGGTCGTTTAGGGGTCTGTTTCGGTTCGTTTTCGTTTTCGTGATGTTATTTGCAAAAAAATTGTTTTCGTTTCATTAGGTAACGAAACGGAAAAAACAAAAAAAAATTGCTGTTTCGTTAGCATTCTTTTTAGTTCAATGCATCTGCTGTAACGAAAACGAAAAACATGGCAAATTTGGTCGTTTCGTTTTCATTTTTTTAAAATCGTTTTATTTTCATTGCGTAACGAAACGAAAAAATGAAAATGAAAACGAAAAATCGCTCGTTTCGTGCCCATCTCTACTGTATATGTTTTGTTTCCTCACTCCGTCTCTGTACGCACATGCTCATCCATTCATTAATTTTGTCTGTCACTTCATGTAAAGTAGCATTGTAAGCAGCTGGCTGCATTTTGCTCAATATTTCAATACCATTGATTCATCTTTAATATAATAGTGCATGATAATATGTTATATTGATATATTTATGTAAAAGTTTTATTTGTGGAGTGTCATCCCTGCTGTGCAACATGTTGCTATATTAGGAATCCTGTGAACAACAACTAAATTGGTAATAACAATTGTAGGATAGAGTCTACACCCAGCATGTTCAGCTACCAAACAGTTTTCAGAGTGCCACATAGGGAGCATTAGATGTGAATGTCACATTATTCATTCATATTTATGAGATGTTTTCTTTGCAGTGTTGCACTTGTACAGTGTGCGTGTGTATGTATGTTGAATTTTCTCAAAGCAAAGAGACAATTTGCATTTCCAGAAGACTGGTTTGATTTTTCCTTCAGCCTTCCTGGAGTTAAAATTTAAATATTCACTTGTTCCTCACCGCCACCCCATAGTATTTGATAATTAACTTTGCATTCTCTCTACATCCAGAATTATAGGGCTATGCAAAGATGGATCTAGCTGTTTTGTTTGATTTGTAGATACCTTCACTGCCTGACAGAGGACAAAAGAATCAGTAAAGATCTACTGTGGAGACAGTCCTAATGACTACGAATAAAGAATTAAAAAGTTGACCTGAGCAAGGAAGGCTTATATCTGACTAGCAAATATGTTACAGCAGTAATTAGATTGTAAAATTAATAAGAAGTTAGAATAAGGAAGGCAGAAGTGTGACCTCATGCTTCGGCTAGACTTAAATGAGTGAAACTGTTTTATTTTTCAGGAGATTTCTTGCATCTCTTTCGTTAAGTAAATGTGGGAGCTGTCCGAAGGGAAGGACACAAAAATAGAGAGGTATAATTTGCAGACATTAAGCAATACTGTATTAATTGATCATTCATCTTAATAGGATTAATGTTTCAATTTTAGAGATACAGTAGTCCTCCGTTTATTGCGGTGATTAGGTTTCTTAAAAAACCACGATACAGTAATATCTCGTAAGATGAATGCCCCTTAAGATGAAAAACTCGTAAGATGAATGTAATTTCTGGGGATAGGAAAAACTCGTAAGATGAATTTTTCCTTCCATTTAAATTCGTCTTACGAAGTACCATTGATCCTCACCCAGCCTGTTTGCAAGGGAACAGCCCAGGCTAGGTGAGGAACACAGGTTCCCTGCTTTGCCCATCAAATTGCTGGGCAAAACAGGGTCCCATTGATCTTTGCCCAGCCTGTGTGGCTTGGAAGGGAATCAGGGGTGGCGATCTGCCACTGCCACTTGCCTTGCAACCTTCCTTGGCGGGGAGAAGATCCATGGGTCTGTGCTCTGCTCTGATCCCATGTATGTGTGTGCATGTTCAGTTAGCTAGGGTGGGTTGGAAGAGAGGCATGCCTCTTCCAACCCACCCGGGCCACGCAAACATGCACCTGTCTGGTCCTCCTCTTTACCGGAGTCTTAGTGCCCAGATGAAGAGGAGGAGGAGGAAGGCTGGATCCTTTTGAATTTCCCACCACATGAACACCCTCACTGGTGCAGCAGGAAATTCAAAAGGATCCAACCCTCCACCAATCTCCTTCTCAACCAGGCAAGTATCAGTGGTCGCTTGCCTAGCTGAGAAGGAGATTGCTGGAGGGCTGCTCCCTTAATCAAGGGCAGCCGAAGACCGCTCTCCGCAACCCTCCCCCAGAGCTGATTTTGAAAGGTTCAATCTGTCAAAGTCAGCTGTTTGGCAGGGCTGTGGAAAGCAGCCTTCCGCTTCCCTTGATTGTCGGGGGTTGAGACAGCCTTCCCTTAGGAATGCATTGCAAACCTATTAATCCGTCCCCTATGGAATGGATTAATTGGTTTTCAATTCATTCCTATGGGAAACAGTGCCTCGTAAGATGAATTTTTCATAAGATGAATTGACCGGTAGAACGAATTAAATTTGTCTTGTGATGTATCACTTAGGAAAATCTGTGGTGTGCAGATGCCTCAGTGAACTCACCGGTGGGGTCTCCGGCCTACTAACGCAGCAGGCACCGGCCTTTCTCCTCACCCCATCATCTCCGGAAACTGACCTGCCAGGTTGCGTCACACAAGCACCATTCCACACCCCAGGACCTCAGGGAACTGATCGTCCAGGTTGCGCTGCTCATGCGCACCATTCCACACACCCGAGGACCTCAGGGAACTGATTCAACAGATCAGTTCAATGAGGTCCTGGTCAGAACTACCCGGAAGATCAGTTCCATGTGATCCCAGGGTGTGTGGAATGGCACGTGTGAGCAGTGTGACTTGACTAGTAAGTTCCCTGAGTCCCTGGGAGTTTTGAAAGGCGCTCATTCCACACACTCCAGGACCTCAGGAGACTGAATTGCCTGGTCGTGCCACTCGGGCATGCCGTTCCACACACCCCAGGACTTCATGGAACTGACCCAGAAGATCACTTTCCTGAGGTCCTGGGGTAGGTGAAATGGCTCGCACGAGCGGCACAACCTAACAAATCAGTTCCCTGAGGTCTTTGGGTGTGTGGAATGTCACACACCTGCACAAGACCTGGCAGGTACGTTCTCCGAGGTGAGACGGGGGGAAAACATGTGCCTGTGGGCGGTATATCCACTATATACCGAGACCTCAATTCATGTACTGCAATCTGGCGGGGGATTATTGTACTCATTTTGAGGTGTGGTGCTTCTCAAGTTGTGTGAACAAAATACTGCTGTCAAAATCCTTTTGTATAGTTACACTGCTGAAATGGAAGTGGTGCAACTGAATTCCTCTTTGCACACCAGTCTGTGCAGCACAATCTGGGCATACAGTAATAACTTGGTTTAACAGTAACTTGATTTAAGAGAATTTTGCAAGACAAGCAAACATTTCTTCTAAATTTTGCCTTGATCAACAAGCAATGTCTTGTAGTACAAGCACTGGAGCAGGTCACATGATCACAAGTGAGCCAATGGTGGTTCTCCCTCCCTTCTGGATTGTAAGTGACTGTCTGGAACATTTCATCTCAGGCAAGCCTCAAAAGCAGAGGAAGGACAGAGGAAGGCATATTTCCCTTGCACCAGCCAGGAACATTTTCAAAGGAGAGTGCAGGTTTTTCTTTCTATTTCTATTTCTTTTTGTTTTCAACATCCTTATTTTTCAAACAGTTTCTAGTCATGGGACAGCTAGTTGAGTGTGTAAATGGCTACAAATTGCACTTTATTATCATCACATTAAAAATGCAGAGTAAAATCCAGTTGTTAGTCCCAAGCAAAGCAGATTCCACAGCCAGGCACCTAAACCTTCGTGTGGACATGGAATTCTAGCCAACTTCTTTTGTGAGTTTTGACATTTTGTATGTACAGTACGTGGTTTATGGTACCCCAGAATGAACCATCAGAGTTTTCATTATTTCTTATGGGGAAATTTACTTGTTTCTGGAACGAATTATGCTCGTAAACCAAGATATTGCTGTTTATGTGTTTTTGCTACAAAAGTTAGTGGATACAGATGTATTTCATTCTTTAGATTCAAGTGCATGTATTTGTTCTGAGGGCTGTATTTACTGTATCTTAAAACTTTAAAATATTTCGCATGTCACAAATGGCTGGTCCTGACTGACTCAAACAGCATTGCAAAAGTAGCTTCATATATTAACAATGCAGTGTCTTAGAAAAAGTAGAGCAGCAGTGGAAGCTAAACATCCTTGACATTGATGAAAAATAAATTCAATAAAGGGGCTGAAATCCAGTGAAATTTAAAAACCTTATTTATGATCATCCTATTTGTTAGTTGACGATTGACCATGGTGTGATCAGACATTTGTTGGAATGCATAGATTATAAGTAAGAACTGTGTCTTCTTTCTATAAATGTATGTTCTGTCCCTCCCCAGTAAATTCTTGGAGGTACATTCAGTCTGTTTTTTCTAATCAAGTAAACACTGCAAACATAGATCAATTTATTTGGATTAGAGCTCTGCTCTGGTATTGATCGACATATTATATATATTTGTGTTCAAATCAATTTTTTCTTATCCTAAAACGTTATAATCCTCCATTCAGGATTTGGCAGTTGATATGTAAGGGGCTTCTCTGATACTGGGAAATAACTATCTACGACATTCAACTCTTCCTTTTAAGAAGAGATGAGTTAAGACAGTCCCATAAACTGCCTAGTTGGATTAGAAAGAAAGAAAGAAAGAAAGAAAGAAAGAAAGAAAGAAAGAAAGAAAGAAAGAAAGAAAGAAAGAAAGAAAGAAAGAAAGAAAGAAAATGAACGAATGAACGAACGAATGAATGAATTGGCAGAGGAAGGCCTAGCATTCCAAATGTGCTTTTAGTACATTTTGTACTATGTCTGAAGAAGTGAACGTGTCCACAAAATGTTACATTAAAATATGAAAGTTAGTCTTTAAGGCTTCACATGTTTTTTCTCTTGTCTTTTTGTTTGTTTGATGATTGATTTTTGCTTAGAATTCTTGCATAGACGATGAACACGGCTACCTTCGCCAGTGCTTTTAGTAGATTAGAGTTGTATGATGTTTTTTATTTCTTTTAAATTAATGGGAATTTGAAGATAATACAGAGGTGACTATCTCATTAGAGGATGTATCAGATGGGTTATTTTAAAAAAATTCTTTAAAAAGAGAATTTCCAATCCCTTAGCCATTACAGATGGGCACAAATCAGAAAAAAATTGTGATTCATTTTATTTGTGATTTTTGAAAGTCAAAGAATTTTACACACATACACACGCACGCACACTCACGCGCGCACACACACACACAGAGGGGGGAAGGGAGAGAGAGGGAGAGAGAGAGAGAAAGATGTACCTCGGTTTAATAATGCCTCGGTTAAAGAAAAACTTGATTTAAGAAAAGAAAAAGAATATATTGGAAGTGGGGATGTCTTAGTTTAAGAAAAAATTAAACGTACTGCCCTGGTTTGTCTTTTTTCTGACCTCCAGAATGAAGTACCACTGTGTGTGTGTGTGTGTGTGTGTGTGTGTGTGTGTGTGTGTGTGTGTGTGTGTGTGTGTGTGTGTGTGTGTGTGTGTGTGTGTTTAATTAATCAGTGAATCAATTTGTAAATTTTTTACTTTAAAACCCTACAAAATGGATGCAAGGCATCCAGAGACACCAAATTTGCAGCATCCCATGTTTCTCCTCTACAAAGGCTTGCAAGGTTGATCAAGGTCAAGGTCTGGATGTCTGAGTTATGCACGCCAAAATAACCCCCCCATCAGGAAATGTGCCTCCTATACACCCAGAAACACCAAAATTGCAGGGACAACTCCCATGACTCCGCTACAATCCCTCTAAGTTTGGGAAGATTTGATTTTAGACATCTGAAATATACGCCCACAAAATGGGGTCCTTTAGGAAAGTGTCCTTTAGCAACTGGTGTGTGGAAACCCAATAGTGACCACATTTGGAGGGATTTTAGAGGTGTGTTAGAAGAAGCTTATTTGCACCTAGCTACCTGGAGGGAAGTTTCCCAGGGAGGTGCTTTTGGGGAGCACATAACTCAGACTCTAGAAATCTAATCTTCCCCCAAGCTTGGCAGACTGTGGAGAGGAGCCAGAGGAAGCTTCCCTGCACATATGGTGTCTCCTGGCAAGCCCCTCCACTATTCCTGCCAAGAAAACTCCATGGACATGGGGTTATAAAGAGTCCGTCACAACTGTAACCACACACACACACACACACACACACACACACACACACCTTGGGGGCAATTTAATAGCCAAACTAATCAAAAGATTGCTAAAAATTCATTGATCCATTTGTTGGGGTATCAATTCATTAAAATATGAACTGAAAATAAACAATTTTTGCATGAATTTTGCAAATTGTTTTTTAATCCATGCCCATCTCTAGCTAGGATCCTAGAGCAGAGTGAAGAAGATACTACTTCTTAAAGTACCTGTAATTAAAACCCAGAATAATTTTCTGTTTTTGAAGTTTTAAATTTTTGAAGTGATAAGTCTTTCGTGTTTTAACGGACAATATTGCACTGAACATTGTATGAAAGGTATTTCAGTTGTCTGAGAAAGACGTAAAGTAATGTAATATTTTCTTGAAGTGCTTGTTTGAAGCATTACAAGTGTCAGAATGAATTGTAGTATTTTTATCTGGCTTCTATGCTTTAGGAACCCATGGAGGGCTGCATCCTTACTAGAAATGTGGCTGGTTTTCTGGCTCCCCCGCTACACACACACACACACACACACACACACACACACAAGCAAAAGTGATGAGATATTCACTTGCTAAAAATTTGAAAAAGAGTTCCTGTTATACATGCTGGGGTCTTGCTTTATTATAAAAGCGCAACTCATAGAGGCTCCCAGGACCAGCATTTTTCTTTTCTTTAGTTTAAAAAAAGGTAGAAGAGGTTAGAGGATCTGAGGCTTCAGAACTTGGCCAGAAGCTTCATGTAGCTTTATACAATGCATTTCTTGTCTATGATCTAGAGTTTTTATCTGTTTGATAAATTCAGAACTAGAGACATGAAAATCCAAAATAGGAGAGTGATGATAATTTCTTCAGAGGCTTAAAACAATTTTGATAAATACCGTAAAGAGAAGTGATCACTGGCTCTAAGATCCATGACAAACAGGTGTACAAATCTGCTTTTTAGCTGAAGTGAGAGGAACAAAATTAGTAACACCACATCCTCTGGAAGGGATAAGTATACATTTGACAAAATTCTCATGGAGGTAAGATCCGTTTAGAATACTCCTTTCCCAAAGCAAATATACAACTTAGCTAAACAAATCCAGGCTTTGGTAATCTATAGCTCTTACGTAGGGTGGGTGAGGAGACTTACCAGAGCAGAAGGATTGCTTCCTATTATTGGATGACAGATACCATCCATTGGAATATCTGCAAGAAGAATCTGATATTTCAGTTTCATCCTATAATTGATTTAACTTTTCCCACAGGTTCAATAATTCTATCCTGTTCCTGTCAATTGAATTATGTTCAGTTGAAAAATAGTCTTTATTATTAACATTTCAAGAGTGAACGGCTGTAAATTGTGGATTTGGGATGCCTTCAAGGAGCCTGGTAAAGACAGGGGCCAACACAGAATTTCCTCTGGGCCAACTAGAAGCCATTGAAATAGCACAGATAGCAGAGCCTTCTTATCTCTTTACGTTTCTTGGATCGTTGTTGCATCACAAATAGAGGTGGACATGAAATGAACCATGAAGCAAAAGAAAGAAAAAAGCACACAAAGCCCAAATATTGGATCATTTTGTGATTTGTTTTGGAAAATCATGCTTACACAGAACAAAATGAAATACCAAACTTTTATCATCATTGGTGCCTCACTGACTTTGCTTTTGAGCTTGCTGTCCCTAACCAGAAAGCCTGATGCCACTCATATTAATTCCCTAGGGCCTAGGCCAGTGTTGGCAAACCTATGGCACGGGTGCCAAAGGTGGCACTCAGAGCCCTTTCTGTGGGCCCCCGGCATCGCCCCTTCACAGCCACCTGTATTCAGGTTAAATTGCTGTATTGGCACTTTGCGAATAATTAGTGGGTTTTGAATCGCAATTTGGGCACTCGGTCTCTAAAAGGTTCACCATCACTGGCCTAGGCAATGCGGTGGTGCTCCTAAATAGAACCTTGTGCAGGACTGATTGTCAGGTAAGGCAGCCAACCATAGAGCTCCACTCCCACTCTCTGGGTGGAGTTGGTTATACAACCTGGGCAGCTCAGCTGGTGGTTTAACCTTTGCAGCAGCTAGGTAAAGTTTGTGATTTGCAACTAGTGACGAACCATGAACAACCATGAACTACATTTCTCTACCTTCACAATTAAAGACTGAGTAGTTTCTTGAAAATCAAGTCTTCTGATTGAAAATATTAAGTATCCCGTTCACTTGAAAGGGGGCCTTTTTTCTTCTATGGAGATTCCTAGAGTATTGGTTCCAGAAGCAATTTATAAAATTGATTCCGGGAGCTATAAAGATGTCTGGTAGGCCCAGGGGGAAGCTTTCACATTGACTGACAAAAGCTGTAGCAAATGAGGTCATTCTCAAGCACAGTCTGTTCCTAATTCTAGTTGCTTCACCTTTGATTTGTAAAGATTCACAGCTGCCTGATGGAGATCATTGTCACTGCTCAATTAAAGCAACCCAGATACAGTTTTTGCTCCTGTATCGGGGTTTTAGTGTAACTAACAGCCCTATCACACTTAGGTTTTGAATTGCCTTTTGCTCAAAGTCAAATTGCCTTAAAAATCACTTACCGCATTTCCAATCGCTTTTTCCGCGGAGCCCCCTTGGTCACGCCCCTTTTCGGCCGCTGTGTCATTTTTTTCTTTCGACGGCCACCAGGGGTGGTTATTTTTTAACCATTTCTAGACTGCTTTTTGAAGTGATTTGGCTCAAACTGCAGACACCATGCACCGTTTTTTTTCCAGCTTTCCCCCTCTGTATGCCTTATCCTGCCGTCAGAAAAGCCAAAAAAGAAATCCTCCTGCAATGTAATTTCCATCGACTTCTCTGTTCCTTCTACTTCCTCTTTTGGGTATAATTTTGCTTTTCCCGGTCACTGAAGTAGGCTGTCAAAATCAGTGGGCCACGTTGTAAGTAATGTAAAGAGAGAACCAGGAAATTAGCTACATTACTTTGAATGGAAGAACAATATGCATGATGTTATCGTAAAAAATAATTTCTGAAATTGAACCAGATAATGGGAAAATGTCGGACTAAATCAGAACAAAAAGTGGTTTAGAAAGTGCGGACAGGGAAACCGGTTTTTGAGAAAATTCCCAAGTGCAGAATGCTGGATTGTTTCAGTGACCACGTGACCGGGGGAGGGCAAAAGGCGATTCAAAACAAAAAGTGGTTGCTGTTTGAAATGCAGTAGCGGCCTAATGCAGGAATATTAAATCCACACCTCATTTGAGACTGCAGCCAAGAAATCAGAAGAAGACTGATATTAGGAAGGACAGTTATGAAGGAGAGGAAAAGTATAAGGGTATGTCACTGGAGGCCAAGACCAAGACCATAATCGTCTACACAGTTGTACTTCTGATTACCATATATGGATATAAAGGCAAGACAGTAAACACAATAAAGAGGAAAAATTATTTGTTTCAAATGTGGTGCTGGAGAAGAGTTTTATAGATACCCTAGACCAGTGCTCCCCAACCTTTTTATCACCGTGGACCGGTAAATCCCCGATAACCTTTCCCTGGCCCACCCACGGGGGGGGCTGCGGCGGCGGCGGGGCGGGGGTGACCGCGGGGGGGGTGCGGCGGCGGCGGCAGCGGCGGGGGGGCGACAGAGGGGGGGTCGCGGCGGCGGCAGTGGCGGCGAAAACACCCGGGCCAGCCAGCGACGCTCCCCCCCGCCCACCCCCAACACAGGCATGGCGGTGGCGGGGAAAACACCCGGGCCGGCCAGCGATGCTCCCCCCCGCCCACCCCCAACACAGGCGTGGCGGCGGCGGGGAAAACACCCGGGCCGGCCAGCGATGCTCCCCCCCGCCCACCTCCAACACAGGCGTGGCGGCGGCGCAGAAAACACCCGGGCCGGCCAGCGACGCTCCCCCCCGCCCACCCCCAACACAGGCGCCGCGGCGGTGGCGAAAACACCCGGGCCGGCCAGCGATGCTCCCCCCCGCCCACCCCCAACACAGGCGTGGCAGCGGCGGGGAAAACATCCGGGCCGGCCCGCCGCGACGCCCCCCCCCGCCCGCCCCCAACACAGGCGCGGCAGCGGCGGGGAAAACACCCGGGCCGGCCAGCGACGCCTCCCCGCCCGCCCCCAACACAGGCGTGGCGGCGGCGGGGAAAACATCCGGGCCGGCCCGCGACGCCCCCCCGCCCGCCCCCAACACAGGCGCGGCGGCGGCAGGGAAAACATCCGGGCCGGCCCGCGACGCCCCTTCGCGCGCCCCCAACACAGGCGTGGCGGTGGCGGGGAAAACATCCGGGCCGGCCAGCGACGCCCCACCGCCCGCCCCCAACACAGGAGCGGCGGCGGCGGGGAAAACATCCAGGCCGGCCCGCGACGCCCCCCCGCCCGTTCCCAACACAGGCGTGGCGGCGGCGGGGAAAACATCCGGCCCGGCCCGCGGCCCCCCCCCCCCGCCCGCCCCCAACACAGGCGCGGTGGTGGCGGGGAAAACATCCGGGTCGGCCCGCGATGCCCCCCCACCCGCCCCCAACACAGGCGCGGCGGCGGCGGGGAAAACATCCAGGCCGCTCAGCGACGCCCCCCCCGCCCTCCCCCAACACAGGTGCGGCGGTGGCGGCGGGGAAAACATCCGGGCCGGCCCGCAACGCCCCCCCCGCCCACCACCAACACAGGCGCGGCGGCGGCGGCAGGGAAAACATCCGGGCCGGCCCGCGACGCCCCCCGCCCGCCCCCAACACAGGCGCAGCGGCGGCAGGGAAAACATCCGGGCCGGCCTGCGACGCCCCCCCGCCCGCTCCCAACACAGGCGCGGCGGCGGCGGGGAAAACATCCGGGCCGGCCCGTGACACCCCCCAGCCCGCCCCCAACACAGGCGCGGTCCGGCGGCGGCAGCAGCGGGGGGGCTCCGCCCTGGAGCGCGGCCGCAGGGAGGGGCCAAAGGGTGCGCGCCCCTGGGGAGGAGGAGGAGGAGGGGCACCCACCTCCTCTTCCGACCGAGGGGGCCCCCACGCTGCGGCGGCGGTGCGCGCGCGTGGGGGGGGCTCGCCAGCGCCTCCCGCGTGCGCCCCCTCCTCCCCGCTGGCCCCTGCGCGCCCGGCCCCCAGGGCAGGGGGGCAGGGGCTGGGAGGAGGCGAGGAGGGGCAAGCGGGCCAAACGGGGTTCCTGCTGCTGCTGCTGCTGGTGGAGTGCGAGGAGGAGGAGGGTGGAGGAGGAGGAGGATGCGCCGCATCCACCGCCGGCGGGCAGAGGAGGGAGGCAAAGGCAAAGGCGGCAGCAGTGGCTCCTCCTGCGCTCCTCCAGCCTTCCTCCTCCACCGGCCGCCCGCGGGAGAGAAGAGGAGGGGGAGGAGGGCGGCAGAGGAAAAGGGGAGGAGCCTCCCCGGCCTCCCCAGGCAGCCCGGTGCCGACCGGTCCACGGACCGGCACCGGTCCGCGGCCTGGGGGTTGGGGACCACCGCCCTAGACTGCCAGAAAAACAAATAAGTGGGTCCCAGATTAAAGCAAGCCTGAAGTATCTCTGGGGGCAAAAATGTTGATGCTGAGGCTGTCTTACATCACAACAAGGCAGGGATCTCTGGAAAAGAATAAATCTTCAAACAGATTCTGTTTTAAACATAAGGGGAAATGTCTGTGTGTCTTATAGGGCGAATACAGTAGTCCCCACTACATATAGCAGATTTTCATTTAGAGAGAAGTTACATGCACGGAGCCTCTCCCATCCCCTGCTGCAGCTGGGATTCTGCAGTTCCAATCACCCAGTTTGCAAAGAGGCTTCCTCCAGGGAGCCTTTCCCCACCCTTCCCCTTCTGCAGCCAAGATTTCCTAGTCAAAAATCACCTCATTTGCAAAGAGGCCTCCTCCACAGAGCCTCTGTACTTCCCTTCTGAAGCCAGGATTCCCCAGTGAAAAATCACCTCATTTGCAAAGAGATCTCCCCCATGGATTCTTTGCACTCCCCTTCATTTGCAAGCCTCCCCCTTTGCAGCCTGGACTCCCTAGTTCCCACCACCTTGTTTGCAAGCCTCCCCCTTTGCAGCTTGGATGCCACAGTTCCAATCACCTCATTTGCAAGCCTCCCCTTTTGCAGCCTGGACTCCCCAGTACCAATGACCTCATTTGCAACCCCCCCCCTTTTGCAGCCAGGGTTCCCCAGTCCCAATCAACTCCTTTGCAAAGAGGCTTCCTCCAGAGAGCCTCCTCGCTCCCCTTCCCTTCTGCAGCCAGGATTCCCCAGTCAAAATTAACCTTGTTGGCAAGAAGGTCTCCTCCATGGAGCCTCGGGCCTCCCCTTTTGCAGCCAGGATTTCCCCACCATGAACCCTTAGGCTAAACATTTTTTCTTGTTTCCCTCCTTTAAAAACTAGGTGTATCTTACAGAGCGAAAAATACAGTAATACAATGTTAATAGTATGCCACCAGAGTCTGCTAGAGCTGAAACTACTGATGAAGAGTATTTCTGTGCACTGTGCCAGTGATGTCTTTAAGACTGTGCAGTTAAGATGTTGATAGTCATATTGCACAAGAAAAATGCACAAATGTGAGATTGGCGAAGCAATACACAGTTAAAACAAAATTGTCAGTTTTTATAGTGTATCTAAGGAAGTAAAAGTAAGAAAACATACGTTTTTGCAGTTACTAGAAGAAAACATACGTTTTTACAGTCCAAATTCAGGAAAGGTTCAAAATTTCATTGAAAAAAATTGTAGATAGTATTATGTGTGAATGTAAGATAATTTCATCTTGCCTACAGTGCTGTATTTAAGTAATTAGAACTGATTCACACAAACAAATCAAGGGTGAAAGTTAGCTGTTTTAATTACAGTAGAAACAAGAAAGAGCCATTTGGCTCTTTAAGGACTGAGAAGTTTTGCTCGGCGTTAGATTTATGGATTTCAGCCTACTGTACTTGTGTCCATAGATTTTGATTGAATATCAGGAAAAACTTCCTGTTAGAGTACTATGGCAGTGGAACCATTTAGCCTGAGAAGTGGTAAGTGCTCCAACAGTGGAGGCATTCAAGAGAAATTTAAACAACCACCTGGCAGATACCCTTTGATTTGTATTCCTTCTTTGAACAGGGCGTTGGAGTTGGAGGTCTTGTAGGCACCTTCCATCTTTATTTTCCTCTGACTCTATGATGCCTAAGACAAATTTTAAAAAATCATATTCTTTAAAGGGCCACCAGACTTTTGAATCAGACTTGTGTTTTGAGGGGGGGGGTTGTGTGTGTGTGTGTGTGTGTCATGCAAAATGATCTTCTGATCTGGTAGTACTCTCTCTAGCAGTGTAAAAAAGATATTCATGTCTGCTTGGTTAATTTTTATATAAGACATGATGTTCCTTGTAAGAAATGGATCCAAAGTGGCTTGTTGACAGCTTTGGTTTACCCACAAGAAGCACATCTGTAAAAAAAAAATTAGGGCACATTTGCACAACATTGGCATGTGTCATTTTATATGTGCAAATGCGAGCCTAAAACCATTTACTGTAGTTTAAATGGAAATACAACACATTTCAGTACTTGATGGGTAGGATTATGGTCTTTATGCTTCTCCTCTGCCATCCAGACTAAGTATTAATAGTCAATACTACGCACCTTGGGTACTGCTCGTCCTTCCTATGTTTATTTTTCCTTTCATTGAAAGTGGACAGGACAGCTCTTCAAGCAGTAAGTGCTTGCAAATAAATGAACTCTGTGAACTAGGATCAGAATCTGAATACTTTTTATTGGCCAAGTGTGGTTGGACACACCCAGAATTTGTTTTGGTAAAATATGTTGTCAATATAAAAGGAAATATAAGAATCAGATAGTTAACAATAAAAACACAGTACAACAATACAATATAACCCATTATTTAAAAGGAAGAAGAGAAGTAAAAATTAATTATTAAACAGTTTGATAGCACTTGGAAAGAAACTATCTTTATATCTAGTTGTCCTAGTATGCAATGCCCTAAAGCCACCCTGAGGGTCACAATTGAAACAGATTATGTCCTGGATGTGAGGAATCTGTGTATATTTTCATCGCCCTCTTTTTAGCTCGTGTGGTATACAATTCCACAATAGATGGCAGGTTAGTAGCAATAATTTTTTCTGCAGTTCCAATTATCCTTTGAAGCCTATATCTGTCATGCCTAGTCGCAGAACTAAACCAGACAGTTATAGAGGGACAGATAATAGATTCAATAGCACCTCTATAGAATTGAATCAACAGTTCTTTTGGCAGTCTGAACTTCCTAAGCCACCCCCCACCCCCCCAAAATAATAAATCTTCCTTATTCTGGTGGAATCTAAAACCGAGCCCAGGCACTTCACTGAAAAGGGAGTCCCGTGGTGTTCAGTGGGTCGGCCAAGGGTCAGTCCATAACACCGAAGGCTTAATTGGACATGGATGACATTAAGAATTCAGCTAAAGCAAATGGTTTCGTATAATTTAAATAGCTGGTTGGAAAAAGGATGTGTATTTTTATTTATATACTGGTAATACTGTCTGTTCTCATTATGTCCAATATACTGGAATCCAGCCTTGAAACACATATCTCCACTGCTGTTCCAATTTGATTAGTACTAATGAGGGACACCTGTTTAGCCAAGTTGTCAAATTAGGATTAAATTGTGTTTTCAGATCCAGTGATGCAAAAACCTGATTAATGTGAACGGGAATTTGGATAGGTGCCACGATGCCCCACCAACATGATCTGCACTCAGAGGAAGTAGGAATACATGATCCCACAGATGATTCCTACAAACTCGAAGGCTGCCAAAATTGCAATTTCTAGAACTTGCTAAACACATTGGGTCTCCCCCCCCCCCAAGTAGGATTCATGTATCTTGTTGGTTGTATTCATAGCTCTTTTCCACTCCTCTTTCGGAGGATGCTTTCTTACTTTACATATTGTGTCTCCTTTCCTTTTCCCTTTATAATTAATTCAGATAATCTGTACATATGCATTGCCTTGTTAAGCGGCAAACCAGCGTTAGTCACTACTTTGCTAATGCAGAAGTAGTGAAGCCACCTATTTGTATAATTTTAATATAGTTCTTGTATTTTAAAGCAATAGATAAAGCATACATATTTTTTCATAGTAAATACATTATAGTACAAGTTTATGCACCAATAATATCTTCCGCAGTTGTTGCCGAACTTCAGCTGTCCAGATGTTTTGGACCACAACTCCCAGAATTCCAAGTCTGTATTGCCACTTACAAAGGACTGTGGGAGTTGTGATCCAAAACTTCTGGAGGGCTGAAGTTTGGCCACCACTGATATAAGGAGTAGGGTTTTTTTCCCCTGACAGATCCCCAAATGTTTTGTTTTTGTATGAGTTCTTCTTTGATTTTTATGTTTCAAGTTCTACAGGTTGATTTCTTTCTTTCTTAAGGAGATCAATTCCATACCAAAACCCATCAATAGTGATTATGATTCAGTAATTAATTTTATACTTTAATTTGATTGAGCTTTGCTGATGATTCATAGTAAGATAAAAAATTAATTATAGATCCAGCTAATATTCACAACTAATGAACTAGTATATTGGCTGAAGTATTGTTGCTTAGCATAATAAATAAAAGGAGGCCCATTTAGTCAGTGGTAATTGGATAATTCAGTTCCCCCATAAGTTGCATTGATTCAAATGAGCCTGCTGTAGTTGTCACGTACTCTATCATGGCAAATTAGAACTAGAGTTAGTCCTGTTTGGATCAGTGGAGTTTATAGTAAAGGTGACTCCCCAAACCCCCAATGATTCAATAGATACTCAAGTGTGACATATTACACTAAGCAACAGGATTTCAGCCACTGTGTAAATTCAGCCCCAAGCACGAATTTCATTCAGAAGACTCCACAAGTTGTTGAGGATCAGAAGAAACTCAGAGTACTGTAGTACTATACAGTTCCACTCTTATTTTTATTCTTTTCCAATGTATGCAGATAGTGTAATCTCCATAAGATTTGAAGTTGAAAGTGTGTTGACTGGATGGGGGGGAAAGAAAAGAAAAGCAAGGAAGCATATAGCACTTGAATTAATAGACAAGACACAGAGAATGAAATAGAAAATAGAACAAACTAAGGAATGTAGAAACCTTGCAAACAGACTGAACCTTCAGGTCTCAAAGTCAGGAATGCTGACCCATTGTGACTTCATGAGATACAGTTAAAATCAAAAGTGGAAAACCAACGTGAAAAATTCAAGAAGACCACAGTCTCAAAAGTCTCTGCTGTGTAAAATTTAAATATGCTATATAGCAGTGATGGCAAATCTTTTAGAGACCGAGTGCCCAAACTGCAATTCAAAACCTAGTAATTTTTTTGCAGTGTCAATACAGTAATTTAACCTGTATACAGGTTAATAGAATAGAATAGAATAGAATTTATTTGCAGTCCTCAGACCAGTTACACATAAATATCCATGGATTAAAAATACAATTAAAACATTTTAGCATGCATAGAGCTAGTTGGCATTTAACTTCCGTAGTCGAAGTATCATCACACAGAATCTAGCCACTTGGCGGGAGATCTTCGTGTCTACATCTGAAAGGAGGAACTCAAGTCTTTTTCCCTCTGAGTGTCCAGAGATTCTTTCCATTAATGGGATAATAATCTCTTTGCGTGCTGCTTCATACAATGGACAGGTGAAGAACATGTGCTCAATGGTCTCAATCTCCCTCAGGGGGCAAGAACAGAGCCTTTCAGCAAAAGGGGTATTTTTATACTTCCCTTCTAATACAGCAGAGGGGAGGGCCAAACACCTTGCCAGCGTTAAGGCTCTTCTAGATCCTTTAGCTTCCAGAGCTGTTAAATGTTTGGCTGGTTCCATAAAGTTTTTAATGTAACTCCTAACTGCCATATTTTGGATACTTGTGAGGTCTGTTTGATACTCAATGTCCTCTATTCTTTGCTTGACTGTTTGTTTTGCTTTCTCTATTCCTGAGGATAAAAGTGCCTGGGGGAAGAGGCCAATTTTCATTAGATAACGCTGTACAGATTTGATCCACTTACATTGATAATTGTCAGTAAATATCAGGGGAAGTAGGCCTTTTGGGTTTAGGTGTCCTTTTAACCACACATATATAGATTGAATGCTGATCCAGGCTTCTATTTTTAGGCAACCTGTCTCTAGCCTTATCCTTGCATTTGACATACATCTTGGGACCTGAAGTATAGTTCTTAGAAATTTAGATTGGACTATTTCTTGTGATGCAAAGTGGGAGCTAGGAGGCCCTAGTAATGAACCATACAAAAGTTGGGCTAGAGTCTTTGCTTTGTAAAGTTTGAGGGCTGCTGGTACAAAGGACCCTCCTTGGGAGAGATGGAATTTTACAATGCTATTTGCAGATTCCCCCCCCCCCCCTGATCTGCCACATATTTACTATGTTGGAGCCTGGATCCAGAAGCCTGTAGAATTACCCCTAGATATTTAAAATAACTAACTTTTTCAATACTGTGGCTATTTATTTGCCACGACCGGGTTTTAGGTCTGTGTCCAAAGGCTACTATCTTGGTCTTCTGATAGTTGATTGTTAAGGATTTTTCTTCACAGTATGAGGAAAGCTTCCTAACAGCCCTTCTTAACCCTATTGGGGTTCTAGAAAGGATTACTGTGTCATCAGCATAGAACAATACTGGCATTGCTCTGTCTCCAAGTTTAGGAGAATGCAGATCAGGGGTGTTGAGCCAGCTTGCTAAATCATTTATATAAAAGATGAATAGTGCTGGTGCCAGAAGGCAGCCTTGCCTAACACCTCTGTGAGTTTGTACAGGTTCAATGAGATGTCCTTGTCTGGTACACCTGACTCTCAAGTACGTTTCTTCATATAGGGCTCTAATTAGATATAAAAGTCTTCTATCTATGGATGAGTTTGCTAATTTATCCCAAAGATGTGTTCTGGATATAGAGTCAATGGCTGATTTGAAGTCCACAAAGGCAGCATAAAGTGAGGTTGTTCCTTTGGCTGAGTATTTTTCAATAAGGTGTTGGATAATTAGACAGTTGTCTATTGTGGATCTCCCTGGCCGAAAGCCTGCTTGTTCTTCCCCAATAATATTTTCTGTTTCGAGCCAATCTAAGAGTTTATCAAGAAGGTGTCTCGCATACAGTTTACTGATAATGTTCAGCAAACTTATTGGCCTCTAATTGGCTGGATCTTCCCTTTTCCCCTTCTTGTAGAATGGAACTACAATGGCTATTTTCCATGATTTTGGTATGTGTCCTGTCTCATCAATATATGTAAAAAGAGGTGCTAGGAAAGAACCCCACCATGTCTTATTTTCTTTTAAAAATTCTGGTGGTATGCCATCATGGCCAGGGGCTTTACCATTTTTCAACTGATCTATATGAGCTATAATTTCACTTGCAGTGACAGGGGGCCAACTGGGGATCCTTCCAAGTATTGGTGGAGAGGAGGTTGCAGTGGTCTTCTCATACATTCTTTTAAAGTAGGATACCCAATTATCTGGTGGGATGCATGAGGATAATGGGGATTTGGGCTGTGATAGTCCGCCTGAGATTAATTTCCAGAAAAGAGATTGATTTTTATCTTTTGCTGCTTCTATCACCTTCCTCCATAGTTCTCTATTATATTCTTTCTTACTGTGGTGTATCTGCTGTTTATATTCTGTTTTTTGTGATAATAGTTTTAGGAGGGCATCTTTTTTAGCATGATTTTCTGCTCTCGGGTATTCCTGATAGATCTGGTTTAATAACTGTTTTGTGGCCTTACAGTTTTGATTGAACTAGGGTTTAGATTGGTTGTATGATTTCTGGAGATTTCCGCTATACGAGTGGATCAGATGGGAATTTAACTGTTGTAAGAGATTTTCGTTAAGTGTCTATGGGGTTCTGATAGATTGGCTGGCTTCCCATCGGGTTGCATAAGCCAATCGGGTTTTCCAAGGTTAAAAGCTGCTTCAGATCTTGTGCCAGTTTGGATGACCATCTTACTCAGCAACCCACTCTTTCTAATGCTGAAATTTCAGTGTGGTATCTGGGCTCTGTATCTAAGTTTCTGATATTTAAGTGAAGACACAGAAATAGGGGGAAATGGTCTCCCTCTAGATATGGGAGCACTTGGAGAGTTTCAACCATATAGAGATCCCTACATACCAGGATATAATCTATTGTACTGCTTTAGATGCTGCCATGAATGTAAATTTGCCTGGAATGTCACCTGTGGCTGAGCCTTTTAGAACAGAAAGGCCCAGTCTGTAGGCATATTTATATAGACAGGCCCCAGCATAGTTTGCTCATTGATCTTTAAAAACCCTATCTTGATTCAGCATCTCTGGGTTCTCATTTTCTGTATTGACTATCATCTTGAATTTGCTTACCAGGTAATCATCGCCTGGGCCCATGCGAGCATTTAGATCCCCACCGATCAGAACTAGGGCATCTGGGTGTTCCATAGTAAGCTCTCTTATATAATTTTCAAGGGCTGACCAGTTCTCTGTTTCTGCTTTTCTAGAAGTCGGAGGTAGGTATGCATTTACAATCAATAAAGTCTTCATGCCCCCTGTTAGTATTACCGCCATGGCCAACTGTTTCAGGGAGGGTTTTTCCTTAGATATCACATTTAGAGCAGTAGATATTACAACACCCAACCCCCCCTTAAGTCTCCCAGGTCCACATCCTGGTGTTGCCCTTACCATAAAAGACTGTATACAGGTGGCTATGAAGGGGCGATGTCGGGTGCCCACAGAAAGGGCTCCGAGTGCCACCTTTGGCACCCATGCCATAGGTTCGCCATCACTGCTATATAGTATGCAAACAGTCCAGAAGAGTATCAAAGTGTAAATGAGACATATTCTTCAGCCTGTTTTTTCAAAATGTGGATGAGCTATAGAACATCAAGTGGAAATTTAATGCACAGCAAATGAGCAATCGCTGTGGAAAATCATCATCCCTTTGTAATAACACAGGATGGTACTATTGAACCTTTCTGAAGGAAACTACCAAGTGTGTCCCTTCTTACTACAGTAGCATGGTGGCCCTTGTAGCCATTGGGAGAGAGAGGGTTCTGTGATCAGAATCTGTTTCTTGTTGCTGTTACGTTGTGTTTTAATTAGCATTTCAGTGGTTTTTAATTCCTTACCTTGTAGTAAAGTCACAGTGGTTGTGGATACTGTGTCAGCAGCTGGGGGTCCCTCCTACAGAATGTGCCTCCAGGTGGTCTTCCCCAGAGACCAAGGAATAGAGACATAAAGGGCCAAGAAGAAGAAACAGGTATAAACTTCTCAGCACACAGATTAATAGCAGGTGGATATTTTACTTTCCAGTTCTGCTGTGTCAATTATTTAGCTAACATAAAGGAGCAAAGATGCATTATAGATTAGTATAAGAAATACAATTTTGCAATTTATATTAGAGTAAAAAGAAATATATTTGCTAGGTTGGTAGACAAAGCAAGCAAAAGCATATCACTCTTTTACCAATCTGAAAATACATTTATTTGATTTATTTTGTTTATTTTTAGATATGTTTTAGAATCAGATCCTCTAAACCAGGGGTGTCCAAACTTTGGCCCTCCAGATGTTTTGGACCACAACTCCCAGAATTCCAAGCCTGTATTGCCAATGACAAAGGACTGTGGGAGTTGTGGTCCAAAACATCTGGAGGGCCGAAGTTTGGACACCACTGCTCTAAACTTTATATATAAAAGCATAGAACCATAATTCTAATAAAATACAGCCCTATTAAAATAACAGTAACAGTATTCCAAAGGCAAGCACCACCCTGATGTAATATTGATGTAAACAAAGAAGGAAACAATATAGAGCGCGCAGTATAAAACTAACAGTTTGAAAACAGCAGTGCCATTAAAATGTTCTGTCTAGTGCTATAAACTTCCCTGGAATCTAATGCAAGTTAAAGCTAAATTTGAAAGGCACATTTTTTATTTTAGTGCAATATAAGAGCTTCAGTAGTTCTTACTCAATTTTGTTTGCCTTTTCTGTTCTTTAGCTTGTGGGCCTGAGATAATTTCAGTGGTGGAGTAAGATGACAAAGAGTAGCATTAAAGCAGGTGAAGGAAAAGATAAGATGTTGAATTACAATCGAAGCCTTACAGAGGGAGAGGGAAGAAAATGATGGACAGTGTATATATCTCTCTGCCTCTGGTTCCTGCTTGTTGCAGGTTGTACCACTGAAATGTTCAGGAACATGGGGAATAGCTTATTCAAGACATATATAGAATGACAGACCAGAATGAAGTAGAGGCAGAGAAAATATAAAGCAGAACTTGAAAACATCTGTTAGATCTAGAGTCCTTTTCAGCTTTTAGTCACTGTAAATCAGAATTTCTTTTTTAGACAAAGATTTTAATATTCCAGTGTAGAATATATAAAAATAAGAAAATGAAAATATCCAATGTTCTGATTAGAGATGGGCACGACTTAGCGGTATTTCCGTTTCCGTTTCCGTTACTCGGTTCCGTTACTCTACGGAAACGGTAACGGGAATTACTCCCCCAGACTTCGAGCTCGAACCGACGAACGAACAATTTTGGTCTGATTTGTCGTGCTCGTTCCTTGCATCGCGAGATCGCGCGATGCCACACGCGGCACAGAAAAAAAGTTTTTAAAAGTTAAAAAAAACCTGGTTCCCGGCCAAAAAGCAGGCGGGAAAATGCCTGCCGTGCCTCAGGGCACCTACCAGAGGGGTTGTTTCTGGAGGTCCCCGGCCTCCCCCCTCATCCCCCGTCCTGGGCTGCTCTGGTGGGACTCGCCGCAGGCTCGCAGCCAGCAAAAAGCCCAGTCTCGCCGCCGGCCGCCGCAATTAAAGCGCAAGCAAGCGGCACGGACGGCACAGGAAAAAACATTTAAACTCTCCCCCCACCCATTCCCGGGCCAAAAAAGCAGGCGGAAAAATGCCTGCTTGACTAAGGGCGCAGGGCACCTACCGGAGGGGTGGTTTCTGGAGGGGGGGTCCCGCCTCCCCCCCGTCCTGGGCAGCCGGACTCGCGAGTCGCCATCGCCATGCCATGCGGTGCGGGCGGGGGATCCAAAATGGGGCGGCAAACGCAATATTGTTTTTGAAATCGTGGTCCAAAAACACACAAGCACAACAGAAACACGCGAAAATTTATAAACTGCCAGATTTTTCACAGTAGCAGTGGGTTTTTTCTTGCAACAAAATGTCTCTCCTCTCCTCCTCTGTCCTCCATTGATTTTATTTTATTTTATTTTATTTACACCTGCGCAATGATGGGCTGGCCAAGTGGCCAGCCATGTGGGAGTGGACAACCATGCAAATTTTTGGAGCCATCCCACCAGTCGCATGGCCACTTGGCCATGGAGACTTCTGGGATGTGCCAAAAAGCCCCCTAAAACCTGCCCTAGCCCTAACCCTAACCCTTGACTCCGTACCCATACGTCACAGACTGTCTTCTTAGTGGGTCAGAGAGGCACCCAGAGGTGCAACCCACTAGCCCACCGTAACCTTACCCGTCACTAGCCTAACCCTAGCTCTTGCACTAAGCCACCTTAAAGCCAGATCTACTTGCTTGCATTGCACTACACGCAGCAAGTACAATTCCCTTCTGTGTGAGACATGGTGGTGCCAGAGCCTTGTGAAGGGCGGGCATGACCCTATCACTCTCACACTGGTCTCACGTCTGCACATTATGTTATGCAATATCCATATGGCTATTGCATAGCATTTTGCAGCAGCAGCAGGTGAGGAAGGGAGACCCCCATGTAGAGGGGTCTCTCTTGGAGCCTGCTTCCCCTTCCTAGTGGCAGGAGGCACCCACGGGTGCCTCCAGGAGCCCACTTTCCCTTTATAGCGGGCCAGAGGAGGCACCCACCCCACAGAGGTGCCTCCAGGAGCCCGCTCCCCCCCCCAAAAAAACCAGTACTAACGACAACGAAAAAACGAACCGACTAATTTTTGCGAATTTTCGCGAAAACCGGAAACGACCCGAAATGGGACTGGCCCGACTAACGACAACTCGAAAAAATTTTTTTTCAAGTCGTGCCCATCTCTAGTTCTGATACTAATGCAGCATGTCTTAGAGACTTTAAGGGGTTTCCAAAATGAAATATTCAAGTTCAACTGTTGTGAAACACAATTAATCTAAGAACATAAGAACAGCTTGGCTGAAACAGGCCACAGCCCATGCAGTCCAGGATTTGGTTTCACACAGTGGCTCACCGTTTGCTTTAGGGTACTCCCAAGCAGATGTCTTCAACTGCTTATGATTCCCTGCAAATGGCATTGAGAGATATCCTGCCTATCTCTCCAACCCAGGGGTTATTCTTAGGCATCCATAATGATAGCCATTGAGACCCTTGTACTCCATGAACTTGTCTAATCCTATCTTAAAGCTGTCAAGGCTGACATCTGACACCACTTCTTCTGGCAGGGAGTTTCATAGACCAGTGATCCTCTGGGTGAAAAAGTACTTTCTCTTATTTGTTTGAGATCTAGCACCCAAAAGTTTCATGGAGTGCCCCCTAGTTCTAGTGTTGTGTGACAGGAAAAACAGTTTTTCCTTATCTACTTTGTCCACACCATGTATGATTTTTATAAATTTCAATCAGGTCACCTCTTCTAACGCTGTCGTTCAAGAGTGAAGAGGCCCAGCCATTGCAGCCTGAGATGGTAAGGAAGGTGTTCCAGTCCCCTAACCATTCTGGTTCCCCCCCACTGCACTTTTTCCATTTTTTTCCATCTATACACATGACTTCTATATATGTTGACATTTGAAGGCAGACATATAGTTGTCATACATGGACTAATGGAAATTATCGGAAGGCATACAAAGGTGTGCCCACGATCTCTGCTTTTTAATTTTAGTTTGTTCAGGCAGATCAGAATATTGCTGTCCCCTTTTGGGTTAAAAGAGAATACAGTTTTGATTCATTTGGCTAACGAATGCCCCTGATAAGAAATAATTTGGATAGTACATTGAAATTTCCAGGAATAGGGTTGCCTCAGATAGCAAATTTTTCACACTGCCTTGCAAAAAAAAAAGTACACCCAGGATGCATTGCACCCCCATAGTTTGTGGAGGAGTGGGAGGAGTTAGAGCATTTTTCATGGTGTTTTGGAGCCATTGCTGAGGGACTTGGACCTTTTGAACTTGGAAGGGTAGGGAGCTGAGGTTTCCTTGCTTTCTTTTATGTTTTTGCTCTGCTCTTCATTGCAATTTTGGTAGAAATCATCTGGCATTTGTTTTGGAGCTGGCTTTTATTAGTCTTTGCACTGCTTTTCTTTGCATTTTTGGCAGGGATAGGCTGGGGTAGTCTTGCTGCTTTCTTCTGTCCATGTTTGCAATCTTTTCCATTGCTCTGCAGGCAAGAACAGGCTGGATTTCTCTTGCTGCTTATGTTTGTCTGTTTGCATTTTTCCCCATTGTATTTTGGGTGGGAAAAGGCTGGAGTAATCTTGCTGATTTCTTTTGTCCATGTTTGCATTGCACTGCAGGTGGGGTGCTCGGGGGGTGTGTGTTCCAGCATGCCTTTAAAGTGCACTTTATAAAGAGGTCGGGGGGGGAACCCCCACAGCTTTTTTGCCTTTTTTTCAAAGGTCTGGAACAGATTCATTTCAGTGGAAAACCGTGTTTTGAATTACAAATTTTTCGGATTGCGAATTGCCTCGGAGAACAAATTAAATTTGTTATCTGAGGTGCCAGTGTACAACCAATTTTGCTATTGTCAAGTAAGAGAAAACCTCCTACCAACCCAAAATTCTGTTCATATTTCTGTTCATACCTGACGTCTGTTAGCTGATAAACAACACAAGACTTTTAATAACCAAATTGCTGCTTGTAAATATATTTTAGTGGGGGAGCTGCCTTTAAAATATATATCAATGCGGGTTGGCAAAAACTAATAATTCTCATGTTGCTATAAGCAAGGATCCACTTTCCACAGTTTGGTTAGACATCCTTTTTGTTTTAAATAATGATTCATTTCTAGATTTAAAATACTTTTTCAATTTACTGACAATGTCTAAAGTTCGTGTGGTGCTATAGATGTATATTTTAAACATCTGTACACATCTTCTGTTCCTTTATTAGAAGGTGGAGTATAAATAAAATAAAAATAATTAATTAATTCTGGCTCCAAAGTATTGTTGAACTATAAAAATCCAGCTGGCAGTTTGGGGAGAACTAAAATCCAGCCAGACTCAAAGAGGAGCAGCCCACTGCATTCTAAAGATCTGACCTGTTGAATCTAGCACTTGACTTAAGTGTGTCGGTTGTGGAGAGGATTGTCAAAATCAGTTTTAAGAGACAAACAAATGTAGGGGCTGAATTTTGTAACAGTCAAAGCTTAAATGTTTGCTAAATGGATACAGTAACTCTTCAATAGGATGTGTGTGTTGCGTTGTTACATTAGTGACTGACTCTTCATGACCCCATGTCCATGGAGTTTTCTTGGCAGGAATACTGGAGTGGTTTGCCAGTTCCTATTCCAGGCACCTACAGCACCTGGGATTCCCTGATGGTCTCCCATCCAAGTACTAACCAGGGCCGACCCTGCTTAGTTTCCGAAATCAGGCAAGATCAGATGTGCTTAAGGCATCTAGGCAGCTTTTCAACAGGATAGTTTCACATAAACAACACAATTTCAGTCACGTTGTCTGCTTGCTTATGCTACTTGATTGACCTGCCTTGATATAAAAAAAAATTGAAGCTATCTCTGGTGACTGTTTGCCCTCATTTGCCTTTTAGACATCAAGGCTGGTTTATTTCAGCATATCTTTGATGAGATCACCACTTGAAGATTAGTCTTTTCTTATTTAAATTACATAATTTTTAATAACATGTTGCTGTTCAGTCGTTCAGTCGTGTCCGACTCTTTGTGGTCCCATGGACCAGAGCACACCAGTCCTCCACTACCTCCCGGAGTTTGGTCAAATCCATGTTGGTTGCATCGGTAACACCATCCAACCATCTCAGTCTTTTGGCGCCCCCTTTTCCTTTTGCCTTCAGTCTTTCCCAACATCAGGGACTTTTCCAAGGACTCCTCTCTCCTCATGAGGTGGCCAAAGTACTGGAACCTCAGCTTCAAAATCTGTCCTTTCAGTGAACATTCAGGGTTGATTTCTCTCAGGATGGATAGATTTGATCTCCATGCAGTCCAGGGGACTCTCAAGACTCTCCTCCAGCACCACAGCTCAAAACATATTAATTCCCCTTTATATATGTTGTTTTCCTGCCATTACACTGGGAAGTCATTAAGCAATCTTGGCACTCAGGTAGTCTTAGTGATAGGATGCAACGGCTAAATGTAAACCTTTTAAACACACATTTCTGTCAGGAATAGCTTAGTTCTCATACACTTGGTGCAGGTCCCCCCCCCCCGGCTCTCTTAGCTCTTGGGATATAGAAGTAAAAAGGAAGGAGTAGCTGCATTGTAGTTAAGTATTATTTCTGTTTACTTATTTGTTGAGAAATAGGAATACTTATTTATAGTATTATTTATTTAGAATTTAAACCATTTAGAGTAATTAGCCAAAATCCTATGGGTTAGTTACAGAGGCATACATTGAGTTGCATTAAGTTGCATTGGTAAATTTGCTGCTAATTAGCAAGTGAACTTAACAAGTAAACAAGATAACAGAAGAACTGAAAAAGATTGTTCATATTTTAAAATTAATCTTTCAATAAGGATGAAGGATGAAAGATATTATTCTCTAAGGGGGGGAATTATTTTATTTTATTCTATTTTATTGAGAAGTAAGAGGGCGGAGGTGAATCATTCCTATATCACTTAAAAACAGGTTGTGTAATTAGATTGCATGCATTGATTCTAGGCAGTGAAATAAGCGGTAAACCAAACTGAGAAGCAATGGAAATGTCTTTTAATGAGTCACAGCCTTAGGAACCCGCAGGCTGTCTGTTCTGAGAATCAGGTGGATCAGGACCTGCTGCTTATTTGGCAAAGATTCCCGATTCCCAGCTGTGCCAGTCACAGATCAAATTAGAAGTAAAGCTTTTTTCTGCTATGAGCGATTGTTTCACTCTCTCAGCCACTGTGCTCTCACCTGTAAAATGTGAACGGCAACTGTTTGTCTTTCTTTAGTTTTTGTTGTTGTTTCAAGTACCTAGTATGCAGTAAGTTAGATACATATTTATGTGACAGTTGGCACCATCCCAGCCACTATTTTGAGTCCAGATCTATGCACGACCCTTGTTTTCCTCCTGGTTCCAGTGAATGTACCTCAAGACACAAACAGGCAACAACACTGCACCCATGTCTGTTCCAGGGACCTGCCCTAACTTCAACGTAGCCAAATACTTTTTAAGGAAACTTTGGTCTGGGGTTAATAAGTTGAGGACTTATTACTTCGTTGTTATCAACACTGATGGAGGATCCAAGATAGGAAAGCAGCCAGAACTGGAGGTGGGAAGATCGAGGTACTGATGTGAAGAGGTCTTTCTCCATTGACAGTGTTGCTGTTACCTGGAGGTAATTTATGTAAGGATGACATTTTGCATTTGCCTGCTGGACCAAAGGGGTCCCTAGTCTCCCCTTCCAAAGTACTATAAGATATTATCGGTTTGATTAGTGCATTCTCCCTTTTGCAATTTCTTTGTGATCCCATTTTTCCAGTCAGTATTCAGTTGGTCTTACTTCTCCTGCTACCTGATGGGTGAAAAGCATATTCAGTAATTTTTGAACAGTTTCCCATTTTTCTTGTGTGTGTGCATGCACAGGTGTGCGTGTGCGTGCGTGCATGTGTGTGTGTTAGTTTTTTTTTTAAAAAAAAAATCTTTTTCAGCATAACTTTGGAGTACCCCCAGAGTGCAGAAACTTCTACCCCTTGCGAGGGTGTCCTCGCTTGATTACTTTACTGGTAAACCCAATGATACCAACTTTGCTGTTTGTATATACTGTATCATGATCATTCAAGTTAAATACTGGACTTACTTTCATGCAAGTGGCCTAATATAACTTGACATCATTGCATTCTTTTTGAATGTTTACTAACCCACAGATTTTTCAGTACTGCACCACCATAACCATTGCCATAATTAACAACTACATTTTATATCGTTCAGCTTGCTATTCCATATACTGTACATATAATGAGAACTGCATGAAGAAATGGGCTGCTGAAGTCAGTATTGGAGTGAATAACATATTTTCCTTTCTTCCAAGGTGAAAAATGTTGCATGTGTACTGGTAGCCAAACAGTGGTGCTTTTAATGCATATGGTGTTCTTGAAGGATGTACAGACTACCAATAAAATGTATGGTGTTTTAAAAGGTCACATGGAACACTTAGGAAACACAGATACAACGTGTGTTTAATTGCAGCTGCTGCAGTGTTTGGTTAAAATCCATTTCACTCTATTACAGCTTTTGAATGAAAAAAATTAAGATTGAATCCTTGTGGGTGGGTAAGCAAAGCAAAAGCTGATACATCTGCTGAATACATATTTCAAGAAAAGTGACAGATATGACTCTAAAAGGTCTTAGTATGACTGTAGAAATTGGACAATAAGGGACATACAGTGGAACCTTGACTTACATACTGCTTGACTTGCATCATATTTGACTTGCAGCAAGAAGGGGCCTGTTTGACTTGAGTCGCAGGCTTTGACTTACATCTCGGAGCCCTGGCGCAAGGCACCGGAATTGGGCGGCAGCCACAACCCAGCATCGCGGCTGCCGCCTCCAAACTGCTCCTGCCTTCTTCCCATCTTCCAGCAGCAGCGGCTTCGGCGAGGCCAGCTCAGAGCACCTGGAGCTGGTCCTCGGCCTCACCGAAGCCACCGCTGCTGCCGGAGGAGAAGAAGGGCTGGGAGCTCGGGGCTGGCCTCGCTGATTAGACAGTCGGCTCAGTCTTGTAAAAAATCTGGCTGCAGAAGTCATGGAAGCATTTTAGTTGGGGAGCTGTAAAGTTGTGGGACTCTAATGGTAAGCATAGAGTTGTTCAGAACTTGGAACGTCAGGTTAAAAATCAGTAAAACTTAAATGTTAGACATTGTTGCTATGAACATTAAAAAGTGGAGGCATATAACTTGTGGACTATAATTCCACTGCCTCCTCCTCTCTTTGAAGAGACATTTCATTTACATCCCCAGAAGGAATCTCCTATCCCAGTCAAATTTGTGTTAAATTGCTGTTTTCGGGGGTCTTTTTCATCATCTGGAACGGATTAATCCGCTTTCCCATTACTTTCTATGGGAAACATTCGTTTGACTTAAGTCATGTTTGACTTAAGTGTAGACCACTGGAACGGATTAATGACATAAGTCAAGGTTCCACTGTAATCCCCGGTGTTCTCTACGAATTGACAATAACAATAGTGTGTACACTTTAGCTCACTGACTTTAATAATATCTTCGTTATCAAATACATGTCATAGTATACATTTACACTTGGGAGCCCTAGTGAATAGAAGGGTAGATAGATACATTATTATTTAAATAACAAAATGAGGTTGCTTTGTAATTTGTAGTTATCAAATGATGAATGCATACTAGCCCAGTAACTTTATTTGAAGAAACCTTTGTTGTGCAGCTTGGGATGGCTGTTCCTTCAGGGAGCTCAGACGGATGCAAGTTACTTCTAAATAGTTATAAAAGAATAAAAGGAGAGGGTAATTTGGAAAGAAGAGCCCAGAATAAAATATGATTAACACTTCCATGTCTGTGGGCAGCTGAGGGGGTGGAATAGAGGGAAGATGTGTCAGGTATAGGAAGATATAAGCTCTTTTTTCCCTCTTCCCCCAGAGGTTGCTTTGGGATGGAAATTGACTATTATGAGAACAGAACGGAAGAACTTATGTTAGCTCTCTAAGGCCATTCTTGTAAAGTGTTTGGGATTTAATTTACCACTAGCAATTCTTTATGAAGATTAGTGACACTATACTAAAACCCGGATTGGGATCACTGTGGAGGTGGTGACAGATGACCTTCTCTAGGCAACCAGAAAATGTAAAGTATCATTGACAATAGTCTGCCTTCAAAGAGTGAGAACTAGACTTTGTTTACTATTAAGCTGTATGTTTTCTCCAGGATCTTTCCTTAGAGGTTATTTCAATGTGAAGATTGAGCAGTATCTGAATAGTTTCAAATAAATGAATGGTTAATTCTGCTGCTGTTAGCTGTGCTACTGCTAATATCACACAGCAGATTGCTTTTCATCTGTCTTACAGATAGGGCTCATTGTGAGTAAGGTACTGCAATCTATTAATGTTTCATATGGAAATTTTAGAATGAATTCATTAATTTCCATCACGCTTACGTCCGTCATAATACTGGTTTACAAAAGGGAAAAGAAGGGATGGCAACACACACGGTACATCTTAATCTTCCCAAATGTTTATCTGTTATGACTTCCCTAAAGCAGAGATCTAGTTAGTAGGGTTTTTTTTTCCTTTTTTTAATGACCTCAAACTATTTACTGAATAAGAACAATGTGATGGTTAGGGATTGTGTTGTTGTTTGTATTCTTATCTGTGGTTAGTATTTCCCCCCACACTATATAAACGATAAGTCTGTATTTTATTATGATTTCAGGTTTGACAATGTTCTTTGTTTGTTTTTTTCCTCATTCTTTTCAAACCCCTGTTTATATGTGTGTATTTTTTCCTCTGCCTAGACCTGGTTAACCATTTCTGTGAACAGGTCCTCAATTTTTTACTTTGTCCCTACTTTCCTGTCGTAGCCCCATCTTCCCCTGGTGTCGACTCCGTACCCTTACAGCGCACAGGCAGTCAACACGGCACACAGAATGCAACAGCGACCTTCCAGAGGGCCAGCTATGCAGCAGGCCCGGCCTCCAATTACGCAGACCCCTACCGACAGCTGCAGTATTGTCCTTCTGTTGAATCTCCATACAGCAAATCTGGACCAGCCATCCCACCTGAGGGAACCTTGGCTAGGTCACCATCAATTGATAGCATTCAGAAAGATCCCAGGTGGGTGAAATCTTTCTTCTCTGTACGGTTATGCGCTCATAAAAGAGGGTTGCACAGGAGGTGTGTGTTGAATAAGTCAAGTTGGTTGCCCAGTGAGGTCCATTGTTGAATTTGATTGTTCTTTTGAAAGCACTTTTTCAGTTTCAGCAGAGATGAGAAAGTAAGGTGAATAAGGGTTACTACATTCTTTCAATTAACCTATGAAAACATTTGTACAAGCAAATAGGATGTACACTAATTTGTATCAGTATTAGTATTCTTTGTTTATGTTGACAACATTCCCATTACTGAAGAACATAATATTATGTCTGCAAAGATTCTTACTTCATTAAATGCTATCATTGCTTCTAATTCAGAATTCTGGGATTAAGAAAGAGAATGTTTTCAGATCTGTTGTTATGGCTTTTTATATAAAACACTGAAGCTGAGGTGGGATTATAAAAAATTGCAAACAATTTTTAATTAAAAATGATAGGGCTGATTAATGCAAGATATCCATTTCATATACAGTATTGTGATGCTTAAATAAATACTCTCAGCATTTCAGTGTTAATAGTGCAGTAATTTTATTACTAGAAGTTTGGGTTAAGACACAAAAGCCAAGAAAGTTGGCTTTGCATCTTGTGGTAAAAATGTAGCTTTTTTCAAAAGCAGAATTTTTTTTCCTTTCCTTTTTTTACACTCGTCTTCAAAGTGAGAGGTTATTATTTTGGCTTATTATTCATTAGGTCCATGGTGAGTAGCAATTCAACCATACCGAGTAATTTGATTTAGTGTTACTTAAAAGATATAACAGCTTGGTCACAATAAAGCTTGGCTGTGCTTAGGAAAATCTGCATAAAAGACAGAAAACAAACTGTATCAAGTGTAGTAAATGGAACTATGAAATAGACATTTGCAATTTTCTCTTTTTAGATCCTCATATTGTATTAGCTGCTAATTATTGAAAGAGGCCTCTGTTAAAAAAAACACCCACTGATACTCATTTGAAGTTTCTTTGAGATCAGAGTGCTGTTTCTTGTTTTGTTTGTCATTGCTTCTTTGGTGTTTTGCCTGTTTATTTTGGTCAGTTTTACTGTGATGCACATTGACTATTTCAGTAGATGACTGTTTCTCTTAATAATAGTACTGTGAGTCAATATCTGCGAAAAATGTGTAGTAGGCCCCTATTCATGAAGCAGGAACATATCTAAATAGAGGAAATCTGTCACATACATCACACATTTGTGGCTTATTTAATGATATTTTGATTTTTTTTTACCTATATCAAGTGTTTTAAACTTATTCAGGCAGGACTTGTCTCTTAATTGGTTGGACATTTTTGTTAAAAAAAATGATTGTACATCTAGGAGCAGGCGGAATGGAAGAAGGGAAGGAGAGGAAGTGGCACAATACAAAGCCTATTTTATGGAATAAAGAAGGCCAATGCTTCATTTGTTAGAGCTACAGGCTTTGGCACAGCATAGAGCACAGATCTGTTTATCAAATGTCCTGCCTCCCTGTTGATGGCTCCTTCAACCCACATGGTGAACAGCTACTGGAGTGGTAGGATATGGGAGCCCAAGTGGGCATTAGTTATTTTGTGGGTCTTTTCTATCACCTGAAGATGAGGCAGTCATGACAGCTTCCAAACTGGACACATGCCTTGGAAGTGTCACCTGAAGTTCCTTTAGAGGGATTTACCCTGTGGGAAAGTGCATCAGATGTCATCTATCTCCAGAATATTAGTGCCCTGAAAGCCTCATGTGAAAGCTGGGACAGAAAACCAAAAATTATAGAACTGTGTGAATTGCTGTGAGGGACAAAGAACTAACTCCTTAGGCTGAGTCAGTGAGTCTGTGCATAACCACCACCACCCCCAATAGCCCTGAATGAAATCTACAGCAGCACATCATGGGAAATTAAAGAGGTAGTTTTGAGAAGTCTAGTGCTGCACCAAAATGGGTGCTACAGTAGGCACATTTAGTGAGGGATAGGTGGGGAGGACTTAACTCTTCAAAGACTACAGCATAGGCTCTCCTCTCACAACCCATCAATGCTCCTGCTTGGCCAGTATGGTTGTGACTCTCCAGTGGCTGCTGTGGTTGCATCATCAGCCATAAACGTCCGGAAAAGCAAGGAGATCAGGCATCCTGGATCTGAAGCTCATAATATGGTAGAAGTGATCAGTAGGATCAAAACTTTGGAAGTGAAGTGACCATGCTCTTTGGAGAGTTGTTCTACACAAGAACATTTAGGACAATATAATGCATGCTGGGACTTTAAAGAAAAGTGAGTTTGGTAAATTTAAGAAGATACTGAGTGAGATCTTGTGGTCATAAATAGTCAAAGGAAAGGGAGTTCGCGATAAAATTTATTTATTTATTTATTTATTTATTTATTTGTTTATTTGTTTGTTTATCGTTAGATTTGTACCCCGCCCATCTTCCTGGGGAAACTCTGGGCGGCTTCCAACAGACAGACCGAACATTGGTCATCATTACAAGATACAATAAACAAATTCAATAGGTAATAAATACAGTAAATAATCAGACAATAAGTTAAAAGACACTGCTAGCACCCTTAGCATACAAACGGAAAAGGCTCAATAGCCCAACAGCTTACTAATCAAAGTAAGCGGTGATGGCAAGTTTCTTCAGAGTGAGATGCAGAAGGCAGAGTCACAGACAGATCTGAGAAGGAAAGAAAAGTGGGAGGCAATTAGAGAAACCAAGCTGGCTATGTACAGAGCTTTTAGATGTGTTAAGATTGAAAAAGGACAGGTGTAAGAAATGGCATCTGTCGGGAGCACTGTGATGGGGGTTCCTGCATGGCAGGGGGTTGGACTAGATGGCCCTTGAGGTCTCTTCCAACTCTATGATTCTATTGAGCAAGGATGGAGAGGAGAAGCACCAAGTGGCTGACATTTTTAGGGAGAAGAGTAGGAGGTCTGAAGCTCAAAACAAGATCAGGCTTGAAGGATGGAAATAAGAGAAATAAGAGAAAAGGTGGGAGGGGTGCTCATTGATGCTCAGCAGGAAGAAGAGCAAGGAAGTAGTAGACCTGCTGCACAGAAGCGGGTGGAAAATGCAAAAATATGATGGAGAAAGGGCAAACAGATGAACCCCTACTTGGCTTCCCTCTTCTCTCAGAAAGAAAACACTGCTCAACCTTGTCCAAGTGCAATAAAGGAGAGAGCAAAGGGGCTGATTCCCAAGGTAAATAAAAAGACCATATGGGAATATCTAGCTGTAATGAATGATTTCAATTCTGTGGGGCCTAATATCCACGGCTACTAAAGGTCTATAGAGATGTAATTTCAGAGTGTCTGTCTATATTCCTTGCAAATTCTTGGAGAGCAAGTGAGGTCTCTGAAGACTGGAGGCAGATAAATGTCATCCACATCTTCAGAGATGAAAAGAAAATATCTGGACAGCTACTGGGTGTTCAGCTTGACATAATTACTGTGAGCTTCTGTGGAAGATAATTCAAGAGTCAGTCTGTTAATATGAAGAAAAGAACACAATGATTTCTAAAATCCAGCATGTGTTTTTTTAATGCCAGAGTAATCTTATTATTTGTTTTTAATAGAGTAACAAGTTTGGGGGCGGGGGGGGTGGAATGTGGATTTGGTGTATTTTGATTCCAGCAGGGTTTTTTACAAAGTCCTGCTGGCTGAGCTTGTGGGCAAGCTGATAAAAGGTGGACTCAGGAGTGCTGCTGTTCAGTTATTTGTAGCTGGTTGATAGCTTCTGCCTAGAGAGAGCTCACCAATGATTATTTGTCATCCTGAAGAGAAATGACAGGTGGGGTTCTGCAGGGCTCTCCCTGGTGTTGTTCAGTGTCTTTGTAAATAACTTGGATAAAGACATTAATGGGACAGTCATTGGACTTCCAGATGACATCCAACTGGGAGAAACATAATCCTCCAGAAGACAGAATCACAATTTCAAAACCTTAACAGACCACAGAACTTCACCAAAGCAAATGAAATGAGTTTCATCAAAGATATGTGTAAAGCTGTACAACAGAACAGAATTATAGTGTTGAAACTGAGCTCGGCATTAGTCGATAGAAAATAAACCAAAATGGTGTTACAGTCGAAAAAATCTAAGTGAACATCAGTAGAGTTTTTGTACCCAAGTCTGTGTGCACTCAGGTTTGCAAAGGACATAAATAAGCTAGAACATATGCAGAGGGAGGCATACAAGATGGTAAAGGGTTAGGGTTTAGAAATCAGGCCCTGTGAAGAGTGATTGATAGAGCTGGGCATGTTTAGCTATTGAATCATCTCTAAATTTTCTGTTTTCCACCTTCCAATGTTTCAAGAGCTACCATGTGGCAGATGGAGCAAACTTGTTTTTAATAGGTTCCAGAGGGGAAGACTTGAACAAATGGATTCCAAAAATGAGGAAGGAAAATTGGGAAGAACCTCTTCACATTAAGAACTTTTTGACAGTGAAATGGACTACCTCAGAAAGTGATGGACTTTTTTCATTGGAGGTTTCTAAATTGATTAGATGGACACATCTCATGGATTGTTCAGCTGGAGATTTCAGCTTTTAGATTTCATCAGCCAAGGGATCCCATCCAGTATAATTCTGTGATTTCCCCCCCCCTCCCTCCCTCCCTCCAACTTCCTTTGCTCCTGTCCCATGCCCCTCAGGGCACCAACAGCAAATCCCCTGTAAATCAAGAGAGCTGGACTGATTTTGAAGTATAATCTTTAGTTTATACCATTCAGAACTCCACTTTGAAGTGAGACACCCAACAAAGCATGGCCATTCTATAATTCTTTTGTCCTTTTTAAAAAGGTTCTATGTGGAGGCTTTTTAATACAAAACTCTTCATTATATAATAATCTGTTTCTTTGCTATATGACTCTCAGTTACTCCCTATAACCTTAAATTTAGTGTTACAGCACTGGCGGTCTTAGGTCACAAACCAAGTAAGCTAGTTTAATTGTACAGTATACACATTTGTTTCTCTAGTTATATTCCTTGCAAGCTCATCCTGTTAACTTGGTTGATTCACAGATTGGTCGACCGTGAACTCCCCGTCAAGTGAATACTTCTAAGCTGTGCACTTATTTATTGGTTTTAGTACAGATGGACACAGTCCTCAAATATGCAAGAATATAAAGTGTAAATTGGTCAATACAGTATTTGTATTCTGGTGACATAACAGAGGAAAAACAACTACCAATGAAGGAGTGAATACACTCTGGAATGAAGAAAATGGTTAGTCACCACAGCTCAGATTAACAGAATGGTCAGTATGATTGGAATCCCATAGGCAGTGATGAAAGTCAAAGAGTTACACCTGAGAGAATACTTCAAGTCATGGCTTTCTTATGTTGGAAGGGGAAAATGTGTCCCTCCAGCTCATGTTGGGTTTCCATTCCTGTAAACCTTATGGTCAGTGATGAGAGGAAATTTAGTTCAACATCTTATGTCAAATAGTAAATTCCACTTTCCTGGGTTCTGCATTGTTACAGTCATTTGAAAATTTTTCTGAGCCTTTTTAGGGAATATCAGAAAAGCTCTCCACTCTCATTCATCTTTCACTATTTGTATAGTATGGGAATTACAGTAGACTATATGTGCCTATAAAAGTAAAGGTTCCCCCCACACATGCGTGCTAGTCGTGTCCAACTCTAGGGGCGGTGCTCATCTCCATATTCAAGCCAAAAAGCCAGTGCCGTGCAAGTCCGTGGCCATGTGGCTGGCATGGCTGCAAGGAAACACTATTTTACCTTCCCACTTTTTATGGTGGTACCTTTTTATCTACTTGCATTTACATGATTTTGAACTGCTAGGTTGGCAGGAACTGGGGTTAACACTACAGTGACTTTGCAGCCAACAGTTTTCAGTACTCTAGCTTGCTGAGCCACCACATACATACATACATACATACATACATACATACATACATACATACATACATACATACATACAGTATGACATCCTTATCCGCTGGGTCATTATCTGCTGATTCAGTTATCTGCAGATTGCAGCCAAATTCAGTAGCCGAAAAGCAGGCTACTGTCACAAACAGTAGCTGCAAAGCAGGCAGCGAAGTGGGTAGCTGGCCAGCCGGTGGAAAGGAGGGAAGAAAACAAAAGAAAGCTTACTGATGCTGAGCCCTCCTCGCTGCTGCCCCCTCCGCAGGCCGGCCACTGAGAATCGGTAAGGTTTCTTTTGTTTTTTTCCTTCCTTGCCGCTGCAGCTGCCAAGCCCGGCAGCATACAGGGCGGTGGTGAAGAGAAAGAAAAAAGAAAAAAAATATCTCCTCACTGCTGAGAGAGCACTAACAAGCGTTTGGGTGGTGTCAAGGTTAAAAAGCACCTCACCATTCCTGTTGCCACCATTATCCTTGGATAAGCGTGTTCAGTCTTCTCCACAGATTTATTTATTTATTTATTTATTATGGAGCTTATATACCGCCCGTCTTCCTGGAGGGGAACTCCGGGCGGTTTACAACAAATTAAGAAGGCAGCAAATTACAATATCAGCCAGTAGATTAATAAAATAAGCAGACAAAACAAACAGAACATCAATACCAGGAGATGCAGATGGCGGGGGGGGGATTTCACTATTTGTGGGGGGTTCCAGAACTGATCCCCCACAGATACAGGAGTTGTTCTCTCTCTCTCTCTCTGTGTGTGTCTCTCTCTCTCTGAGGGAGAGAAAATGACTGTAAAATGTCAGGTTTTCACACACACACAAACACATTTTAATGGTAAAGCCAGTTAAATGGAAAGTACACTCAAAGAGTGATAGACACCTTAACACAGTATTTGAGCTATTCAGTAATTGCAGCACAGAAACTGTTTCTGACTAATCTGAACTTCAGTGTCAATAATCTGGGATTCCTCCCATGTTTTTTGCTTGGTAAGGTTATATTCTGTTCCATTCCCTCGGCTGAATTTAATTTCTCACCATGTAAAAAAAGAAATCACTGGTCTAGTACCTTCAAAGATCTTCAGTTACAAAGCCTTGCTCAGTTTTTTGTTCTGTTTTTAAGGGGGAAGATGCTAAATATCTTATATTATTTGCTGACCATTAAAACTAACATTTGCATTTCTTAGTAGAAAGAACAGTGTGCTGTATTTCCAAGTAAATTCTTACTTCCCATTTTTCATGGGGGGGAGGGAAATGGAACTCGTTACGATAAGACGCAATTATCTTCTTCATTGCGTGAAAGTATTATGAGATTAAAATGCAGAGACCATGGCCCAGCTTTAAGATACGAGTAAAATATTTCTGAGCTATTCTTACAATATACCAGTGTAATCTGTTATGAATTGTTGACTGTGAAACAGCATTCGAGGTCATTATGCAATCAGCCAGAGCATAAACCCTAATATGAGAATTTATGCAAAGATATCTCTTAGGCCTATTTGTTAAATTTTCTTTAAAAAAAAAGCTATACAGGGGAATGAAACAATCCTTTGCATAGAACTCCTAGATGTGAGAAAGAGATGGAGTGGATTGAAATTGGGTTGCAGGGGGTGGGGGAGCCCTCACGATTCCTGCTCTCTTTTGGTACCATTGTGGTCTAGATGCACATGTTGGCCTAGCATAACCTTACAAGGATTGACAGATTTGGCAGAATGAGGTAGCTGCAAACTTAAAATAGCCTTTTTTGCAATTAACAGCTCCTTGCTGCATCTTTCTCTCCTCCCCCAGGACAGATACTTTCTCGTTCCATCTCCTGCTCCTATGCTGTTGAGATAGTACAGCTTTCAGGCATCTATCAGTACTTATTACATCACTGAAAGCTGAAAAGAATTTGACACCATGCACACGCGCCATTTGTGCCAAGGCAACATCTACAGCTTGTTACGTGGCAGTCCATTGAAGTCGCAATTGAATATCCTAGCCAAAATCCTTATCCTGTAGCACAACAGAGACATAATCATTGTGAAGATTGACTCCAAAGGAAAAATAAACCAAGTACTGTACATGAAAACCAACAGCATTTCCTTGCAATATTATCAACCCCGTCTGTTGTACTGGGCCATCTTTAATTCTTTTAAGTATAAATGATAGCCATATCATAGCCATATTAATGTTTTGCAGACATCAGTGACTACAGCTGTAATATTCTCTGCATAGGTGGTGGTGTCATTGGAAGAGATGAGTCCCACTTCCTAAAAATGGAATAAGACAGTATCTGTGAGGTGCTGCCACTTAGCCATGAAGGGCACTCCTTCCATGTGGTACTGAAGTCCAGGATATTTACTATGTGGGTTCTCAACCAGCTGTTCCATTTCATAACAATGCGGGCATTCTGGAAGAAGCAGACCTGGATATGGACTCCTATTTGCATCTCTACAGATTGTCCGGATTAAATAAAACTTAAATAAAACTTAAAAATCATCTGCCCCCTGTCATCATGATGCTGTAAAGCATAGTAAACATACTATTAATAAAACCTGCTGAACTCTTTTATGTGGCTGCAGCACAGAACAAAAGAAGGAGAGTATGCAAGGCCAAAGCTTGTGTAACAGCCGGGGCATGGGCGGCAAGTAGGATATCTGCAAGGGAGCCAGGACCAGGGTATTTCCACAAACCAAGAGCATGGTCAGCCAGTCTGAGGTCAGGAGTCACAGAGAGGGTCATCACCCGCTCCAAGGTCAAGAGTCACACACAAACACAGTCCGACAGGGAAAGGGATGCCAAACAGACAGACAGATGGATCAAGGTAACAGATCCAAAACTTTAGGAGTCCAAGGTCTCGTGTTGCTGAGGCAAGGAACAGGAAGTGCCGGCTGCTAGCTATATGCTAATACCAGGCTGTGACGTCACCCCTTTCACAGACTGTGTTTTCAGAGGCACAACCAGGTTTAGTTCGACATCCCACTGCTGTACCACTAAATTGTGACGACACCTCCCTTTTACACACTGAATTCTGTGATGGAAATGGTACGCTGCCACCTTTTATTCACTTATTAATGCTGCCACCTTTTAAACTCGTCGCCTCATGAATTGGGACAGACTCAGATGAATAATATAAAATTAATAACAAAGTTTATTGAGAAGATAATAAATATAACAATATCTGAGGATGGTATGCGTTGCCTTTAACATATAATAGATTTAATCAGCTCTACAAGCCTCCCTGTCTTCAATAACTAGTAAACAGTATATCCCTCACTGCCTGACAGAACTCTCAGAGAACAGTGCTCTCTCCCAGCACTCACTCTCAACTTAACTGAACTCAACTCACTGAACTGCCCCAACTGACTAGGCTCCACCCTTTTTATATCATACCATTCCCCACCCTCCTGCTGGGATTGGCTGATGATTTGTATATTCATTACTCCTGTTTCCAGGGTTTTGTCACACAGGCCCACCAGCTGCACTCCCTGATTGCCTCCGCCTGAGTGGCACCTGATTCTACAAAAAGGCGGAGTCAAGTGGCCCCAATCCTGACATCTTGTTTCAGCTAATAAGGTCTGCAATCTGGGTGTCCGACGGAACCCAACTCTCACGATGGAAACCCAGGTGGCTTTGGTTGTCCAGTCAGTGCACTTCCATCTCTTACGGATTGCCCAACTGCATGCCTTCTTTGACATTGGGGCCCTCACCACGCTGGTCCAGGCACTCGTGATCTCGAGGTTCGACTAGTGCACTCTATGTCGGGATGCCCATGAGGTTAGTGAGGAGGCTGCAGCCAGTGCAGAATATAGCAGCCAGATTATTAACAGAGACTAAAAGACACCACCACATTACCCACATGTTGTGGGTTTTAATCAAGTCGTTTTGATTTTGTTTTGAACAACATGCTTTAAAAGTGACTGTGCAGCAAGTTCGGGCATGCATTGGTCTCCCACACAGCACTACGTAGCACTGGGTCAGAGGGCTTTGGAACAGACTATAGGAATCTCTTTTGCAGGCCAGCCCATCCATTGTACAAAATGAGATGGGTACCTCATACAGAGAGATGCAGCAGGATGTTGGGAAAACAGAGCTCGATGTGTTGGGCAACCCACCTTGTACTCCCTAAGAGAGCCTGCAGGAAGCCACCCCACAAACAGTGCTAAAACTGCTTGCTTTAGTCTGCTTTTATACATGGAGTGGAAGGAAGCACTGTCTTGGATTAGCCCCAGGTATTTTACTCCAGGTCACTCTACTTATCCATTAAGTCTGTTTATTTATTTAGATCATTTCTATGCTACCATTCCTCCCATACGAGAGAGGTCTAAGTCTAGTCTGGAAATTACATTGGGGAGCCGCTTTCCAGAATCTTCCCAATAGCTTGGATGCTTTCCAAGCTACCTGGAGGATACTCAAAGTTATAGTTGAAGAAATACTTTTTTCTAAGATGTGGTGCACTAGGGCTCCCTGTCAAACCACCTCTCCAGGGTCTCAGGCAGAGATTCTTTCCCATCTCCTGCTATCTGATCTTTGAAACTAAACCCTTCCTGGATTGTGCTAGTGTCTCCTGCGTCCAATGAACAAAGGCAAAACAAAATGTGTGGGAAATTACTGGTTTACTCTGTCGGTCATCTTCACCTAATCTAGTTGCTTGATATGAAGCTACGGTTACACAATCAGTTTTTGGAGGAGGAAAAACTTAACTTAGCAGAACATACTTCCAGCCGCACAGAACAGGACATAATGCAAGACATCTTCTCTCTTTTTTAAAAAAGAGGTAGACTGCTATAATGGGTGTAAATTAATATGATTTTTTAGCACTGGACTCCTTGCCTCTGGCTTGAACATGTGGAGAAGGTTTTGCCTTTTTCAAGACCTATATTTTTTAGTGATGTTAAGGCACAGTAAGAAAATTCAAACTGGGTTCAAATTGTACTGATCACTGGAGCAGGTGACACTTATGGTAGAGAAGAGAACTCTTGAGGTGTGTTGAGTACCCTAAATACAGGTCCATGTCATCTTTCTGACTTTTATAGGTAATAACCACATGTACAAATTTAGTGGAGTTTACATTGCAAATATGATACCTGTATCTGTAGAATAATTATGTTTCGACTTCTTGTGACTACAAAATATGTAGATGCAGACAAAGAAACACTGGTTTTTGAACTAGCCTTTAATTATGGCTAACTTTTTCCCTCTCAGAATGTATAAAAATACTTCTGGAGGTCAAAGCAAGGACATATATCAGCCATGTACAATATAGATTTCAATTAGGTGTAGTGCTTTGATATACTTTGCATTTGCAAGGAAGGATTAATTAGGACTTTCTGTAGAATATAAACTATATTTATCATACCTTTGAAAGAATTTAAAAAAAAAAACCCTGTAGAAATACTGGAGTCATTATGATCAGAGGACTTTCTTTCCTGAACTACAAACTTGTTTGTCAGTGGTGGTAGAGTAAATAGTTATTTCTCAAGTCCTAGCATCTGTAAAGGAAGAATACTACTCATTTGCTGAGCAAGTTGACTTTTTAATAACAACTTGTTCTTTTGCCTATTTAAGAAGAGCCATTATTTCCTTTTGAAAATTATTGCAGAATGCTTGCCAACAAACAAACAAACAAACAAATATTTGTTAACGTGGGTAATTTTGAAGATTGTCTGTTGCAAAGCTGTCTGCATGGGACTGCCCTTGAAGGTGGTACAGAAGCTGCAGCAGGCTGATCTTGGGGATTTTCAGATACAATTGTAATTCCCACAGTCCTGCCAAACCTGTGGTGCCTACCGGTTTGCTTCCATATCAAAGTTATTGATGCTGACATACAGAGCTCTGCATGGTCTGGGAGTGCCTCTCCCCGAGACCAACCTTCTGTATCACTCGCAGCTCTCAGGCTTTGATGTTGCGGGTCATCACCCAAGCAAGGCTGAGAGGTCCGTGACTAGGAACCAGGGCTTTTCCGAGGTGGTCATCTCCTTGTGGAACCCTCATCCTGTGAAGGTGTGCCCAGGCCCCTTCCCTCCTAATATATACACAGCATATTACAACATTGATTTTCACTCAGGCATTTCAGGAAATCCTCCATTTATAATTGGTACTTATTTGTATATATTTACATGTTGTTTGTAGTTTATATTTTGTGTCCATAATGTCCATCTTGGGCTTCCAGGAGTATAATTCTTCTTCGTTATATTTCTGTGGTTGTTTGCATGGGGGATGGTTTTTTCTTCTATGTTCATGTTGTGTACTGTGAACCACCCAAAGTAGTGGCATGACACTAGATGGTGCAGGATAGAAATTTAATAATTAACTAATCAATGCCTTGAAACATTCAAAAGCCTATTCTGAGTCAAGCTTGAGGGTCCCTTTTAAACTCATGAGTTATATTATTTCTGAGGAAGATGATGGAAGGTCATTCGGTTGATGGCAAGGATGATGGGATCTCTTCCCCCTTTCTTCCAGCCCTTCTCTTTTGTACTGTTTCTACCACACACTTCTCTTTTTCTCTTGTTCTTCCCTCTTTCTTCTCTGCTACACATTTCTCTATTTGTTCTCTTTCCATCTCTATGGTACAGTGTGTGTGTGTGTGTGTGTGTGTGTGTGTGTGTGTGTGTGTGTGTGTGTGTGTGTGTATACATGTACATGTTTATTTTCTTTTAGAACTCTCTGTGGGGTGGGCACTGAAAATCAGTGGGCTTTTTTTAGCATCCCCAGGATACCTGCAAACTGCCAGCTGAGAAAGAGAGCAATCTCTTCTTCCCAATGAGAAGAGCTACAGAGGTTTTGGTGGGAACGGAGGCTGCTCTTCCCACAGGTCACATTCCACCCAATCTTGAGCATTCTTCTCAAGATTGAGCAATAGTTGTTCTTACATTTGTTGATTCTTTGTGAGATATATCCCAAACCTGGATTCTGTCAAGAAGCAAGGGCCACAGCCAACAGACAGAATTGCATGGAAAGAAAGCCCTATTTGAAGACTACAGTACAGTATATGCTTTGGTTGTTGTCCTGAACTGCTAAACAATGATCTGTCTTGTTGTGCGTTTATATATATTACATGATCACACACGTACATACCCAAAGGATTTGGAGGAATGTTGTCATATATCCTGCTCCAATGCAAAAGGTATTTCCTCCTCCCCTTTTTCCTTCTTCTGGGTCCCTTTTACAAGAAGTTCTCATTATGACAGTTCTGACTTGGATGCAGCAGCACTGCACTCAGGGCCGGCGCTACCATTAAGGAGAACTAGGCAGCTGCCTAGAGCGCCGAAATCGAGAGGGTGCTGTCAAGCCTGCTGCCCCCCCGCCGCCCGCCGCCCTCTGAGCTCCCGCGCCCTCTGAGCTCCGCCAGCTGTCTGGGAAGGCGCGCACGGTCCAGCCAGGTGGCACCCTCTCCCCAGCGGACTCTGGTCACCCCAGAAGCCTGAACGAGAAGGAAGGAGGGATGGCCGGTGGAGCCCCTACACCTTGCCAAGGGCTGAGCAGCCAGAAAGTGAGAGGGAGGAGAGACAGAGGGAGGTCCGCCCCCTCCCGCAGCTGCCCTGGAACGAGGAGGCTCATGGGGGTGGCAGGGGGTATGGCACCCTGTCCATGCTCAGAGACGTCCCCCCACAAGTGCGCTGTCCGTGGCTCCGCTCTCCCGAGAGCCCGGCCTTGGGGGGGCTGGATAGGCCATGGGCTGCCCCCTTGGAGGGGCTCTGCCTCACCGGATTGGCTGCTGCTCACCCCACTAGGCGCGCCGCCCTCCTCCTCCTCCTCCTTGGCGGCGCTCCATAAGCCCAGCCACCTGCGGAGCCCGGGCGCAGCGGAGGCGCTATGATGGGGGGTGGGCGCCCGGTTGGGGGGGGGCGGCAGCAGTGCCCCCGCTGCCCGCCATCTGCCCCCGCCCATTGCTACCCATCGCCGTCTGCCCGCCGCCCCCACCCCCATCGCCGCCCACCCCCATGCCCGTCGCCAGCCGCCCCCACGCCCATCACCGTCCCCGCCATCCACCGCTCCCCCCCCCCCCGTGCTGCCCCCCGCCATCTGCCCTGCCCACCCACCCCCGCCCCTCACCTAGGGCGCAAAAAAACTAGCGCCAGCCCTGACTGCACTGTGAAGTTATGTTTGTTGCCTCCAAAGTAACAATTTTGCAATTTTTCTGCAGCCAGTAGATTTTTCTGCTTCCTGCACTTTATCATATTTTTGACCCAGACTAGACAATGCATATTTTTGATTTCTTACTGTATACAGTGGTATCTTGGTTTGCAAGTACCTTGGTTTGTGAGTGTTGAGCAAAACGAGCAACATTTTAAATAAAATTTTGCTTCACTTTGTGAGCAATGCCTTGCAAAATGAGCACCAGAGGTGCTCATTTTGCAATCATGGCTGGCTCACCTCTTCCTGTTCCTCCTGCTCCTGACTGGAAGTGGTGTCCGGGGCTTGGTGCAGGCCTGGCAACATCTGCAATGGGCCTCCGGGCTGCATGGTGGCCTGGGGCCGGAGGTGGCCTTTGGTGAACTGGAAGTGGCCTTTGGTGGACTGGAAGTGGCCTCTGGGGCTTGATGTGCTCTCAGCGTTGCCTGGAATGGGCCTCTGCACCACCTGGGGGGCCTGCACGGGGGTCATCAAAGACCAGAGGTGGCCTCTGGTGAACTGGGAGTGGCCTTTGGTGGACTTTAAGTGGCCTTGGGGGCTGGACACAGACCCAACGATGCTTGGATAGGCCTCCAGGCTGCCCGGTGGGCCTAATCCAAGCCCAGTGTGGACCAGAAGTGGCCTCCAGGCTGTGCAGTGGTCCTGCGCCGGGCTTCCAGGCCACATCATGGGCTTGGCACTGGCCATCAGCAGCCTTTGTCCCCAAGCAGAGCAGATCCCACAGCCAAGAAGCTAAACCATGGTGTGGGCGTGGACTTCCAGCCAACTTCTTTTGTGAGTGTTGGCATTTTGTGTTTACTGTATGTAGTCTGTGGGACCCCAGAAAAAAAAATCTGAGTTTCCATGATTTCTTATGGGGAAATTTGCTTTGATGAGTGCTTTGTTTTACAATTTGTTTTAATTTTTTGTCTGCTTATTTATAATTTTATTATTCCATGTCTGTTTATTTTATGCTGTAAACAGCTCAATAGTTCATCGTGCAAGTGGGGTGGTATATTAAACAAACAAACAAACATCAAGATTTGCAAACAGTAATGCCATAATCAAGCTACTACAGACTCTTGAGATGCTGGTGAGAACCTTATAGACATTACTGGGTGCAGCTGAGTAGGCTGTGCTCTGCAAGTGTTTGCATGTGTGTATAGGAAATATGATATGGGATTCTTGAGCTGAGCTTAATCCAGTTTTAGAATAAACTGGAAGCCAAAACAGCATTCCTTCCCTGACATATGTTGAAAACACATCTGAAAGAGTTTGAGTTAAAGATTGAAAGGGTTCTTTCAATTCTAGGATTTTTTAGAATGGCTCCACCTTTTATAAGATGCTCTGAAAACCAGTTGCTTAGATAATTCGTGTTGTCAAATCAGTTCTGATTCATAGCAGCCCTTTTCAGGATTTTCTAGGTAGAAACAACTCAGAAATGGTTTACCATTCTCTTCTTCTGGAGACACGCTGGGACTGTGCAGCTTGCTTGCTTGATAGTTCATTGATTTAGTTGTCCAGCTGTGGAGCCAGAGTTTGAGAATCCAGTACCCCATTGTGCATCCCAGAAGAGCCAACCTGGGTGACTTGATAAAGCACAATTATCACCATTAAACATCTGCTATCCCCTTGTGTTTCTAGAGTCATGTGTCAACTAAAACTAACTCCTTCCAGGAGGCAGATATGTGAGCCATTTCAACATTTGGCTTACAAAAAAAATCCCTAAGAATTCTGTCTGGCAGCCTTAATGTAAGTTCATTTAATGCAGATGCAAAGAAAAGAGCATTCTTTTTCTAGCATTTTTGAATCCTCGGACGGTCATTTTTGTGCCTGAAACGTTTACTGTAAAACATCCAGCTTCATTATGCATCCTGATTCTATAACCTCTCTAAGCTTTGTAGAATCAAATTAAATCCTTTATTGTATCTTAATGTTTAAGGTAACAAGGCACGAGAGTTTCTTTTGGGAGCAAATACTACAGTGGAACCTTGACTTACGTGCCGCTTGACTTGCGACATATTAGACCTGCGTCCACTAGGGGCCTGTTTGACTTGCGCCGCAGGCTCCGAGTTACGTCTCGGAGCCCCGGCGCAAGGCTCCGGAATCAGGCGGCAGCCAGGACCCAGCATCCCGGCTGCTGCCTCCAAACTGCTCCTGCCTTCTTCCTGTCCTCCTCTGGCAGTGGCTTCGGCGTGGAGGGGGACGGACGAGGCACCGCTTCTTTTGTTTGTCGGCTTGCATGTGGCTTTACAGGTAGCGAACTTTCTACTTGGATTGTGGCTCTTTCTCTCTCCCCCCCGCCCCCCTGACCTCCTCCATGCTGCAATACCACACGCTAGTTGTTGTTTTTAATGCCCCCTCCGCCTGCTTCCTGGTTCAGGCACTGTTGTGTTTGCCGGATTGTCACCGCCAAGGTGTGTCACAACAAAGCCGAGATACGGACCGCCAGAACATACAATGCTTGCAAAGCCCCCCCCCTCTGTGTGTGTGTGTGTGTGTGTGTGTGTGTGTGTGAAGGGTGGGGGAAATTTGGGATCTTTGTATGAAGGGATCCGGGACCTTTTCAGGTGCCCATTCCTCCTTCCCCTTCCCGTTTTGCCTCTTGTTTTAAGGAAGGCTGCAGGGAGAAGTCGGCTGAGGGTTCCCTAACTCATGTGTGTGTGTGTGTGTGTGTGTGTGTGTGTGTGTGTGTGTGTGTGTGTGTGCGTGCATTATTTTAAATATTTTAAAAGGGGATCAGAATCAGAAAACTGTGCGGATACATTGATCTCTGTCGCACCTCCTTCTCCCCCCCCCCCCCACCTTTTCATTAATTACTTAAAAACTGGGGGGCGACCTCAAAGGAAGGGGAAAAGAGGCGAGGAAGCTGCTGGGAAACTTTGAGCGGCGGGCTGGAGCATTTCAGAGTCAAGCGAGCCTTGCTGAAAGGACGGGAATGTCGCCTTGGGGAGTAGCATCACCCTCATCATCATCCCCCTTTCCCTCCCACGTTTGCTGGTTGGTTTCGCTTCAGCCTCTCCGGGGGAAGGTGTGTGTGTGTGTGTGTGTGTGTGTGTGTGTGTGTGTGTGTGTGTGTGTGTGTGTGTGTGTGTGTGTGTGTGTGTTGGGGGGCCATATCCTGTAGGTGTGGGCTTGGGCTGCTGTGGGGCTCCCTGCTTCTCCATCCGCATGACCCCCCTTGCTTGCGTGTCTGGGATGGGGGTGGTCGCAAACCCGACATGCGTGAAGGAAGTCCTGGGCTCCAACCTCAGCATCCCGGGGGGGAGGGAAGGGGAGGAGGAGGAGGAGGAGGAAGACAGACACATTTGTCTGTCTGTCTCTGTACCTGTTCCTTCCCCCTTCTTCTCTCCCCCCCCCACTTTGCGGTGTGTATGAAAAGGAGAGGCTGAGGTTTTACCTTGTCTGGGGCGTGTTGGGGCACTGGACCCTGTCCTTGCCTTGTGCAGGGCCAGGCTAGATGGCTCGCTGGATCTCATTCTTGGACCAGGAAGAAGGCAGCCTTGCTGGTGGGTGGGTGGATAAGGAGGCTCCCTTCTTTTCAGGAGCTGAGTATCTTCCTTTAGTCCAATGGTCTTCAACCTGTGGGTCCCCAGATGTTCCTGGATTGCAACTCTCAGCTTAATCGCTAGCTGAACTGGCCAGGATTTATGGGAGTTGCAGTTCAGTCCATGTTTTGGGGGGTCTTTTTCATCATCTGGAACGGATTAATCCACTTTCCCATTACTTTCTATGGGAAAAGTTCATTTGACTTAAGGCATGTTTGACTTATGTCTAGACCTCCGGAACGGATTAATGATGTAAGTCAAGGTTCCGCTGTATCAGTACTAGAGATGGGCTAGAGATTCGTTTGTCGTTGAGAGGTCTGTTTCGATTCGTTTCCGTTTGTCGGGAAATTTTTGAAAAATTTCATTACCATTTTTCATTTTTTCGTTTGTCGTTTCTTCCCGCTATCTGCACAATTTTTAAAGCATTTCCGTGTGCAGGCATCCCCCAACGCCCCAGACCAGAGGGAAAACACTAAAAAAATGGATGCTGGCAGAGACACAGTATAGACTGGGTATGCAGGGAGGCTGCAAAGGCAGCGGCGGGCGTTGCCCAGCGTGTAAGGCAGCTGCAGAGTGACTGCACTGCGGGGCAGGGGAGGGTACTCACTGAGAGGTACGCAGCACGCACACACACAGGGAGGCTGCAGGACTGAAGCTAGAGTCGCAGAGACAGCAATCCCACCCTAACTCCCACCAGAGACTGCAAGGAGGACGGGGGCTGCCAGACCTGCCCGCCCAGTCTGCAACCTGGGCATGCTATTTGTTGAACATGATCCCACATCACATGGCTTGCCTCCATTTTGTGGCTGGTGGCGACATCCATTTTAAAGGGAAAAGAAAAATACATCGCGATCGGAGAAGACAAAAACAAACGTTTTAAGGACTCCAACCCCCTGGTAGGTATTATCAGACAATATAAATAATTATCGCTGCATTTTTACGGATGTCCAGGTCATTTTTTAACATTTAAAACAGCTCATTTCATTGCGCGTCGCCAGTAACGGAAACAAAACGTAACGACCACAATTTTCGTGGTTCTGTTCGTTTCGTTGCATTTTCATCCCAATTTTCATTTGTTGTTTCGTTACGTAACGGAAACGACAAACGGTAACGGAAACGAAAAAATGTTCGTTCCGTGCCCATCTCTAATCAGTACTATTGAAGCAAAATGTGGGCCTCTAATTTTTAATATTATGGATGTTTAAACTGTTATATCTTATCCAGTATACCATTTGAAGGAAGTTATTGGCTAAAATCCTCTTGAGTAGCTGTACAGGTTTAACTCAACATTGCACTTGTAGTAGCTGCAGTCCTGTGATGGTGGAAGGACTGTTTACGAAGCACTTCTGCCTGAGCATAGCACAGTTGTTCAAAAAAAGGGAACCATGCAACCAATTGTGCAGTCAAATTGCTCAATCTGCATTACCTGGGTGTTAATGCCTGGCAATACTTTATTATATTACAAGTGTGTAACTTGACATTTTGTGGGAATGAACAGGATTCTGGCCACAATAACAATTTATCATCTTTTCTAAAACTCTTTTTTTTTACCTTGAACTTTGTTTATATGAAGAGATTTTTTTAAAAAAATGCTAAAATTCTCAGATTTTCCCCTCGTAAGCCATGGATGTTAGAATTTTTTTTGCCATGGATGCTGGCATTCAGTGAGCTGTCTTCCATCAAGTCAATGAGGTAATGGCATAACCGCCTTGGTGAAATACCCTTGAGACTCTTTGAGAATCATACTTCATTTATTCTATTGGAAGAAACTGTCAGTTGAAGAAGATGTAGGAGGGAAGGAGCTGGAACTGATAGAGCCCCCAAATTCAAGTTCCTGCAGAGACCTTGCTGCAAAATATTGAAAACCATCAATCACTATTAGGTTCCCAGATGCAAGGCTGGAGATCTTAAAGTGTAACTGTGTGTGTGTGTGTGTTTGAACTGCTTCTGTTCTCACATATCCTTTGTCCAGATTTAACTTTATACAGTTTTGCCTGCTTTGATATTGCATATCTGTTGAGCAAAACCTATACTAGAAAAGTCATCTGCATTAAACAAAGCTGATGAGATAGTGGTTTGAGAGGGTAACATTAAACATTATGTTTCAAGCAGATCCATGGAAATAAAAAAAAGTGATTGGCTGGATTTTGATAAGTGTTTGTGTTCTGAAGAGGATTTCATCGTCACAAGCATGTATGCCTAACCTTAGTTTTCTTTGAACTGGTTTGCAGTCTGTTTCTGGTTCTCCCCTTTATTTTTCAAATCTGTGTGGGGTTGTTAGGATATGGGTGAGTAACTGATTTGACACAACAGGACAAAACGCATTTCTCCCTTTTAAAAAATTGTTTGTTCATCAGTTCACTGGCCTTTCACAGGAATCTTTCATAGGCAGCTTTTTTAAAATATGGAGATTCATACTCTTCCAAGGCAATACTGTTTACATTGTTCATGGCTGCTTGTGGAATAAGAGAATAATCTTTATCCAGGGCTCACTTCTATCCCACCATGTGTTATCAAGCACCATCAGTCAGTAAAGTGCCCATGGGCTGGTAATATTTGTGGACCTATTTGGAAGTGTCTTATGATGCATGAAGCATGACATAAAATTGTTCTTAATGAATATACACAGACTGTGAAAACCTTTACAACCACAGTCATTCTATTTTGTACAGTCTGTAATCCATCAAGCCAAAAGCAGCTGACCACTCATGTATTCAGGTAGGTGGGTAGAATGGCAGGCATCCACATGACCCCCCCTCCCATGCAGATGGTTTTTGTGGTTCGCAGCAAGCCAACAGGGGAGGGAGGGGAGAGAAAGAAAGAAGTCTTATTAAATCTTCCTATATAGATGGTTGGAAAGTGAAGTCAAGTGGACTTTAGAAAGCATTGCAAACAACAAGGCCAGTGGAGGTGATGGCATTCCAATTGAACTCTTTAAAATCTTAAAAGAGGATGTTGTAAAGGTGCTACATGCAATATGCGAGCAAATTTCAAAAACTAAGTAGTGGCCAGAGGACTGGAAAAGATCGGTCTACATCCCAATCCAAAAGAAGGGCAACACCAAAGAATGCTCCAACTATCGCACACTTGCACTCATTTCACATGCTAGCAAGGTTATGCTCAAAATTCTACAAGGGGGGCTTCAGCAGTATGTGGACAGAGAACTCCCAGAAGTGCAAGCTGGATTTTGAAATGGCAGTGGAACTAGAGATCAAATTGCCAACATGTGCTGGATTATGGAGAAAGCCAGAGAGTTCCAGAAAAACATCTACTTCTGCTTCATTGACTATGCCAAAGCCTTTGACAGTGTGGCCCACAACAAACTATGGCAAGTTCTTAAAGGAATGGGAGCGCCTGACCACCTTATCTGTCTCCTAAGAAATCTGTATGTGGGACAAGCAGCAACAGTCAGAACTGGATATGGAACAACTGAATGGTTTAAAATTGGGAAAGGAATATGACAAGGCTGTATACTGCCACCTTGCCTATGTAACTTATATGCAGAGTACATCATGCGAAAGGTAGGTCTGGATTAATCACAAGCCAGAATTAAGATTGTCGGAAGAAATATCAACAACCTCAGATACGCAAATGATACTACTCTGATAGCAGAAAGTGAGGAGGAAATAAAGAACCTCTTAATGAGGGTGAAAGAGGTGAGTGAAAAAATGGGCTGAAGCTCAACATCAAAAAAACTAAGATCATGGCCACCGGTCCCATCACCTCCTGGCAAATAGAAGGGGAAGAAATGGAGGCAATGACAGAGTTTATTTTCTTGGGCTCTTTCATCACTGCAGATGGTGACTGTAGCAATGAAATTAAAAGATGCCTGCTTCTTAGGAGGAAAGTGATGGCAAACCTAGGCAGAATCTTAAAGAGCAGAGACAACACTTTGCCAACAAAGGTCTGGAATAGTCAAAGCTATGGTTTTTCCAGTAGTGATGTATGGAAGTGAAAGCTGGACTATAAAGAAGGCTGATCGACGCAGAATTGATGCTTTTGAGCTGTGGTGCTGGAGGAGAGTCTTGAGAGTCCCCTGGACTGCAAGGAGATCAAACCTATCCATCCTGAAAGAAATCAACCCCGGAGGTTCACTGGAAGGACAGATTTTGAAGCTGAGGCTCCAATACTTTGGCCACCTCATGAGGAGAGAGGACTCCTTGGAAAAGTCCCTGGTATTGGGAAAGATTGAAGGCAAAAGGGGATGGCAGAGAATGAGATGGTTGGACGGTGTCATTGATGCAACCAATATGGATTTGACAAAACTCTGGGAGGCAGTGGAAGATAGGAAGGCTTGGCGAGCTCTGGTCCATGGGGTCACGAAGAATCAGACACGACTGAATGACTGAACAACAATATATAGATGGTAGGCAGCATTGGACTCCATTCTACATAAGTTACATGTGATCTCTATGTGTGAAAAACATGCCCTGCTATATTATAAAATAGACAGTTTCTTGTGTGTGTTCCTTGATAGAGAGCAGGGTGAAATATATGAATATATATCGAAAAGTTAATCTCTGCCTATAAAGTTGTAAAAATTATCTTGGTTTTGTTAGTTGAATGTCAACTCTCCAAATGGTATGTTTTTCTTTTGCTAGGAAAATGAATGTCTAGTGTTCGTTTCCATGTCTTTCTTCCCTGTAGCATTTTTCAATTTAGAAAATAGGATGTAAGCAGATTTTTCTCATAGTCACAATTTCTTCAGTTTTATGATGATCCATAGACTCGCATTAAGGCCTTTTCTTATTTCTTTTTTGTATCTGTTTAGATTTTTCATGTAGCATATTTTTCATAAATACAGTGGTACCTTGGTTTGCGAGTATTTCACAAACTGAGGCAAAGTTCTTAGTAAAATTTTGCCTCGGTTTGCAAGGATTGCTCTGATTTGAGAGCATGCTCACCTCATTGCAGACCCTGTGCTGCCTGGAACGGGCCTCTTGGTTGTGTGGTGGGCCTGTGTGGGGCCTCCGGAGCTCACCCCAGGCCTGGCGTTGCCCAGAATGGGCCTCCGGGCTGCACAGTGGGCCTGTGCCGGGCTTCCAGAGCCTTGGCGTGGACTGGAAGTGGACTCTGGGGTTTTCCGTAGGCTCAGCAATGTCTAGCATGGTCCTCCAGGTTGTCTGGTAGATCCACACCCAGCTTGACACTGACTAGAAGTGACTTGCGGGCCACACGGTGGGCCTGCATCGGGCCTCTGCGGCATGCCCTAGGAACAACGCTGCCCGTCCACAACCTCTGGGTGAAATGTGGTCCATGAATGGCATCTTGGAGGCAGATAAGACACAGAGAAGGAACTGAATTGCAAGTACTATTAAATAATCTTATGAACTTGAAAGCAGTAAGACTCCACCAGTGTTAGGCATCTCATCTGAGTATTTCTTACAAAATTGACAATTTGTTAACTTACTAACAGTCAAATTGTGATTTTAAAAAGATCCCAAAAGATCAAAATTGAGCAACTACAGTGGATATAAACATTTACAATGTCAAGTGTCTGTGATGTAAATAAATGAGACAAAGAAAAATCATTGCAGAACTTTTTCCACCTTTAATGAAACCTATAAATTGCACAACTCAGTTGAACTGAAATCTTTTAGGTGGAGGAAGGAAAAATAAAAACTGAAATAATATGGTGGCATATGTGTGCACACCCTCAAACTAATACTTTGTTGAAGCACCTTTTGATTTTATTACAGCACTCAGCCTTTTTGGTTACGAGTCTACCAGTATGACACATCTTGACTTGGCAACATTTGCCCACTCTCTTTACAATAATGCTCCAAATCTGTCAGATTGCAGCGGTGTCCCCTGTGCACAGCCCTCTTCAGATAACCCCACAGATATTCAATCAGATCCAGGTCTGGGCTCTGGCTGGGCCATCCCAAAATGTTAATCTTCTGGTGAAGCCATTCCTTTGTTGATTTGAATGTATCCTTCTGCTGGAGTTCTGGTCACTGGCTCCTCACTCTGCTCAGTAATTTTTGCATTCTCCTCACTGCTCAGTGAGTACTATTGGATGTGTGCTTTGGGCCGTTGTCATGCCGAAAGATGAAGTTTCTCCTCATGTTCAGCTTTCTAGCAAAAGCCTGAAGGTTTTGTGCCAATATTGACTGGGATTTGGAACTGTTCATAATTTCCTCTACCTTGACTAGGACCCCTGTCCCAGCTGAAGAAAAACAACCCAACAACAACCCAAACAACCCAAAGCATGATGCTGCCACCACCATGCTTCACAGTGGGTATAGTGTTCTTTTAGTGATATGCAGTGCTGTTTTTGTGCCAAACATATTTTTTGGAATTATGCCTGAAAAGTTTAACCTTGGTTTTATTAGACCATAACACTTTTCCCCACATGCCTTTGGCAGTCTTCAGATTGGTTTTGCAAAATTTAGCTGGGCTTGGATGTTTTTCTTCATAAGAAAAGGTTTCCGTCTTGCCATTTTACCCCATCACCCAGATACATGAAGAATACAGAAAATTGTCACATGTTTTACACAGCAAGTCCTTGCCAAATATTCCTGCAGCTCCTTTAATGTTGCTGTAGGCCTCTTGGCAGCCTCCCTGACCAATTTTCTTTTAGTCTTTTGCAGGGATGTGCAGCTCTTGGTAATGTCACTGTTGTACCTTATTTTCTCCACTTGATAATGACTTCCCTCTCTGTGTTCCATGGTATATCTCATGCCTTGGAAATTCTTCTGGACCCTTCTCCTGATGGATGCCTTTTAATAAGGAGATCCCTCTGATGCTTTGGAAGCTCTCTGAAGACTATGGCTTTTGCTGTAGAATGTGATTAAGAAAATGTCAGGAAAGACCTACTAGCACAGCTGATCTTTATTTAGGATTCCTCAGAGGCACTTGAAATGATGGCAGGTGTGTACTGACTCCTACTTAACATGAGTTTGAATATGGTTTTTTTTTTACTGCTGAGAACAGCTACATCGCCAGTTATAAAAGGATATGCGCACATATGCCACCATATTATTTCATTTTTTTTCTTCCTCCGCCTAAAAGATTTCAGTTTGTGGTTCAACAGAGTTGTACAGTTCATAGGTCTCACTGAAGGTGGAAAAAGTTCTTAAACAATTTATCTTTGTCTCCTTAATTTACAGCACAGACACTTGACATTTTAATAGGGGTGTGTAAACTTTTTATATCTACTGTACAATATGATTCATTTGCTAATTCTGCTTCCTGTAGAAGAGCATGGTAGAAAACAACCTTCTAAAACATTCTGCTAGCAGAGAAGGTCAAAAACATCTATTAACCTTCTTGAGGTGTTTTCTTTAGGTTACATGAAATCTCAAGTCTCATTAAGTTTCAAAGTCCTTTGAAATAATAAGAACCTGTCAAAATTGCACAGTCTGCACTTGCAATACAGTTTCTGCAATGAACAAATTATGGAGACTATAGTTGACAGCAGATATACTAACATTTTATTGTTACATTTTGGAGATCTGCGGGGTAACATGTACTTTGTAATATTGGTGACTTTCGTAATGTACTAATGTTGTCCACTGAACAATTTTGGATAAGGGAACTTATATCTGAGGCCTGGAATATTTTGCTAAAACACGAAGGAAGGAAGGAAGGAAGGGAGGGAGGGAGGAAGGAAGGAAGGAAGAGCTGTTCCTACCTTGCTACAAATCTGAAAATATTCATGCTTGCTTATTCTATAAGGATAGGTACATCCCATTTACACATGCTCAGATACAATATGTTTATGATATGGAATATCTGCAGCAATGACCCAACAACTTCCTACGGCTGTCAGTTCTGAGGCATCAAATGGTGCACGGTAAGTGATGCTGAGCCCGTGCACTGTGCCTTTAAACACCTTCAGATCTGAGTCTAGTTTGACTTCCATACCCATCCACCCCCACCCCCTTTGAATATAGTCTAGGAAGTATAAAATGGAGACTAGCTGCTAACCACTTCTGAGGAAAACTAGAAGGTCACATTTCAGGTTGAGCCTTTGGTATAGTGGTACTGCTGCTGAGCTCCGAGCTGACAGCATGCTGCAATTTTGGCTACTGACCAAAGTGGCAGCTACCCTGCCTCTTTGACACCTGTTCCTTCTCCTTCTTGTCTCTCCTGTAATGTGTGCCACCTTTGTTGGCGTGTTGGGGCAAAGTTTAATATTAGCACTTCAAAATGGGTGTAAACCTTGGGTGGATGTGACTGATCATCCACGGATAGTACAACCCCCTCCAAAACACATTGAACATTATTCATCTGGGCTGATGAACCCATCCACTCTTAATGGCAGTACCTCAGTTTTGTCAGAACTAAGTTTAAGGGATCTTGTCCAGTCCGTTACTAATGCCCAGGGGAAAGTAAAATGTAGTGGTTGAAGTGGAAACACTCAGCATGCATAAACCAAACAGTCCATGTTGAAGGGAGTAGGTAAAGCACACATATTTTCCATCCTAGGTAAAGCACAAATATTTTCTTCACTTTCCGAACCCCCTCAATGGATTTTCTGGGCTACTCTTTCTTATCTGCTCTGCTGAGTCAGTATTTTGCTGGCTCTCTCTACTACATATCTGCTTTCCTGAATGTCAAGGAGTGGCATACAGGATTCACAAGCAGTCTTGCATCTGAGCTTTGACCATCTTAGGTTCAGCAGTGAGGCCACCCCATGCACTTCAGACCCTGGAAATGTGCATTTCCAGACCCTGTAGTGTGCATTTTTATACCCTTCACTACATTCTTTATATTACTTCCAACATGAAGCAGTTATATATATAATAAATAATAAGTGATTCCTTAAAACATTGTTGCTGCAGGTTCTCTCTCAGCTCTCGGCAGCTGGTGTGCTGTCATTTCCCCCTAGCACTTATATTAACTGTTGATTAAAGAGTCCCATTCCAATTTCTTCAGATGTGGTAACACAATTTTACTGAATAATATTGTGGAGAAATTCATGTTAACAGCTGGAAAGCCATACCAGGAGGAATTTTTTATGGGTTTTCTCCTTAGCTGATTTAATAGATTCTTTCGGTACCTATTTAAGGCAATTGTGTAGAAACACGATGGTACATCCTTCCTTTGCCTGACATTTCTTTTTTCCTCCTTAAATTATTCTTGTAAGCCACTTTCTTTCCCCAAAAGATAAGCGCCCTCTAGCTCTCTGTTGGGAGGCAATGGAGTTGGTTCAGAAGGGTTGGAAGAAGAACAGGCATTATCCCAAAAGACACAGTTTCCATTTAAAAGCAACTGCTATGGTGTTACATTGCAATGGTCTCGGTGCTTTGGGGGCTCTGGTTCTGTATATTTATTCCAAGAAAATCAATGAAGATTGATGTTAGGTAGGTAGGTAGGTAGGTAGGTAGGTAGGTAGGTAGGTACAGTGGACCCTTGTATAACAAATGGTTTGTATAACATAAAATTTGTACAACATAAAAAATTCCAGAGATGGGGGAAATTTGCTTAACATAATCGCCTATGTGATGAATCTGTACCACATAAAAATGGGATCACTCTGTTTTCAATGCATTCCTATGGGAAATTTGTATAAAGGAACATTTGCTTAACATAATTTCATTTGGAACGACTCAATTCCTTTATACAAGGTACCACTGTATTTGCTTTCAAAGGCTTTGGTACTGTAGCGCTGTACTGCTATTGGGTCTGGTACTTCCCGTCATCTAGTAAGTAGTTTTTATCCTCTAAAGTCGATTTAGTTGTTAGTGTTAAAAACACCTGCACTAAACTTTTAATTATCAAAGGACTGTTTGGTTATGATAGTTGCGGAGAAAGCTCTAGAAAATGAAGTAACATCGTCAAGGCATGGAAGGCTTTATTCTGTAAATCAGTGCTTCTGGGGCTTTAATTGCTAAAATGTGGAATGTTTCTCAATGTTCTCTCCCGTTCTTTGAAGCTAAGGTTGCTGATGATTCAAATTAGGCATGCTTCAAAAAATTTATAATTATGTTTACTGCCTCCGTGTCATTAGCAACTATCTTTTATCACTAATGCTGTTATTAACATCTGTAGAATGGTACCTTCTGTTTAAAGGAGATACTTTTCATATAACTTGTGATGAAAGACAGTTAAGGTAGAAGAAATCAATTGCATACTTAGAGTAATCCTTTATTTTCTCTGAAATAACTAAACCTATAAATGCAGATTCCTTACAATTGTCAATGTACAAAAGTTGGCAAGTTTCTCATTTTCAAGTTAGTGGAATTGTTTATTGTTTATGCAATCCTTCATCAAGTCGGAAATTGGTACTGTATTTTGTAAGTTTGAACCCTTGTTGCTCTAACATGCCTAGGATATGAAGGTGCATTTTATGTGAGGGAAATCAGATCTGCAGTCTGCTACCTACAGCCCATGAAGCTATACAAGATAAATGCTGGATTGTTTGCATCAAAATTACATATTCCTCACTTACGTACACCTGAGCACCTAACTCTTAACATTAGCAGTTTGAAATGCTGGTGGTACTCTACAGCAGTGCTCCCCAACCTTTTTATCACCGTGGACCGGTAAATGTTCGATAATTTTTCCCTGGCCCGCTTGTGGGGGGAGGGTCGCGGCGGCGGCGGCGGTGATGGCGGGGCGGCGGCGATGGCGGGGGGGTCACGGCGATGGCGGGGCGGGCGCGATTACGGGGGGTCGCGCGGCAGCGGCGCGGATTGCGGGGGGCAGCGGGGGGGTGGCGATGGGGGGTCGTGGCGGGGGTGATGGCGGGGGGGGTCGCGGCGGCGGCGATGGGGGGGTCAGGGGGGGCGGCGATGGCGATATGGGGGGGGCGCGATTGCGGGGGGGTCGCCACGGCGGCGCGATTGCGGGGGGGGTCATCTGATGGCGGGGCGGGGCGGGCGCGATTGCGGGGGGTCGCGGCGGCGGCGATGGCGGAGCGGGGCGGTTGCGGGGGGGGTTGCGAGGCGGCAGCGGCGGCGAAAACACCCGGGCCGGCCTGCGCCGCCGCCCCCCCACCTCAACACAGGCGCGGCGGCACCCGGGCCGGCCTGCGCTGCCGCCGCCCCCCCCGCCCACCTCAACACAGGCGCGGCGGCACCCGGGCCAGCCTGCGCCACCGCCGCCCCCCGCCCACCTCAACACAGGTGCGGCGGCACCCGGGCCGGCCTGCGCCGCCGCCGCCCCCCCCCCGCCCACCTCAACACAGGCGCGGCGGCACCCGGGCCAGCCTGCGCCGCCGCCGCCCCCCGCCCACCTCAACACAGGCACCCGGGCCGGCCTGCGCTGCCCGCCCCCCCCCGCCCACCTCAACACAGGCGCGGCGGCACCCGGGCCGGCCTGCGCCGCCGCCGCCGCCCCCCCCGCCCACCTCAACACAGGCGCGGCGGCACCCGGGCCGGCCTGCGCCGCCGCCCCCCCCGCCCACCTCAACACATTCACCTCAACACAGGCGCGGCGGCACCCGGGCTGGCCTGCGCCGCCGCCGCCCCCCCCCGCCCACCTCAACACAGGCGCGGCGGCACCCGGGCTGGCCTGCGCCGCTGCCCCCCCCGCCCACCTCAACACTGGCGCGGCGGCACCCAGGCCGGCCTGCGCCGCCGCCCCCCCCCGCCCACCTCAACACAGGCGCGGCGGCACCCGGGCCGGCCTGCGCCGCCGCCGCCCCCCCGCCCACCTCAACACAGGCGCGGCGGCACCCGGGCCGGCCTGCGCCGCCGCCGCCCCCCCGCCCACCTCAACACAGGCGCGGCGGCACCCGGGCCGGCCTGCGCCGCCGCCGCCCCTCCCCGCCCACCTCAACACAGGCGCGGCGGCACCCGGGCCGGCCTGCGCCGCTCACCTCAACACAGGCCGAGCTCGCGGGCGGCCGTTAATGCCTGTCCGGGAGCCGGGCCGCCGCCACAGGGAAATGATTTGAAGTTCCTTGGGCGGCGGCCCAGTGCGGATTGCTCCACGGCCCGGCACCGGTCCGCGGCCCGGGGGTTGAGGACCACTGCTCTACAGAATGCTACACAAGCAATTAGTAACCCTCTCTGTTTTCAGAAAGCATTAATAACAGGGACTGGGGTGGGGTTAGTAGGAGGGGGAGAATATGTGGGATTGCCATGCACATAGATGGTAAGTTTTAGCCTTTCTTTGGGCAGAGAAGAGGACAGCCAGTATCAAATTGACCCTGACCCTTCAGAATCTAAATATGCTTCCAGTGTCTCCTAAGTGGATGAAAGGTTCACCTCCAGGCATATTAATTTTTACTTCTTGCTTTCACTGGTGGTGGGAACACCTCTGAACAGACCTTTGCTGTTAGAAACTGAGAAATAAAAGGTGAAGAATACTGGTAGAAGATGAAGAAGTGGGTAGTTTGTTCAGAGCTGTTCACAAAATTCCATCTCAGAGTCAGAAGTACGAGTTCTGGTTGCAGGCTCATATACTGTATGTGAGAGTCACATGCAGACATGAAATTTGAGAGTGTCAACAAGTATATAGATAAGGGAGATCCAGTTGACGTTGTTTATCTAGACCTGGTATGTCCAAACTTTGGCCCTCCAGATGTTTTGGATCACAACCTCCACAGTCCTTTGTCATTCGCAATACAGGCTTGGAATTCTGGGAGTTGTGGTCCAAAACTTCAGGAGGGCTGAAGTTTGGACATGCCTGAATTCTAGACTTTCAGAGGGCTTTTGACAAGGTCCTGTATCAAAGGCTCTTGAATAAACTTTCCAGTCATGGAATAAAAGGACAGGTTTTGTCCTGGATCAGCAACTGGCTAAGCAACAGGAAACAGATGGTAGCACTAAATGGACTGTAATCCATTTGTAATATTTCTTTCTGGGAAAGATTACAAGTGTGTGCAGTTTCCCATTTTATTATATAAAATAATAATAATAAAATATATAAAAATTCTGGGGCATCATTCCCAATCCCGTGATGATTATGGGAACTGCTGAAATGTGTTTCATCCACAAGCATATTTTATTGCCAGGTCTCTGGATTTTGTTGGTTTTTCTAATTCTTTAACTTCAAATTTGACATCCTCTCAAATTGACGTCAATTATCCAGACATTTTTTCATTGTACTATTGCAATGTCTAGTGTATTATGCTAACAATGTTTGTCCATTTGAATTCAGACATTCCACGATATCTGAACTTGGTCATTTTCATCTCTTCCTAATGTTCCCATGAGTTTTTGGAGGCTGGCACATTATATTTTTTGCATAATGACCAGTGCATTGTTTTTCCCAATTCTATCATGTCTAGTTTTGTAGTCTGCTTGTTCAGTCTTTGAACATTTACAAATGAGGTGGCACATTCAATATTTGCTGGTTGTATGAATTTTAGCTTTCATGACATTAGTTTGGAGTGCCTGATCTTGTACAACATAAAGCCTTTGGCTTCTTACTTGATGCTCCCCAGTTTTAGCCATGCCCAAGTAAAGTTATTATCTTGTTTTCCATCAATATTTCTTAGACATTTCCATGCAGAAGTTTATTCTTCCAGCCATTTAATTTATATTCATATTGTTGTTTCTGACATTCAAATGTTATTTCTGTTTTCCATTGTCACCACTTCCAAGTAATTTTTCTTTACTTTTGTAAATATAATTATTTAGACTTTTTCTTCCTCTACTCTCTCTTGCATTTGTAGTAATCCATGAACTCCAATTTTGCATATTAAACATTATTTGTCCACTTCTTGGGTGTAATGCCTGATGTATGTTCATTAATTTCCCCATTTTTGATCCAATTTTTCTAATTCACTTTGAGTCCAACCTATTATTCCAGCTGGGTATCTAATTACCGGAACTGCCCATTTATATATGACTTTGATTAAACTCCACATTAGTTTTGATTTTAAAATTTTCTGCAGTTTTTAATGGAATCTGTTTGTGTCAGACCTTTGTGCTTTGTGTATAGAAAATTTTCTGCTTCTAGCGTTCCAAGCTATTTATAATTGATGATATTATGATCACACCATCTTTAGCTCTATTCAACTCATGGATCTTACCAGGTTGTATAGTGATAACTATACATTTGTCAAGTCCAAATATCTTTGCTAAATATCCACACTGTATTTAGCAGTAATTCTATCTTGGTGGGGCTTTTTACATGTAATTTTATATCATCCATTGATTTAATTGATTTTCCCTGCTTGATCTGAAAATCAATCAGTTGTATCCAGTTTTATTTAGAATTATTGAAAAGGGAATGATGATGATTTTGGTCTTCTTCTTAACCAAAACTAAAAGATCTTGCAGCTGTTCTAAACTGATATTATGGCCGGGCAGCTTTTTAAATCTGGGATAAGACAATCTGTGAATATTCAATAAATTCTTAGCGAGATATATTGCATGCATACTTGCACATAATTAGAAACAAATTCTTTTTTTCCCTTATGGATGAAAAGGTGAGCAAACATTCAGTAGCACCCTAACTAAAATATGGTAGGTAGAACTGGACTGAGAGTGGATCATGACACAAGAAATGGTCGACCCTTAACAGTTTAGGACCTCGCTACCTGTTAGAGCACCTTCTCTCAACAAAAGCTTGCCCATAATACCTGATCATCCCAGGCTAGGCATTTGAGGCAATTAACCCCACAAAAAGCCTGAAAGGACAAAAACAAAAAACAAAAATAGGGCCTTTTCCACCATTGCCCCTCGCCTGTGGAATAACCTTCCACCAGACGTCTGCCTGGCCCCCTCTTAGGCTGTTTTTAAAAAAAGATTGAAAACTTGGTTATTCAAGTAGGCATTCCTTCAAATACAATGTAAATCTAGTGTTCAGCCACTAAAACATGATTTTAGCTGACCCGCCTGCCAATAACACCATAGGCTCAAAATTATACCGTAACCCCCCGCCTATCGTGGGGGTTAGGGACCCTCCCGACCCGCAATACATGAAAATCCGCGATATGCGGAAACGGGTCCGGTGGGGGTGGAGGGCGATCAGATGGGCCTGGGGGGGGCAGCGGGGAACAATGTGATCGCTACCCGCCGCACCCCCCGTACCCCCCACAGGTACTGCAATCCCGCGATATAGTGGGACCACAGTACCTGAACCGCAAAATGGCAGGGGGTTGACTGTATGCTATTTTATATTATTTTCATTTTATTTTCATTATATTTACTGCATTTTTGTTGTTTTATTTTATTGTATGAATTATATGTGTTTATTCTGTATTGTATTAATTAATTGTTGTTAGCTGCCCAGAGTGGCCTCACTGCCAGATGGTCAGTATAAAAATTAAATCAATCAATCAAACAAATAAATAAATAAATAAATAAATAAATAAATAAATAAATAAATAAATAAATAAATAAATAAACTTTTCAAGGGAGAAACGACTTTTTGCTCATCTCATTTCACATGAAAATGTGGGTTTATCCTTTATACGCATTCTGTATTGTTCAGTGGTGCCGTCCAGGAGAAGAAAGTTCCAATTTTGTATATCTCATTGCTTCAGCTTGAATCCAAGATTTGAATTTTCAAATGAAGTGTTTGCTCCTCTCTTTAAAATGACAAGTACTTGTACACAATTTAAACTTTTGTTTCTGTGCTGTGGTTTATATTTCTGTTTATGCATTTCACTCCTTTGAGGGTTGCCTGTTGTTTTTAAATGTGACTCGTAATGTTATTTTCAGAAGCCATTCTGAAATATGAATGCACATAATAATTCTACTGTGTATGCAGCAATTTATACATTGTTTTCACTGTCTATTCCCAGGTAAAATACTCCATGTAAGTATTTCATCAGCCTGTGTGTGTTATTCTCCATGCAAGCTTTGGGTATTTTTCTTCCTGGATGCTTACATTTCTTTTCTGAAAGAAGTAAACCCTGTTACATGAATGGGCAGCTTTACCAAAGATTATGCAATGGAAAATTACATTTTTTAAAGCTTCTGTTTGCTGAAGGGAGTTTAGTTTCAAAGTGGGCCCTGCCATATAGGTAGTAGGTTGGGAATGCCACCAAAACAAGCCATGAGACTTCTCAGAGTTCTGTCCCAGCTGAATAAATCACAGGTCCCATTAACTCTGATTCTGGCAGTCAATGCAGTGGCAAACAGCCAGTGTCTGCATTCTGGCTAGGCAATAGAGAAAGGATGGCAGAAATCCATCAGGTTCATTTTAAAGATCTGCTTGGGGGCTGCAATCAATTATGTAGCTACAGACAACACAGAGAAATTAAGTATTTCATTGTCCTCTAAGATAATTGGCAGAAAGGAGGAGAGGCATCCTTGTAATCTAATTCTCTCTCATTTTCTTGTCTATTACTGTAGTGTTCTAAAGATGATGTATCATCTTCCAGGCAGGAGAAGCAGCTTTAAGAGACAAAGTGATGATTTAATTTCACCCTTGTTAATGTAGCAATAATGATTAAGTGTAGCAAAATCTGTTTTCCTTCATTAAATAGTTCTGGTCTTCTTGTATCAGAGAGAGTACATCAACTAATGGAGAATCTTTGGACGTATTGTCTTCACACTCTTCACAACTGTAGTTTTAAAAGAATTTTCCCCCCATAAACAATTTAAGGGATGTTTAGGAGTGGAAGAAACTGTTGAGAAAAGGCAAAGCATTGTGGGAGGGCTTCCAAAAGTAAATTCACATAGGCAGGTTTGGGTGCTCAAGCATCAATGCAGATTTAGACAAACACGCTTTTGTAGAAAAGGTCACATTAGGTTTCAATAATACAGGACATCTTCCAGCAATGCAAAGCATACACTAAACACCAAGGTAAGCTGGGTGAACCTCTGGGAGATAGATTTCTTAGAGGCATTAGAACCAAATGCTTTTCATGCGACTCTCTCAAGGTTTATGTTTTTAGAAAGTTGGTGTGTCTAGATTCACTTGTAGTGCTTAGGCCCACAAGGGTATCAGTTTTTTCCAAGTTTGGTGGCTAAGGCAAAAGAGAAAATGAGGAGTTAGTGAACAGCTAGGAAATCTTTAAAAGCTCACTGGAACTATGAAACATCTGCATTCCTCTGGATGGAAATGAATCTATCCCATTACCATTTAATGTTGCGTTTGCTAACCCTAAGAGATTTTTTTCCAGTGGACTGAAAAGAAAGGACATCTACTACATACTAAGTTGAAACCCATTGTAAGTTTTCTTTTAAGTTGAGAGAGCATAGTGCTTTATCAAATACTGCCTGAAACCCTCTTGCTTAGTATAGTAAGTCGCACTAGAGCAGACCCACTATATTCAAATATGCGTATTTTAATTATGACTTATATACTAATAGAAGTAGCTACTGGGGTAGACCAGTTTGAATCAACTGATTATTCATGGAGCAGTTGACTCACCAAATTCCCACTGCTCAATGAGCCTACTCTAGTGTGGATCATTACACCATTAGCTTTATAAGCTGGATGTTCCATATAGCCGTCCTGCAATAAACAGTATGAAGTTTCTACTACTGAGTTCCAAGATCTTAAACTTGCTATGTGTAAATGTTATTGGGTGATGTGTATTTGCCTCCCCCCCAAAAAAAAAACAACAACACAAAAAGCATTCATAAGTATTTCATTGTTACCAATGCTGGGTATCAAGTCTTGGTATGTGGGTATTAAATTTGTTTTGTTTTGTTTTCCTTATCTGTTGTTTAACACTTAGTGAGAAATTTTGATGTTTCTGATACAGGGATGATACATGTATTTGGAGCTTCAGTACATGTCAGAGTTTCTTTATCCACTCCAGCATATGAAAGAGCTTATTGTGCCGCTTTCAGTTTGTGTGTGTGTGTACGCGTACCTGGTGATACTGGTGGATGGTGCCCAACCTTTCAGATAATGGATAACTTCATTCATGCGGGGCAGTATGTGTGTATCCTTATGCCCTCTGTGTGTGTGTGTGTGTGTGTGTGTGTGTGTGTGTGTGTGTGTGTGATTACAGTCGTGACCAACTCTTCATGACCCCATGTCCAGGAATACTGGAGTGGCTTGCCAGTTCCTACTCCAGGTGCCTACAGCACCTGGTATTCCTTGGTGGTCTCCCATCCAAGTACTAACCAGGGCCGACCCTGCTTAGCTTCTGAAATCAGGCGACACCAGATGTGCTTAGGGCATCTAGGCAGCCCTTATGCCCATTAGAGACTTTTTAAAGCAGGGCCAGGGAACATTGAGGTGGTGAGTTATGGTGGAGTAGTAGTTCACCAACCTCTGGAGGTGAGTTGTGACTATTACGAATTGGAATTCAGCAAAACCATATGCAACCAGCTCCGCTTTGTTGCCTCTTGGGATTGTGGTCCAGAGCTTTATTCCTGTTCACTCAAATAGAAATTCTCAAGCAGGCATATCCTCTTAGTAAAGTGAGTGTCACTGTGTGCTGTACAATCCTGGATAAAGTTCCGCGTTTTGTCCAGTACTATATCTAGTGATCTCACACCTTTTAGAATAGGGCAAGCAACTTTGAAAATAATGTTACAACTTTTATGATGTCTTCTATTAGTTGTAGGATCGTAGTCTTGACACTGGGTATATAACATTGGTAAAAGCATAGGAAGCTGCCTTAATAATAAGATTACACCCTTGGTCTCTCTAACCTTATATTGCTCTCTGACGGATATCTTTCACACAATATCCTGGAAATGCTTTCTAGTACCTGATAGACCTCCATCCAAGTACTAACAATACCAAGTATTGCTTAGCTCCCATAATCATAAGTTGTGTTAATGTACAACATATTTATTTTATTAAATAAACATTCAAATCAAGTAATTTAACTATATTGGTTCTTACAGCACCAATGTAGCTAAGTTCACAAAAATAAAATAATTTAGGTGTGTGTACATGTATGTGCCTTGTGTGTACATATGTATGTGTGTTTATATGTAACATATTTTGCATCAATGCCTGCCATTCATATAATATTTATAAATTATTACCACACACGGGTTATTGAACATTGACCTTATTTGTTCTATGTCAAACTTGTTACAATTAGTTGTAATTGCAACTCATATGTTAGAAATTCACCTCCTTACTTCTCTTAATTACTGAACATTGTGTATTTTTTTTCTGCTAACTTCCCTAATTCTGTTCCTCTCCAGATCTTTCATGAACTCTTTTTCCTGGATGAAGGTTGCCTCCAATAAGATTTCAAATATGCATTCAAATGTGTATGTACTTGATCCATTGATTCCTTCCTAGCACATTTATAATGGCAGATTGTAACAGAATGCCACCTATAGAATGCACAAGGACATAGCTGACATGTACACGTAGACATATGTCTTACTATGTATAAATTACCCACCATCTGTTGATTTATAATATTAAGATACTCTTCTTTTAAACAACAAGCCCTTATAGAGATATTTTTGGAAACAGTAACTAAAATACTACATCCATTGATTTCTATACATACTGTAGAAATCATGGGTGGAAAACATTTATTACAAAACCCCACCACTCCCACATTCTCACTCTTCTCTATGGTATCTCTTGAATGGCATTATCTGTTGCTCCTTCCTTCATACTCACATGCTGTCCTGGCCTTTTTTTATGTGTAAACATAATGGGGGACAAAGATGGCAAGTAATAAATGGAATCAGTTCAACTCAGCTTGCCTGTCCCTGGTAACATACCCAATATAGCAACACATTCACCTACATAATAATAACAGGTTTCGTCTTTTATGTAGAACTGCCAAAATGTTAACAAGAGCATTGGCTTTCTTTCAGATTTGGTTTGCAAAGTCTACAGTAGCCTCTCCCAGTGTGATGCTGCTGCCTTAGATATTTAAAACTATCAGTATAAGCATTTAACATCTAAGGTACTTTCTTCTTTATCATCTGGCACTATATGGAGCACTGATTTTTTTTTAAAAAAATGTGTCTGCTTGCAAATAATTACAATTTATTTATTGTTTTTCATAGTTGTGTATGTTGCATACAGGTATCAGTGTCATTTATCATGTAAAATTTAAATATATGTAATATCAAGGAAGTTTCTTTTTTTACATTCTTAAATTATTGGCAATATTATTTACTTGTTTTTCAAGATTAATGCCTACAACACTTCAGAGCAAGGCCACAAATATATAGTGTAAAATTAAATAAGTAGAGAAATCTGGCTCGAAGATGAAAGAAATCAAATGGCATAAAGAAGACTTGATATTTGTAGAATGCATTTATGTTTTTAAAATGTTGTTTTGTGAGTACAGTAAGAAGCCCATATCTTCAGACTTGGTGTCCCTAGTTTCAGTTATTTGCATTCTGAAAATATTAAAAGTGAAACCTAGAAATAGGTATTTCCACATTGTAGTTGCCAGAAATGGAGACTAGAGGGAACCAAAGACCAGTCTATGTATAAGGTTCACTATTATCCATACTTTTTGGCATCCAAATAGAGGTGTGGAACCATTTGCTCATATGGGGTCCTGCTGTATTTTTTTAAATAGCCCCAAGTACACAAGAGAATTTTAAAGTTAAGAACTGTCGTACTGTTAACCATTCCCAAGACCAATGCAGCAAAAGCCTATTTAATGCCCCAAAAGAGGTCTGAATGAAATAACAAGTGGGGAATATTGTATTGTGACTCTCATTTCAAGAACCAGGGCAGTTCAAACCAGTTTGCTGTGTGAAGTAAAACAAGACATAACTGTGGGCCTTTTCACACGACCCCTAAGATCCGCTGGCCCCTTAAATTCGGACCAGAGATCTTGGGGGTTCGTTGCTCTTCCTTCCTCCCCACCACTCTGCACTTCCTTGCTTCTGTCTGCGTGAGGGGAGGGAGGGGGAAAAAAGCCTTACAAGGGGACAAAAGAATAAAGCCTTACCTCCGGTGCCGGTGGAAGTTGCTCCGAGCCCCGGTCACTTCCTGGTTCCTCTTAAAGGGGCGGGAGGCAAAAAACAACAACAACAAAAAGAAGCGAGGAGAGCCCGGCACTCTCCGCATCAAATTTTTTCACTCTCCCAGAGCAGGTACTTGAAAGCTGCGCTGGGTCGCGCTTAGGTGGGCGGGGTCGTACTTAATTTTCTGTTAGCTCCGGAGCTGGTGGGGAAACATTTTTAAGCTCCGGAGCTGGGAGCCATTTGCAGCGGAGCTTAGGGGTCGTGTATAAACGCCCTGTCATGTTTGGGAAGTAGCAACCAAATTCCAAATAAATGTGGGTCTATAGGTAACCTGCTTCCTGAACTTCAGGACCAAGCCAGACATGATGTTCACCATAGTATTGGGGTAATAGATGGGGCTGGATCTAAACTGGACCTACAGAAACAGGCCTGCACATCATCTTGGGCAAGAAGCAGGTGAAGAGGCCCCTAATTTGTATTTGGCCCATGATGGGAGTTGAAGCTCCCCACTCCGCGGTTTTGACTTCCACCCTTTGGGCAACATAGCTTTCAGGGCAATGTGGGATTTTTTAATGACATAAAGAATGATTTTTTGACTGATACTACATTATGTTTAGACTCCTTGCCTGGGTTATAAAAGAGAGCCAGTTTGCCAGAGTTCTTTCTGGCTGGACAAACCAGATGCTGTGTTGCAAATCTCATGCGTTGATTCCCGAGAGGATTATGGCACGGGGACCGCTAGTCAATTCCACATTGAAACAGACCGTGAGAATATCATCAGATTAGGTGGTGTCTTGGCACATTCTTAAAAGGCTGTGCTGGCAACCATAAACAGACAGCAGGATTAGAGATAGCTCCTGCCTCTGACCACTTAACCTCATCCCATAACCTTAGCTAACTCTGTATTTAAGTGTGAACTGCCAGTCTCAGATTTTAAGAGGTAAGTGATTCCAGCCATAAGAAGTAAGCAGCATTTTTCTGTGAACAACGATTCATGAACATTCTGCAGCATCTTGACTGGAAGTATTTCCTGCAAGTCTATTCCCACCCCCCCACCCACCCACCCCCAAACTGACTGCAGCAAGATACTGTGTTGAACATACCCACCCTCCCTTATTTAGAGATTGCCTTCTTCTGATTGATGCCTTTATAAATGTTAGTATGAAAGTGTGAAAAATGTTAATGTAGAATCTGTTTTGCAAATAACACAGATTTTGCTCTTGGAGGTTGTGTATGAATACTGTTACCTATTGCCAGAAAGCATGTACTACCACCTTATTTCTAACCTGCCGCAAAGTTCATAGAAATTCTACTTGAAATAGCTGTCAGGAGCACATTCAGGATGGAGGGGAAGATGGCACTCCCTTCGTCCAATGGTCTCATTTCAAAGAGGGAGGGGGGTAATTGCTTAATCCTATCATGCTGAAGAGAATGCTGTTGTGCATTCCCCTAATGTTGACCTAAAGTAATCATACAGTACATTGTATAAATGTTACTGGTAGTCTAGTGACAACCCATTCACGTTGAATTGTTAAGGCAATTTCATCCGTTGATCTAAAACTTGAGAAAAGTATCTGGAAGTTGAGTCATGGGAACTGGACTTCTTTTGAGAGATTGATACATTTTGCTGCTCATCCAAACAGCTCTGTTAGTCTGAGGAAAGCTAGTTTTGAGTTCTCCATTTTATAGTTCACTCATGTCACCCTGGTCTAAAATAGGCTTATAAGATGGACAGTGGTCTGAGTAGGCTCCTTAGGTGGACAATAGACTCAATAGGCCCATTAAGTGGACAGTGGCTTAAGGTGCGTGAAAGTTCCACCTTTAACCTTCCCAACACCTGTTAAGTATGGGTTGTTAGCTATGGCTTTGCTGGTGGAGATGTTAAGTATTTTTTATTTGTCTGGGGATTGTTGAAATCATTGCCTGATAAGTAGCAGATAGATTGTGACTGAGGCCTCCACCTCTTTTGAGAGAAGGGTTTTCAATGTTCACACGATTGGCTTCCCTGACCCCTCTCTCACACCACTTTTCTTCTGTGTCTAATATGTGTACATCCTCAATCTTTGAAGGAGTGTCCTTTGTCCTTCAAGTGGAGGTGTACTACTCAGTATATCTTCACAGACATATTGAGAAAAGTAATTTGTTGGCTAATGGGTTGAGTTGTTAAATCATCAAACCACAAACTATTGCTTGAAATTGTTAAGAGTGGCTATAATGAGTTAATCCAAGAATCATTAAAATAGTGTCATTTGCCATTTTAATGATAAAAATAATGGACTGTTAATTTGTTGGTGAAAAATCCAAGAGGTAAGAGTGGGCAAATTAATTTTAAGTAATTATTTCCGACCTCTGATAGGTTAATAGCAGAATTGGAAGAGCTGGTAATCAGTTGCAGGATTACATGCCTCTTGCCATCTCCCCTTTGTGTTTCTGTAGCTGAGGCCTGCATAACAGGTAGACCGCAGGCTACCAGTAGCTCACGAAGGGTTCCAAAGTAGCCCACCGGCAATCAATAAAAAAAAGTGAGGGGTTAAGTTCTCCACCCCTCCCTTGAGCGGGTGCAAAGGAAGCATGTGAATGGTCATCCTTCCCATATGAAAGCATTGAACTATGTTCCCTCCAGAACGGATTAATTGGTTTTCAATGCATTCTTATGGGAAACCACTGCTATACTTACAATTTTTAACTTATGAGCATGTGCTCGGAACGGATAAAATTCGTAAGAAGAGTTTTTAGTGTAGTAGCCCCTCAGGCACTTTGGGCCGGAAAAGTAGACCTTGGCCTGTTCAAAGTTGGACAGCCCTGCTCTAGCTGATCTCTTACGAGTAAATATCACCAACCCTGGTTAAAATTAAGCCAGGTGTGCTCCTGAATTCATTTTCAAGCCACTTGCTTCAAACCAGACTGTCATTTTGACATGAGTTGTTGCATGCAATCCTGAAGCCATGCATTTGTAAAGAATTCTTGGACTAGCCCAAACCTTTTTGTTACCTGAGCTGAAGGAGAATACGGCTCTCCCGGCTCCTATTCTGTGTCCAAAAGCTTTCCTCAGCTTTCATCCTCCACAGCACCCAAGGGCCTCAAGGAAGCTTATTTAACATGCACAGTCCTCCCACAGTGAGGGACTGCCTGGGTGCTCATCTGTAATAGCAGTGTGACTGCTGCTCCATACCAGACTCGGGTATTACCACTGACATTCCAATACATTAGTAGGGTTGGCCTTGAAAATTCCCTACAGGAGAAGTGTGAATTGAACGTGAATTAACTGCGTAGAAGAAAATTATCCCTGCCGTTGCAAGATACTTTGCACAAGAAAAAGTAACTCAGGCAGTCTTTCCTTCTGAATGTGAACCCTAAATGTTTTAAATTATGTCTGCCCTAAGCCTTTGAATCATAATATACCTTCCAAATATGTTTACTGTTGCCGTTGACCATAGAGTCATAAAGATGTCTTCATGAGAAACATTTATTGCACCAATTCCTTCCTATAAAAAGTAATGTTGCCATTTACATTTTTAGTGAATAAACTGATGAATCCTGTCTTCTTCAAATGGGATCCAAGTCGTATAACCAGCTGAAATAACATTAATGAAGATGTCTCTGGTGAAGAATTCATTTGAGATAAAATCTATTTCTTAAAAAACATTCTATCAAACGTCTGTATGAGTAAATGGAGCCATTTGCTACTGGGGTTTTGCTTACTGTAATTTTGTTTGAGTTCAGTTGCATGCCGTCTGTTAATCTAATGCTACTGTTAATGGTTATTGATAATAATGTTTATATAGATTATAAATAACAGTCTCAGTAATGGGCATCATGAATGACTGGGTACTGCAAGGGTAAGTTTCTCTTTTGTAGCACGTCATCTGAACTCTCCTTATAGCCTTCCTTCATCAGCCTGTAGGCTTTGCTTCCCAGAGGGTTGCACAGAAGATGTACAATAAACAAGAAGAAAGTATCAATGTTTTATCTCCATATTTGGGTTGTTTCCAACTGGTGATGCAACAACAAAAAGGACATCTAATGTCCCATAGACGGACTGTGTGACTCAGAAAACATTTGAATTTTCCCCCCTTATTTTATTATAGATAGTCCTTTATACACACCTCTTCTGTGCTTTTTGTGGTTGAGATGGCTTTTAAATTAAATCCGTATATTCATTAGAAGGACCTCAAGTTCTGAACTATTCAAAGGTTGTCTTGTTGGTACCTTTTTAGCAATCCAATACATTTGTTACCAACCCTAGACCTTTATTTTAATGGGATCTGTCATTCAAAATATCTGAAGGGCAACAGGTTTCCTTATCCCTGAGTATGTAAATGATTGCTGCATGGTTGATTTCCTTAATCGTTAATCATTTTAATCGGGTGTCAGAAAATATTTGGTTTCCTGAAATATCATCCTCTGAGAAAATGTACAAATCCAGTTATAAAATGAGCCAGGCTTTTTTGTAGGTTTTCCATAAATTAAATATACCAAATAGGGTATTACTAGCAAATTGTTGCACAGCACACTGCAGGTTTATCTCATCTTTAGCTTGTTTAAATGGGGTTTCTTTTTAAAAAAAAAAACTCATCAGCTGAATGTAAAGCCAGTTGGATCTTCCATTTTCAGTTTCATTGATGCTTTTATAGGAGTGCAGAGACTCATCAAGTAGGTATTTGATATCCTCTTAACTCATGTGGTTTACCAACTTCTCAATCTCTTTTAAAAAAGAAGACACTATGACCTGTTTTAAAATAATATCCCACTTTGACTAGAATTGGAAATAAATATTTTATAAGCCACAGCCAAGTATTGTTCTCGCATCCTCTGAAATCACTTGAAAAGGCTAGTTTTGGAGTTAGGTTGCAGCCACAAAGAACCCTATTCAAGGAGGAAAAGATAGACTGTATACTGTTAATTGTCTTACATAAGGAAGGTAAGTGTGATGCTCTTAGAGCATTTTAGAGGACATAGGTAGCAAATATTCTAAAAACTTAGTTCTTTCACTTGAAAAGAATGGATGAGTCATTAGTAGTTTCCGTAACTCTTAGTTTGTTTAAGCTATTGCAGGGAGATTAGCAATATTAGTTCATTTCTTAGTAGGATAAATCCAGAACAGCATGGATATCTGATTGTGTCTGAAATGGAGCTATTTAAATATATATACAGTACAGTATATTGTATATATTTGGGGTGTGCCAATCCGTGGGCTGAGGACAGCTTATGCCTTTCCCTGTGATGCTATCAGCCCCTCTCTGTATTATTTTTCCATGCTCTGTCTACAAATCTGGCAAGTTGGAGGTCTGTTTGGTACTTCCATCTTGTTTTTTCTTATATTTGGTGGCTGTTGCTGCCAATTACTTCATTCTTCCTTTTCTGCCATCTTATATTGGCCTAAACCTTTGCAGTACTCCTCATCTCAGGTCTTGAGTAGAATTCAATATCCATCTCAGGCCAGGTAATCAGAACATCTGTCAGAGGTTCACAAAAGTATTGTGCTGTGTTGTTTAATGCATGCTCTTCCCACTGATCAGCTCCATTTTCATTTAATTCTCTCTAGACCTCAAGAAAACCATACCTGAGCTCAATAGGCAGTATCTTTAAAATGAAATTGTTGCTCATGCAGATAGGCAGCATCTAGAGGTAAAAGGGCAGGGCAGATAAAGACGTGTAAAACTCAGTAATAAGACAGAAAATTGAATTTTGATTGCTTTACATGTTCACAGTATTCTGTTAACATTAGTTTTAGGTCCTGTGAGATAACAAAGTGATACCCGGCAATTTTAAAAACACTTCAATAATTAACATGTAACCAATACAATACAGGATGTCTCTGGGCCTTCTTCCAAAATGTCCATAGCAAACTGTGCTCAAGAATATTTCTTCCTGTTGACACCACTTTTACTTTTTTTGTTGAGAGAAAACAAAAACATTACATTAAGAGTATTAATTAACTCTTTTTACTTTGCCTTCCACATTGATACACACGGATTTTAAAATGTTTAACTCTAGTTCTCAAAAATAAGCATTAAATAATGAAACTTCCAGATAACCTCACATGGATGACTGAAAATCTTCACAGACATCATTGTACTTGCAGTTCTGTTTTAATTCCTTCATTGCTGCCCCCCAAATCTCAATCCGCTGCTGGTTCTTTGAAAGGACTGATCATTGAACTGATGTACAGAAAATCTTTAATAGTTTTGTATACTTCATTGTCAGTTATAAATGAAGTAATTATTCTGTAGACATGATTTTTTTTAACTGCAGACCTCCTTGTGCCTTCATCAGGAGTCATTTCAAGTAATTGCTGTTTTGTGGCAGTAATATAGTGTCATATTGATATTCCTACCATAGATATTCACTCCATCTGAATCAAGCTCATCTTTCTATGGTGTATCTTCTGTATATAAATAGAACATCATGGGAGATCAAATCCACCCTTGTCTGACACCTTTGCTTATGGAAAACCATTCTGTTTCTCCATACACTGAACTATTGTAGTTTCTTATCCAGATTATCAGTTTTGAAGACCATACATTGAATCTTATTATTGATATGCTCCTTTCCTCCCTGAAAGGACTCCAGGCAGTTTACAGTATTTAAACATATAATATTTAGAAGTTTAGAAATACAATAAAACACTACATTATTTTTAAAAATCAAATAAACCAAATATCCTATAAAAACTGGTACAAGAAATATGCCCAATATTTAAGAGTTACAGTAGGCTATTGCACCTAATAAGGTGCTTGTGCTGTGATGTTACATGCCATCATGTCACCTCCTACTTATGGTGACCCTATGAATGAGTGTCTTCCAAAATATCCTGTCATCACCAGCCCTTCTCAGCCCTTGCAAACCCAGGGCTGTGGAGTCTTACATCTACTTAAACCATTCATATTCGTACTTGCTCTTTCCTGTTTCCATCAACATGTTTGCACCCATTTGTTTTGTCACATAGTACCTCATGATACACATAGTCTATGAATTCCACGATGTATTTAGTATATGTAAACGAGTGAAGTCACAGTCAAAACTGGATAGTTAGAGAAACAGAAATATTTAAAAATAGTTATGTGCACTAGCTATTTTCTAGGCAAGAGACTTCTGTTGCTTTTTTCCTATCTCTACCTACTATTTGTCTAGTGAGAAAGAAGATGTTTCCCGTATAAAACACCTGAGAAATCAAAAATACTAATGTAGCTGTGATTAGAAATTGATGCATCCAGTCTGAAACAAACAAAAACAAAAGCAATAAGAAGATTGTCCTTTTCTCTTCTCTCATCTCTTCTGCTATGAGTGTTCCCCTAAGTTTGCAGTTTTTAAAAAAACTGTTCATGCAAAAAGCAAAAGCAAAATGTTCTCATCTCTTGAACTTGTGGGCATGGCTGGATAGCTGGCAGGACATGTTAGTCTGGCATACTAAACATCTTATGGAAGAGGGACCCAAACCCTTGCAGTGTAGTCCAGTGAGCCAGGTTAAGGGGGCAGGTCCATGAGTGCACCTGGGTTGAAGCTGTCAAATTGATTGTAACAGCAGTGCTTGCATGTTATGTGTTGGCTTACTTTTACATTGATGGGAAATGTGGGATTGTGAGAGGGGATAGATTGTGAAAAACAGTCTGAAGTGCACAGGATTAGAATCAGTTGTCCATTTCGGCAACCTTGTTTGCTGCCCCACCCCAACCAGCATTTTTTTTCGAAATGTGTACCCTGAAATAACTATGTGTTGCTTTTTCCTTTACTATCCCATTTTTTTACAAATGACATTTTGATTTTCTAGGTTAAAAATACCTCCCAAGCAAACTTTGGGTCACAGTTATTAGGTCAGTTGTTCCTTCCCTCTCAAGCTTTCTCCCAGGCCAAAACCAGTGCTTACCAACCTCACACTTAAGTGGCCCCCATGGAACTGTGTACTCAGAGTAACTTTTCCGCAGCAGAGTATCTTCCGACCATACCAGCTCATCCTTGACACTGGCAATGCCCTTGTTTCCTTTTCATATTTTTGCAGTGACCATCTGTTTTATTTTGGGGGTGAAATTGTTTAGGGGATGAACTGCAGAAACATTAGAGGGCCATTTTAGCCATCCCAGTGGTCAAACACGTTAACTGTTACACTGCTCTGCAATCCAGTTAGTTCCATAGGAATACATTTAGCCACTTTACAGTATAAGGCCTGAAAAACTTTTAGTAACCCCTTGCTTTAAGGGCCTAGTGTTGAATAGAAAAGATTGGCAACATTTGCACACAGTTTACTTTGTCTGCCTTTTCCTGTTTTATATATGTAGCATCTCCCCTTTAACTATCACTACACTATTCATATTCTATGAATAGAATCAATATACGGTAATTTCTCTATCCTACTGGAAATTTGGTACTACTGTATAATACCTCCTGTAGTCTATTCTAATCTGCATTGCACTTGATGAGTTGGTATTGCCTTTTAATATAATTCAATTCATTGCCTTTAAAAACTGCAGTAATCTGATGATAAATGTGAATACTTAGTCCAGCTGTGTTTTGAGTCGGAGATAAACATTAATGTCTTCACACAGTGAGCACCAAAATCCATTATTAGAAACCAGCCTCACAATATCCTATGCACAAAAATTAAATTTAAGCATCTTTTTTCCCCTTTACTGTTTTTTTGGTCGGCATTATTGCTCACAGCAAGTGGGGGAAGCCCTTTGTGTCATGCTAACCTCAAGTAAATTAGGATTTTAAATAAAAACAAATAAAGATGGGCTTGCTCAGTAGTGCAGTCTGTTAACACTGTGCACAAAAAACGGTGGGTGTTCTGAATTCCGGTGGTCCTGCAAATCCTTCTTGTTAGTAATCAGTGATCCACAGAATCACACCCTACTCAAAGTCGCCGGAGATTTGCAAACTACCTGATGACAGAGGCACAACAGCGGGGTGGGGGTGGGGTGAGGAACCCTTCTGTGTTTACGAAACACAGAAGCTGAACTCAAAACATGTTTCTTTTTTCTTAGAGTGAATTGTGAGCAGGATATGAAACCCTTAGCTTACCCCTGTCCTGGGAGGCACAGCTGGGCTTTGAACTGGTTGACCCTTTTCTCTCCCCAGCCAGGCATTTTATGAGCAGAATGAACTCTCTCTCCTTTTTTCCCCCAGTGTTCAGAGTGACAAATGCATCAGAGTTTAACCTGCCAGGGGTTCCTCGAGAGTATTGCAACTATAGGGATATTGAAACCTTTTGAAGTTACATGCCACAACGAAGTTCACACTTGCGACGACAAAGTTCACACTTGCCACAGTCTCAGATTTGGGGACTGAATCTCACGGAACGGGATACTGCTTGCTCGGCAATCCCAATTCTTCACTGAGGTGTCAAGTATTCTCTTCATTGTAATATTTATCTGCAGTGCTGCTGCTGTTGCTTGAGTAAGAGGGTTCCTTGTGATGACTCATCAAGTAGGTGAGCTAGGTTCAGAAAAGGAAGGGAATGAGTTTCAGCTGGATGCTCATTATCTTGACCCAACATGTCTAATTACTGGAGTTTACTGGCAGAACTTCTTCATGGTGATATTATTAGGGGCCCTGAATAGGTCCATCTAATTGCAAGCTATGTGGATGGGGATATCAGTCTTTGGCACCTCCTGTGTTTGTCTGTCTCCCATGTTGTACACATAAGATCCCTGTAAGTTGCTTCTGCTTAAATTGGTGTAGTGGGCTTCTGATTTCTACAATACAGTAGGACCCCGTATCCACTGATTCATTATCCACTGATTTAGTTATCCACGGTTGGCAGAGGTAAAAAAAATTAAATAATTCAGCAGCCACAAAGCAAGCTATTGTCACAAACAGCAGCTGTAAAGCAAGCAATTGTCACAAATAGCATCTGTAAATCAAGCTACTGTCACAAACAGAAGCCATAAAGCAAGCTGCTGTCTCAAAACAGCAGTCATAAAGCAAGCTACTGTCTCAAAACAGCAGTTTGGAGGTGGGTGGGCAGGCGTTCTCTCTTATGCATGGTTTCATTATCCACAGGAAGGCCTGGAACAAATCCCCAGCAGATATCGGGGTCCTACTGTACTGATAAATAAGCAAGAGGGAATTTATGTGTCTCCCAGTGTCATGGCATCTACATTGTTTAATTTACCTGTAATACAGTTAGCAGTGCTTTGTTGGTTTTTAATTATCCTCACCTTCATTCTCATCATGTACCATAAAGTGAATTCTTTTTATGACAACTTTTTTTCAGGGGCTTCTAGGTAAAAAGTGCTCAGAACTGATTAACCATTTCTTTCTCCTTGGGGGAAGCCTGGGACAGTGCAACTTGCCCAAGGCTACCCAAGATGGCTGTACTAACAGCAGACATAGTAGGGGATTGCACTCCCAGCCTCTTGCTCAACAGTCAGATACCGGTACCTAACTGACTGAGCCATTCAGCCAGTTGTTGAGTACCCTGATAGCTAATTAGGGATGGAAAGAAGACTTACTAAATTCCTTGCTCTTACCAGTGTAGGCTGTCATGGCTTGTTGAAGCATCTCAATAAGGAATTTTAAAGCAGTGCAAGATACCTTGCTTCCAGCTGAGAGCAAACCAACAAGCTCTGATTTCCTTTTCAAGGACTCGTTAATTTGTGCAAAATTTCTCAAGTGTCCTTTCCCTTTGAGGAACAAAGCATGCATATACCATACCACACAGAGAAAGGCCGGCTGGTTGTAAAGAAAGATGCCCACAATCCACACCACTCAGCATATATTTAAACAAAGGAGTAAACATTTTAATTCTCGGCAGCTCTCACAATTTGTGCAATTCGGGAATTATGGCATTTTGCACAAAACTCAGGGCCATTTTGTGCAAAAGAGAATTTCTGCACAAAAGACACTTGCCAGCACAAGAATTCTGTGGGTGAGACATAGTTAGTGTGATAACATTCTTCCCACTCCTTTTTATGCAGTCCCACATTGTGACATTACAGTCCTACTCTGCCCTTTGCATTTGGTTGTGTGGTCCTAACAATGACATAAAAAGAGTGCTGAGTGGAGGTGGCGTTTTAAAAAATAATGAAGGTACAGTGGAACCTTGACTTACATCATTAATCCGTTCCAGAGGTCTAGACATAAGTCAAACATGCCTTAAGTCAAATGAACTTTTCCCATAGAAAGTAACGGGAAAGTGGATTACATTCCAGACGATGAAAAAGATCCCCGAAAACAGCAATTTAACACAAATTTGACTGGGATAGGAGATTCCTTCCAGGGATGTAAATGAAATGTCTCTTCAAAGAGAGGAGGAGGCAGTGGAATTATAGTCCACAAGTTATACGCCTCCACTTTTTAATGTTCATAGCAACAATGTCTAACATTTTAAGTTTTACTGATTTTTAACCTGACGTTCCAAGTTCTGAACAACTCTATGCTTACCATTAGAGTCCCATAACTGTACAGCTCCCCGACTAAAATGCTTCCATTGTGGACCAGAATTCTACAGCCAGAATTTTTGACAAGACTGAGCCGACTGTCTAACCAGCGAGGCCAGCCCCGAGCTCCTGGCCCTTCTTCTCCTCCGGCGGCGGCAGCAGCGGCAGCTTCAGCGAGGCCGAGGACCAGCTCCAGGTGCTTGGAGCTGGCCTCGCCGAAGCCACCACTGCCGGAGGAGAGGAAGAAGGCAGGAGGAGCAGTTTGGAGGCGGCAGCTGCGATGCTGGGTCATGGCTACCGCCCGATTCCGGATCCTTGCGCCAGGGCTCCGAGCGGTAAGTCAGAGCCCGCGGTGCAAGTTAAACAGGCCCCTTCTTGCTGCAAGTCAAATATGCTGTAAGTCAAGCAGCATGTAAGTCAAGGTTCCACTGTATTTGTGATAGAATGTGGTTTTAGCTCATCCAGAATAAAGGAAATGAGCTTCTGGACCGGGGAATGGTACATCTGAAGTCACAGTCAGAATTGTTCAGTACTAATGTTGTATTCACATATTATTTGTGAAATAGTGTAGTGCTGCTTAAATGCAGAGGTGACAGTTTGCTGCAATGCGGATACAAATCTAGTACGTAACAGTAGAAGCTGCATGAAACATTAAATAGAAGAAATGAAACAGTTTTATGTGCCTCTCCTTGCTTCTGTGGGAGTGAAGGGCTATAGGTTCATGTGCTGATCTCAAATTATACACAATAGAATCCTTTCTCTGCCAGCTTCTATAGAACTGCAAATTGTAAGAATGGAGGTCCAATAGCTTAACATGCTTTTTGCAACCTTCCACCACATGCTGTAAAATGCAGTTGATTTGCAGTATTTGCAAAATGTCAATGCTCACATAAGAATTAAAAAATTGAAAGATAGAATGAGATCCAGCGTCACTCAACAATGGCATGGTGGGTGGAACCTTGAACTTCGTTATGGTCATTTAAGATGGGGCTTTTGGACTGCAACTCCCAGAATGTAATCATTTATTTAAAATAACTTGACTTTGCCTTTCTCCTGAGGAGGGACCCATGGCAGCTTGCATCATTTAATCCAGGATTCCCTCAGGCAGAATTCGGGGAGATGCAGCCAAAAGTAGAATTTCACAGAGGAGCTTTCATTACATGGGCTTCTTTCACTATATTCACTTTTAAGGGATGAGGAACTGTCCATGGTGCAGTCTAGGAGTGGCAAGGTTCCATGGGAGCCCCAAGGGATTCATGAGACAGGTAGTTCATCAAAAAGCACTTTCCGTACTCTGAGACTTTGGCAGAATCTGCCTTGTTTTTATCACTTCCGAGGGAACCTTCACCATGGGAATCACCAGAAGAAGAGGGTATTTGGCTTGTACTTTGTCTGAACCTAAGCCACCTCTCTGGAAAGCAGAGCTCTTTGTGTCCGTGTTCTGACATATTTGACTGCTTTCCATCTCTTAAATGGAATGCTTCCTCCCGGCTGAGGGAGAATATTTGTGACATGACAGCCAGCAAAGCGTGTAAAGGCATTTCTTATTGTTTGCACTGGGTAGAAGTGTTTGAAGCCAAAGGAACAATCAAAGGCTACTTTTGACCTTTGTTCACCTCTGGCTGAATCTTATTCTTTGCTTTCAACCAAAATAGATGAAAGTAAAACTGACTTTCTGATACCAATTCAACTTACAGAATCGTCTTATCTTCCCCTGCCCATACGTGCCTTCATTTGGCATCTTGCAGTTGAACCTGAGTCTAGTTTGCTGTCTGAAGAATTGTAGCCACTGTTTTGTTTTACTGTATTGTGATGTGGTTCATAGTTTTGTATTCGCACTGCTAGAAAGATAACTCTTACATCCAGAGCATTAATTAAACGTAGTGTTTAATTCTGACAGTGATAAAATCATGAGGAAGGCCCTGTTGCTGCTGCCACATGAACATGAAAAACGTGATTCACAGCTCCTGCTTCTGCCTGAGGTGTTCCTGGAACAGTCCCTTGATGTTGATCATTAAGCTTCAGGGAACCTGTAATACGTTTCATGGAGAGTCTGGAAAAGTTACTTTTTGGATACCATTTTCCTGAATTCTTTAGCTAGGACAACTAGGGCTGAGCAATGGAATATTGTCATTGTAAGAGTCTCCCACCCAGGTGGTCTTCATTCACTACTAGGTTTCAAAGATCTCTAGTACCCTGTTTCCCCGAAAATAAGACATCCCTTGAAAATAAGACCTACTTACAGTTTTGCCCCACACTGAAATATAAGGCATCCCCCAAAAATAAGACCTCCCCATAATAAGATAACAATAAATGTGTACCGTATTTTTCTTCATGGAAAAATAAGACATCCCCTGAAAATAAGACCTAGTGCATCTTTGGGAGCAAAAATTAATATAAGACACTGTCTTATTTTCAGGGAAACACGGTAGTATGAAGATAAAAAAACTTCACTTTGTACTGTGGTCTGTGTATTTTACTCTTCCAGGTCCGATCTGTTGTCAGTCCATCTTCAAACATTTGTGCATTTCAGTGCAGGTGTTTTCCTTGTTCTTCTTAAGAAGGTAGTCATGTAGTACAAGCTAAGAAAGATGCTATCTTATCTCTTATTCTCAATGTCCTCCTCCTCCCGCTCTTTGCCCAAATTATATTTTCCTGTTTAAAGGCAAACTGAGTATCAGCTTCATTATTAAAATTGTGTGCTGTGGAAATTATGCTAATTAAGCTAGAGTGTAATTATAGATTAGAAAGATTATTTCACAGTCAGAATTCAATTGTTGTAGATAAATTTGCGTTAACTTAATAGTGTGCAGATAATTAGTTTTTCTGTTTACCAAGGGAAGTTGTGGGGGGAGATATAATCAGTTACACAAAGCTTGCTCAGTCAACTGAAAGTATATTCTAAAAGAATCCCAGTAATGAGTATTTTCTTGACATCTGTCTCCAATATTTTCCTCTGTCCTGTAATTAAAATGGTCAGTAGCGACTAATTAAGCCATTTACCTTTACTTCCGTTTATGACATTTCTCGTACAAGAGAGTTAAATGTACTCCAGAAGCAGTGTATATTTGCAATTATATTGCTAATTTGGTGTAAATAAAGGTATGATATATGGTAAAATAGCTGAAAAGTATAATTTTTTCATATCTGCGGCTGCTTATGCTTCCTGCTGAGAAGAAAGCCATTTAATATGAAATATTCAAGTGTTGTTTTAAGGAAACCATGGCATAATGTAAAAAAACTCCTTGTCCAGCATTATATACCCCGTTAATCACCTTTCTACTGGAGTATTGTTAGAGCTTAGTGTACATTATTTCTAAAAAGAGGGATAGGAGAGGCATGTGATAATAAGCAGAAATATTAACCCCTGGTTTGTTTGGGGTTTTTTGGACTATTTCTTATCCATTTCCACCGTTACTGTCATGGGTTAAGACTCAGCAAATTCTGGTTCAAATTTGTAATCCAAATTCTTTCTGAATTGGTCTTTGATCTCAAAACCAGCATGAGAGTATTGTTCCTTGAATTCAAATTAATATTTGCACTGACGTACTATTCCCCACACCCTTAGACAATAAAATATCCATTACTCTAAATATGTTGGCTCCTATAATGTTTTTAATGTTTTAACAGTGGAATGCTATTAAAATCCCATTTTTATTTACTATTCTCTTCATTATCGATCCATTACTCAAGAAGTGTATGCACATCTATATTTTCTCTCAAATATGAAGAAAAAACCATAAGACATGCTTAGAAGACTGACAATGGCAGTGGGCTAGATCCAATGGTAAATCTACCTTGTGTACTTCCTCTGTCATGAACAGTCCTGATGTTAATTGTGACTACCAAGTTACATTCATTGTCTCTGTTCCAGGACTAATATTTGTTTCATATTATGCCCAGTGACAGGAATATGTTGATCTACCAGCCATTGAAAACCCCTCTCTCAACAGAGGTGGGGGGCTCAGGCACAGTCTATCTGCTACTTATCAGGCAGTAATTTGAACAATCCCCAGACAAATCAAAAATACTTCACACCTCCACCACCAAGGACTACAACACACCACTAACGACCCATACTTTATGGGTTTCAGCACCTTAGGCCATTTTCCACTTAATGGCCTATTGAGGCTATTGTTCACCTAAAGAGCCTACTCATGCCGTTGTTCATCTTATGAGCCTATTTCAGGCTAGGGTGTCATGATGTCAAAGTGAACCATAAAATGGAGGAGTCCCAACTAGCTTTCCTCAGACTGATGAAGGTGTTTGGATGAGCAGCGAAATGTTTCCATCTCTCAAGAAAAGATGTCCAGTTGCCATGACTCAACTTCCAGATAAACTCACCTGGATGACTGAGAATCTTCACAGACATAGCTGCCATCCACATATGGCAGTGAATCTCCCCCCCCAAAAAAAAAACCCTATATGTCTTTTCCCAGCTTTCAGTATTGGAACAGTTGTTCATTTTATGAGCCTATTTCAGACTAGGGTGACATGAGGTCAAAGTGAACCATAAAATGGAGGAGTCCCAACTAGCTTTCCTCAGACTGATGAAGCTGTTTGGATGAGCAGCAAAACGTTTCAATCTCTCAAGAAAGAAGTCCAGTTGCCATGACTCAACTTCCAGATAAACTCACCTGGATGACTGAGAATCTTCACAGACATACCTGCCATCCACATATGGCAGTGAATCTCCCCTCCCCCCCCCCTTCAAAGAAAAAAAAAACCCTATCTGTCTTTGCCCAGCTTTCTGTATTGGAACAGTTGTAGAAGTCTGGTCAAAGTTTGTTTAGCTCTAAATTCTGTGGCTTGATTTCTTTCAGTTTGTTGCTCACTCCAGAAAAAGGTTAGGCCAACCAAGCATTTGATTATAGTGGTGCATGCATCTCTTGGTTGTGTCTGGATCTCTTGTTACTCTAATAACATTTACAATTTTTAATTATACGGGTGGTTTTTAGTCCGTTTGACTTGCCTCACAGTGAAATAAACATCATTTTGTCAAAAGGGATATTAAGTGGAGGCCCATCAGAGGGCAGTGATTTTTCATGCCTTTGTGACACAGGTCTTAAGAACAACAACCTTTTGAATTTAAGGTGTTACTGCCTTCTCCATCAATGTTCACCATAGGTATATATGGTGGATATCCTGAAACTATGCCTCATATATAAAATGAGAAAACAGCATTTTTAGACATCTAACTTGAGCCTGGTTGTATTTCATCTGTGCATAGCTTGCTGCGATTAGTATGAGAAACACAGGTAGAACTAAATCCATGGCAAACATGATCACTTAGTGAAGCATAAGGTTGCTCTTGGGTGTTGCGTTCATCAGACCTCCTCTCAAGTCTCTCCTGTGTTTTGTCTGTGTTCCGAGAGTTCTTCAAGCTTATAGAAAAATTAGTGGAGAAGGCATATAGAAAAATTAAGAAGGTATTAATATTGTTCCCAGTTCTACTTGAACAAATTTAAACACTACAGAAATATTTTTAAAAGATTCTGAGAAAGAGAAAATAAAAATATAGAACTGATAAGTAAAACAACGGAGATCAGTGTCTTATAGTTCACATTTCTTGGTGGGATTAAAAAGGTAGCATGGAGTGTGGTGTGTAAAGAAGCTTCAGTAAGAGTATTCTCCTCATGGAAATGCTTATTATAGAATCACACATTGTCTTTGACCTGGCGTTTGCAGATAAAACGTCAAGCCATTTGGCCATTTTAACTCCCGCTGCTTGTGCTGCATATGTGCTAATCCTGTGAATCCACTTTTCTTCTGGAAAGCTCTTCACAGGTGGACATAGAATCTGAGAATCTGACTATGAAGATCTTATTTAACCTGCTGAACTTTTCACTTTTCACTTTTCTTCCTCATTTTAATTCGTGTCTGAATTCTAATATCTCGAATCTGCTGTCTTTAGGAAATTCTGCCAACTGATTAGCCAGCTTGGATAGTTTTTTTGACATTTCTTTCCAGTTTCTTGTAATAAGTACTGCTAGTTGCAAGGCTTTTCTGATTTAATTGCTTGTGGCATAAGTGGAGGTTCATGGACCTTGAAGAAACACAGCATGTTTCCATTTCTAAATAGAAAGGGGAACTGCATCAAATTGATAATACTGTATCTATTTTGTAATGTGCCTGTTTTGTATGCAAAGATATTATCTTCTATTATTAAATGATTTCAGAAATATTGTTTTTAAAAGATCAAATTGCTGTCTCATACAATATAATGATATAATAAACAGCTTAGTAATAAGCCTGTCGTATAAGAGAGATGATTCTTTTAATTTAAATAAGAGTTCATAACCATTTAACAACCAGGTCTAAGTACACTTATGCCTACTTACAGCCTTACACATTTAGGTGGTCAGATATCTTGAGTCCCAGTGTAGAATACACTTATTACTTAAATGGACACTTGCCAAGTCAACATTTAACCAAGTTTCATTGATTCAGTTGATCTACTCCAGCTTGGACATACAATTTAATAAAGACCTATTCATTTTTCCTTGCTTTCACTGAATGTCTGGCATACATTTTTTCCCAAACACACAATGATTACCTTTCCGGTGGAACAGAAAACATCTGTAGTTTGGAACTTCTTGTTGAATAGTAGCTATGAAGATAAGTGATTATCTAGATTATTCTTCCTGTCTCCCCTATTTTGTGTCCATAATGTCCACTAATCATAGAGATATTGCCCATGATGACCATGGCTTCATGTTTTTAACCACCGTGACCACCACCACCCCTGCCAATGTTCCATAATATTGCCTGAAGAGTTTGAAAGCAATCTAAAACTGATGATCCGTCACTGTGTTTGCTGGTGATTGATGGATTGATTACATTGGGGCAGATCCAGATAAGGTAATAGATTGGTCGGCCTGTTGCTATTGGTGAAATTCAGGTTCAAACATTGTAAACTGGATTCAAATCATTAAATTTCTTGAATGTTGTAGTGAGAAACAAATCTTTTTTGTTTCTCTTGAGTAGGTTATTCAACAATTCCGCTTGGTGGCCCTGACTTCTGGAAAGAAGGGAGGGGAGGAGAGTTCTCCATACTGGTCTCTACCATCAGTAAAGCACTGCAAAGAAATCTTGGGATGAGTAGATGCTGTCAAAATGTATCCAGTTCATCTGTGAAATGGTTGATTCCAGTAATAAGCAATATTTGCTGTGTACCAGTAACTGAAGAACATCTTAGTGATGGCAGTACATTCAAAATATAAAAACTGTGAAGGCAGGTTAGAAGTCCTGGGGATAGTTGTTTGGGACCAAACAAGGCTGGAATAAAAGGATGAATATGGATATTGTGGCTCAGAGCTTGAGTCTTAAACTCTCAATATGGCTGCTTAGTTATTTTTCAAACGTTCTCCCCATGTGTCACAACCTTTTGTCCACCTCCCTCCCTTTTGCATTAAGTTCCTGATTTCCCCCCCTTCATAAAGCCACAATGCAGTCAAGTAAATGAGAAGATGAGAACAGTCATTCTTCTGTACTAAATTCAAAGTAATGGAATAGCAATCACTGGAAGGCCATGTTTCACAGCAATTTAATTTCCCTTTGAGAAGACAAATGATCAAATGGAGAGCACTACAGTATTGTACATGACAGCGCCGGTATTCCCTAAGATGATTACACCTGCTTTTCAAAGCGAATAGAGTGCAATACAATAACAGGAAGTGAGGATCACATAAATAAAAAGGAATCAATCAGTTTTGCTGGCAGGTGAGAAAGCCTTTGTACCTTAGCTTTCCAGAAAGTTCTAAGCAAATTATTTAAAATGTTTCTTTTAATTATTGTTTTGGGTTCTTCGAAGGATTTTAGCATCCAGGCAATTCTGTTCCATATTAATCAAGAGTTGTGAAAGGAGAACCTATGTTTTATTTTGTGGAAATGTTGACTGTGAAATGCTAAATTTGTTCCTTCAAACAGCAAGGAGAATCACTGTAATTCAAGGAGAGTATCTAATAGTTAGCTACATTTAGCTTGTAGTGGATAGATTTTGCACACAGAGGTTGTATTTCTCTGGATTGTGGTATGGGCCTCAGATAGGCCAGAGGGCCAGTACAATCCTCTTGTTGAGTTTTTTTCTGACTAAACTCCTCCTTCCTTCAGGGAAGTATCTAGTGACCAAGCCAAGATGAAAAAAATAGAAGAGAGTGAATGGTTAAAGCAAATGGTTAATTAAGGCATATTGTGAGTTTTTTAACAGTTGATTAAACAGTTAACCATTTTCAACTAACTTTCCTGTCTCTGAATCAAGTGGCAAGTCTTCCGACACTGAGCCCTTAGATCAGTGATGGTGAACCTTTTAGAGACTGAGTGCCCAAACTGTGATCCAAAACCCACCTTTTTTTTTTTTTGCAAAGTGCCAGTACAACAATTTAACCTGAATACGGGTGGCTGTGAAGGGGCAACGTCGGGTGCCCACAGAAAGGGCTCCGAGTGCCACCTTTGGCACCCGTGCCATAGGTTCGCCATCACTGCCTTAGATTAATGAGATTATCTTCCTCTCTCCTCCCCCTTTTATATGAGGAAAATTTTCATTTCCCCACTTAGCTTTCTTTTTTAAATTTTATTTTATTTGAAGATAAGGATGATTGGCACTCATTTGATAAGGCACTTGTTCCTCTGAGTACCAAAGAAGAGCGATTTAGGCCTCTAACTAAATCCTTTCAAACCTTTATACTGCAAATGGAGACCCTTTTTGCTGATTCACGTCTGATGGAGCTCTTGTCTCAAATCATTCTTGCTGCCCAGAATTGGGAAATATCTCTTGCATACCACAACAGAGGGAGGGAGGAAGAGAGAGAGTGATGCAATGTGATACTGTATGTAGTATTGTTTCACAGCCCAACAGTTCTGCTTGCTTATGGCAACTGTTTTATTTGTAGTTTTATTTCTTCACTCTGTTTGGTAAAGATTTGAATTGCTCTAGGTTCTCTTACACCCAAATTAATCCAGTGGCAGCTTGCTATTGCAAAGCATAGATAATCCAAATCTGCTTTTTTCGGGTTGATTAGAACCATCGTTTAGGATGTTAGAGGCCTCTGATTCTTTGAGTGAGAATATATGATTTCTTACTTTTACATGGAAAGATGTAAAGTTTTGCTATTTGCCATTGCAAATAGTATTGGGATTTGTTATCATGATCAGTTCCTGTGCATGGAGAGGTAAAATACTGTGTTGTTGTTGTTGTTGTTGTTGTTGTTGTTGTTGTTGTTGTTGTTGTTGTTGTTGTTGTTGTTGTTGTTGTTGTTGTTTCTGGGATTGTGGGTAAATCTTGCAAAAGGTTGCAGCTTTCCATCTTACCCATAAAGATAAATAATCTGGGGGGGGGGGAGGACTCCAGCGTTAGGTTCTCATTGTGTTCCCCATACCTGGTTTAGAAATGGGCTTACTGGTTGAGAACCGTAGAACATGTAGGATGAGGTGCTAGATACATTCACTGGTATAAGATATACAGTAGTTGTTTCCCTCCTGTGAGCTTTCCAAACCCCCAATGTTTAACCAGACTCCCTAATGCAGCATAAGGAACAAACCAGAGTAGAACAGAAGACACTAAAGCTGCTTCCTTGTGATCTTTCCAGCTACCATAGACAAAGCATTTTGCATGAACTTGTTTTCTTTCTCAACCGAGTGCCATAGAATGAACACCAGTTCTCAGCACGAAGATAGCATGTTTCTGTGCCTTCAGAAGTGCATTGTGTTTAGAAAGCCTTTGTTAAGATTGTTCAAATGTGAAGCATGCTGATTTATTTATTTTTAAGCCAGTGGGCCTGACATAAGCAGAAAAAACAGTATTTTAACAAGAGTGCTAATATTTCATTGACCCACTGCATAAATCATGGCCATAGTGGTGGCCGTTGAAGCAAAGCAACTGGAAGAAGTGAAAATGACATGGAAGTGAAAGTTGGGTTTGAAACACACTTGCTGCTTTCTGGAAGTCACTAAGACTAGAGGTAGTCTAGTCTTAGTGAAGGTAGTCACTAAGACTACCTTCTTCTACACTGGGGATCAAAAAGCCCACACTTTGCAGGCTTCTCATTGTAATTTGGATGTTTAATATTTAAAGCATATATATATATATATATATATATATATATATATATATATATATATATATATATATATATATATATATATATATATATATTTGTTTGTTTTCGTAGATTTTCACGGGTATAGGTATGCATGTTAGGGTGGATTCGGGTTTCTTCCCGTGTAGAAATCTGGTTGTTTTGGCGACGTTTCGACGAGGTCTCACTCGTCATCTTCAGGCTGGTGTTCTGGCTTCTTTCTTCTTGAAGCAAAGCGTGATCTCAGTTGGAGTCCTTCTATAAATACTGCTGGGGTGTGTGGTTTGCTTGCTCTGTTGCTGATTGTAGGTTCGTTTGTTCTTTTGTGATCTGCTGTGTGGCTGAGGCGATCGTTAAGGCTTAACTGCTGGTGGGTTAGATGGCTGTTTAGAGACATCCTGTGTGGGTGAGGTGCTGGATGTGTGTCTATTAGCCTTTTGTTTCTTAACGACCTTGGTGATGGGCGTTCTGGCAGCATCCTGGGCTTTGGTGGAGTGGGGTCCTGTGTCTTGTGAATTCATTTTGGTCTGGCTGCGTGTCTGTGGTCTCCCAATGTTTTTTTGGCGTGTGTAAGTGTGCTCCATGTGGTGGCTGGAGTGGGGAGTAGTGGTAGATGGTGCAGTCGTGGTTTTGTTATTGGATGGTGGTTTCGTTTCATCTGTGGGAAGGGTCTGGGTTTGTGTTTGGTGTGGATGGAAGGTGGTGGCATCTTGTGTCCTTTTGGACCTGGTGTCAGTCTTTGTGACAGAGGCTCGTCTGTTGACCAGGGCTAGTTTCCAGATGTCAGGCAAGCGGGAGGTGTCATCACGTTTATTCATGTTGTTTGGGTGTTTCTCTATTTCAATGGCTTCCATGATTATTCGACTGTTGAATCAGCAAAATTCTCCACAAACACAATATCAAGACAGCCTTTTGCACCGAACAAAAAATAGCCAACATTTTAAGAAACCCCAAAGACAAGATTGAGCTAGAAAACCAAGGAGTCTACGAAATACCATGCAAAGTCTGCCCAGCCACATACATCGGACAGACAAACAGGAGAATAAGCGCACGCATCGCAGAACACAAGAACGCAGTCAAAAAAGAAGAAAAATCTTCCTCTCTCTTCCAGCACATAAAAACAACAGGTCATGAAATTGATTTTAAAAGAACCAAACTCATCTCCAAAACTGAACACTTCAACAGTCGAATAATCATGGAAGCCATTGAAATAGAGAAACACCCAAACAACATGAATAAACGTGATGACACCTCCCGCTTGCCTGACATCTGGAAACTAGCCCTGGTCAACAGACGAGCCTCTGTCACAAAGACTGACACCAGGTCCAAAAGGACACAAGATGCCACCACCTTCCATCCACACCAAACACAAACCCAGACCCTTCCCACAGATGAAACGAACCACCATCCAATAACAAAACCACGACTGCACCATCTACCACTACTCCCCACTCCAGCCACCACATGGAGCACACTTACACACGCCAAAAAAACATTGGGAGACCACAGACACGCAGCCAGACCAAAATGAATTCACAAGACACAGGACCCCACTCCACCAAAGCCCAGGATGCTGCCAGAACGCCCATCACCAAGGTCGTTAAGAAACAAAAGGCTAATAGACACACATCCAGCACCTCACCCACACAGGATGTCTCTAAACAGCCATCTAACCCACCAGCAGTTAAGCCCTTAACCATCGCCTCAGCCACACAGCAGATCACAAAAGAACAAACGAACCTACAATCAGCAACAGAGCAAGCAAACCACACCCCCCAGCAGTATTTATAGAAGGACTCCAACTGAGATCACGCTTTGCTTCAAGAAGAAAGAAGCCAGAACACCAGCCTGAAGATGACGAGTGAGACCTCGTCGAAACGTCGCCAAAACAACCAGATTTCTACACGGGAAGAAAGCCGAATCCACCCTAACATGCATACCTATACCCGTGAAAATCTACGAAAACAAATATCCGACCTCTACGGGGAGGAAACCTTCCAGCTGACCAGAACCTACGAGAAACTAGAAGTCCGAAGAGCCACCATCTTATGTGACATTGCATTCCTACGCAACTGCCGAGATAAAAATGTGATCCCCACAAGCTTCCAACTGAAATTCCACTCAAAAACCCCATCCAGCGAAAGGATCCTGAAAAGAACAGAACTAGCCCTAATCAGAAACGAACTACACAAGAAAAGATACCTACTAGATCAAACCAACAGAGACCTACTCACTCTCCACCTCAAACTCAGCAACAAAATCCACCCAACACTCTGGAACAAATCCAAGCAACTCGCCGCCTGGAGAGCTGAAACAGAGACCTCCCACAAGACAGACATACACACCAACAAACTCCACAAACTGGAAAAACGCCAGAAGCCCAACCCCCCACAGCAGCCCATGAAACAAACAGTTCACAACATATCAGACAGGACACTCACCATCGCAGAGACCAAAGTCCTGTCCAAAGGATTCAACTTTGCAGTCGCCCCCAGACACATCCCCACTGAAAACATCATATGCGGAGTGGAAGCCAGCCTAACCAAAATCAACCCAGATGAAGCCAACAAAATCAGACTCGAAGTCACCAATATCCTCTGCTCCAGCAAACCACCCAGAAGCAATTTACACAAAGAAGAACAAAAAGCCCTCACCAACCTGAGGAAAGACAACAACATAATCATTCTCCCAGCAGACAAAGGCAATGCCACAGTGGTGATGAACACATCTGACTACCAAGCCAAACTATCCAACCTACTACAAGACCCTGCTTACATACCTTTGAACACAGACCCCACCACCTACCTGGAAAAAACCACCAAAGCCAAAATAAAAGCCTCACCCTTAAGTGAAGAAATCAAGCCAAGCATCATCCCCAGAGAGAAATCATCCAGATGCCCCAAGCTCTACGGCCTCCCCAAGATTCACAAAGAAGGAACACCTCTCAGACCCATAGTCAGCTCCATAGGCTCACCCCTACAAAACCTCGCCAAATTTCTTGCCAAACAACTCCAGCCCTATGCAGAATCCATCTCTTCATACGTACAAAACTCGTTCCACTTCATAGAAATTATAAAGAAACAAGACCTACAACCCAATGACCTACTCGTGAGCTTCGATGTTGTTTCGCTCTTCACACAAGTGCCCATTCAAGAAGCCTTGACAGCTATCCACAACAAATACAACCCCCCCAAGCACATCCTAGATCTGACCAACCACTGCCTAACCAACACATACTTCATCCACAATGGACAAAGATACAAACAGATAGAAGGAGCACCCATGGGATCACCCCTCTCACCGGTCATCGCAAACCTATATATGGAACACTTTGAAACCAACGCGTTACAGAAGTCCGAACATAAACCCAAACTCTGGCTCAGATATGTTGACGACACCTTTGTTATCTGGCCACACGGGAAAGACAAACTGAACAACTTCCTCACACATCTCAACAGCCTACACCCCAAAATACAATTCACTATGGAAATAGAAGCCAACAACCAACTTCCCTTCCTGGACGTCCTAATCTACAAAAAACCCGACGGCTCCTTAGGACATACCATCTACCGGAAAAAAACACATACAAACCGCTACTTAAATGCACAATCACACCACCACCCTGCACAGATCAACTCCGTAGCAAAAACCCTCATCTCCAGAACCAAACGCCTCGCTGACAAAGACCACCTAAAAACTGAATTACACACTCTCTCGAATGCTTTAATTGCGAACGGATTCCAAAAAAACACCATCACCAAACTAATCCAAAAAGAAACACCCCCCAAGAACCAAGAAACAGAAGAGAACAACGGCACTGCCCTCCTCCCTTACATCAAAGGCACCACAGACAAAATCAGCAAAATTCTCCACAAACACAATATCAAGACAGCCTTTTGCACCGAACAAAAAATAGCCAACATTTTAAGAAACCCCAAAGACAAGATTGAGCTAGAAAACCAAAGAGTCTACGAAATACCATGCAAAGTCTGCCCAGCCACATACATCGGACAGACAAACAGGAGAATAAGCGCACGCATCGCAGAACACAAGAACGCAGTCAAAAAAGAAGAAAAATCTTCCTCTCTCTTCCAGCACATAAAAACAACAGGTCATGAAATTGATTTTAAAAGAACCAAACTCATCTCCAAAACTGAACACTTCAACAGTCGAATAATCATGGAAGCCATTGAAATAGAGAAACACCCAAACAACATGAATAAACGTGATGACACCTCCCGCTTGCCTGACATCTGGAAACTAGCCCTGGTCAACAGACGAGCCTCTGTCACAAAGACTGACACCAGGTCCAAAAGGACACAAGATGCCACCACCTTCCATCCACACCAAACACAAACCCAGACCCTTCCCACAGATGAAACGAAACCACCATCCAATAACAAAACCACGACTGCACCATCTACCACTACTCCCCACTCCAGCCACCACATGGAGCACACTTACACACGCCAAAAAAACATTGGGAGACCACAGACACGCAGCCAGACCAAAATGAATTCACAAGACACAGGACCCCACTCCACCAAAGCCCAGGATGCTGCCAGAACGCCCATCACCAAGGTCGTTAAGAAACAAAAGGCTAATAGACACACATCCAGCACCTCACCCACACAGGATGTCTCTAAACAGCCATCTAACCCACCAGCAGTTAAGCCCTTAACGATCGCCTCAGCCACACAGCAGATCACAAAAGAACAAACGAACCTACAATCAGCAACAGAGCAAGCAAACCACACACCCCAGCAGTATTTATAGAAGGACTCCAACTGAGATCACGCTTTGCTTCAAGAAGAAAGAAGCCAGAACACCAGCCTGAAGATGACGAGTGAGACCTCGTCGAAACGTCGCCAAAACAACCAGATTTCTACACGGGAAGAAACCCGAATCCACCCTAACATGCATATATATATATATATATAACATGCATATATATATATATATAACATGCATATATATATATATATATATATATATATATATATATATATATATATATATATATATATATATATATATATATATATATATATATATATATATATATATATTATGTTTTCGTAGATTTTCACGGGTATAGGTATGCATGTTAGGGTGGATTCGGGTTTCTTCCCGTGTAGAAATCTGGTTGTTTTGGCCAAAACAACCAGATTTCTACACGGGAAGAAACCCGAATCCACCCTAACATGCATATATATATATATATATATATATATGTTTTCGTAGATTTTCACGGGTATAGGTATGCATGTTAGGGTGGATTCGGGTTTCTTCCCGTGTAGAAATCTGGTTGTTTTGGCGACGTTTCGACGAGGTCTCACTCGTCATCTTCAGGCTGGTGTTCTGGCTTCTTTCTTCTTGAAGCAAAGCGTGATCTCAGTTGAAGTCCTTCTATAAATACTGCTGGGGGTGTGTGGTTTGCTTGCTCTGTTGCTGATTGTAGGTTCGTTTGTTCTTTTGTGATCTGCTGTGTGGCTGAGGCGATCGTTAAGGGCTTAACTGCTGGTGGGTTAGATGGCTGTTTAGAGACATCATGTGTGGGTGAGGTGCTGGATGTGTGTCTATTAGCCTTTTGTTTCTTAACGACCTTGGTGATGGGTGTTCTGGCAGCATCCTGGGCTTTGGTGGAGTGGGGTCCTGTGTCTTGTGAATTCATTTTGGTCTGGCTGCGTGTCTGTGGTCTCCCAATGTTTTTTTGGTGTGTGTAAGTGTGCTCCATGTGGTGGCTGGAGTGGGGGGTAGCGGTAGATGGTGCAGTCGTGGTTTTGTTATTGGATGGTGGTTTCGTTTCATCTGTGGGAAGGGTCTGGGTTTGTGTTTGGTGTGGATGGAAGGTGGTGGCATCTTGTGTCCTTTTGGACCTGGTGTCAGTCTTTGTGACAGAGGCTCGTCTGTTGACCAGGGCTACTTTCCAGATGTCAGGCAAGCGGGAGGTGTCATCACGTTTATTCATGTTGTTTGGGTGTTTCTGTATTTCAATGGCTTCCATGATTATTCGACTGTTGAAGTGTTCAGTTTTGGAGATGAGTTTGGTTCTTTTAAAATCAATTTCATGACCTGTTGTTTTTATGTGCTGGAAGAGAGAGGAAGATTTTTCTTCTTTTTTGACTGCGTTCTTGTGTTCTGCGATGCGTGCGCTTATTCTCCTGTTTGTCTGTCCGATGTATGTGGCTGGGCAGACTTTGCATGGTATTTCGTAGACTCCTTGGTTTTCTAGCTCAATCTTGTCTTTGGGGTTTCTTAAAATGTTGGCTATTTTTTGTTCGGTGCAAAAGGCTGTCTTGATATTGTGTTTGTGGAGAATTTTGCTTATTTTGTCTGTGGTGCCTTTGATGTAAGGGAGGAGGGCAGTGCCGTTGTTCTCTTCTGTTTCTTGGTTCTGGGGGGGGTGTTTCTTTTTGGATTAGTTTGGTGATGGTGTTTTTTTTGGAATCCGTTCACAATTAAAGCATTCGAGAGAGTGTGTAATTCAGTTTTTAGGTGGTCTTTGTCAGCGAGGCGTTTGGTTCTGGAGATGAGGGTTTTTGCTACGGAGTTGATCTGTGCAGGGTGGTGGTGTGATTGTGCATTTAAGTAGCGGTTTGTATGTGTTTTTTTCCGGTAGATGGTATGTCCTAAGGAGCCGTCGGGTTTTTTGTAGATTAGGACGTCCAGGAAGGGAAGTTGGTTGTTGGCTTCTATTTCCATAGTGAATTGTATTTTGGGGTGTAGGCTGTTGAGATGTGTGAGGAAGTTGTTCAGTTTGTCTTTCCCGTGTGGCCAGATAACAAAGGTGTCGTCAACATATCTGAGCCAGAGTTTGGGTTTATGTTCGGACTTCTGTAACGCGTTGGTTTCAAAGTGTTCCATATATAGGTTTGCGATGACCGGTGAGAGGGGTGATCCCATGGGTGCTCCTTCTATCTGTTTGTATCTTTGTCCATTGTGGATGAAGTATGTGTTGGTTAGGCAGTGGTTGGTCAGATCTAGGATGTGCTTGGGGGGGGGGGTTGTATTTGTTGTGGATAGCTGTCAAGGCTTCTTGAATGGGCACTTGTGTGAAGAGCGAAACAACATCGAAGCTCACGAGTAGGTCATTGGGTTGTAGGTCTTGTTTCTTTATAATTTCTATGAAGTGGAACGAGTTTTGTACGTATGAAGAGATGGATTCTGCATAGGGCTGGAGTTGTTTGGCAAGAAATTTGGCGAGGTTTTGTAGGGGTGAGCCTATGGAGCTGACTATGGGTCTGAGAGGTGTTCCTTCTTTGTGAATCTTGGGGAGGCCGTAGAGCTTGGGGCATCTGGAAGATTTCTCTCTGGGGATGAAACGTCGCCAAAACAACCAGATTTCTACACGGGAAGAAACCCGAATCCACCCTAACATGCATACCTATACCCGTGAAAATCTACGAAAACAAATATCTGACCTCTACGGGGAGGAAACCTTCCAGCTGACCAGAACCTACGAGAAACTAGAAGTCCGAAGAGCCACCATCTTATGTGACATTGCATTCCTACGCAACTGCCGAGATAAAAATGTGATCCCCACAAGCTTCCAACTGAAATTCCACTCAAAAACCCCATCCAGCGAAAGGATCCTGAAAAGAACAGAACTAGCCCTAATCAGAAACGAACTACACAAGAAAAGATACCTACTAGATCAAACCAACAGAGACCTACTCACTCTCCACCTCAAACTCAGCAACAAAATCCACCCAACACTCTGGAACAAATCCAAGCAACTCGCCGCCTGGAGAGCTGAAACAGAGACCTCCCACAAGACAGACATACACACCAACAAACTCCACAAACTGGAAAAACGCCAGAAGCCCAACCCCCCACAGCAGCCCATGAAACAAACAGTTCACAACATATCAGACAGGACACTCACCACCGCAGAGACCAAAGTCCTGTCCAAAGGATTCAACTTTGCAGTCGCCCCCAGACACATCCCCACTGAAAACATCATATGCGGAGTGGAAGCCAGCCTAACCAAAATCAACCCAGATGAAGCCAACAAAATCAGACTCGAAGTCACCAATATCCTCTGCTCCAGCAAACCACCCAGAAGCAATTTACACAAAGAAGAACAAAAAGCCCTCACCAACCTGAGGAAAGACAACAACATAATCATTCTCCCAGCAGACAAAGGCAATGCCACAGTGGTGATGAACACATCTGACTACCAAGCCAAACTATCCAACCTACTACAAGACCCTGCTTACATACCTTTGAACACAGACCCCACCACCTACCTGGAAAAAACCACCAAAGCCAAAATAAAAGCCTCACCCTTAAGTGAAGAAATCAAGCCAAGCATCATCCCCAGAGAGAAATCTTCCAGATGCCCCAAGCTCTATTGCTTCAAGAAGAAAGAAGCCAGAACACCAGCCTGAAGATGACAAGTGAGACCTCGTCGAAACGTCGCCAAAACAACCAGATTTCTACACGGGAAGAAACCCGAATCCACCCTAACATGCATATATATATATATATATATATATATATATATATATATATATATATATATATATATATATATATATATATATATATATATATATATGATATATATATATATATATATATATATATATATATATATATATATATATATATATATATATATATATATATATATATATATATATATATATATGCAAGAAGACAGAACACTTCATGCTCTGGTTATGCCCTGCCTCGGTTGCTGGCTGTGGTCCAGTTGCTTTCAGACTTCTTTGATGAATTTCCTGAACTACTGGATAACCCAGTGGTTTCATGTGGTTAAGAGTGAAGATTGGCATGAATTTAAAAATGAATTTCAACATTCATTAAAACATCACTAATTCGTTGATCTGTATTCATCTCAATCCCGACAAATACAAACCGATGAATGTTTGGCTATTTTTCATTCATTATGCTATAAAATGGCCCCCCAAGTCTCTTAGTGACACCAACATTTTAGGGCGGCTTCCCCTAATGCTTCCCTATAATCCCTCCAAGTTTGGTGAAGAGTGGATTTCTGATGTCCAGGTAATATACCTGCAAAGAGCCCCCACAAAGAAACCTTTCCCAAAGCGCCTAGAGAGGGCAAAAGAAGAGAGAAACTTCCCCTGACTCCCCAAGCTAGTTTCTAAAGGGCACTTTCCTGGGGTATAACTCAGATGTCTGAAACTCAATCTTCACCAAATTTGGAGAGCTTGTAAAGGAAAGTTGGGAAATGCTACTTTGTAATTTTGGTGTTTCTAGGTGTCCCCCTTGGGGGGGGGCTTTCCTATGTGTTTGTATGTGGTTCTTTGGGTGTTGATTTGTAAAAAATAATAATCAGAAATTTGTTATTTGTGATTCATTAATCTTGATAAATCACAAATCACCCTTTTTCTGACTTGTGCCCAGCTCTAGCTTCCACACTGTGCCTAATTGATAGTGGCTGGACTCCCTTCCAGCTCTGAATTCCAATGCTCTAATGCAGGTGAAATACCTTGAAGACTCCTATGTACATGAGTCATCTCATGGACAATCTCAATCACCCCCTTAGCCAAAATACAGCCAGAACTACCTACGCTGTCCAGCAGTAGGCTCTGTTAAACAAATCTCACTATATTCAAAGACAGCACATCTCTGTGTATCAGATGCTGTGGAGTAAAATAGGAAACCAGTTGTCTTTCTTTCATTATTTGGATCTGCCCAGGAGCATTCAGTAACCATTGGATTAAGAGAGAGTTTTTAATTTGGGATAGAAACACACTTACGTTCTTCTTGCAGGTAAAACTGTACATCTCTCCTTCCATTTCTGCAGTCTTTGGGTGACTCATCTGTCTGACTTGTCTGTGTATTTTGTCCCGTCCCCCCGTCCCCCAATTCAAAGAGGATGTCTGCCTTAAAAATGCTTCAAGGAGATGCTGGACATTTGCAGAGATGTGAGATCAGGCTTAAGCAGCTTTACCTGCATAACTTCCCTGTGACAAAAATCAGACTCAGGGCTACTTACAAATCAAACGATAGAAATCTCAAAATGTGAGAAGACGCTTAATTGGAAAATAAAATAAAAGGGAGTAAAATAACAGCAGTGGAAGGATTAAAACCATATTCACAATAGCAAGTTTAAGAACATGGTTTGGGATTCTTTGTTGTCGTTGTTGTTGTTGTTGTTGTTGTTGTTGTTGTTGTTGTTGTTTTGGCTTTCTTCTCCTTTCATGGTGAATGTTTGGTGCCATTTTCCAGCATATCCTTCCTGTAGAATCTTCTCCACAAGGCTGCTTGCCAGGGTTACTGTCTGCAAAGAAACGGATATTTGTGTCTGGGATCCTGTTTGCCAATTGCTCGATCAGAGGTGATTGTTCTGCTCCAGTAATAAACATTAGAACTAGGAACCGTCCGTCACATTAAACATCAATGTGCCCTTAAAATTGCTGTAGCTAAGAGATATTTGCCATACCTTGCTCCTGGCTTCAGTGTGAAAACGGGTATTTGTAATGCTTTTCAAGGATGCCAAATGGTGAGACATATGCTCTTTGAAATTTATACCTCCTTCTGTGTTTTCATACTCAGCAGCCTCCACATGTTGTAAGTAGCATAGGTAATTACATAACCTGGGCAAATGAAAATAAATCCTGTTCCACAACTTAACAGGCAGCATATCGCTGGTAATTGTGGCTGGGGAGGGGTGTTTTGTTTTGTGTTCAACCTGTACTTAGAATATTGTGTGTGACTCCACTGCCATGCACGATATTCACAAGAGATGCATATGGCACACTTGATAGGTGAATCATACTCAGATTTGGTTGTGAAATGTTCCCTTTGGTCACTGCTGTGACAACATATATCACTTGTGTGGTATTGTGCTCTGAGTCCAAAATTTGTCCAAGCAGGAGGATAAAGATACAGTGGGTTAATTTTTAGACTTGCTCCCCCCATGATTTGAAGACATTTTAGCATGTAGCTTACTGTACAAACTTTGGAAGGAGATAGCAGTCTGAGAAGGAAGGGTATTCTCTTCATGATATGCTGTAGCCATACCCTTCTCCTCTTGCTCTGGTATTCCATCCACAGAGATATAAATACCGTACATAAATACTGACAAATGCTACTTGACAAATAAAAATAATGCTGACAAATACTACATTGCAAATAATGTATTGGCACCACATAATCCATTACAAATAATACTGACCAATTAAATATTATTACAAAGCTGTGTGGTTGAGTACGGTATTTGAGGACATCTAAAACCAACTTCTGACCATCTAACAGAATGTTCATTTTCTAAATGGTGATCATATTGGGACAGTTGAAATCCAATGGCAGACCTCTACTAGTGGAAACCAGCAGAACTGGGAGGTCTGTGATCCATCCTGATTGCACCCCCCCCCTTCCCCTCACCATTAGCTCCTCCAACGCAGTTCTGGAGGACTAAGACACCTTTCATTGCTTCTTTGGAAGAGGTCCAAAGGTGGAGAGAATGGGGTGGAGAAAAGCCTCTGAATATCTTACCAGTGGGGTATTGCGTTTGCCTTTTCTGTTTTCATACTCTTAACTGAGTCATTGATTTCAAATGCAACATTACAGGATGCACATACTCCATATTCTGTTTCCAACTTTAAAAACCATTAGTGCTGTTCCTATCCATTTGAGAAAAGGGTCAGCTGCATTTCTTATTAGTTTTCATACTAATTCCTGTAAAGACACTCCTACTGATCAATGTTCTTCTCCCTCAGAATCTAGGCGCAGCTACTGTACACATTTTATTGCTTTCTGTCTTTCAAATCACCTTTGCAAATCAATTGATTACAGTTTCAGACAATTGTGTGATACAGTCAGGAACCTGACAGTAAATTAATGAGTCTTTATTTATCCTATAAAAATAATGTTTCATGTGCACATAGGACTGTGGATTGCATATTAAAAAGTGCGGGGTGGGCAGCAGCGGGGGAACGGGGCAGCAGGGGGCGGCAGATGGCGGGGGACGGTGACGGGTGTGGGGGCGGTTGGCGATGGGCACGGGGGTGGGCAGCGATGGGTGCAGCGGGCAGTGATGGGCAGACGGGAACTGGCGGATGGTGGGCGGTGGGGGCGCCGCTGCCGCGGCCCCCCAGCCGGGCACCCGTCACCCCATCATCGCGCCTCCACTGCACCCGGGCTCCGCAGGTGGCTGGGCTTATGAAGCGCCACCAAGGAGGAGGAGGAGGAGGAGGAGGAGGAGGAGGAGGAGGAGGGCAGCACGCCTAGTGGGGCGAGCAGCAGCCAATCCAGCGAGGCAGAGCCCCTCTGAGGGGGCAGCCCACGGCCTACCCAGCCCCCCCAAGGCCGGGCTCTTGGGCTCTAGGGAGCTGCGGACAGCCCACTGCAGGGGGGGAGACAGCTCTGAGCATGGACAGAGTGCCGTACGGGCCTCACAAACTTCCTCGTTCCAGGGCAGCTGCGGGAGGGGGCCGGACCCTCCTCTATCTCTCCTCCCCCTCACTTTCTGGCCGATCAGCCCTTGGCAAGGTGTGGGGGCTCCACTGGCTGTCCCTCCTTCCCTCTCGTTCAGGCTTCTGGGGTGACCGGAGTCCGCTGGGGAGAGGGCGCCGCCTGGCCGGAACTTGTGCGCCTTCCCAGATGGCTGGCAGAGCTCGGAGGGCGCAGGAGCTCAGAGAGCGGTGGGGGGAGGTGGAGGGGGCAGCAGGCTTGCCGGAGCCCTCTCCATTTCAGCACTCTAGGCAGCTGCCTAGTTCGCCTTAATGGTAGCGCCGGCCCTGTCTGGGAGCTTTCCATTTGATGAGGATGCTGTAAAATTTATTTATTTATTTATTTATTTATTTATATGGCTTGTATGCCGCCCACTACCCAAAGGTCTCTGGGCGGCTCACAATCAAAATGGACAATTAAAACATCAAAATATAATAAAATCAGAACAATAAAAACATGTAAATGCAATAAATAAATACGATACATTAAAAACACCACTAAAATTGCCATCAGGACCCACAATCATTAGTTTAAAAACTTTTGGAACAGGAAGGTTTTTACCTGGCGCCGAAATGTTAGCAACGTCGGTGCCAGGCGAGTCTCATTTGGTAGGGCATTCCATAGTCTGGGGGCAGTTGCTGAAAAGGCCCTTTTCCTGCAAGCCATCCCCTTCACCTCCTTAAGGGATGGCTCTTTCAGGAGGGCCCCCTGACTAGATCTTAATTGCCGGGTAGGTTCATATGGAAGGAGGCGGTCCTTCAGGTATCTGAATGGAAAGGAAATTAAGGCAAAATTGGGTGCAAAGTGCAGCAGTTTAATCTAGTAATACAAAATAAGTTGAAATTATTACACTTGATCTTAGCCAAAAGGCCGAGAAGCTTCTCGGCCTTTTGGCTAAGATCAAGTGTAGTAGTTGAAATTGTTACTTCATATCGTCCGTAGTTGTTATTTAACTGAAGGTGTCCATTCATAGAAATAGTCATATTGAATCATATTCTTAGCTGTCTTAGGAAAGCAATGCCAGGTCCCAAATACTGACATAATAAACTAGGATATGTACAAGCGACATACAGTTTGGTTTGGTTTGGTTTGTGTAGCATGGGGGGGGGGGGGACTAACCAGAAAGTAATCAGGAATTATGGATAATCATACCAGAACCTGCCAGGGAGATAATCCATCTTTAAACTATGATTTGAAGTTGGATTCCAAATCTGACCTTGTTTTGGGAATGATCTGTTCCACATATACTTTTTTCTGTTTGTACTGAGGGAGGAAACAAAAAGAAATGAGGGTGTGTGCTCAGAGTCAGGATTTTGGGTTCAGTGTTATGTGAGGATGTAGCGATTGTTTTGCAGAAAGACAATGCAACGTGAGATAGCAACCATAGCAGATCATATTACTCAGACTTTTAAGGCCTGGCTTGAAATGTCATGTCTGGTAACAATGTATGAGCCTTATCAATCTGATTGGTCACTGTTGTATTGCCACTCAGGTCTTCCTTGTTTTTGTTTTAAAAGGCTACATCTTTTTAGTTAAAAAAACAACAATGTATATTTCAGAGAACTAGTTAATTGTCTGGCTTCACAACCTATAGAGGATTAAATCAATAACTATCTGTTTGGGTTTTGCAGTTTTCTTTGTTTTCCAGTTGTCCTATAGTGTTTATTTTATCCATAATTGGTATACTCTGCTCACAAGCATGTTCTTGTCTCTATAAACTTGATCTTCTCCAATTATGGTTTTTTCAGACATTTTTTCTTTATTCATGCTGAATATAGAAGAAGAGTGCTAGTTACTTTTGTACACATATTGTCAAGATGCAAAATCAAGAAGAAAAAAAAACATCATGCTATTTTTGTGGAACCTCTCTCCTCAAGTCCGGGATCAAGCCCAGGTACCTGGGAGAAATATTCCACAGAAATATAGAAGAGCCAAAAACAAAATAAAATGAATACCCACAAAATGAATTGTGATACAAAAAATCTGGGGGTGGTGGGAATTGTGTGTGATTATATCCCGACTGATTGACCCAACTGGAATTTTTTCCAAAACAGGTTTCTTTTTCTTTGCATTGTTCCAAGCCAGTTAAGAGAATGGGCATGGCACTCTTTAATGCTTATAGACATTATAGAAGTCTGAAGACCAAAGTGGGAAGAACTATTATTTTTTTGCATCTCTCATCCGTACCACAAATCCTGTACTTCAGACTGGTTCTATTCAGTGTCACTGAGAAAGCATGCCTGTGCATATTGCCTGTCTTTTTTTGTATAATTTGCTGTTTCTGTTGTTTCTCTAGTCTTGATCAGGGCTTCCTATAGTGCATTTCATTTCTATTTCTATTATTTTAGAATAATAGAATACTGAGAAAACAAATCAAGCAAAACCTACCTTCCTCTGGTGGTAGATCATTATGGCAGTGAAACTAGTACATCCCACAATGTATTTTCTGTTGGCTTAAACCACTGACACCTCAGCAGCAACAGACCCTGCTCTCTGTCATTTTGGCCGTTGCTGACTCCTCTCTTGGTATCTTTTGTATACAGAGAATTTGGATGGAGAGATCCAGAACTTCCAGAGGTTATCCAGATGTTACAGCATCAGTTCCCTTCAGTACAATCCAATGCTGCCGCCTACTTACAGCATCTGTGCTTTGGAGACAATAAAATAAAAGCTGAGGTAAGACAAGTCAGGTGTTGAACAGATCCCCCCCCCCGGTATCCCTCCACACACATACGCGCAGATGGGTGTGCCTGTGTGTCTATGTGTTCAGTGATGTTTTTCTGCTAGGCTGATTCTGTATTTCTGAGGTTGTTTCATAAAATGTCATAGAATTTCTGTTTCATGGAAATGTCTTCACTGTTTTAATAACCCTTTGACTGTTAGTAAGGTCTTCATGATAAAGGTAAGAGTGATGTTAGAAACATAGATCTCTTCTAGAGAGCATGGCCGAGTAAAGAAATAACTGGGTTTTGCCCATTTCCTCTGATAGACATGTGTATTGTAAGCCCAACGTAGTATTACCGTATATATTCGAGTATAAGTCGACCCGAGTATAAGTCGGGGGCCCTAATTTAAACCCAAAAACTGGGAAAATTTATTGACTCAAGTATAAGCCTAGGGTGGGAAATGCAGCAGGGCCTAGCAACTCCTCCTTTGTGAGCTGGGTATGTGTGTGATGTTTAAAATGACTTTTAGCCACCGAGGCAAGTGCTTGAGTTGGTGGCAAAAAATCATTTTAAACATGGGGGGGTCATGAGAAGTGGCACACAATGTTTAAAATGACTTTTAGCCACCGACCCAAACTGGCCTCCGTGGCTAAAAGTATTGACCTGAATATAAGCCAAGGACCCCTTTTTTCAGCCCAAAATTAGGGCTGAAAAGCTAGGCTTATATTCGAGTATATACAGTATTTCGTCTTTCTTTGTTGCAACCGAATGTGCCTCCTGGGACTATTCCCATTTCTTTTCTCAGCAAACGTTCTGATAGGCCTCTATAGCAATAAACTGCCCTCCCATTATGAGGCTTTGGCTAGTCCTGTCACTGGCTCAGACAACTGTGTGGGGCTCTCTTCCTTTTCAAAAGGTATTGGTTCAAAAAGGAAGTGGAACAAAATTTGCAGCCGTCTGCACTGCTTCAGCTGCTGCAAGTATTCTCCGCATGGAGAGGACCATGAAGTGTTTTCCTGCTGTAATCATGTATGAAGGGAAGGAGCCTCTTAGAAAGAAGAGTTGTCAGGCCTAAATTAGCAGTGGTTCAAGGCACATCTATTCAAACTAGACATGAAAGTGTTAAAGATTTTAAATTCTTGATCTGGATGTACAAATCTATTGGCCTTGGTTTCTTGAACATTCAGGTATTCCATCGTTGGATTCTCTCCCTCCAACTATATTGAAATCTAGAAGTGTTGATGAATATGTATATAAAGGAAATGGAGCTGAAATTCTTCCTTCTATTTAAGAGGAAGCGAAGGGCTCTGGTCATTTCATCCTTTGTGAAGTGTGTTAAAGGTTTGATCTCTGACTTGTTTTCTGTAGTTTCCTACTGTACAGCTCCAGAAAGAGGAGATCTTTGATCTGATTTGCTTAGAGAAATTTCAGCAGGACTCCATGCCAAGAAGTCTAGGTTGTACAGGAAAGGTCCTTGTGATCATGACACCAGGAGACAGGGAGGATGAAGGAGAAGTATTGTGAAGACAGCCCGTGTGGTTGATACTTAAGCAAAAATACTAGAAGGTAAAAAAATGTAGGACTGCTTTTTCTAAAGAGTGTTTTAAAAACTTATTTTTCAAGAAAGTATAACTCAACAGAAATTTTTCAAGAAAGTATAACTCAGCAGAAGAGCTAATTTCTGTTTTACCCTGCCCTTTTCTTCTTAGTTGCTCATTAAAACAATCAATCTGGTTCTTATGCAGTAAAACTAGTAATGTCATCTATAGCTCCTTCTTGTTTAGAGTTGGATTTCCAAGCCACTGGGCACCTAACGAGTATACAAATGCAGAATTTGCCTCTTTGCCAGTTAACTTCAAAGGGTCTTTGGGATCTTAGTAAATCCTGTTGGCAAGTCAGTGGCCAAAATGCTTTTGGTATTCCCATAGGATCTGCATCACTTGCCTCTGCTAATTGCAGCTGATATCCAAGGTGCCAGGGCACATCTCAGTTGCTTGTCTGGTCACATGCCCAACTGCACAAACAAGATTACATCCCAGCATCACATTAGTCAGCTGCAATTAGCTGAGGCAAATAGCAAAAATTTTATTTGGGTGCCACAAATATTCATGCCAGAATGTTTGATAGTTTCTCAGAGCAACTAGATTTATGAACATACGTAACAATGGTGTAGTAGCATGGGTTTTAGTGATTTCAGCAGTGATTTCAGCTCTTAGACATAGCAGGCTGGAGACAGCTTCTAGTGTAACAACTCTTTATTCAGGGAGAGAACAAGACTGGGGACTGGGGAGAGGGAGCTACTTTTATAGGAGCCAGGACTGGCTAGGAAAAGATACATTTTGGAGGGAACAATTACAACCAATCACAAAGCTGCCTTTTGGCAGAGACCAATAGGATTGAGGATCCAAATGCAGCAACTTGAATAAACCAATAGGCCTGTTCCCTTTGGAACAGGAACAGAAACCAATAGGAATACAGATCAATACACAACACCCCTTCCCCCCTGGTGGGCACAGCACACGTAATCCTTTAGATATTGTGGGGCCCTGCAACTTCTAATTGATCTCCTGACTACGGGTGTTGCAGGGGCTTGAGCAGGCAGTGTCTGTGGTGGAGAGTCTACTGTAATAGCTTCGTCTGACACGGAGGGGGTTTCAGACAACTCAGTGTCCCTGATCTGTTCCTTGGCACCATGAGGACTTGTAGGAGCAGATTCATTTGCTGAAGCCACTGGTACCTGCACTCCTGGGGCATCTCCGCTCTGATCTTGCAGCTGTGACTCATTCATGGGGGTAGTGTCACTCTCGGGCTGCAATTCTCCCACACCTGTACCAACTCTACTGGGCACTCTGCGCCTCAGTTGGTACACATGCCTACGCCAGACCCTGCCATGTTCAATGGTCACGTAATAAGAGACTGGCCCAGACGCTCTGGTAATCACCCCTGGCACCCACAGGGGACCTCTGGCATAATTTCTCACCCAGACCAAATCTTCAGGAGCAAAATACCTTGTAGAGTCACTCTCTGCCTGTGGAGGTGCTCTAGCATTGCGGTTTGGCATTTTGTCTGGGTGGACATAGTCCAGCACCATTACCAGCCTTCTACCTAAGAGCAGCTCTGCTGGCGACTTGCCCGTAGTAGTACACGGCGTTGCATGCTGCAAGAACAACATTTGGGCAATGCGCGTTGACCAGTCACCCTCCATCAAGCGTGCAATAGATCCTTTGGCTGTCTGCACCATGCGCTCAGCCTGCCCATTGGATGAGGGATGAAAAGGAGCTGAGGTGACCCCTCTTATGAAATTATCGGCCAGAAATGCCCTGAATTATTGGGATACAAAGGCTGCTCCATTGTCTGACACAATGGTCTTGGGCAACCCGTGGGTTGCGAACAGCTGTCTCAACACTTTGATGACCGCAGCTGACGACATGCCGGGAACCATAGCCACCTCTAACCATTTAGAATACGCATCAATGATAACCAAAAAAAACTTTCCTTGGAATGGCCCAGCAAAATCTAAGTGCAGCCGGCTCCAGGGAGTCCAGGTCTGCTCCCACCAGTGGACTGGTGCTCTGGCCACTTCTGGGCGCACTTCCTGACATGCCTTGCACGTCTGTACCCATTGTTCAACATCTTGGTCCATCCCAGGCCACCATACATAGCACTGGGCCAGCTACTTCATCCTGACCATTCCCGGATGCCCCATGTGCAGTGTATCCAGAACCCTGTTTCTCAGTGGCGCTGGGATGATCACCCTGTCTCCCCACAGGAGACAGCCCTTATGCAGTGATAGCTCATGTTGCCTTGTTGCTTATGGTCTAAATTTTTCTTCATGCGGGCCACCTGGCCATCCCCTCCCCACCCAAGTGAGCACACGGAAGAGAGCGGTATCTTTCAATCAATCAATCAATCAAACCTTTAATGGCATAAATAAGACACATATATAAAACCTAATTTAGGTTTTCTGGCAATAACCAAGTCAATGATTGCAACTGACATTCAAACATAGCTCAGAGTGGGAGTATTGATACAGGCTGTAGAGTTTCAGCATGATTCACTATGTATGCCATAAAGCCCGCTACTTTCTTCACCCTGTCTTCCACTTGATCATTTAGCATTAATTGCATTATTCCTGCATCTGGCCATCCCTTCACCTCGTTCTCTCAGCTATTTCAGTGGCAGTTACAGGGGGGCCCGGAAGTGTTTCCAGCATCATCACTCATTCCGCTGGGGCAGGATCCGCATCGCTCACACCAGGAAGGGGCAAGCGACTTAGTGCATCAGCGTGGCACAACCTTTTCCCTGGAACATGGGTCAGGGTGTACTGGAACCCATTCAGGAATATAGACCATCGCAACATTTTGGGGGAGAGAATCTGCGGCGTCTGTTTGTTTGGGTTGAACAATCCTAACAGAGGCTTGTGGTCAGTTTCAAGGAAGAAGTGGCGACCGTATAAATAGTCATGAAACTTTTTAATCCCTGCCACTATTGCCAGGGCTTCCTTGTCAATTTGTGCGTAGTTGCGCTCCATTGGCGACAACGTACGAGAATAGAACGAGATGGGCTTTTCTGACCCATCCGCTTCCCTATGGCTCAGCACAGCTCCCAGCCCATACTGAGAGGCATCACATGCCGGGACAAGAGGTTTTGACTCGTCATAATGAGCAAGGACGCTCCTGCTAGTCAGCATGCTCCGCAAGGTGTCAAAAGCCTTCTGCTGTGCCTGAGCCCAACACCACACACTCTTTTTCTTCAATAGTTTGTGCAACGGTTCCGCTATTGAAGCTTTCTGAGGTAGGAATGAATGATAAAAGTTAATAAGCCCCAGGAATGACTGTAACTCTGTCTTGTTCCGTGGGCGTGATGCCTCAGTAATGGCTTTAACAACAACAACAACAACAACAACAACAACAACAACAACAACAACAACAACAACAACAACAACAACAACAACAACAACAAGAAATCCACAGATGGCACCCCAAAACTGCATTTTTCCTTTTTTAGCTGCAGCCCCACCTCTTTAAATTTGAGTAACACAGCACGGATACACCCAACCAGTTCCTGGGGGTCTTTCCCAGCAATCAGAACATCATCAAAAATGGCAAGACACCTGGCAGACCCCTTAACAGGCACTCCATTAGTCCTTGAAAAATCCCTGGGGCCACACAAACTCCAAACTGTAACCTGTTTACTCGAAAAGCCCCTTTGTGTGTTACGATAGTCTGTGCTTCCGCAGATTGCAGAGTCACTGGCAGCTGCTGGTAAGCTTGTGCCAGGCCAAGTTTGGCGAAAAAAAATTCCCCAGCTAGTTTTGCCAACAGCTGTGAGATGACTGGAATGGGGTATGAATTTTTCCTGAGTGCCTTGTTGATAGTACATTTGTAATCTGCACAAATTCTCACTTCCCCATTTGCCTTAAGGGGTGTGACGATAGGAGTCTCCCACTTAGAAGAGTACACAGGTGAAAGAACTCCCTGTTTGACCAATTTGTCCAGTTCCGCCTCAATCTTGGGTTGCAGCGCAAATGGCACTCGCCTTGGCTTGAGTCGGATTGGGGCCACCCTGGGGTCCAGCTCAAAGTCAATTGGAGGCCCTTTATAACAACCCAGTTTTCCACTGAAGAGTTCGGCAAATTCCTGGCCTAACACCTTGCCCAACTCTGGGGAAGTTTGGACTGAGTTGAGCCCTGATATACACAGTCCCAAGGCGGGAAACCAGTCAGTACCCAGGAGACTGGGGCGACTCCCCTGTGCAATCACCAATTTAAGCACGGCCTGTTTCTCCCGGAATTGTACCCTCATCGCACACATTCCTAGAATGTGGATGCGGCCAGCCGTGTATGATTGCAAGGTTGCTGGGAATGGTTCCAGAGAGGGGAACTTACCCCCAGGGAAGAGCCCCCTTGCAGTCTGGTCTGAAACAATGGTGAATCCAGATCCGGAATCCACCTCCATGTCGCATGGTTGACCTTCAATCTTCACTCTGACGGATGTTTTGCCTTGCACCGGAAACTGCACAATCTCTCCGTTGATCTCTGTGAGATAATTGCAGTCGTCCAGGAGATGAGTCGTGGTGGATGATCTGCGACGCGTTGATCTAGGTGATCCTGTTGTTCCAGCTGCCACCGACCTACAGGCCCTGGCGATGTGTCCTGACTTTCCGCATGCCCTGCATGTAGCATCACGAAAACGGCAGCTTTTCCTCTCATAGTTACCGCTACAGCCTGGGCAAGCGCCTCAGCAATCTTTGGGCTGTGCATCAGCCTGACGCACCAACTCGACACCACGGACTGGGCTCTGGCTTGGACTAGCCTTTGGTTCATCCATGGTATGGGCAGCCTCTACGCGCAGCTTCGTGGCCTTGCAACTGGTATTGAGCTCTTCCTGCTCATAATTCTCTGTGGCGGTGGCCTCTTTCAAGGCGGAGGCAAGGGTGACATCTTCCTTTGCCACAATGTGCCTTCGGCTTTTTTGCTGCTGAGCCCCCCAACAAATCGATTCAAGAGAGTGTCTTCAAGATTTGGGAAGCCACAGTGCTGAGCAAGCTCCCGGAGTCCTGCCAGGAATGCAGCCACAGATTCTCCGGCTTGCTGCTGCCTTTTCTGGAACTCCATCTGCCAGGCCATCTTGGTTTGGGTAGGTGCCAAATGGCTTGTCAGCTGGGCGAAAATATCTGTGAGTGATGTCTCACTCAGCGTTGCTGGGGCGAGCAGTGCCTTGGCCAACATGAAGGTCTCATGCCCACAGCAACTCAGGAACATGGCCCTTCTTTTGCTGGCATCAGTGATTCCTTGAGCCACCACGAAGAACTCGAAGCATTCAACATAGTTCTCCCAAGTGTGGGGCTCTGATGGCTGGAAGGGCTCCAATACCCGTGGACTTTCCATTCTCCAGGCGGGCAGGGTCGTCTTCTAAGCCGGCTGGTGAGTCTTGTTCTCCACTGCGATCCAGACTCTGAGTCAGCGTGATGATCCTCTGCTTCTCAGCATTCCGGATCCCATCCTCGTCGCCAGTGTAGTAGCGTGGGTTTTAGTGATTTCAGCTCTTAGACATAGCAGGCTGGAGACAGCTTCTAGTGTAACAGCTCTTTATTCAGGGAGAGAACAAGACTGGGGACTGGGGAGAGGGGAGAGGGAGCTACTTTTATAGGAGCCAGGACTGGCTAGGAAAAGATACATTTTGGAGGGAACAATTACAACCAATCACAAAGCTGCCTTTTGGCAGAGACCAATAGGATTGAGGATCCAAATGCAGCAACTTGAATAAACCAATAGGCCTGTTCCCTTTGGAACAGGAACAGAAACCAATAGGAATACAGATCAATTCACAACAAATGGCACATTCATCATTGGATTCCAAAGCTATTTAACAACATTTCCTATGACAATAGTTAATCACATGAGGATATGAGTATTTTTTCAGTTGTCCCTATGTTTTAATAATTTCTGCAATTCTTAGTGCAGTGTAACTACCGTACTCTAGAATCAGAATTAGAGCAGCTAGGATAAGAACAAAATCCAATTGTTCTTCATGGTCATGGTGTTATAAGCTACTGTGATGAGCAGCAGAAGCTCTTTTGCTGTTTACTATAATTTATTTTTACTCACTTGTTATTTAAGCAGCACAGTGTACATAGCCTACTCTTGCAATGAAGAGGAAGGCTCTAACTTGGAATGCATTGTCCTTCTTTAGATAGCTTCTCTGCTGTCAAGACAGATTCATGAATACCAATATATTAAAAGAACATTTGGGTAGAGATGGTGATCATGTCTTGCATAGGAGCCTGAAGCTGGTTGCTTAGGTGTCAAAAACTATTTATATATCCACACAACAACCCTTGTACTTGGTTCTGTCGATTTCACGTGGAAGGATTTTTCTCTTTTCCAGCTTTTAAAAGGATGTATTAATAATTTAAGAAAACTAAATGATGATTACAATTAAGGTAGGCTATACTAGGAGAATCAGATTCCCCCCTTCATTTGCTGTGTTTAAATTTTGTCAAGAAATTTCAGAATAAGCCATGAAATAATGGTTTACTCCTTACAGATGGGATTGCAAACCCCTCCTGGGATCTTTTACCATCTCTGTCATCTGCTATGTTTACAGATCCAGTCATTTATACTTTCTGATAGTGTAAATGGGAGTATAGAACCAGACAAGAAACCCCAAAACCAGAACGCATCACGTCCACCTGGTTTTATTCATTCTAATGCATATGTTTTCCTCATACAGAGAACTGCTTAGAACCAAAGTAAATCATCGGGGAAGGGGGAAATAGGTATTTTTAATCAGTCCATTCTTACAATACATTTAAAACCAGATGTGTGTGCAGAAATCATACTTCAGTGGTATTCTTACAGTTGGATTAAGAAATAACACATGGCATTTATCTGCCAGACTTATGCTCTCCCATTTCTTCAGATGTGTGAGTGGTACACACTTGGTTTTTCCCATTTTATCCACACGTACCATGCAAGGCAGGCTGAGGTGAAAGCGCCTTTTGAGTTATAGAGGCTTTGAACTCCTTCCCAAATGCAGGTCTAAGTTTGCTTTTATATTTATAATCATGAATAGCAGCATAAACCTTTTGTTTGTTTGTTTGTTTTGTCAAATAAATGTCACTTTTGTCGTGTATTAATTAAACATCAGTGGCCTTTTCCAGATCATGCTTGACCAATTACATTGGAATATACTTAGTAACAATTTGGGGCTTTGGCTGTAGAAAGCCAGTCTTGCTGCCTGGAACCCTTTGTTGATCAAAGTAACCTTTTATTGGCCCAAGGATCAGATTGGGGATAGTGCAATGCAATCATGGCAGGGAGACTAGGTGGAAGCTATGCCACTATTAGGGACTAAAAGGGACTAAAAGCCCCTAATAATTATTAAAAGAGAAGAAGAAGAAAAGAGAGCCTTGCCAGATTTTAGAGCATGACAGTTAAAATTAACCAGTGATAAGAGCACACACAATGTTTGATCATTATTAACTAATTCCATACAGCCTTATTTATCTTCCTTAAAGTGCCCCAAACCTCTTGGGACAGTGTCTCATGCCCATATATGAATTTCTCAAAGCTTATGTGCAACATTGTGTTGGAATAAATTTATGCTTCACTTCTTTCCTTTTTGGGTGTTCAAGTCAACATGGATCCGTGTAGTTACATTTCTTGTAAAACAAACAGGAGAAGGCAGGAAGGTTCTGGTCCTGTACAGTGGTGTCAGATGAAGCATAAAGATGCTATAAGTATATAGGATCATGAAGAGCAGAACAACCTCCACATTTATTCTCTGGTCTCTGAAATGAGAACACAGAGAGAATGCATAGAATGAGCAGATTGCTGACTTGAGGTATAGCCTGTGCTTTGCAGATGACTCATTGCTCACTGCTTGAGTCCAGGCTGAGTCAGGGCAAAGGTTTGTTCAACTGGTCAATGGAAGGTACATAGTTTTACATATATATTTGTTGCTGATGATGTTCAAGGAAAAGAAGCACTGACCTTAAAATAAAAATACAGTGGTACCTTGAGATATGAAGTTAATCCATTCATTCTATGGGAATTTTTGTATTATGAAATTTGGTATCTCAAAATGTGGATTCCCATAGGAATGAATGGGAAATGAAGTAATCCATTCCAGAGGTCAGAAAGCAGTCAAAAAGGTATTTTGGTTCAAAACTCTTTATAAAGTGCACTTTAAAGGCATGCAGAACAGGAAACACAAAACCCCACAATGCAAATGCTTAGAAAAAAGCAGGGAAATGGCAAGGATCAGCTCCACCCACTCCACGATCCAATGAAATGCAATGCAAGTCACTCAGAAAAAAAGCAGGGAAGCGGCCAAGATCAGCTTCCTACCTTTCCACCACTTGAGAAATGCACAAGAAACTCCAAAACAACCAAAAACCGCTGCAAACTATTTCTAAAATAGCTCCAAAATTCTCTCAAAAACCATTCCACTCCTCCATACTCCACGCCATGTGCTACCCACATTGTCCTCGATGCATGGGGGTGGCCTTAGAAACCTCCCAGGTGCAATGCATCCTGGGAGGAACTTTTTTCATATTTTCTCATATCTCAAAAAAAAGGATTAAATTTTTGTATCTTGAAGTATCCCCATTCCCACAGGCCTCTTTTAGGCTATCACTTCATCATCATTAGAGATGGGCACGAATCAAAAAAATGATGTTTCGGTTTTTCATTTTTCGTTGCGGGTCCATTTCGGTTCGTTTTCATCTTTCATGAATTTTTGAAAAAAAATTGTTTCATTTTTTGTTTTTTGTTTTTACCTGCTTTTTGCGTGACTTGAAGCATTTCCACACGCAGATGTCCCCCAACGCCCCAGACCAGAGGGAAAACACTAAAAAAAAAGATGCTGGCAGAGACACAGTATAGACTAGGTATGCAGGGAGGCTGCAAAGGCAGTGGCGGGTGTTGCCCAGAGCATAAGGCAGCCGCAGAGTGACTGCACTGTGGAGCAGGGGAGGGTACTCACCAAGAGGTATGCATGCACATAGGGAGGCTGCAAGAGAAGTCTCTTCGTTCTCTCCACTAAGAGCCAGGCTGTAGCCAGCAGGAACTCAGAGATACACACCTGCCTGGCTGGCCTAAAGTAGCGAGTTGCAGAGACAGCAATCCCACCCTAACTCCCACCGCAGACTGCAAGGAGGACGGGGGCTGCCAAAGCTTTTTATGCCCTCTGTGGCTGCCACACCTACCCAGTCTGCAACCTGGGCATGCTATTGGTTGAAATTGTCCAAGAATTTACATCATCCCACCACATGGCTTGCATCCATTTTGTGGCTGGAATCCATTTTGTGTCCTTAAAGGGAAAAGAAAAAATACATCGCGATGGGAGAAAGACTAAAACAAACATTTTAAGGACCCCAACCCCCGGTAGGTAATAATTTCAAATAATTATCCCTGCGTTTTTACAGATGTCCAGAGTGTTTTAACACCCAAGAAATCAATATTAGGCATCTGGGAGCCATGTTGCGTCGATGTCCCCTAACTCCCCTTAAAGGAAAAAAAATACAGTGATCTGAGAAAAGACATAAATGCACGTTTTAACGACCCCAACCCCCCTGGTAGGTATTATCAGGCAGAATAAATAATTATCGCTGGTTTTAAGGATATTCAGGACGTTTTTTAACATTTAAAAACAGCTCATTTCATTGCGCATCGCCATTAATGAAAATGAATCGTAATGAACCTAATTTTCGTGGTTCTGTTTGGTTCGTTCCAATTTCATCACAATTTTCGTTATTCATTTCGTTATGTAATGAAATGAATAACGAATAACAGAACGGAAAAAAATTCATTTTGTACCCATCTCTAATCATCATCATCATCATCATCATCATCATCATCATCATCATCATCATTATTATTATTATTATTATTATTATTATTATTATTATTATTATTATTATTATTATTATTATTATTATTATTATTATTAAAAGGCCTTTTGGAGCCTAAAACAAGCTTGTCGAGTAGGTAGCTACATATTTTACTATATCTCGCATAAAATAAATGTAGGTAATACCCAATTCTTGCATAGCAGGTACTTTTCAAAGATACTAATCTCTTTCAGCATGTATAACAAAAAAACAAAGACAAAAATATTGTGACATCTCCAAGTCATAACAAATTTACTTCCATGTGAGCTTTCATAGATTACCACTTGCTCCTCACACAGAAATAAATGTTTTAGTCTTAAATACTTACAAATGTTCATTCATTCCCTCATTCGTTCAATTTATAAACTGTACATCTGGTTGCCAAGGCCACTCTGGGTTGGTTCACAGCACAATGAAACAAACAACAGACTGGTAGTGTCATTTTCATTTTTTATTATATATGTAGGCCACTTCGTAAATTCTATCTACAGTGCTTTATGTAGAAGATCATAGATCAGGAGTCTTTTTAGATCAATTTGAAAAATTATTGCAGCTGATGTGATAGGAGGAAAGACAGTTTGGGCTGTGGTTGGGTGCTGAAGAGAAGCTGCTTAAATTAACAGAGGTGAAAATGAGGAACATGTTTTGTCCTTATGCCAGAAAAAAATGTGTGTGTGGAAGACTAAGCATTTTTGAAAACACAACAAGAAACTTCTTAGAAAAGAGACTCCTGTTAAACACAAGGTTCATTCTTCTGAAGCAATTCCTTGTCTCTTCAAAGACATCTAACTTCTTTGAATGAGGTCACCCTAGAAAAGGATTGAACTGTACCGTTTCTCATGCCAACTTCATTTTGCCTTGATGGGAAATGGCAGCCAGCCATTAGTGGCAATGATACAACAGGCCATAAAGTGTTCTGGCACCAACGACTCCTTCCTTTATGCTGGGAGATTAATTTCCCTCATGTGAGCCACAGCTGCAACAGAATGGGTAAGGTTATGAAACAAAGGGGCAGTGAATAGTGAGCTCTCTTATCCTTTTTATTGGGAGAGGTGGTTCCTGTGCATCTTTAACAAGCATGTCTCTAAGTGATAGGATCATTTCCACTTGCTTCAAGCATTTTTATGCTTATTTTGGAAATAGTATCTAATATGTAATAATAGTCACTAATAGGGAATACCAGGTGCTGCAGGCGCCTGGAGTAGGAACTGGCAAGCCACTCCAGTATTCTTACCAAGAAAACTCCACGGACGTGGAGTCACAAAGAGTCAGTCACAACTGTAACACTACTACTACTGCTGCTGCTGCTGCTGCTGCTGCTGCTACTACTACTACTACTACTACTACTACTACTACTACTACTACTACCATGGATTTAAAATTAAAAGTGGAAAGACATCTTTCTGTTCTATTTCTTTTCTCTCTGAAATAAATTTCCACTCGTTTTAGTGAAGCAGGTCAACATATCAAGCCAAACACTGACCAATTCTATAGCATGGATGCCTAATATTTGTTGGGCCCTTCTTACCACACTATAATTGCAAAAAACAGAGAGAAAATTGAAAGAGAGGTTTGTCTGGAGATAGGAAATTGTGAGTTGTTCTCTTCTGTGGAGTGTATACAAAATGAGGGCTTCTTTTCTAAATCCTGGTTCTCACTCTTTTACAATGGGCGTCAGCTTCTTGTTCAGATACATTCTTGGAGACATACACCACACAGTGTTGTCTGTCAATGTTAGGAAAATGCACTTAAATTTTCGCCCAGGTTATGGCAAAACTTTTGAATCAGAGATTGAGAGTTTGATTCCCAATGTGTCTCCTGTGAGTAGAGCTGGCCGGTGTGGTCTTGGGCAAGTTGCACTATCCCGGGGCACCCCCAGAAGAAGGGAAGGGAGAACCACTTCTGCGTGTTCACTAACCTTGAAAACCCTGAAAAACATCACCATAAGTCAGAATTGACTTGACATCCTATTATTATTGTTATTATTCAAAAATACTGGGTACGGTCAATCAGAATTCTAAAAACATTGACTGGTATTACATAATATGTACAAGTTTTAAACTTAAGTGTTTGTTAAATATCAATGTAGTATTATGGTTTCCTAATATTGTGGGGTTGGGGTGGGGAGTTGTAACTCTGTTGGTGTTGTTTCTGAGACCTGCAAGGGATAGTAATATTGCATGAAATTCCTTGACATGTATGAAAGAGAAACACTATTTCTAAGGATCCAGCAATGCAACCTATCACTTTTCTTGTTGTTCAGTCGTACTTTTCTAGGGATACAAAAATGAAGAACAGTGGGAAAGCTTGCATTTTCTTTTGATGCCTACAACATGCGGCAGAAGGTATATGTGTAAAAAGTACCCGCACAACTGTTTTTTTAAACTGTTCCTTGTTAAAGATACAGTCAAATTAAATAGTTAGATGAGACATCTATGATCACCTAGTGAAGGAATTACAACTCCCTTTGGGAAAAGGTCATGACACAAAGACCTGAGCAGGCAGCAGGAAAAATTGCCATTTCTACTTGTGCGGGGAGGCCCTAATGGGATAGATGAAATTTCCTTGCTTAGCCTGTAAACAGGATATTATCGGACATCCTATCTCCCAAATGGATCAACAGGAACCGAGCTCTACGTCAGGCATAATCTGGCACTCTTGATAAACTCACCACCAACAAACTCCAGAAGGTCTACTGGAAGTATCTTTCTGTCAATGATTATCCACCTCCTTCTCTGTTGCCTACTGAATGAATGATCAATAAAAAAGGCTTGCCGCCCTGTGAGGTGAGGGCACTCCACTCAGAGAACCTGCATGTGTGTCTGCTTCATCTCTACTAGAGATGGGCACGGAACGAACATTTTTTCGTTTTCGTTACCATTTGTTGTTTTCGTTACGTAACGAAACAACAAACGAAAATTGTGATGAAAATGCAACAAAATGAACAGAACCATGAAAATTGTGGTCGTTACGTTTCGTTTCCGTTAATGGCGATGCGCAATGGAATGAGCTGTTTTAAATGTTAAAAAACGCCCTGAACATCCGTAAAAACGCAGCGATAATTATTTATATTGTCTGATCATACCTACCAGGGGGGTTGGGCTCCTTAAAACATTTGTTTTTGTCTTCTCCCATCGTGATGTATTTTTCTTTTCCCTTTAAAATGGATGTCGCACCAGCCACAAAATGGAGGCAAGCCATGTGATGGGATCACGTTCAACCAATAGCATGCCCAGGTTACAGACTGGGAGAGCAGGTCTGGCAACCACAGAGGGCATAAAAAGGTCTGGCATCCCCCATCCTCCTTGCAGTCTCTGGTGGGAGTTAGGGTGGGATTGCTGTCTCTGCGACTCTAGCTTCAGTCCTGCAGCCTCCCTGTGTGCGTGCGTGCTGCGTACCTCTCGGTGAGTACCCTCCCTTGCCCCACAGTGCAGTCACTCTGCGGCTGCCTTGCACCCTGGGCAACGCCCACCACTGCCTTTGCAGCCTCCCTGCGTACCTAGTCTATACTGCGTCTCTGCCAGCATCCTTTTTTTTTAGTGTTTTCCCTCTGGTCTGGGGCATTGGGGGATGCCTGTGCACAGAAATGCTTTTAAAATCGTGCAAAAAGCGGGTAGAAATGACAAACGAAAAAACGAAAAATGGTAATGAAATTTTTCCAAAATTTCACAGCAAACGGAAACGAACCGAAACAGAGCTCTCAATGACAAACGAAAAACCGAAACACCATTTTTTTTGTTTCGTGCCCATCTCTAATCTCTACAATCCATGGCGGAATCAAGAATGACATAATAAAACCAGAGTACTGTGAACCCATCTAGTCCGGCTCTCCAAGAGACTAGTGACACAGGTCTCATTCTGGGACCATGAACTACAAATATTTAACTTTCCATACCGTTAAATGGCTCTTAGATGCCCTCAAACAGCGGTTTCTCTGCTTGCCATGAAAATTTCTGCAGAATATAGAACAAAAATATGCATCCTTGTAATTTCTCTGTCTCCAGGTAAAAAGATAATTGTACAAGGACTGGGGACCACTTTGCGGTTTTTATTTTCCCTTTCCTGTGCCGAATGAATAATTAGTCCCCCTAAATGCTTGAAGCATTAAACAACCTCATTAGAAGATTTGCTGAGCTTTCAGGGTTTTCATTGTCTGTTTCATTTATTGTATGTTCTTCCAGAATTACTGTCCTAAAAAGTCATCCAATGGTATGTGTTTATTTTTAATTACAATCGTTCCTATGCCAACTCAGCTTTTTAATGTCTTCTTAATTGGGGGGGGCTCTAATTTCCACTATTTTGCCATCAGTATACAAAGTTTCTTGAGGCTACCATTTTCTTTTTATTTTTATTTTTTGTAATTGCTTTAATGTCTTGATCTTATGCAAAACAGCTATGCTTATTTAAAAAAAATAAACCATTCAGTGTCTAAGCCATCTTTTTGTCTTGGCATTATGTTTGAAACAGTCTCTACATGAGTCTGTGGTCCTGTAAGCCTGGATTCAGCGCTATCTATGGAATCTCAGTTACCATTGGTGGGTCCATTCTGCCCATTACCATCTGCGGCATATTGCTCAATTGCGTCCCTATCTGGACACGGGGGCTGTCACCACGGTGGTCCATGCATTGGTAGTCTCAAGGCTGAACTATTGCAACACTCTCTACATGGGCTGCCCTTGAGGCTGATGCGGAGACTCCAGCTGACCCAGAACACAGCAGCCAGATTGCTGACTGGGACTAGAAAATACTATCATATATCCCCAGCACTGGCCGCCCTGCACTGGCTTCCAAGTCAGCTCTGCATCAACTTCAAGGTTTTAACTATCACCTACAAAGCCCTAAATGGCGTAGGTCCTCCCTACTTCTCAGAGCGCCTTCTCCCATTAAAAACCTCCTATAATACCCGATCCTCCCAGGCTAGGTGTTTGAGGCAATTAACACCACAAGAGGCCCGAAAGGGAAAAAAACTAGAATTGGGCCTTTTCCACCATTGCCCCTCGCCTGTGGAATAACCTTCCACCAGACATCTGCCTGGCCCCCTCTTTGGCTGCCTTTAAAAAACTATTATAAACTTGGCTATTTAAGCAGGCATTCCCTCAAATATAATGCAATATCAGTGTTCACCCATTAAATCATGATTTAAACTGATTAGCCTGCCAATAATAATACATTATTTTATGTCACTTTAATGTTAATTGTAATTATATTTTTATTTTAGAGTCACCCCCCCCCCGCCAATCATGGGGGTTAGGGACCCACCCCACCCGCGATGCATGAAAATCTGCAATATGCGGAAGCGGGTGGGGTGGGGCCTGAGGGTGGGGGGGCGATCACGCACCTGTCTGAGGCTTTTTGGAGGAGCGCAGGGGGCGGGGCGGAGTGACCCGATCGCCCCCACTACCACCCCCATGCGGCCCCGAGGCTTCTCGGAGGATCGCCCCACGCGGGGGCCCCACGCGGCCCCGAGGCTTTTTGGAGGAGCGTGGGGGCGGCTCTGAGGTGCAGGTACTGCGATCCTGCGATGTAGTGGGACCGCAGTACCTGAACCGCGAAATGGTGGGGGATGACTGTGTTATGTTACTGTATTTTATGTTTTTACTGCATAAATTATTTTTATTTATTAATTTTTGTAAACCACCCAGAGTGACCTTGCTGCCAGAGGAGCAGTATAAAATCCAATAAATGAATAAATAAATAATGTAACATCCTCACCCTCACATGTTCCACTTACACATTTTCATTGTAGATAGTTGAGGGGCAAAGTATGGATCATCAAGTATGAAGTGTTTCCCATTAAGTATTATGGACTCAGGAGCTCAAGTTTGCCCCCAAACATCCTTGGGACCAATATAAAAAATTACATGTGGCTCTCAAAAATGTTGCACATGAAACATGTTAGGTTGAATTTATTAGGATAAAATGCACAAATTGAAATTATCACAAATTCTTCCCCTTGTAACCTTTCCCCCCTTTTCTTTTCCTCCTCTGTTGTATTGCTTTATGTCTCCTTTTAGTAATCAAAGTCCCTTTGAAGTAGGGATTGGTCTCATTTGTTGTAAAGTTCCAGGTAGAGAGATGGATTGCATTTAATTATTAATTACAAAGACTATTCTGATAGTGATCACTGAAATCAAAAAGTTACATGCATTCACTAGACCAGGGTTGGCAAGCCTTTGGCATGCCAAATGTTTTGAACCAGAGCTCCGGGAATCCCCTTCCTGTATTGCCAATGATAAAGGACTCTGAGATTTGTATTCCCCCCCCCCAAAAAAAAAATGGGGTGCCAAAAGGTTTTCCATCCCCTACGCTAGACCATAATCATGCATGAACCACCAAGGCTACTTCCACTGTGCAAAACAGTGAGCCACACAATCATGGAAGCAACCCTGTCTCTTTTAAATGTATCTCCCTTGGAAGGCAGATTTTATTTCGCATAATCAGTATAATCAGTCTTTAGTACATGCAGTATAATAAATTATTAAGACTGCAACCCTGAGCACTTCTATTTGGGACCAAACCCCATAGAAGTCACAGGAACTTGTTGGCCTGTCATGAGATATGCAATTGGAGGGGAGGGAGGGTGAGCTATGACCCTCAGTATCTGGTTTTAGCCAAGTAATTTTTCTTTTAACCTCGCTTACCTAACTGCAGTATGTTTATTTTGTCCCACTTCATTTTTTCTCATTTATTCAGTCAAACATATCCCCTACCCGTAGGCAAGATGAGCGGTAATATTTTCCAGTGTGACTTACAGTATAAGGACGATAATAGTTATGGACTTAGAGGATTTCTTGTAATGATAACTGAGAATGTGTGTGAAGTACTTTCAACACTCTGGAGAGATGGAAATGGTGTTTATTATCCTTCAGTGAAATGCACTTACTGTTTCCTGTGCTGCTTAATGTTTTCCTAATTTGATTCTGTGTACATTTCCCAGTGGGAAAGATGAAATAGAAAAGCATGAGGACACGAATGGCAAATCTACTGTGCTTTAGTTTCTCCACTTGCCCATTTTATTATGCCAGAGATGCTTTTAGAGGCACACATCACTGTAACACTTGGTTTTGTTAAGGTTCCTCTCCTGGAGTGCCCGGGGGATGTCTTCAGGCCTAGTTTGTTTCTGTGGTTTACATCACCTGCTGGAGACATGTTCCAAAAGGAAAATGTAGCTGTATGAACCATCCAGAGAAACAAGTTGTGGGTTGACAAATGCCTTGAAATATGTGTTGCATCATTACAGTCCTGACCACCTCTTCGTGACTCCGAGTTTTCCTGGCAGGAATACTGGAGTTGCTTGCCAGTTCCTACTCCAGGCACCTACAGCACCTTGTATTCTCTGGTGGTCTCCCATCCAACTACTAGCCAGGGCCGACCCTACTTAGCTTCTGAAATCAGGCATGATCGGATGTGCTTAGGGCATCTAGGCAGCTGTGAACCGAAAAGTACATTTGGTTTGCACCATTGTGGTCAGAGGTGGACAAGGCCAGTGGAGCCAAGAGCAGTTGTTCACATTTGCTTTGCAGCTCAGGGGCTGCATGCCCAGGGAGTGTCCAACCAAAGAGTCTAATTTGCACATTGATTTCATATTGCTTGCTACTAATCTATTTGTTTAAAAATGCTTTTTGTTCTCTGAAAATAAGTTGTTTTAATTATGACTGGTGTTTTTGTGTGTTTTGTTGTTGTTTTGTGAAAACTCACATACACCAGGGGTCAGGAGTGTTCCTAAGGTTCCCTTAAACACAGCAAAACCAGTCTCTAACATACAAGAAGGCATAATGGTGAATTAGGAGTTGGGGGGGGAAGTGAAAGGTTTTTGGTGCTGTGAAATGCCTGTGGTCCAGAAGAAGGCTAAAAAGCCTTTTGTGTGCTTTAAAAAGGATGCATGGTATATTTTACAATTGCAACAACTCCCTCCCACGTACACACTCATGCCCAATAATGTAAATATCTGTGTTGTCTCATGTATTTTACAAGCTGTATGATATTGGGTTGAATCAATAATTGGTGTTACCATCACAGGAAATCTGTCATTTTTTTAATACAGATTTTGTTTTCAGACTACTATTGTGAGGTTGTTGGTGTCCACTGAGAGGCAAATCAAATCTTGCTAATGCAGAGAAAGGTTTTTGAAATGAGAGCACCTGGGAGGGGAGGTATCATGTAGTACCATATTGAGATCGTTTGTCTCTCTGTTATAGTGGAAACCTGGAAGCTGAATGAACAACTGTGCAGTTCAAGAAACCTACTTTTAAAGCAGAATTCAAAAAGAAGTTTTCAACATCTGTTTTTGGCTGCACTTCAAGGCTAGGCCTGTCTCCTGTGAAGGAAAGCAGCTGAAAACTGCATCGTAAACAAGCCAGACATCAGTCTTGACTTTTATCTCTACTCCCGGCAAAGGAGCTGAAGCAGGGATCTGATGAGTACTCAAATAAATAAATAAATAAGTCCATTCTTGGCAGTTTTGAGTTTCACCATGCTGAGACTGAAAACTGCCTGCTAGTCCCCATGTGCAACTCAGTCATCTTTCTAGGGAATGCTGTGCAGGATTTTCAGGAAATCTGCCCACTAAAGATACCATCCTACATAGAAATTGCAAATACCATGCATCTCAGGAACTGCCTGATTGTGGGCAGCTCAATACTCTTTCCAAAAAATCCTGTATAGAAATCTGTGCAAGATTCCAGGGGAATCTACAGGAAAGATGCTGTCCTACAGGAAACCTACTAAATTCTGGGGGGTCCTTTGCAAGCACTGGAAAAGACTGCAGATATCAGTGCCTTTTCTGGGGATTTTTTTGTGCAGAAAAGACGGCAAAGAGGTGTTTCTTCAGATAAGAAAATGGCTTTCCAAGCTTCTGAGGCGTCTGGAAGTTGAGTCATGGCTACTGGACTTCTTTTTTGAGAGATAGAAACGTTTCGCTGTTCAGACCGATGAAGCTGTTTGGATGAACAGCAAAACGTTTCTGTCTCTCAAAAAAGAAGTCCACTAGCCATGACTCAACTTCCAGATAAACTCACCTGGATGACTGAGAATCTTCACAGACTTCTGAGGCGTCATTAGAAATCTGAAAGGACATTTCACAGGAGGGGAAGTAGTTGTTGCATCCAGAAGCATACCATGGTCTTGTATCAAAAGGCTGTCAAATCAGTTGTTTCAAAATCCAAGTGTGCCTGACAAAAGTAAGCTATTTTAACATATCAAGCAGTTGGCATTTGGATGGGACTGAAAACCTGGGGGAGGGGACAGGAATGCCTAATGAATGTGGCAGTTGTACAGCACTTGGAAAAGACATGGGAAACAAAGGAAAGGAGTTGGCACAGCCATTACAAAAGGGATACTACCCATCTGGAAATGCTGTGTAGGCTGGATTCAGAGCCCAAAATTGGCTCACAAGCTGGCTGTTCTTCTCTCATGACTTTAGAGGCAAGAAATTTGGCCCTTAGAGTGCCACAGCCTTTATGAGCATTGGAAGAACCCCTCTGTGTTCTGTCTTTTTTTCACTGGCTTTCCACACCTCACAGAGGTCACTGAAATGTTCAGAATTGAAAGTTAAGTAATTACTTCTGCACTTGTGCTCTGGCCAAGCAAATCAACATTCTATAAGGCAGTCCTAAAAAAGAGGCCAGCCCTAGATATAAATTCTAACTTTTAAATAAGGCATTTGAGCACCAAACGTGGCACCGTTGTAGCAGACTCGCTGCTCTTGTTCTGTGCTAAACTTGAGGAAGTTTGAACAAAGGGTGATCGGGTTATGACTTTTTTTAAAAAAAAATGCTCTTTTATTTCCTGTTGAGAAATAGGCAGCCTTAAATATATCCAAATTTAAAATAGGTCACATAAATTGAAAAGGCCAGTGTTGTTTCTCTTGAAAGATAATGGTTGGTGCCACCAACTTTTGAAAGAAACTAGGGCTATGGGAGCTGAAATATTGCCTCTCAAAAAAGACCTTTTAAAAGGGATAAACTGATTTCTCATCAAAGATACATTATTACAACTCCTGAGACAAGAAGGGAAATACTTGGCGAGCTTTGGGCAATTAAAGGTAACAGAAACAGAGATAAAATACAAGGTTTTATTTGAAGAGGCAAAAAAACAGGATTGCTTTTTAATCCTCTGGAATGGGGAACATTTTTTCATGTATCTCCAGGAAATAAGCACATAACTTTATAAGGTATATTCAAAATATTTCTGCATTACAGTTGTGTTTGTCCAAACTTAAGTACTTTCAGTAAACATTCTCCTGATAAAAGTTTTCAAAGGAGAAATCAGCTCCAGGTCTGAGGCAATCAGAAGTTTGAACCCATCAATCAGGAGCCAATTCAACTTTTAACTCTTTCTTGGCCAAAAAGAGAGCCATGCTTGCAAATGCATTCTGTGTAAGATTTTAAAAATATTTTAAAAGTTATTTCTTAAAAAATAAAGAGCAGTATTCAGTAGCCAATTCATTTACTGGTAATTTATTTTATTGTTTATTTTGAATATTTTTACCCCACCTTCCTCCTTGGAAAAGGACCCAAGGTGGCTTACAATAATGAGGGACAACATACAGTCCAGAACATTTAAGACATATTCAAGTTAAGAACAGGGAATTAGAAGAGGCATTTTAGGATTTTACAAGGTAACATTAGAGCTAGAAAGCTATGAAATTACTGTTTCTTGCTTTGTGGCTGGAAATGGTCTAACTTGATGTTAATAGAGCTTTTCACCTGCCTTGTCACTATACAAATATTTAGTATTTTAAGAAGAGGAAAATCCACAAAGATGTTATATGTCATTGTCACTTCTGAGGTATGGTGGTAACTATATGAATTAATGACACCCCCATGGTCTATCGTGAATAGCTGTGCTCATCTTGCAAAGCAAGAGCATATTAGGTTGTTCTCTTTTCTTGCTGCCCCCTCCCTTCCTATTTTCTAGTAATACAATATTGCTCTGGTCTTGCAAACTAACAGATGTGGCTTTCATTATTGTGACAATCTGTCCATATTAGTTCTTCCTCTCTTCCTTCTGTCCCCGGTACCATTTTCAATTGTCATAAAACAAGTTTGGTTTGTGCTTGAATGAGAGGTTATTGACTGATAGAAGAAGGAATCGGCTTCTGGGATGTTCCTTTACTTGACCTCTCTTTGTGTGTGGTCATGAATACAAGAGGGTATCCTGCAGACCAGCTTAACTTCTGCCACTAATTTTGTCAACATTCAGGTAGCCCTTTGCTTCACATCAACCTTGGTATTCTTTTTTCCCCCTGCTGGTAATGCAGGCATGATGTTGTGCAACAATATTGGGCCATTTCCTGGCATTTTGGATCATGGGTACAGGAGAACAATATCCCACATTCATAGATGGGAAGTTTTTTGTTTTGTTTGTTTTGTTGAAGATTTCAGTGCCTTTATTGGCTCATTGCAAAGTTACTAGTACGGTAAGCTTTGTAGTTCTCCAGAAACCTTCATACAGCATAGACACAAAATTTAGCTATAAAATTTTTGGTTAGTGGAGATGCAAAGACTCTAAAACATCTTGAAGACAAATTGTTTGTAAGGAAATTTTGCAAATTGAATATAAAATGAAATTTCAATAATTTTCAAATTGAATATAAAAAAATTAAGGTATCAGTTTATAAGGTATCAGTTCAATAAACAAAGTCTGTCTAGGACACCATGAATGTGTATATTTATTTACCAAGATTTTCAGGTTTCACCTCTTGCATTCAGCAAACAAGGTAGGGTTTTCATTTGTAATTCCTCTCCACCCTCAGTGGATTTTATAGTCTGGACATTAAGTGAGTAGTTCATAGTATTCCTCTGTAAATTGGCTTTAATCCGTAGAGCAATATTATATATAAAACCGTAGGTATGTTTTATAAATACTAATACTCTGTTTATCTATATTAATTTTTTAATGTTAGCATGACTACCTAAACTAACATATTCCTAATTACGGTTTTGCAAGTCTGTTTTTAAATGGGACCAACGTTTTCTAGCTAATTTAAGTTTCCTAAACAAATTAAACATTTTGAACTAACATTGCAATTTGCATACCATTCCACTCTATTTTGAGCTTAATTTGATCCCACACATTTTAACCTGCAATAAATTACTGTGTTAATGAGGCTAAATTGAGCTATGATGTTACAGATAAATGGGCTTCCAATACATCTCACCAACATATCCTGCTCAAAGATATTCACTCTTTCATTGTGGAAATGTTTGGAAAGTGCAGAATAAGAATTTGTTTTCTTTAGAAACAGGTTTAAGGATGAGCCTTTCTTTAGAAACAGAGGTTTAAAAGGATTTTTAATTTCAGGCACATAGGTGGATATTAACTTTGGTTCTTTTCATTTTACTGCCCTTGTAACTAGACCAGTGTGGTGGTGGTGGTGGTGGTGGTGTTTTTCTTGTCATCAATATTTATATCATATCCTTATCTTTCCATCCCACATGCCTCTCCATCTTTCTTTTATGACCATTCAATCTTTTTAACAAAAAATTCAATTCATAATTTTAACTTTAAAAAAACTGAGGAAAAAATTAACTAAAATTGCAAAAATGTTTTATTTTTTTATCTCACAGAACACCAATAAAAATGTGCCTTGTGGTACTGTCCCTTTCCCATACAACTATACTTCACCTCAGATCCTGTCTGCCTTGCTTCTCATTTGCCGTCCAGGCCAAAGCAGACTCTGGTTAATGAGGGATAGAACTGGTTGCTTCACCATCACAGATTTGAGCTTTACAAACTCCCAACTCATTGGAGAGAAGGTCAAAAGGCTACTCATCATTCCTATCACTCCAGTGATCCAACTCCATGCACCAACCGTCAGGGTCATTTCTATAGACTCTCTACCAGGCTCTTCCCGCAGTGCTTACTGCTTAGTGATAGTAGTGAAATGTTTCATTGTCCCATGATTGAAATAGATGAATTCACTGTAGAGTTTTATATTGTTTCCTTTCTATCTTTTAATTGTCATCTTTAGATAAAGGATTGTAGGGATGAAAGTGTAAGTTCCCCCTTTATGGAATAATTCTACTCTTTGCTATTGGCAATTAACAAAATAGTCTATATATTCTACAGGCCTTGAAGTTGGTGGTTATGCCAATTTCTTAATTGAATGCATTTAATTAGGTGGAGTGGTATACATCCTACAATGGGAGGGGGCATACCTGTGTTGGTCTTGCTGGAGCTGTCAGCAGCTTTCAGTGCTATGGACTATGGTATTTTTCTGGCCCATCTCTCTGTTATCAAGCTAGGCAACTCTTGGGCTCCTGTTCTTTTCTGTAACCTTTAGCCTGTGGGAACATTCAGGTTTAATCCACACAACTGCAGGGAGACATTGTTTGGTAGTATGGACTTTGATGGCACCAGCACACCTAGGACACCGTTATTTGTTCCTTTTTTCCATCCAAATCCAAGGAAGCGGCTTCACTTCTGAACTGATAATAAAATGGAAGAGGATGAGCAAATTGAAACTTTAGCGAGGCAAGGCAATGAGTAGGGAATTAATCTGTATTGGATGGGGTTACACTCCCCTTCAAAACTCAGGGCTGCAGTTTGGATGTACTGCTTCATTGAGTCCTGTTGTGGTATGGTAATTGCTATTTCAGTGGTTAATTTATTACATTTTAACTGCCCAGAGTGACCTCGCTGCCAGATGGGCGGTATAAAAATCCAATAAATAAATAAATACATACATACATACATACATACATACATACATACATACATACATACATACATACATACATACATACATACATACATACATACATACATACATACATTTTAGCATTTTAGCTGTATTTGTGCTTTAAATGTCTTGTGGTCTCCTTGGGACTCTTTAGTGAGATGCAGGGAGGGTATGAATAAATTGGATTAGTGAGTGTATCTTCCAGAATTTCAGTCTATAACAAAAAAGACCAGACTATGTTTCTATCCTCATATCTATTCTATACTCAATCTATTCTATGTCCAATGTAGATTAGAACCACAAATTCAAATATTGAGTTTTGTTGATACGTTCTGGAAAATGTATCCTTTGTGCATTGTTTGGTGTATGTACGAGTACATTTTTGACAAATTTCTCCCACTGCTTTCAAAGATGTAAACAGTGAAAAAGGATAATACCAGCCTAAAATAATGAAAGTGTGAATAAGTATAAATAAGTAAAGATATAAGAGAATAGGAGTAGAGATGGAGTAGCAAAACATCAAAGCCCAGCCGGAAAATATCAGAGTAGCAACCTGGAAAATAAAATAAAATACTCTCTGGAACAAAATCCTAGCAAAATAAAAGTTGGGATAACTGAAGACTTGTGCTTACATATGCAGCGGTTTCTTTCCTTCCTTCTCAGCATGTCATAGTAAATCCCAGAGGGCTTCAGTTAAGTCAAGTTTTCCATTAATGTCTTAACAGAAAAAGTTTGGTCGCTACGTAAAATAATGGGCCAGAACACTTCTAAATTTGCTTTAAGGTACCTATATGTTCCAAATTTCTTACCCCTGCTTTTTCTCAGTTTGATTACCATTAGAAACAATGGTTATTCAAACACCCTCTGCATGCTGAAGATGGGAGAGGCAGCAAAAAGAGGAAAGAAGAAGAAAAAGTGGAGGAAGTTGTCCCCCACCCACAAAAGCCCTTAAAATAGGGAGATGACAACCCCATGCATTCTGGGAGGTCAGCCTAAAGATGTATTTTTGTCATGGACTAACCCCTCACTAGCATTCATGCTCCATTAAGTTGATGTCATCTGGCAGAAATGCCCTCCAGATATGATACTGTCAAGCAGCCATTGTTACCAAAAGTAGAACTTAAATGTGCTTATGTGTTTTGTGTTGAAACAACAAAAAGGGGAAGGATTATTGACAAAGAAAGGGAGCACTATCTTTTACTGGGAACCTGAACCAGAGAAAGTTACCCTGTTTAAGTTTCTGGATGGCAGGTTGCCAAACAACAGATCAATTGCCGGTTTGTAGCTACTACTTACTGTATTAAACAAATGGCTGAAATAGTCGCTATTTTACACATATATACAAGGAAAAAGAATAAAAAGATAAAATGTTCCTATTGATTGGATTGGATTTATCTTTTGGCCTTTCATTTGAAACTGCTACGAAGTAGAGTGAGACCTTTTAATAAGATTTCTGTCTAGAGACCATTCTGGGGGACCAATTATAGCCCCAGACCTCATGTGTCTCCTGTCCCTTCTTATTTATTTATTTATTTATTTATACAGCTTATATACCGCCCATCTTCCTAAAAGGAACTCCGGGCGGTTTACAATAGGTATACAAAACAACAAATTATAAAACAACAACTAAAATAAGTAATAACTAAACTAATAAACTGAAAAAAAAAGATACAGGCAATACAACAGCAGCAGATGGCGGGAATCGGAAAAAATGTAGCCCCCAAACCCCTCTTCCTCTAATAAAAACAGTGAATTGTAATCCACCTTTGGAAAAAGTCACAACCCCAAAATTATTTGTTGGGGCATATTGAAAACTGGGAGATGATGACTCTTCCATTTTTTAACTCTGAATCCATTTTTGTTATCTATCTATCTATCTATCTATCTATCTATCTATCTATCTATCTATCTGTCTGTCTGTCTGTCTGTCTGTCTGTCTCCAACCTGTCTCCAGGTGTCAGCCTGTCCTTTGCTTCAGGCAGCAAAATATCTCAGGCTGTCTCTATATGTTGCACATGAATGGTAGCTTTTGTTTGTTTTCAGTTCAGACAGAGCCATCCTTCTTAATTTCAATTTTATCCCCTGGTTGAACTTTTTTGTCTAATGCATCTCTGAGGGGTGTCCCCCCCCATCCTCAGTATGAATCTCAGGACAGGAGATATTGCTGAATCTACTCAAATGTTGCTACTTTGTCTTAAAGCTATTGTGAGAGTAGCTCGTGGTATAATATTAGCTGCTATAAACATTTTAAATTGAAACCACAGAAGACTGAAGTGTGGAAAACGGTTTCCTTAACAACTTTACTAGAACGGCTGCTCTGTGAATGTAGTATTTCTATGAGTTTTCTTTCAGTGTATTTCAGTAAGGAGAGGCAAGTGTTGTTACTTACCTGCTTCATACAGGCCTTCCAGTATTGCTCAGATAAAAATAAAGACACTCATGTCAATTTATAATGCCTTATCCTCAGTCCAAGGATTAGTTATCATTCCAAGAGCACTTTGTGATCTCCCCTCCTCCCCCTGTATGGAAGGCTGTTCTGTATATTTATACAGTGTTATAGTGCACAGCAAGTAGTACATCAGTCTCTAAGATAGTGTGCCAGGAGAGTAATTTCAATTTTTTTTATCAAAAGGTCTGAGGAATATTACATTATGAGGAGGTGGCTGTAGAGTCATGTACCAGTTTTGTCTGCTTGCATTTCCTTTCATGTGTGCTAGGATTAAGATGTACCCATTTACTGCATAGAAATGTGATCACTGGAGGAGATAGATCTAGCATGTGATGACAGGGGACAGTCAACCATTTTTTAAAAAAGACATTCCCCAAAGACAACAGGGAGATTTATGTAGGGCAAGGTAATAAAATACAGATCATGCTGCCTATAGAGTTTATCATAGGACAGCAGTTTTTACAAGGTTGGCCAATAACTTACTAGCTAACTAGCTAACTGAATGAATGAATGAATGAATGAATGAATGAATGAAAATCCTCAGTTTTTTGAAATGCTAGACCTAAACTGGACAGTTATACAAGTTAGAATCTTGAAAGTGTTGACAAGTCTTTAAATGATAAAGTTTGTGTCATAGAGGCAGCTCTTTTCATTTGAGTGGAGAGAAGGTCATTGGGTGTCCCTATGAATTCTGTGTTCATTATCTGGCAATATCAAGTGGCTGGACAGAGCTTCCATTACACTCTAATTGGGAACATGAAAAAAGTGATACTAAGGACAAGTGCTCCAAATGTGCAGTGAGCAGTAGCTATTTGTGAGTGAACTCACACTTCCACCACACTGTTTAAACAGGATTGCCATGTAAAGGCTGTGTTCTAGTTATACAGTGTGTCCACCATTGTTTGCCAATTCCAGTTAATACAAATGGCTAGACATATTATAAAACAACACTTAACTGTGAGTTTAGAATCCAGAATTCTGATCTCTTGCTCCCAAACAAGGTGCCGTTTGCATGCCAGAAATAAACCAATGCTTTATAATCCTGGCTTGCAACAAACCAGGATTGTGAATTCAGATGATCATAGTAAGCATTCCTTTGTTTTTTTAAATGTAGCCACTTCTATCAGTGGACAAAGGGAAACAGGAATAAACAAAGTACATGCCCCATCATACTACTCCCAGCAAAGCCCATTTTTGCTTGAACTGTAACTTGACATTCTGTGTGAACATGACCACTGTCTTTAAATGACACCTCTGCTGCAGTGTTCAACATGAAACGTCATATGGTGTGCAAATGAACTGTAATTATTTAATGAGAAATGTAGAATGATCCTCTTGCAGCTGAAGTAACTCTAGTGATGTTTTAAAAATAATAAGGAAGAGGGGACTGTCTTTTGTCGGATTCCACACACTTATTGTTGCCGGTGATTAGTCGTTTTAAATGTCTTTAGAAGCACAGAAATTGAAAGCTTTATGTCCTGCAATAGACAGTGGTATATGTTTGTCGTCTTTTACTGTCAACAGCTGACATGGAACTTGGAGGATCTGAACCTCCTTTACCTTCTGAAATGGGAGTAAATGACCTTGACGCTCCATCTAATATAGGTAACCGAGCGTTAATGGAGGCAGTCCGCTCTCAGGCCACTCAGCCACTGACACACCTGACTGTAATTCATTCTCAACCAGTTAGGATGAATAAGTGCCTTGGCTAGTGCTTATCACAGGTAGTAAAAGGTGCAAGTGGATAAGCAAAAAAAGGTGATTTTGTTTTGTCTCTTGCAGTGTAAAAGCATGCCTTGCATTGTTTTTTTGCTACTTTGAGGAAATGTTGTTGAAAGACTTTACTGTAGATGTTTCCTTGGGTGAAGGCTGTAACACTGGTCTTAGTGTTTCCCTCTCCTGCTCCTTTGTTTGTCTCGGTCATCTTTCTCAATGTTTTGCTTCAATCTGTTTCTGAATATACCTTTTAAAATGATTGTATTTTTAGTTTTAAACACTTATACTTACTGGCTTATGTCATTTTTTTCGAAAAAAGGAAGGAATGGTCAAAAACCAGAGTCAGATCTAAACATAGTTCTACCATGTACTTGTAAAGCAGAGTGGGCAAGTCTAGAACTCCAGAGGTTGAAGACTATCGTTAGTTAAGGCCCAAGAAATACTTGCTGGTTAAGTACAGCTGATGATACTGACACTGTATGAACATTTAGAGAGAGAAAGAGTTGTTGGTTTAGAATATTTGTATTTACAGGCTGCTGAGTCCATCCTGGGTACAAGGATTGCTTTATGTACCCAGACCCTTGCCTCAACTACATGCTTTCATGTGGTTCACTACTGTTTGAGCATAGTAGTGAGGATTTTGTTTTAAATTGCAAGCAGTAGTATTCAATTTGGAAGTGCTAGTAGTTATCAAAACTTCCCCCATTACCATCCCTCCCACTCTAACAAAATGAACCCCAAAATGCAGGATTGGATTGGTCCCTACTGGTTCATATTAATATTGGTTCATATTAATAAATGAGAAGTGGGCATAGGTTATGCTAATCTCCCCTAACAGGCCATTCAGTGCTAATTTGTCCTCCAGTTCCATGCATGATAAGGATAGTTTGCAATCTCATACAATTCCATCCCCCTCCCTCCACTACTGTGTAAGGGCGTTTATACACGACCCCTAAACTCCGGGGCAAATGGCTCCCAGCTCCGGAGATTAAAAATGTTTACCCACCAGCTCCGGAGTTAACAGGAAATTAAGTGCGACCCCACCCACTTTAGCACGTTCCAGCGCAGCTTTCAGGTACCTGCTTTTTGGATGTGAAAAATATTTGATCCGGTGTAAGGATAGTGAGTGCGGGGCTCTCCTGGCTTCTGTTTGTTGTTTTTCTGCCCCCCGCCCCTTTAAGAGATCTGAATGCTGCCGGGAACAGAACGGAGGTAAGCCGGCATTCTTTTCTTTCTTTTTTCTCCCTCCCTCACGCAGCCAGCAACCAGGAAGTGCGGAGGGGGGTGGGGACAGAGGAAGAGCGACGAACCCCTAAGATCTCTGGTCCGAATTTAAGTGGACAGCGGATCTTAGGGGTCATGTAAAAAGGCCCTAAGTTGCAGATACATAAGCTGAGAGGGGACAGAGAAGCTGGAGGATTCTGGAAAATGATGTTAGTGCCTGCTAATCAAAGTCCTAGGACTTCAGCCCTGCGAGCCCTACCTTCACTGCACCTCTAACTACAAGGATAAACATCATGGGCTTCATAGATAATGCATTGAGCTAAAACTCTTGACTGAAGATCTTTTGTTCTGTGATGAGGAAGATAGATAGGCCTAATCCTTTCACAGTAGTGGCTTGGTTACTCTACCTTCTCTCTTTGTTGCTGCTTGCAAAGATGGACCAGAAAAAGACCCAGAAAGGACATATGAGAGGCTGAGTACTTTTGCATGTTTCACAATCCAAATCTACTGTATTTGTGAATCATGGTGTATACAACAACAAAATGATTGTAAATTATCTGGGGACAGTGGGAAAGAAAGGTTATGAAACATAATTTCACCTTAATGTGTTCGCAAGTAATCCAAGACAAGTAGGTACTGTACATCTCTCTCATGTTATGAAGCTTATTCCCCACCCAGCCTCTATGAAAAGGTGGTGGGAGAATATACTTATATATTGCTTTGAATTAATAGCTGCTAGCACTTCCATCTTTGTATAAAGGAAACCTCATTCACCCATCTGAGGACTTCTGTTGTACAAGGTTTGTCCCCTTCCCTGCATCCGGGAAGTGTAATAAACAAAGGAAACAAAAATAATTCTAAATCTAGGGGCTCAAATTGCTCTTTATTAAATGGGGAGCCTTCTGATACTTGAGCCAAGCAGGCCTGTGATGGACAGGCTGGCTTGCATCTTTGTTATATCTTAAGAAAAAGGATTGCAACATACTCAAATCAAAAAATTAAATGCAAGGTTGAAAAAGCATAGAGATACATTTCTGGACACAAAACTTTAAAAAGACAAAAACAGGACAAACAAACAAAAATCCATACACAGGCATTTTAATAACCTTCAGAATCAAACAGAATCATGACCCCTGGTGCAAACTAGGTCATTGCAGCCCTGACTGTACTGCCAGATAGCTGGTTCTCCCTCCCTCCTCCATTCCCTGCTGTGGGACAAGCTTGGCCATATGCCCTGCTGGAGAGACACAAGCCCTACAGAAAGTTCTGGCTGGTGATGTAAAAATCTCTTTATGAACCCAGTTGGCTGACACCCATGAGGCATCAACTGATAACTTTCTCCAAATGATGAGCCCTTCTAGTCGTTCCAGGTTTGTACGCAGTTGTCTAATGGCATGGATGAAACCAGTGTCATGACTTGTGTCCTTCTAAGAAAATACAAGAAGAACCAATAAACTGTTCCCCAACAGCTGTGCCTTTTGTAGGATAAAATATCCCATCACGGTATTGCTAAACTTCTCAATATGAAAGAAATAATACCAGGAGAATAAAAATAAATATCTTCCCAATCAAACTTGAATGCCGGCAAATCATCTAACCTCTGTGAGGATTCATATTGCACTTTATTTTATATTGCACTTCATTTTGTCCAAATGCAGTCTCTCATCTCAAGGAAAACATTCAAAGTACAGCTACCATATGACTTCATTCAGTCTGCATTTTAACTAAATCTTCCAAATATGTGCTTCTTGGGGTGTTAATTCAGATAGAAATACAATTAGAGAATCATCCTTTGGTTACTGAATTTTAGGATGTATTTCTCAGCTCAGTGGCTCAATGTATACTAAAATTTCTATGTTCACAGTCAAGGGCATATGAAAATGCAGCCAGTATCATAAAGTCCAGCTAGCATAATAAAGCAGGATTGTGTCACCTGGACAAGCTCTACCATTATGTAAGCAGAGGGTAGGCTTTCTTTACAAGAATTGCCATTTGCACAATGGTTATGCTTGCACACACAATACAGTCCCCCATTACTATGCTGGAGGAACTTACTGCTCAGTAGGGGCTCAACAGAGTAATGCCCTGAATCATTCATGAAAAATAAGCTTAACAACAATGCATTTTTCCCATTTTAAAAATGAGCACAGGTTCATGCACAAAGAGGATGGAATGTACTTGTGAGTTAACAGGTGCCAAAGCAAATTGAAAACAGACTATTCTATCCACTCTTAGCCCAAACCTTTTCTATAAAGAGCTAATTTTGTATTTTCTGGGAGGGGGTATTTAAAGATGAATCCCCATGTTCATTTTATGCCAGGGGGAGATTGTGTGAATCATCTGTCTCTCTGTTTAAGAATGAAGCATGAGCTTGTAATAAGAACAGCATTACATATTAAACAAGTAATCAGAAGGTCTTGCATGCCTATTGAAACAAGGAGCTTGTTAGTTGTATCTCAGGTTCTAGTTCTGGACAGTCTCCTGTAAGAGAGAGGCGGGGGGAGAGGGAGAGAGAGAGAAGCTCAATGGGTTGAGTATTTGGCTTAAAAGGGGTCTATCTATCTATCTATCTATCTATCTATCTATCTATCTATCTATCTATCTATCTATCTATCTATCTAATCTAGCTAGCTAGTTAGCTAGCTAATACAACATTATTACAAACATGATATAAAATGCTAATTCATATCAGTCTGGAAGTTGAGTCATGGCTACTGGACTTCTTTTTTGAGAGATAGAAACGTTTCACTGCTCATCCAAACAGCTTCATCAGTCTGAATACAGCTAGTGCGAGTCCTCCATCTTATAGCTTTGAGGTCAGCTTTGACCTCTTGTCACCCTGGTCTGGATTAGGCTCATAAGATGAACAATGGCCTGAATAGGCTCGTTAGGGAGACAATAGTATCCATAGCCTTAAGGTGAACAATGGCCTAAGGTGCTGAAACCTATCAAGAATGGGTTGTGAGCTATGGTCTTGGTGGTGAAGGCTTTTTGATTTGTCTGGGTACTTTGGAAAGCACACCCTGATAAGTAGCAGATAGACTATGCCTGAGGCCGCCACCTCTGTTGAGGGAGGGGGTTTCGATGCTCACATGAATGGCTTCCCTTACTCCTCTCTCAAACCACCTTGTTGCATTACGGATCACACAGACACAGAGTTTCGGGGTGCAATCATCTGGTGCTCAGGCAGCATTCCTGTTCGTCTCTCTGTCAGGGTACATGGATGTCTGTGTGATGTATGAATGTGTGGAGGCATGCATGTGTGTGAGTGTGTGATGATGATTTGTGTGATGATTCGTGTGATGCTTCCTCTACTGCCTGAGACCAGTGTTTTATTAGTCAGAGAGAACAATAGATACAGCAGGACATTTCTCGGTGGGAGGGGAATGCACGCCTTATCTGTGAGACCATACACAGTAAACAAGTACACAATGGCAGAGGAAATACATTCCATAGGTGGGAGGGAAAATGCTCCCTAGCTAGTGAGGGATTATTGATAAGGACAGGAAGAGCTTTTCTGGGCCTGAGCAGATGTATCCTGATATCCTGTTTATCTGCCATCCTGTTTGCTCTAGCCTTCTTGCCTACATCAGCACATCCTGGTATCTGCTTCGGTCCTGGGGACTGCTGGGAAATAACAGGTCAAGCAGCCCTCCTAGGCCTTCAGTTTCCTTTGTGCTTGACCAATGTTGGGGCTCAGAAATATGGGCAATGATATTACCACACCACCTATCTTCTTTGTCTAATATGTGTACATCCTCATCTTTGAAAGAGTGCCCTTTGTCCTTCAAATGCAGGTGTACTGCTGATTCTGGTTCTGAGCTGTTACCCCTCCTATGTTGGACCATCCTTCTGTTTAATGGCTGTTTAGTTTCTCCAATTCATATCAGTGGTTTGTCAGAAAATCTGAGGTGCAGTGGGTTGGGACTGGACCTCTTTCCTTATGTTTCACATTCCCGGTTCTTAGCTTGCAGGCTAAAGGTGCTTTGAAGACATTAATTCTACATATTCCTAGATGTAGGAATCTGCAGTACTATATTTGGTTGCTACTTGCCAGGGTTTGGTATAGTATTTGTTTAGTGTGTTTGTTTTCTAGTTTTTCCAGTTAAAAACCTTCAAGTTGCTGTATAATATCAATGAAATGTTACCTATACATCATAAGCCATCCATTTAAAAGAAAACAGAACCAAACCGGTCAAGCCCATAGAAAGGTCCCTGTGGTTAAGGTAGAGCGGTGTAGTTCTCTCCTCTACAGTATTTTGCACAGGATGTGGATGCCAGTTGGTCACCCCAAATGATGCATCTAGTAAGAATGGCATCATTTGGGTTACTTTCAAAATATTATATAAAGTGTTTTTTAAAAATGTACTTTCCTGTGTCCTACTACAACAAAGCCACAATGAATCTAATTACTGGTAATTAAAGTTACTTTAGTGAACGTATTGCCTCCTTTCCATTAATTTTGAATTTCGTTTTGATTTAGTTCTGTTAATTATGATACACAATGACTATGTCTTCAACATTGGCACTCTTAGTTTTCTTTTTTAACTACTATTGGTGACAGAAATACAATGATAACATCTTATTTGGAGGTGGCGGAGTCTAGAAAGACCTAAGAAAGTCGGTGCTTTAGCTGAATGGTACTTTTTAATCAGAGTTTTGCCTTTAATTGTGTGCCTACCATCATTTTAATGAGCCCATGCTAGACATTCCTCATATTTGCAAACCAGCTAATAGCCTTGCAAAAGCTATGATGTTGATATATAATTTCAGCGAACAGTTCAACACTAGTGTTCCATTTTTTATTTTTTTATTTTGTGCTGACAATAATTAGGATGACAGCTTTCACCATACACCAGAAAATCAGACATCTCAGCGCAGGTGGCATCTGCTGTCCCTGAAGGTTGCTTATTTTGCTATTTCACAGTGAGGAAAATAGTCTCTTTCAAAGTGGCTCTTCCATCACCTGTCTGGCTGTTTTGATTGGTGCTTTGCTCTTCCCAAGTAATGAACTTTTACTTTCCTTAGTAACCTTGACAAGACAAAGAAGGCTCGTCCAGCATTTTGTCTTGTTAGCGCCAGTCCTCTCTGGGTTTGTTACTTAGGACTGACAGCATGTTCCACTTCATTGAGAACCTGCCTCTGATTTATTTTGCTCCATTTTGCTATTTCAGATAAGAAGACAAGGAGGAATACAGTTACTGGTGGACCTGCTGGATCATCGGATGACTGAAGTCCACCGGAGTGCCTGTGGAGCTCTGAGGAACTTGGTGTACGGGAAGGCCAATGACGACAACAAAATTGCTTTGAAAAACTGTGGGGGTATTCCAGCATTAGTACGATTACTCCGCAAGGCCACGGATTTGGAAATCAGAGAGCTGGTCACAGGTTTGAATATAATTCCTTTTCCATATTTGAAAGATCATTTAGGAACCAGTGTAGTACAGCGGTACCTCGTAAGATGAATTTAATTCATTCTATGGGGCAATTCGTCTTACAAAAAAATAATCGTCTTACAAAATGCTGTTTCCCGTAGGAATGCATTGAAATGTAGAAAACTAAACAATCCATTCCGGAGGGAAGGGGTTAATAGGTTTCCAATGCATTCCTATGGGAAGGCTGTCCCAAACCCCCTTAATCACCAGACACCAGAAGGCTGTTCCCCCTGCAGCTGACAGACAGCTGATTTTGACAGCCCCAAGTTGTCTGTTGGCTGTGCAGGAGCAGCCTTCCGCTACTGGTGAACCCAGCAAAGGGGGAAAGATTTTCCTCTTCTTTGCTGGGTTGGGGCAGGGAGAAAGCTTCCCTCGTAAACAGCCCAGGCTGGGCGAGGATCACTTTGTCCCTGCTTCGCCCACCAATTTGGTGGGTGAAGCAGGGACCCATTGATCCTCACACATCGTGGGCTGCTTATGAGGTAAGTGGCAGTGGCAGTGGTCCCTTGCCGCTTTCCTCGCAAACAGCCCTGGCAATGGAGGGCAGCTGAGGGAAGTCACAGCAGCAGGGCTGGGCGAGGATCACTGGGCCCCTGCTTTGCCCACCAAGTTGGTAGGCAAAGCAGGGACACAGTCATCCTCGCCCAGCCCTGCTGCCGCTGCTGCCGCTTCCCTCAGAAAGCCCTCCCCCGGATGTCGGAAATCAGGTGTTGCACACTGCTTGGTCTGCACCACCCAATCTTCAATGGTACCTCATAGGTACCTCCTCCCATGGGGGAGGAATTGTCTTACAAAACATGCCTACTCCCAGAAATTCCATTCGTCTTACAAGCTTTTCGTTTTATAGGTCATTTGTCTTACGAGGTATCACTGTGTACCACACAGTTCATAGGTTAGCTAAAAAAGAGGTTTCAAGGAGATGAGAACATCTATGATTGTGGCTGAGATACCTGTCACGGCACTAGGAAATGTTACGTGGGAAATGAACATGAACAGCCTTGTGTTTGCAAACATAATCACTATATTCATAGACTTATCATGAACCCAGGTTGTGCTGTATGTATATTTTCAGTGGGAGAAGAGGGTATGCTCCAGGGTTTATTCATGGAAGGCAGGTTTCAAGATATAATGATATGCACATTTGATTGCAATATTTCTCAGTTTGTGGCTCCTGATTTTCATTCCTGCTTGAATTGTGAGGTTTTAGGGGAAGGGGTGTGGAGAATTTAATTCTTCAAAAGCATATTAAATGGCTGATAATAATCTCCCTGAAAATCCTGTTTTAAAATACTTGATAAATATTCAGAACCTTTTTTAAAAAAATGACTCAACCCCAGTGGATCATCCTCCACCCCTTTAAAGCAGTACTTCAAAATAATCAGGCACTGCTTAAACATTTTTTTCCTTCAGGCTATAGATAGATAGATAGATAGATAGATAGATAGATAGATAGATAGATAGATAGATAGATAGATAGATAGATAGATAGATAGATAGATAGATAGATACACTGTATATATAAATTTAATTCCATATCTTAATCATCCAACTTTTCATCTCTTACCTGTTAGGTAGAACTAATTAGATGCTCCCTGTCACATGCTGTGCTACATGGAGTTCAGGAGACGCATCCTGCTGAGTGACAGAATTACTGAAAGGCCCACTAAAGTAAAAAACATAAACAAAGCAAAAACCCCACCTTCCTTTGCAACCCATAGCTTCAGTGTTTGTTGGCACCGTGGGTCTTGTCCTCCAGGGATCATCTGTAAGTTTCCTATATGCAAATGAGGAGTAGGTTGCACATATCATGTTAATCAGTTGCAATCTTCATTCACATTGAAAGTCTGTGCATTACCTATTTATGCGAAAGACAGACATCAGCCATACAGCACAGCTAGAGCGTATGATCAGATCTATTGGATCGTATCTTATTTTTCTCTCAAACTTTGTCTCCTTTCCTGTCTCTTTTCTTTGTAAAATCTTATATGAAAAACAATACCATAAAGCAGAATTTCCATTTGCTTATCTTTATGCAGTGGTGTCCTCCCTTTGCCTTTTTTTCACCCTGCAAGGCATAGTAGCCGAAACATTTCTGATATAGCAATTATTAGCAATAACTAAGATATACCACTTATTAGTGATACACCAGTTATTAGTGATGAGAGTGATACGTGTTCTTGATATTGTGTATCTGATTAAGGTACACTGTGTGATTTTGGCAATTTTTAAATGAATACATCTCTTTCTATAATGGAAGTTGCACCCTGACACAATCTGGGGGAGCTTCATATATTTAAATTACCATATGAACACCTTTTATTTTATCTGGGATGTTTCTATATTTACAAGAATGAATCAGCTGATAATATGGGGTCATAGTTCCAGCTTGAACACTGTAGAGCCCTTTGGTAACAGGGGGAAAAAGCTGTTTGGGGAGAAAAAAAGGCCAGACAGAATCAGCCTTTTCCTTGAGTGATCAGAAAAAATGTGATACACTTCGAATTGGCCTGTACTGTAACCGCAGCAAACCCCACAGTATTTGATCATGGCGTTACAACTTATATATTGGATATAGCCCTATTTTAAAATAGAAAGGGCTTGCATTAGTCTGAAGTATATTTGCCTGCAAAGCCATGTGAATTCCTTCCAACATGTAGCTCCTACCGATGTGGGCACCACAATGAGCTGTGCTGTAGAACTACAGTGGTACCTTGGTTTATGAGTATAATCCGGAAGCATGCTTGTAAACCAAAATACTTGTGTATCAAAGCAAAATTTCCCATAGGAAATAATGGAAACTTATCTGATCCGTTCTGGAGTCCTAGTTTCCATTATTTCCTGTGAAGAAAGGTGAGCTCCAGAGGTGGTGGACAGGTGGCACCGGGCCTGGGCAAGCTCCGGGGGCCCAGCTCAAGCCTACCGCATGGCCCGGAAGTGACTTCCGGTCAGGGCCAGGACTGGCTGGACTTCCTGGGGGCCCATTTCTGGCATTGACGGGCTTATGGAGAGCCCCGGAGGCCACTTCCTGTCTGTTGGAATTAACTTCCATTCATTGCAGATGCCTGGAAAGCCCTGTGCAGGCCCACTGCATGGACCGTAGGCCCGTTTCAGGCAACTCCCAGCCTGGGGCAAGCTCCAGAGGCCCCACACAGGCCCACCACGTGTCCTGGGATGAGCTCTGGAGGCCCGTTACAGGCAGCACAGGGTGAGCACTGAAGTGAGCCTTGGTTGTAAAGCAGAGCAAGGCTCGCACACTGAGGCAGATTTTACTAGAGATTTTGCTTGGTTTGCAAAATGCTCATCATCCAAAGTACTCATAAACCGAGGTAGCACCGTATGACACAGCCAGAGCATGGTTATTCTCTTGACTAACACTTCAGTTTTTTGCAGTGCAATGTCAGAGCATATACACATTTTACAGTATATTTGCATGATCTAATAATTAGGTGGGAGTGGAGGAGATTTAGCTGTATATCCTGAGTTTGGATCTACAGCTCCCTTGGAGAAGAGCGCCAAAGTGAGAAGATTCTAAATCACTGTTTTGGGATAGTGGGTTTGTATTTAACAACATCAGAGGATGCTGAAATAAGCAGCCACAATTTTAGTTTCATGGAAAGAATTGATGAAGATTGATGATCAAATACAAGCATAAGATTTACATGGGCAGCTATATTGCTTTTATTCAAATGTCTGTACTGTTCTTTCCACAGACAAGTTAGCAGGACAGTGGTGAAATCACAGCTTAATGTGCAAAAAGAATGCAGGAAGGAACAGCATATGAAGAATGCAGGAATACAGGTCTGGCAGAAAAGTACAAAAGCAGGGTTTCAAATTCTATGTAACCTTGCTAAAGCGCACTGCCTTCTGAAAAATGTGCAAAAAGAGGTCAGGAATATAAAATTATTCCAGAACAGCTACATAGTGGAATAAGGACCCATTTTTTTACCCTGTCAGAGTTAGATGCTTCATATCCCATGCTTAAAATGATGGTCAGTGAATTGAATTGGAGAGAAGGAAAACTGAAAGTAATACAGTACATGGATCTGCTGGTCAGATACTTTGGTTGGTTGGTTGGTTGATTGTTTTTTTATACCGCACCATTTGACCAACAGTCACTCTGAGCAGTTTACAAAAGTTAAGATGTGGACAATACAATAAATAATACAATTAAACAATATACAATGTATAGACAAAAATAAAACTAACCAATCAAACATAATTAATTCTAACAAAGCAAAAATAATAACTCAAATACATACAAAAACAAACAAGAGCTGGATTAATATATAAAACCAGATCAGTAAGATGACAAATAAGCTATCTCAAAAATCACATACGAGTTTCCGTGTGTGTGTGTGTGTGTGTGTGTGTGTGTGTGTGTGTGTGTGTGTGTGTGTGTGTGTGTACACACATACAAGAAGCTTCCAAGGCAGTGTATACCATTTTAAAAATGGTAAAACCTAAAAAAGTGAATTATTCAGCTATTAAAGAAGAATTTGTCACATATTTAAAATTCTAAGCAAAAGCATTACAAAAAACAGATTTAGAAGCACAAAATATAAACCCCTTTTACTGTCTCCTGGATACTCAAAGATGGGTCCAGCCTGGGCTCCTGTGGGAGGGAGTTTCAGGAGCCTGGGAAAAGTGTCATAAGGTCCTCTCCTATGTCCCCACCAAGTCCTCCCCTAATTATCTGAACACTAGACAGACTCACAGACGGAGCATTTTTGAGATAGCTTGGACCTAGTCTGTTTAGGACTTTATCAGTTAATTCCAGAATTTTGAGTTTTGCCTGGAAACTGATCAGCAGCCAGTGGAGCTGCTGTAACATTACTAGCTATTATTAGCAGTATTACACTATTAGCATTGACTGTGTGTGGTATTGTAGAAGGATGATGGTTGCACACCCTTTGAGTGAATATGTTTCCATCCCCCTACATAGTCATGAAATGAGTTCATTGACTATACTAGAGATGGGCACGAATCGAAAAAATGACGTTTCGGTTTTTCATTTTTCATTGCGGGTCCATTTCGGTTCATTTTCGTTTTTCGTGAATCTTTTGAAAAAATTTCATTTTGTTTTTTTCATTTTTCGTTTTTTGTTTTCACCTGCTTTTTGCGTGACTTGAAGCATTTCCACGCGCAGATGTCCCCCAACGCCCCAGACCAGAGGGAAAACACTTAAAAAAAGATGCTGGCAGAGACACAGTATAGACTAGGTACGCAGGGAGGATGCAAAGGCAGTGGCGGGCGTTGCCCAGGGCATAAGGCAGCCGCAGAGTGACTGCATTGCAGGGCAGGGGAGGGTACTCACCGAGAAGTATGCATGCACACAGGGAGGCTGCAAGAGAAATTTCTTTCTCTCCCCTAAGAGCCAGGCTGCAGCTAGCAGGAACACAGAGACACGCCCCTGCCTGCCTGGCCTAAAGTAACGAGTCACAGAGACGGCAATCCCACCCTAACTCCCACCGCAGACTGCAAGGAGGACGGGGGCTGCCAAAGCTTTTTATGCCCTCTGTGGCTGCCACACCTACCCAGTCTGCAACCTGGGCATGCTATTGGTTGAAATTGTCCAAGAATTTACATGATCCCATCACATGGCTTTCATCCATCTTGTGGCTGGAATCCATTTTGTGTCATCCTTAAAGGGAAAAGAAAAAATACATCGCAATGGGAGAAAGACAAAAACAAACGTTTTAAGGACCGCAACCCCCTGGTAGGTAATAATTTCAAATAATTATCACTGCGTGGTGATAATTTTTGTGGTCCTGTTCGGTTCGTTCCAATTTCATCACAATTTTTGTTATTCGTTTCATTATGTAATGAAATGAATAATGAATAACAGAACAAAATTTTTTTCGTTTTGTGCCCATCTCTAGACTATACTATGTGCTAAAGATGCAGCAGACAGAAAGAGCTGAATGTGATCCTGATGGTCCTTCAGTATTTTATATATATCATCAATGTTTTCAGAGATAATTTTTTCAGATGACTGTCCCAAGGCAGGGAGGAGGGTTTAAACATGTGGGTTCCTTAGCAGATAAGCAGTTAGAGTATTTTAGATCTGAGTTTGCATTAAAATATGACCAGATGTCTATATATTGCATGATTTGGTTTTCAGATGACCAGTCTCCCCTCTAGCCCCTAAAACACTCGTGTCCTGTCTATGTATATGCCTTGCTAGGTTATGGAAATTATGCCATCATTAAAAGGTATCAAATCAACATAAATGAGCATGAAGGCTATTAACCGTAACATAATTAGTGTTGATAGAAAACACATATGAGACTTCAGGCATCACAGCTTCTCAGACTAACCTGTAGCCAGGTGGCCTTCATCCCAGCATTTTCTCCTCTCTCACATCAAAGAGTGAGGAAAGTGACATATTGCATAATCTGTGCAAAGACCACAGGAGAGTGTGGCAAAAAAACAGCAATGGAAGAACATTTAAGAGGGCCAGATTTTCTGTTATGAGAATTATAAAAGCTAGTTTTAAATCAATCTAAAATTAACACTTTATGTGAGTTTATACTTTAACTGTGAATTTGAGAATCAATTTCGATTTTGTTCTGTTTTAACAAATCCCACTGCTTTTACATCCTGTCCTTGTTTTATATTAAGTTTCAAGGCTCTGTGTTTACAGATGGGCATGATTCATAAAATGGGGAATCATTTCAATTCATGATCTATTAAAGTCATTGAATACTTTTTATAGACCATTTATTATGTACAGATTAAATTACAATCATCTTTACAGTGCTTGCTAGTGCAATTCATGGCAGCAACCTGAGGCAAGGCCCACACTCTTTGTACAGAGGCAACACAATGAGCCACTAGTGGTATCCTCCTGCCCTCATCCAATGAGGTGAGAAAGATACTAGCAGAGCGACAAGAAGGCCGCTGGGGTTCCATTTACTGGCGCCCCTCTCCTTGCTCTGCAGTCGGCTGACAAGGAAAGCAGCAATGAAGGTCTGTGGTCTGAGAGCTTCTGGTCCAGCAAGGCTTGCTTGTCAGAGGCTGGGATAGCATGAGCTCGCCATCATGATTAATGAATCTACATTTTTTCTAACAAATCAACAGATCAATTTATTGGTTTGTTTTTGCCTTTAAAATCCTATAAAATGACCACCCAAGTACATAGAGACACCAAAACCAAAGAGACGTTTCTCCTAGCTTTCCTCTACAATCCCTCCAAGTTTGGTGAAGATTGGTTTCCAGACATCTAAGTTATACACCCACATGTTGCCCCCCCCTCGGAAATTTCCCTTTAGCATCAGGGTCAGGAAGATCCAATCTTCACCAAACCAGGTGAGATAGTAGAAGAGACTCAGGGGAAGCTGCAAGTTTGGTGTCTCTAGGTTTCTGGAGGAACTTTCCTGGGTAGGCTGTTTGTGGGAGTATAACTATAGATTAGATATCCAATCTTCACAAAAGGTTTGAAAGGCTTCCTAGGGCTATCAGATTTCCAGACAGCTATCAAGGAAAAAGCAAGGCTAGAAACATAGACACTTAGCCCTTGCTAAATTATGGTCATAACTTATGTTATATTGTTATTGCTAGGAAAAAATACAGTGGTACCCCAACTTACGAGATTAATCCGTTCCAAGCCAACGCTCATAAGTCGGTTATTTCATAAGTCGGGGAACGTTTTCCCATAGGAATGCATTGAAATTCAATTAATCCATTCTGGGGGAAACTGATTTCAATGCTTTCCTATGGGAAACCGCTTTAAATATTGTGCACGCAGCTTCTAGGGAGGTTGGGAGAAGCTAAGCAAGAGAGTCCCCCCCCCAGCCAGCACCAATCAGCTGCTTGGCGCTGGCTTTGGACCAGCACTCCCGGAGCCATCTCCATTGAAATACATTGGCTCCCGAACCCTCGTGGGGGGAGAGAAGCAGCGCACCACTTTTTAAATGGCTTCCAGTCACCGAGGCAAACACTGCTTCCATGACTGGAAGGGATTTGAAAAATGTTGCACTGCTTCTCCTGAGCCCCCATGGGGGGAGGGAGAAGCGGCGCACCGCTTTTGAAATTCCTTCCAGTTACCGAGGCAATTCAAATCGCGACACACCCCCATCTGCTCCTTGCAAGATAGGGAATCCCAATCTTGCTTGTAAGCAGCCGTGGGGAGGGAGTGCTGACGAGAACTCGTTAAGTCGGGATTTTCATATGTCAGGCGCCTCGTAAGTCAGGGTACAACTGTAACTATGTGCACATAAGTCACTGTAACTATTGAAGGTAGAATGCCAATATTTCCTCATTCTAAATGAAAAAGATATGTAGGCATATAGGCATATTTGGTTTTTACAGGATCAATCACTGTAAAAACAAATTGTAGATGAAAACAAAATAAAAGTAAAAAGTAAAACAAGGCAAAATATGTTGGCACATTAAATGCTAACTTTTATTTTTTTAATGTGAACTTTTGTTGACAATCCACTCCATCAGACATCAAGTTCATCAGACATGATGTGTCTGTTGATGTGGACTTGTCCATGAAAGCTCACATTTAAAAAAAAAAGTTAATCTTGAAGGTGCCAACCTATTTTGGTCTTTTTTTAAAAAAAAACTATTTTTAAAAAATAAAATATTGTTTTTACCTATAATTGTTTCACAGGCTAGCACAGCTATCCTTTCTACAAATGTAAAAAAAGTTGTATAAGAAGAAAAATGGCATCAATTCTTTTGTCAGTGACAGCATACACTCCCCTTCTGCTTCTGCAAAAAAGTGGGGGGTTTTCCTGCACAGTTCTTAAATTTTATATTTGAAAATTTTGTGTTTTGCAAGAAATACAAGGTTTTCCTCCAAAGAAGGAAGTTGGACAAAGATTAAAGGCACAAATGTCTTGCACATTTTTGCGCATGCCCACATGCACACGCGCACACAAACAAAACTTCTATGAGTGTTTCCCCCATATATCGTGTGTGTGTGTGTGTGTGTGTGTGTGTGTGTGTGTGTGTGTGTGTGTGTGTGTGTGTGTGTGTGTGTGTGTGTGTGTTGAAATAAAGAAAATGCACAGAAATTCTTATAAATCCCATTTGTTTGTTCTGCAAGGATGAAACATATCCCTATTTAAATCCCTACAAGTTTTATCCACATTATGGAGAACACAAGAGGATCTCGTCCCTTTCCATTTCAACAGCTGCTGCTCTGAATTGTGTGGGATTAAGCCTGTAAAAGATTTTGCACTTTTAAACTTTCTCAGAGAGTTCTCAGGGTGAATGTGAAACTGGTTTGAGCCTTTTCTAAGATAATTTAAAAAGCCAGAGGCTTACATCTGTCCTTGTCTTGTCCATCCCTGCCAGTTCCCTAAACTCTTCCAGGCAAACATGAATTCCAAGTCCAAATTACTGGGATCAAGAAGTAGAGAAAATTAAAAATGACTTTACTTAGTGGGAAATGCTGTTTCCTGGAGCCTATTATTTTCCATTAAGCAAATAATACTAGTAAAGTTTTCACCAAAGTTTTCGATAATCTTTGCTTGAAAAGAATGAGGGAAATTGTGCAGATATCTTGTAAATCTCATTGGGCCCATGGTCTGAAATCAGGTAAGTTTGTGGACCCAGTACATAATGTTCATCATATGTTTCTATAATTTGAGAAAGTCATATCCCAGGCTCCCAAGTTCCGGTTTTATCCTTATAGTGAATCGTTTAGTCAAAATTGTGCATAATTTTAGAACTACATTGCTCATAAATAATTACTTTTGTACAATTAAAATTCAGGGGAGGGAAAAGGTGTACTCCCCAAGAGGGCACTTGTGTAATTAGGTGACGTAATATTTTCATCAGTTCTAAGTACTTTTTAAAACATGTATTATGACTTTTAGTGTAAGATGTTATTTGTGTGTAGGATTTTAATCAGTTAATCAGTGTAATACATTTTTGCAGAAGTACTCTTGACATTAGTTAAGTTACTGAAGTGGATAAACAGAGATGTGTGACTTTTATTATGATGTCAACTGTTCGTATAGATATGGTACAGTTAAATATAGTAACCTTCACTGTTTTCACGTGAACTCTATATACTAGTATGCAAAAGAGAGTTCTTGAATTCTGGAGGTCCTATAAAAGGTTCTTCTGTGTTGTTGAGATTCTCTCCAGAGTTATCTGCTTGGTACATTCTAAGACAATTTGCAAGGCATAAGCCATCTTGCAACAAAAATGTGTGTGTTTTAATGTATTCTCGAAGGCTTTCACGGCTGGAATCTCATAGCTGTTGTGAGTTTTTTGGGCTGTTTGGCCGTGTTCTGGAAGTTTTTCCAGAACACGGCCAAACAGCCCCAACAACCTCACAACAGCCATAACATTGTACATGTCTTTATCACAAAATTCCCAAAATATGAAATATAAAATGCTAAAGATGTGTACCTACAAAAATGCTAACTACAATATAAAGACTGAAAGCTTTTTGCATACTTAATCATAAGTATTACTAGTATATACATAGGCACAATCTCACTAGTGGGGCCTAGAAAGCATTATTTTTCCTTGATAGTAAAAGCTACAGCAGTTATCTCGAGCAGATATTTGCTCTGTTTAATATTAATATTAATATATTTGATATTTGATAAGTGGTAAAATGCCTATCCTTTATGTAGAGCAAGATGTTCTAGCACAGTGATGGCGAACCTATGGCACGGGTGCCAAAGGTGGCACCCGGAGCCCTTTCTGTGGGCACCCAACATCGCCCCTTCATAGCCACCTGTATACAGGTTAAATTACTGTACGGGCACTTTGCAAAAAAATTAGTGGGTTTTGAATTGCAGTTTGGGCACTTGGTCTCTAAAAGCTTCGCCATCACTGTTCTAGCAGGAAGAAAATCCCTTTAAAAGGTAGTGGTGTGAGTGTGTGTGTGTGTGTGTGTGTGTGTGTGTGTGTGTGTGTGTGTGTGTGTGTGTGTGTGTGTGTGTGTGTGAGAGAGAGAGAGAGAGAGAGAGAGAGAGAGAGAGAGAGTGAAGCAGAAATCGGTAGCCTTCAGAGATCTGTGTCACATCTGCTCCCAGTGTCACCACTACCCATTTTTTCTTACAGAAATGGGTTTTAAGCTGAACTCCCCCCCTTCAGTAGTTAAAAAGCATGAGCAAAGAGCAACAGATAGTTACAAATTAAGTCACCTCACTTCATCAAAAATTTTATGTGCAGCACCACTTGGCTGGATGTCCCGTTCTTTTGCTGGTATACGTTGGCTGGATCCTCCTCGTTGGGCAGCTGGGCACCTCCTCCAGCTGCTGCCCACTCAGACAAGGAGGAAGGACAGGGATTGGAACTGGTGATGAAGCGGGATGACTTGATTTGTGCTTACCTCTAGTGGGGACCAAGAGTGCTGGTCAGCTTTCAAAACACAGTAACATTGGGAACCATCATACACCCTCTAGTTCTGAAAAAATAACGGAGGGCAGAGATGTTGGGGGTCTTCAAAAATGGCAAAAGTGCTCCCACCAACCTCTGATACAAGAAGACTTTGAAGTGTAATATTTTGGCCCCCCCAAATCTGTTACAATTTTATTTTGGGATGGTGGGTGCATGTGTCCTGTGAGTCTCATGTCACCCACCCTGGTATGGACTATATATGCAAGTGAATCCGTATCACACATACCCATTTCTAGAGCTGCAGGCAAAGTTTTTTTGTGTCATATCAAAAGGGATTAATGATATTTTTTCCTATAAGAGTGAATGCAAATCCTTGATTTAAAAGGAAAAGGAAGACAACTTGTAGGAAATCCATTTCTTGGTCAAAATGTCAATTCAACTATTTCTTAATATAGAATTGCAACTGCAACTTTGCTATAACTTTTTAAAGATTTTTTTGTATTGAAATATATTAGCCATTTGTGCACATTCATTTTCTAGGTCTCATGGGGGGGAATCATAAAGCTGCTACATTTGATTGAGATGCATTTCAGCAACCAGGTTTAGTGAATGATTGTTTGTATTCCCAAATAAAATTACACGGTTGAATTGTTCTATCTGCAGATCACTGCATCACTTCAACAACTGACAGCTATGACAAGCACATTTCAAATTATAATTATTATTGTTTTGCTTCAGTTACTCACAGGTACTGGGATGCCTAAATAAAACATTTTTTCTTCCCTTTTCTCCCTTAGAAGTTCATGAAAAAAATTGAGCAGCAAAAACAAAATATTAAAATAACATAAGGTTCAATTAGTGGACTGAATTGGAACAACATATTTAAACAACCCTGCTACAAAGTGATAAAGATTTTGATATTCTAATATTATAGAACAAAACATTTTATATTAGAAAAAAGGACATTGTATAACTTCTTTAAAATTTGAAATTCTAACACATGACTAACCTTTATTAATTTCCTGAACTTTACAATTCAATATGTTGATCACTGAAGAGTTAAACTGGTTTCCTAAATAAATAAAATAAAATAAAATAAAAATTCAGGAAAAGGTTGCATGGTCTCCAAGACAATACAAATGCAGGAGCAGGTTATATCTTTGTTATAAAATGAAACAAATGGAAAAGAAACAGTGAGTTTTTTATTTATTTATTATAAAATGAAACAAATAGAAAAGAAACAGTGAGTTTTTATTTATTTATTTATTTATATTGCATTTATATACTGTGCCATCTACCCAAAAGGCTACTCTGGGTGGTTTATAATAATAGAAATACAAAAGTTATTGTTCACATTTTGTATAGTGTGTTTGTGAGGGTTTTAAAAACTGATATAATTAATTTGCCCTTGTGTGTTTCTGTTTTAACCATTTTTCTTGGGAGGATGTATGATCACGGGTCATACAGTTCTAAGCCACCCAGTTGTTCACCATACATACAATCATCCTAAAAAGCAAATTAAGCTAGCATAACTAAATATAGCCACAAAGCGTTGGCAAATCTGCTGTTGGGTGGGGAGATTACATATCCTTGAGTAGGTTGGCCACATACACGGAGCAGTGACTCTAGTCCATAGTCTGAGGGTGTATGATACATGGATTTCTTAACAGCTTGGTGAGCTATGTTTGCATACTGAGTTTTAGCTGCTAAAGGCGAGCAGAGAGCACTGGCAGCTGCTTACAGGCTTTTACAGTCTATGGTATATTTTCTTGTCCACTAATACTTCTTCCTGTTTCTATACATAATGCCAACTACCGTTTGCTCTCTTGTTTGTTTTTAGGTGTTCTCTGGAATCTGTCCTCTTGTGATGCACTGAAAATGCCAATAATCCAGGATGCCCTTGCAGTGTTGACCAACGCAGTGATCATTCCTCATTCCGGATGGGAAAATTCCCCACTCCAGGATGACCACAAGATACAACTTCATTCATCACAGGTGCTGCGCAATGCCACTGGGTGCCTAAGGTGAGTTCCTCTGGCTTAAGCCATGTATACCTTCAGATCTAGAAAAGTCTTTTGTCACTCCAGCATCTGAGAAACATCTTATTAGAGTTTCTTTTCAAACAGCATCAGTACCTCCGAGTATAGTGTTTTCACTGATCCTTTCATAGCAATGGCTCCATGTCAAGTTCTTAGAGGTACTCTTGACCAATGCCTATAAAACATGTTACTAGTGTTTTCATATGGTGAGCCCATGCAATCTGAGACTTACAAAATGCAGCCCACTATTCTTTTCAAGCAGCCTATTTATGATTTAAGAACTGCTCTTTTTTTCCTACCTACCTGGCCAGTGTTCCAAAACATCACAGCCACCCAATAGACTGCAGTCTCTAGCCGCAAGCAGTGTTCTGCTTTAGCTTGGTGAGCTAATGGTTATCTAACATCTCTTTTTGAATACGTCTGTGAAGATTCTCAGTCATCCAGGTGTGTTTAACTGGGAGTTGAGTCATGGCTACTGGACTTCTGTTTTTGAACTTTTTGCCACTTGCTTGAAGTTCCTGTTATTATATTTGAACTTGTGTGATCGGAAGTACTGAGATTTCCACAGCAGGAACTGAGGGATCCCTGGGATCAAGCAGCTCCCTTGGGGGTAAATAAACTGCAAAATCTATTTAAAGGTGGATAATATTAGGAATTTATTTAATGCAACATGAGATGGTTAGTCTTGTTGAATGTGACATCTGATTTGGAACTTAATGATTGCTTCATCTAAATAATCTGTGCAACATCTGTCAGTGGAGTGCTTTAGTATGAGAGTAGTAACTAATATTATAAATTCCGTCGACATGACAAATGTGCCCTGCACAGTTTTCACTTTTGAAGGTTGAGAGGGAAAGTTGTTCATATGGGAAAGCAATTGGTACAGATGCAATAGGTTTCTGGATGGTGACTTTTCAATCAGTGGTATAAGTCCTCTGCTGAAAAGTCAAATCTGGAGGATGAGAACTACCTTTCCCCATTCAATAATGTTTATTTCTTTGGGTTTTAGTTATTGGTTTTCCCTAGTAGGATTAAAGGTGTGGGCATGTTCCTTCTTTGTCTGTTATTAATAGCTGGTTTTCAGTACCTTCATACCTAATATCTACAATATGTGACAAGTTGATCTCATGGGAATGACTAGCCTTTGCTCTATTTTATTTTAATGTAGAGATTAGAGATGGGCACGAAACGAAAAAAAAATTTGTTTCGTTATCCGTTATTCATTCCGTTACATAACGGAACAAATAATGGAGTCCAGAGTAATTTAGGAACAAACCGAACAGAACCAGAACAAATGAGTTCAGTTACGTTCGGTTCGTTCCTCCCTGTTGGCGATGACGCTATCATTGCCAGCGGGGGAGGATTGAGAGCCGCGTTCTCGCCTCCGCAAGCGGAGGCAAGGCTGCAGCTATCTAAATCTCCGATCTCCACAGCGAGGGGATGACAGCCAGCTCAGGTGTCATCCCTCGTGGCAGAGAGCAGTCAGGAGAGAAGTCAGAGACTGCGACTTTCTCCCCAAGGGATCGTTGGAGGGGCCTGCAATCCGGCCTCCGGATTGGAGCCCCCTGTCCAGCAATCTCTGCCCCGGAAATGACAGCCGGTGGGCTGTCAGGCTCCGGAGTGGAGTCAAGAAGGAAGGGGCTGTGATCCGGTCTCCACCATGCGGAAGACGGATCACAGCCCCCTCCCGACCAGCCTCCACCTTCCCCGTGCCAGATGACAGCACTGGGCGCTGTCATGACCAGCGCAGGAAAGGCGGGACCCCCGTTCAGCCCCTCTGCATGCAGAGGGACTGAATGGGGGTCCCAAAGGGATCTTCTCCATGCGGGTCATGACAGCACGCGGCGCTGTCATGACATGCTCAGGGCAGCCGAGTCCCCTCTTCGCCCCCCTGCCCCGGGAACGCTTCTGTTTGGCTGTGTGCCTAAGAACACCATGACATATGCCTGCAAAAAGTGAATGCCAGTTGCACGGTTAGAAGAAAAAGTGAGAACAGGATCAAAGAAGACAATAAATACATAGAACAGCAGTACCCAAGGTAGATACTGAAGGAGGGAGAACAAAGCAGAAGAAGAGAATGCTGAAGAGAAAAGAAACATAGTGGAGAAGCAACATGGAAAAGCATCACAGAATTAAAAGAAGAAACTTTTAACCAGTGGAACTACAAAACCGCTTTCAGGTTCTTGAAGAGTCTAGCAGACAGCATGCAGAGGAAGAAACACAGGAGACCCTGTGTGTTAACGTGAGAGAGACTGAAGCTCAGCCAAACAGAGTTACTGAACCCATACCCTACAAAAAGAGAAGCATGGTTATATCAAGATACTTAACTGCCACTTGGGCTTTAAACAGAAAAATGCCAGGAATCATTTGTGAACTGCCAGATATGTTATCTCCCTTGGGGCTGGATTAGGGATGTGACCAATGGATTGCCATCAGTCACAAAAGCCATAAACGTATATCCTTGATGTTAATGACATCCAAGGAAGCCAAAAGAGCTAGCATTAGTAACTGAGCTTTTTCAGTTGTAGCCCCTTCCCTCTGAAATAAGCTTCCGAGAAAAGTTCACCAGATGACATCCTTCTCAGTTTTTAGGAACCTAGTAACACTGGCATTATAGAAAACTGCATTCTATTCGTGTTTCACTATTGATTTGAGATGTTTAGATGTATTTAAATTTGTATACTTATATTTAAAGATTCATGTTTGCTTAGTGACAGAGTTTTATTGCATTTAAATACAATCTGTGGGGGGTTGTTTTATTGTATGATTCTGTTGTGCATTTTGAACTGCCCAGATTTTGTTTACATTAGTGGGCCAACGTAGAAGTGGAATCAATGAATGTTAACTCTGGAGAAAAGAAGACTATGGGGATTTGATACTGTAGCACCATTCAAATATGTGAAAGTTTGTCATATAGAAGAGGAGAAGGATCTGTTCTCAATTGTTCCAGAATGCAGAACACACAACAGTGGGCTTCTGAAGCCAGATTGTGGGTGAATGTCAGGAAAAAGTTTCTAGTTGTTAGACCAGTACAGCAATGGAATAAATTACCTTGGGAGGTGGTGAGCTCTCTCAACAATGGAAGCATTCGAGAAAAAGCTAGACACCCACCCATCATATATACCTTGATTTGGATTCCTGCATTATACAGGGGGTTAGACGTGATGGCCTTACAGGCAAAAATACTAGGGAAAGGTGAAGACAGCTGCAGAATACAAAGACCTAATATAAAATACATTGACTCCAAAACTGAAACTATAGCCTTGTGTTTAAAAGAGCAGAGCAGTATATGACATTTTTGAGGTCACTCATTCATAAAGTTGCTCTAAGTCGGAGATGACTTGCCAGAATGCAACAATATAGTACACTAGCAAACATCTATGGTGCCTCTGAGTTTATTTCTTCCTAAGAGGGAGAGGAAAAACCACATGACTCATACATTAAGACAAAGTGTTGTGTTTCTTCAAGTCATCTATTTGCTTTAAAGCTAGCTGTGAATTTATTGTAGCTACAATACTTGTTTTATCTGCTTGTAAAGTGTGTGCTGCATGGTGGGTCAAGTGACAGGTGATTGTAGGCTCAGTTGGGCTCCGTATTACCTGACCTGTTCTATGTGAATAAAGTGCAATGGCTAGGTTGCCTGTCACTTGTAAGCACCTATGAATTATTTCCATTCTTCGTACTCCTGGGGTGATTGCCCATTTTCACACACAATGGAACATGGTTGTCCTTGATTTATGCAGCTGCCATCCCAATGCATGGTCACTTTTGGGAAGGCAGCTGTTTAGAAAGCACATTACATGATTCTGTATTGTAACGATCTGCAATTAGATCACTCACTACTGTACGGACCTGAAGTTATTTTGATATTCTCACACACCATCCTTTTTCAAGGTTGCACTTCTGTGTTGCCCTCTCTCCCTACACACAGCTACTATGACCATATAATAGCCAAATTTTGAATTTGGGTTTGGCTGAAATAAAAAACACTGGAATTACAGTTCAATGTATCAGTCTGCAGAATTTATAACTCTGAATAAGTGGGTAAGAATTTCAAGATATCCCATCACTTGTTGTACCCTGATCATAGTATTGAAATGCATGATCTGTATATTGTTGCTCAATATATACTGGAAGACGTCTAAGAAACAGTTGTCTGGGACTGAATATGTTGTTGTAGAATTAGAGTTCTTAAAGGTGGGGTACATATTTATTTGCATGGATGCCATCAGCCCAACAGATGTTCTTGTTTGTCTCACTCATATTTCTGAGTTTGCTAGGTTCTTTTTTCTAGATTTTGTCTTCATCTAATCACTCATCATTTGTGCTGCCCACAATGAAGTAGTAGTGAGTTTTTCTCATTTACGTGCTACAGAATATCTGATAAGATACTGAACCACCATCCACAATACAGAACACAGGAATTATTTCTAATATTGTGATTTAAAAAAAACTTGATTTTAGAGGTGAATGGGGACGAGCAATGCTATCTCATTGCCCTATTGCAGTAGTAGATTAATTAGGGTGGTTGCCTATCTACATTCAAGGATGTGCAGAAAATACCATCTAGTCTTGATGGGTTCACTTTTAAAACCAGTTGAATTTAGTAGCTGGTGATTGATTTTGGACATTATCTATGATAAATAGCATTTGCCCTGCTTCATAAAGCTAACCGCTATCTGAAAAGATCAAGCATTCCTCCTGTGTAGTTTATGGAGCTTGCAGCTTAACCTCTTACATGTATAAAAAGCAACTTGCCGTCTTATGAACATTTTTGTTGCTTAGAACCTAGTCTAATAGTGTACTGGTTTTCCACTTTTTGGGTGCAGAGAGTACTAGTAAGCCATGGAGTACATTACTGCTTCCAGATTTCATTTGTTAGCCCAACATCTAGAATACTTGATGAGAACGATATATTATAATAAACTTAAACGTGCCACCAGACTCTTTGTAACATTAGAATAATTTTCCTTAGCTTTCCAAAAGTCCTATCACTTGTAAGATGTTCTGCTAACTCAGCCCTGATTTGTAAAGGAAACCAAGAGCTTTGACTAAAGTCTACAGTATAAAGGGATGTTCCGAGATTCATCAGCCTTTTAACCAACTCAGACATCCTGAATGGTTTTTTCCTTCTCTTATGTGTTAAGTGGTAGGTTTTTTTAATTTATTTGTCATTTTGTTTTATCGCTTTATTTATGTATAATCTGATGTATTTCATTATTGTACTGTTTTGGTTTGCTATAAACCACCCAGAGTGGCCTTAGCTGCCAGATGGGCAATATGTAAATCAAATAAATTAATTATAAATAAATTAATTAAAACCTTAATGCAAACCTTTCCCCCCATTGTTTTCAGTCTAGAGTTGCTATGCAGAAGGTCTATAGCAGCTGGCTATTGATGACAGTAGCTGTTGAGAAATAGCCTTTGTTAGCTGGATAAAAGAGATAAACCAGTGTGGTGTAGTGGATAGAATCTTGGATTAGGATGCAGGAGACCTGGGTTCAAATTCCCACCTAGCCATAGAAATTTACTGGTAGACTTCCGGCTTCTGGTTTGCCACAGCAAGATGCCTTGATAAGCCCTCTGGCTTATCAAGCTGAATTTCCCCAGATAAACAGGACCCTGAATAAGGGTAAGTCCCCTTGGAGGGGGGATGAAGAGAGGCAGCATCTAGGGGCTGTGAAGAATGCGGCGGCAGACTTCGCAGTTCCAGAAATAGCCTAAACTCCCTGCTGGGGGAAGTCCGGCTGCCGTTATGGCAAACGGTCTTCAGCTGTGGCTCCAGAATGTAACTAATCCTGGACCTTATGAAGCCTTTTTGTCATGAGTAGACAGTTTCTTTTTTCTCTGCTTTACCCCATCACTCCACGAGAGAGATATCTTGGTGACATCCTGATTTCTGTTCTTCATTAAGCCTCATTAAACTTCTTCAACCCCCCTTCCCGAAATGGTGGTTACAAGTGTGAGGGGAGAATAAATAATTACTTCATGATGCTAACACAGAAGTGGTATTTCTGATTATTGCATCGTGTTTTCTGGCATATTTGAAGAAAGGGAAAGAAAAAGAGAAAGACTCCTTCTACAATATATAAACTCCTTTCAAATACAGAGACAATGTGCATAGTAAAGTAGCGGTCTTTGACCTTGGACAATCTAAATGCTTAATGTTTTCAAAACATTCTTATATGCCAGACTTGGAACATTTTGGAATAGGAATAGGAATAGGAATGCAATTTATTGTCATTGTATAAATACAACGAGATTAAAAGTGCCATCCAGTCAGTCATTCACACAACCCAGCATAAAAATCCAAGACGTAAAATCTACAATTTAAAAACAAACCATCCATACACATACTCCAACATTCACATGCCAAAACATCACTTACACTCATTTAAAACTGACATAAAAACCAAACACACCCACATCCCTACACTCTTTCACCTAGCAACATTCCTACACAATCCATAAAAACTACAATTGAAAAAACAACAACAGCCATACACCCATACGATATATATGTAACACATTCAACCCAATATTACCCGTCAACTTAATTTTTAACAGAATTTAGCATGGATAATGCTATTGGGTAAAAACTATTTTTGAATCTTTCCGTCGTTGTTCTAATAGATCTATACCTTCTGCCTGATGGTAGTGGTACAAACAGAGAGTGACCAGGATGAGAAATATCTCCTACAATATTCTGAGCTTTCTTAAGACAGCGGGATCTGTGTAATTCCTCCAATGTGAGGAGTGGGCATCCGATGATCTTCTGTGCCATATTGATAACCCGCTGGAGTGATTTCCTCTGAGCCACCGTGCAACTGGCATACCACACACATATGCAGTATGTCAGTACACTTTCTATTACACAATGATAAAAAGACACCAATAGTCTCTGAGTGATGTTATTCTTTCTGAGCACTCTCAGAAAGTACAGTCTCTGTTGGGCCTTTTTCAGCAGCTCAGAGGTGTTTACACTCCAGGTTAAATTCTCCTCAATATGGACTCCCAACAAACGGAAGTCGGTCACCCTTTCTACACAGTCCCCACTGATGAATAGTGGTTGAAGATCTGTTTTCTTCTTCCTGTAATCTATTATGAGCTCCTTAGTTTTTAATGTGTTCAGAAGCAAGTTATTCTCTCTGCACCACTCAATCAACCGCTCCACCTCATCCCTATAAGCAGACTCATCTCCTGCTGAGATAAGCCCCACTACTGTGGTGTCATCCGCAAACTTAACTATAATGTTGTTATGATAGGCGGGAATGCAATCGTAAGTATAAAGAGTAAAGAGCAGTGGACTCAGCACACAGCCCTGTGGAGAGCCAGTACTAAGACTCAGATCTGTAGATGTACATTGACCTACTCTAACCCTCTGACTACGTCCGGACAAAAAACTATTTATCCACATACATATAGAATGTGGAAATCCCAAATCCCCTAGTTTAACCACCAGTCTGTGAGGGAGGATGGTATTAAATGCTGAGCTGAAGTCCACGAAAAGCAGTCTTGCATAGCTTCCCCGCTGTTCCAGATGTGACAGTGCAGCATGGACTGTAGCTACAGCATCCTCTGCAGATTTATTTGCTCGATATGCAAACTGGTGGGGATCAAAACTCTGGGGGAGAAGTGATGTGATGTAATTCCGGACCAGTTTTTCAAAACATTTCATCACCACTGGAGTAAGTGCAACTGGTCGATAATCATTAAGACTGGAGATATAAGATTTTTTAGGTACAGGAACTATGGTGGAGGACTTCAAACAGGATGGAACCCTAGATTGAGCCAGAGACTGATTAAAGATCTTGGTAAAGACTCCAGCTAGTTGATCTGCACAGTCTTTCAACACACATCCAGGGATTCCATCGGGTCCAGCAGCCTTCTTCGGGTTAATCGTCCGCAGCATACGCCTCACCTCATACTCCTCTACTTTAAGGATAAAGCTGCTGTGGACTGGGGACTGTAGTGCAGCTTCCTTTGGTGCTTCCACCTCAAAACGACCAAAAAAGATGTTTAACTCTTCTGCCAATGCTGCATCGCCCGCTACTCAATCCTGTTCTTGTAGTCCAGTTTGGCCTCTCTAATTCCTCTCTTCAGGTTCGCTCGGGCCATACTGTAAGAAGCCCTATCTCCAGACCTGAAGGCGATATCCCTTTCTTTCAATAGTCTCTGGACTTTCTGAGTCATCCAGGGCTTCCGATTTGGGTAGATCCGGATACGTTTGTTCACCATAACAGTGTCTATGCAGTTCCTAATATAACACATAACACTGTCTGTGAAAATCTCCAAATCTTTTTTCTCTACCAGCTCTCTCTCCCACACCCCTTCCTACTTGAAGCTCAGTACAACTGAAAGATTAACCCTTTGAAGGGATTTATAACCGACTACAAGGACAAGAATCAGCTGGGGGGGAATGACAGATCAACAAATTGATTATTTGCTCCTCATAATGCAAAGATTACTGGACTATTTACAGGCTGAACTTTCTTCTGAATTTTCTGAACCTGCTTCTGAGTAGAATGGGGAGCTAGATGAAAGCACTAATCCCAATTTCCAATCTTATGACTCACAGAGCAGCACTGAGGGAGGTACTCAGGAGAAGGTGGAGAGTACGGAGTATGGCTCTGCTTTGAAAACTGAACTTTCTCTTGAACTTGTTGAAGAGGCAGGGGAAAGTCCCAAAACTGGTTTTGTTTGGAGCATGAAGCTGCAGCAGAGCATTGAAACTTTCAAGAGGAGTGTGCAGCCTGCCCTTGCTGGAGAAGCTTCTGCTTCATGGGAAGGATGTTTGGATGGTTCGGATCTCGAGAGGATGGGAATTGACAGATGTGCACGGTTTATGGGGGGGGTGGATCTATCGGGAAAGACCAAGATTTGTTTTAATGAGTCAGTTACTTAGAAGGTCTGTTTTTGTGTTTGGCTAATGATTGTGTGCCTTTGAAGCCCTGGTTGTCTGGTGTATTGGAGACACAATACCTATTACTTGTTATTGGTTATTAATGGACTATAATGGATTGCAATGGGAACCAGTGAATGGAAATGTGTACTGTAATAGACTAGTTTGAGACTATTGCCAAGCTAACTTTACGGCTTTTTGTATCTGGACCATCCTTTAAATGTTAAACAAATATTAAGATGTGAAAATGGAAAGGGGAGTGAGATTACCAGCCTGAAATGTTAATCTGTCTGACCTCCAAGAGGAATATACTAGCCAAGAATAGAAAATTTTAAATGTATTATGAAACTGAGAGACCAAGATATAACTCTCTTTTTTTAAAATAGCCCATTAAGTATTAGTCTCAGCCATACTGATATATTTGAAAATTGATAGAACTTAGGTGAATAGATAAAATATAATGGGTTGGTGATGTTTATTATTTACTTAATCTTATAGATTAGATAGGATATCTTAAGTCAAACTTACTATCTTCACCCTTTGTACTAGATGAAAACAGATATAAATGTATGCCTATCATATATTGAGCTAGACAAATAGACTTTAAAGTGCTTAGTAAAATGAAGAATTAAGATTAAATAGGCTAGTTTAATACTGTACTTTGTTATTTTCACTTTTTGTACTAGATGAAGATGGAGATAAGTAACGATAAATACAATGATGGAAAAGAAGTACGTAAATGTGGAAGCAAGCAAATTATTTGTTTTAATTTGTTATGTTTAGAAAATTCAATAAAATATATTTTAAAAAGAAATTTATTGGTAAAACTACTCCTGAGATATCTCATTCACTTTGAAAACTCCATTAGGATCTCTATACGTCACTACCAACTAGAACGCACAACAGCAACTTAAAACATTGTACATGCTTTGACTGAGCCTCTCCTCCAGAGCACATGTTCTTCAGAGTTTCAAAAAAGGCAAAGAAATAATCTAATGCATTTGATGCCACGTCTCGTTTTCTTTTAAATTTGGTTACATATTACTGGCTATGCTCATAGTGGGGATTGTTAACATGATTGGTTCGCAAACTGAAAGTGGGAGGAAATAAGACTTCTCTCATTGTCTGAAGCAATGCCAAGCTTCAGAATGGCCAGGATCTCTGTACCTAAGAGGGCCCTCTTGAGAATGGCATGTTTCCAAGCCATTTAATGTGCAGCCAAGCACAAAATGTACAATTCTGAAGAAACATGTCTACAGTTCAAAAACTTCAAATCAAGCCAAAATTGTTTTATGTCAGCTGAAGTAGGAAGCAAGAGAAAATAATCTGAAAAGTAACACAGAGAGTGCTGAATGATTCCTCCAGAATCATAGTCAGCCACAACCATTTTTCCACTGTCTGTCAGGAGTACTCCCCACAGCCTCATCTACATGGCGGTCCAAATTGGTGCTCCATTCCAGAACATGAAAATTCCTTTCTTAACAAACTGTATGAAGTGGTCTCTGTTTACAACAAGGGCTGTGTGATGCCAGAAAATGCCCAATATGACATTCTCAAAAGGGGCCTTATGGGGGCAAAGTTACATGAAGCAATTGTGTCTGGCGAGATCATCATAGCAGGGCTGTCAGTTTGGTCCCCAGTGAGGGAAGCCTCCTTGAAGCGATTTTACAAAATGCAACCCAACAGTGAGCTTTGGGATAAATTAACTCTTCTGTCAACGCTTATTATCGTTACAAGACAGCTGCATGTTGACCTTAGATAGGCATTTCTTTCCTCTCCCAAGACCAGTGATAGATATAAATATGATTTCCATTGTCATACATATAAGTTGAAATTAAATTATGCCCTGACTCTCTTTTTTATACACACACACACACACACACACACACACACACACACACACACACACACACACACACACACACACACACACACACACACACACACACACACTTGCATTAATACACAGATAATTCTTTTTCTTCTTGTCCATGAAGCTTCCCTTCCAACAGAACAGCTCAGTCAGTCAGTGGTGTTAGGCATACTGGCAGCACCTCTCACCTGCTGTCAATGAAGAAGAGCCTATGCTCCAGAAGATCAATTTATTTATTCATTCATTCATTCATTCATTCATTTTTATTTTGAATATTTATGGAAAAGGACCCAAGCTGGCTTACAATAATGAGGCCCAGAACATTTAAGACATGTTCAAGTTAACAAGGAATTAAAAGAGGCATCTTTGAAAAGGTAACATTAAAGCTACAAAGAGAACGCAAAAAGAAAAAAAAACCATTAAGACTTTAAGATAGGTAGAAGCTAACATAGAAAACACTGATGTTCTTACGAAATCAGTCGATGTAATCATGTGTGACAACCCATATAAAAGTTACCCAATACTTGAGATCTGGAGCTGCCTCTTGCAGACCTATTTGGGGCCTAAACCTGGAAAAATTACTGCTTGGACTGCAACACCCAGAACTCTTCTTGAACCAACATAGCCTAGCTGTGAAATTCTTGTTATAGTCCATAGAAATCAATTGTCTAACTTCTGCACATGACTTGCTAGACTAAAGCAGCAGCAGCAAACCAAATTCCACACGTTTTAAGTACCGTTAGGGTGAGACTACACAGTGAGAGAAATGTGAATTCACTTGCAGCGAAGTCATACCCTGGAATTTAGGTTTCCCACTGGTTGTTTGCATTAATTGATCATACAAGTTGAGAGGTGGGAAGCCTGGTTTGCAGTTCTCTTGTAGCACTCCTGGAAGCACAGTTAACAAGATGTAAACAAAGGTCTCTTCCTCTCATTTTCTCCTCTTAATATCCTAATCTGGTTGTTGTTTGTTTTGTAAGGAAAAAAAACTGGAAAAGTGTTGCTTAGGGAGAAAGGCCAGTTTGACTGTGTGTGTTATTTCTGAGTATGTAACTGATATTTGGAACTTAAGGTAAAGGTAAAGGTTCCCCACATGCATTCTAGTTGTAGCCAACTCTAGGGGTGGTGCTCATCTCAGTTTTCAAGCCAAAGAGCCAGTGTTGTGCAAGTCCATAGCCATGTGGCTGGCATGGCTGACCGTAAGTCTGCGCACAGAACACTGTTTACCTTCCCGCTTTTTATGGCAGTGCCTATTTGTCTACTTGCAGTTACATGCTTTCAAACTGCTGATTTGGCAGGAGCTGGGGGTTAACAGCGGGAGATCACTCCACTTTGTAGCACCCAGGATTCAAACCACCAAACTACCGAATTTGCAGCCAACATTTCAGGGCTCTAGCCTGCTGAGCTACCACGCCCCCAAGCTTAATCTTGAAACTTAATCTTCACCAAACCTGGAGGAACCGTAAGGAAGGTCAGTAAAAGCTTCTCTGAAATTTTGGTGTGTCCAGGTTCCTGAAGGGACACTTTTGGGGTGGGAGGCCTTTATGTAGAGATATATAACTTGGACATCATTGACTGAACTTCGCCAAACTTGCAGGGCTTATACAGGAAAGCCAGGGGAAGCTTCCATGCAATTTTGGTATCTCTTGGGGTCATTTTATAGGTTTTTAAATACAAAAACAAATCAATTAACTGAGTCATTGATTTGTAAGAAAAAATCATAAATTCCTTATTTGCAATCTATCAATCTTGATGAATCACAAATTGAAACAAATTGTCATTTTGATGATCCATGCCCATCTCTAATGTTGACCCTTGAAACTTCTCACTGCTCAGAAGTAAAGGTACACATCCTGTATAAAATTGTGTAAATAAATTTAACCTGCCAGTAGAAAACATATCAGCCAAAATTTTGTTGGGACAAACCACCCACATGAGGACAATCATACGTGTGTTTTTTCCCAACTTGCTTTGCTGTCTGGTGTCCAATCACTTTTGGAATTGAAGAAGCAAAGGAAGCATGATAGAAAGAGAGGGCATTAGATGTAGGCTTGCTTGCAAGATTGCCTATTAATACTGCACAAGTCCCAGAGAATTTTGGGCCATTCTGCTTAGAAAGTATTTGAAAATATATTGACCAGATAATCATATCTTGAGCACATTGTTGTCTTTTTCTGATTTGGCACTGGTAACTGAAGGGGAAAAAACACATATCCTGGTAACATAGATGCTGAAAATGTCTTATTTAGCTGTTTTAAAGGAATGATCATCTCACAGAAAATGTAGACATCAAATACTTTGTGCCAACAGCGTTAGTTTGGGTTGGTGCTCTAGTCATTTACTTTTCGTGCAGAAACAAATATTATTTTCTTTACGTAGGACATGTCTGCTAGTGTTATACTGTATGCCCTTACACTAAGTCTTGGGCCCACGACTGGAATAACTTTTGATCACATGCTAAATTATAGTGGCATGCTTTTAACGTAATCAAATATGACATGTTGAATATTTCTGACATTTCAGAAGGAAAACAGAGATTCTTGGAACTTGCATAAAGTGTGTCAGGAAACTGCCTAAGGACTATTGAAGTATAAAGCAGGAGACAAGTTTTACTTTATTCTTTGGAATGTTAAATTCATTTTTAATTATTTGCTCTTGGGGTTCAGCTATGTCCAATGCACTATGAAGAAATGGGGGGGGGGCTCACACATAATGGGAAAATATTATTCTGTGTTCCTTTTTTAAAATATCAAGATGTTAGTATTCATTTTGTTGAAAGTGTGAGATTTTTAATATGAGTACTAACTAAATTACAAAGTGGCACATTTAGTTTTCTCCATAAATAGAATTTTTACAATGTCCTTCTTCAGTACAATTTGATCAAGCCTTAAAATAATTACACATTGCAAAGTCCAATATAATACATGGTGATAAGATGCATTTGTAGTTAAAATTTGTGTTTGCACATAATGATTCTGGAGTCATCTCACATAGCTGGCCTTGGGTACAATTTTTTTCTTTCTTTCATGTAACACCAAGTGGGAGACTTCCTCTCATGCAAAACAGTTTTGTGAGGTGTGATCTGCACTAGTAATACAGCACAGCCTTCTACCCCAAGTCATGATTCTAATGTAGGTTGATATACTCCATGTTGGCTATTTGTGTAAGAAACATTTTTCACCTATAGATGAAACATCTGAATAACATTAAGAGAGCATGGCCATCAACTGGTACATGTGTCTTCCAATAATATAATTAATTGATACTTAACTCTAAGGAAAAAGTTAACTCCAAGGAATCAACTTCGTGCCCTTCATTCATTTACTTAACGCTTAACTCTCTGTGTGTCCAGTGATTTGGGGCAAATTACACCATTCGCAAATACTTTGTTAAATATGGGCATTATGAATACTAAAATACTTAGCACTATTGCAAACATACTCAGCCATGCATTAAATGGGATTTCCTTCCTAATAAGTGCATTTAAGATTCCAGGCCAAGTTAATTGTACAATACTAGCCAGTAATAAATTTTCTTCAATAATGATTTTTCAAACCATATATTTTTCCTACTGTATGTTAAGCCTAAGGGGTGACATGCAATACACTATCCTTAGGAATCTAAGGATATAGTCTTAACGAGTACAGTACTGTATATACATATGTCTTTGCGCAAGTCTTGTTCGACATAGTGCTTAAGGGGTTTATATCCAAATAAATGTGCATAAAGCCGCACTGTAAATGTATGAATTGGATACCCGTGAGTGCATGATCTTTAGCAGGCTTCCACATCTTGTGAAAATATTGCAGGTGGAATACCTAGATTTCCTGGACTTTAAATTATGACTACAAAATATGTTATACTCTACCCTAATCCTAAGGATGAGAAAAGGTTAGCAGTTATTCCCATTCTGTGTTTCTGAAAGTGGACTTGCCTAAATTATTATTTTGTAGGCTTGTTAAACTGCTGAGGAATGGGTACTACCATGTTCCAAGCTATGTCTCCGGAGGGGTAATTTATCATGTAGGGCAAATTCCTGTCAATCTTATCCTTCTCTCTTTCCTCCTTTTGTCTTGTAAAATGTGCAGATCATCTATTTAACAGAATGCTTTAGTAAGGGCTCCCTGCTTCTCCAGTAACCCTGTGTTGCCCACCTTTCAATTCATAAAAAAAAAGTTAAATAAATGAAATTTTACATAAGCCAAGATAAGCTATTGTCTTCTGTAAAGATAATTCCAATATGTACTGGAAATCTCTATATTACCTAATAAGCTCTAGCACATGCTGCAGACAAAGATAATAAAAATGGTTGAATTATAGTATTACAGAATGTTTTGCAGAGAATCAAATTATCTATTAAGGCACTTCAGGATTTGCTTAGATTAGAACATGCCTGATGAACTTTCTTGTGTTTAGAGAATATTCAAATAACATGAAAAAGACTATATATAGATAAACGTGTACCTAAGTATTTGATATGGTCTTACATTGCAAATGATGATGATGATGATGATGATGATGATGATGATGATGATGATGATGATGATGATGATGATGATGATGATGATGATGATGATGTATCTAAGGCCACATAGGCTGGTTCTTCTGGGATACACAGCAGGAAACCAAACTTCCAACCTTTGGCACCCAATCAGATATCTAACTCACTGAGCTATTCCACACCTTGATATAGGTTGTTGCGTTCTTTAAAAAAAATACTGTGACTTCTTTGCAGAGAACTACTTGGTGCCTGAGTATTTTATGCCTTTTCTTTTGCTGATCACCTTTTCCCCTTCTAAATATTCAAATTCCACTGGAAACTTTTCCCCAAAAATACTGTTTTGCACAAGAGACCAACACTACTTAGAATATCTGTGTGTTCGATCCTAAAAAACTATTAAACCTGATTTATTGTAATCAAAGAATATTGAGTGTGTGTTTTAATTTTTCATTCACAATTGATTTTAATGTCTATTTTCGATTTAATTTCACTATTATTATTTTATGCTAATGTTTTTTTTCAAATTTGAAATATCTTAAACCTGAGCATATAATTACGCATGTGTACTTCACCAATACTACCTTCTGTGTCCTTTTGTTCCCAGTATTTCTTCTATTTTCCTTTTAAGTGTTCTCTCCTATATTTGTAAATATTTCTGCTTTAGCCAAGACTAGATTTTGATAATGCCTCTTGAGAGTGTCATTGTATTTTATGAATCTTAACACTCATTTTTAATTAATGTTGGACTACTCCATCACTTGGCACTGTAGAATAGGTTTCTTCCAGCCCTACTTTATAGTTCTTATTGTTTTTGTGTGTGTGTCCATTATCATGTTGTTGCAAAGATCCCAGTAAGAAATTACTGTGACAAACTGTTTAGAACAACCTATTCTATCTTGGTAACCTCTAAATATTTTGGTCTGCAAATTCCTACCCAGCATAGCCAAATGGTCAAGGATAATACTCAGAATCAAGGCAGAATTATGAGTGCTTTAATGCAGAACAAGTTTGAGAATGAATGAGCTGAAGTAGAAATATAATGTGCTTTTAGTATTAAAAGTAAATAATAAAATATGTTTTTAATAACATTTAAAAGGTGCCATTTGCTTGTCAATTATATGAATCTCTTCATGCTAATTGACCAGATTGGGCCTGGAAAAGTAAGATTTTGGACTAAAATGTTCAGAGTCTCAAAACCATTATCTGGGAATAGTAGTGGTTACTTTTCTAAGCTCTAGGCCAGAAGCTAAACGGAAGGTGAAAGTTTATCATGAAGTATTAAAACTCAGTTGTTAATATTTCTGAGGTGAAACTCTCTTCCACGTGCATGCGCATCTTCTGGTTAAAACGTTTTCAGAATCAAAGATCTATTCCACAAACGTTCAGTACAAATGGTTTAATTGTTAAACATTTCCTGTTAGGTAGCCTAGTATGCTTTGGACACATGAATCTGAAGTTACACAATTTAGGATTTTATTATTTCAGATACGCTTGTGGGATTTTTTTGAAAAAGATTGTTTTCTAGTTACTCATGGCTTTAGGCTGTTTCTTTATGTCTCCCACTATTTTCATATGCCTTATTTTCCAACTATTCCTGGGATTTGAAAATGCCTGGTGATTATTTATTTGAATTTATCCTAACTGCCACCTGTTTATTGAAGGATATGTATTTATTTATTTATTTATTTATTTATTTATTTATTTATTTATATACTGTCCGTCACAGGAACTATGGGCGGCTTGCAATAATACAATAGAAAGGAATCAATAAGACAACAATATGTAAAGAATAACATTAAATAACACAATTAAATAAAAACAACATAAAACAGCAAAAACTGGCCGGGCAATCTTATTCTACTGGTCCCAGTAGGCTTTTAAAAAATTAAGTTAATGGTCACCAAACACCTTTTTAAAGAGCAAGGTTTTAACAGCTCTCTTAAAGGCAGGCAGGGACTCTGCAAGGTGAATCTCACTCTGGAGTTTATTCCATAATGATGGGGTGACCACCAAGAATGCCTGGTTTCTGGTGACCATTTTCCAGGCCTCTCTATACGTGGCCACCCGGAGTAATAATGCCAGTGACGCTCTTGTGGGTCAAGCCGCAGCTGATCTTAGGGAAATTCGCTCTCCCAGGTATTCAGGTCCCAAGCCATGGATGGTTTTGAAAGTCAAAACCAGTACCTTGAACCTTCCTTGGAAGGCAATGGGCAACTAATGCAAGCAAGCCAACACTGGGATGATGTGGTCGTATCTTCCCACACCAACCACCAGTCTGGCCACCGCAATCTCTGAATAAGGGTCATGGGAAGCCCCACGTAGAGGGCATCACAATAATCTATCCTCAAGATCATGAGCGTCTGCACGACTGTTCTCAGGGAAGCCTCGTCCAGGTATGGGCAAATCTGGGTGATCAGCCGAAGGTAGAAAAAGGTCACCTTGGAAACGGTGCCACTTGCACGTCAAGGGACAAAGCTGAATCCAAGATCATGCCCAGACTTCTCACTCTATCTGCCAGCTGGAGGAAAGAACCCTCCAAGCTGGAGAGAGGGCCACTATACCCAGTAGAGGATGTCCCAAAGAACTGAACCTCAGTCTTCTCCAGATTGAGCCTGAGCCTCTTTGTCCTGGTCCATTCCATGACCGCATCCAGGCAGCAGTCAAGGGTCTGCACCGCGTCCACTGCAGGGGTGGAAAAGGACAGATAGAGCTGTGTGTCATCATTATGCAGATGACAGCAAGCCCCAAATCCCCTAATGACATTGGCCAATGGCCTCATATAGATGTTAAATAGCATTGGGGAGATTGCTGACCTCTGGGGCACCCCACAAGATAGCGTCCAAGGTGCTGAAAATTCTTCCCTGAGCTTAACACGCTGAGTACAGCCTTCAAGGAAGGACCGGATCCATCTGAAAGCTGAACCTCTAATCCCGATCTCAACCAGCCTACTGAGCAAGATAACGTGGTCGACGGCATCAGAGGCCACAGACATATCAAGAAGGACCAACAAGGAAGAGCAACCCCTGTCGGCCGTCTTGAGGAGGTCATCTTGCAAATGCAATAGTTGCCTGGTGCATTATTTGACTGATGCTAAAGTACTGCATTATTTCCATGTTGTTCCAGTAAGGTGAGATTGAAGTGAGATCAAGGAAAAGATCTAACAAGAAAACACAGTATTTGAAGTCACAATTACATGTTAAAACAAAGGTTTTCCTTGACTCTTCATGTTCTTGAGAAGAAGACAAGAGCCCTTCCAATAAAACTATTAATTCGGCAAAATTCTACTTCAGCAGTTACTACAGATGTTGTTGGATTGTATCCCCCATCATTCCAGCATTGGCTATGCTGGCTGAGGGGTTGAGAGTTATAGTGTAATTACACCTGGAGGGCTGCTCACCCCTGCTTTACCATATTAGTGCAGCTGGCCTCTGCATGGTGCTGAACAGTACAACAGAAGCCCCTTAACAAAAGTTGATACAGTAATACAGTGCCATGGTTTAAGACAGGCATGTCCAAACTTCAGCCCTCCTGATGTTTTGGATCACAACTCCCAGAATTCTGAGCTTAGATTGCAAATGGCAAAGGACTGTGGGAGTTGCAGTCCTAAACACCTGGAGGGCTGAAGTTTGGGCATGCCTGGTTTAAGAGTAGCTTGGTTTAAGAGCATTTTGCAAGACAAGCGAACATTTCTTCTAAATTTTGCCTTGATCAGCAATGTCTTGCAATATAAGCACTGAAGCAGATCACATGATCACAAGTGAGCCAATAGTGGCTCTCCCTCCCTCCCTCCCTGCTGCATTGTGGGTGACTGGAACGATCGGTCTCAGGCAAGCCACAAAAGCAGAGGGAAAGGGAGATTTCCCTTGCCCCAGCCAGAGAGGTTTTCAAAGGGGAGTGCAGGTTGGGGGGGGGTTGTTATTCTTTATATTAATTTTTATTTAATTTGTTTTCAACATCTTTTCTTATTTTTCAAACCATTTCTAGCCACCAGGCAGCTGTATAGCGGTACAAATTGCATTTTTTAATTGTCACACTAAAACACAGAATAAAATCCAGTTGTTAGTCCCAAGCAGAGCAGATTCCGCAGCCAGGTAGCTAAGCCATAGCGTGGAGGTGGACGTCTAGCCAACTTCTTTTGTGAGTTTTGGCATGTTGTGTGTACAGTATGTCATCTGTAGGACCCCGGAACAAATCATCTGAGTTTCAACTATTTCTTATGGGGAAATCTGCTTTGATATAAGAGTGTTTTGGTTTACAGGCATGTTTCCAGAATGAATTATGCTCATAAACCAAAGTATTACTTTATTTATGGAGCTACAAATCACAAAGCAGAGGCATTGCAAACAGCATATTTCATATCCAAGTGCAGGAAGAAAAAAGCCACCTGCTAGGTCCTTGGCCAGACAGGATAATTGTACTAACATTTCCAAAATGAAAAGAACGGCTGACTGATTTTATGGGCCATTTGAATGAAAGATCAGGAATGTGGAAACATGTTCCAAGTCACAGTCGTTTCTGTATTTATTTGGTGTATTCAGGGAAATCAGCACCTGTGAATGATAACTTTTGTTAGTCTAAATATCAGGAGAAACCCTCTATCTAGTCAATACAGAATGATTTTTCAGCTAACATCTTGCTTCTGGATAAAACAACTCTTTTGGACCAAGGACCTGAGATACTAGTCTTGACAAGTCAATATTATCTTTGGATGCTTAGCTTTCTTCTCCATTTGCTTTATTTATTTACTTATTAATTATTTATTTATGGCAATAGATTTTTGAATCTTGAATGGCATCTTGTTGCCAATTGTATGTAACATAAATCTTTATCTCACGTGTAATGCCAGTTTTGTGTGCACAATCCTTCTTTCCTTAGATACGCGATATATGGCCAAAATCTTCTTACATAGCTATGCACATAGCATAATATTTGAAAGGAAATTGCCCAAGTTTATAAGTCATCATAGACATTATCAACTGCTCCCAGAATCATACCACTTGGTATACAATGAATAATGTCTATGGTGATTCCTTAACTTAGATCAACTTGCTTTTAAAAGTTATGCTGTTTCTGCTGTGATGGCATAACTAGGTAAGAGGACTTGGGCCAATTAGACTGATTTGTATTAATTAGACATGGGACTTTTGCAGAAAAAGCACAAGAACTCCAAGTCCATTGAAATTCATTCTCTCATGCACGTTTGTGAGTGGATTGGAAGCCTTGTTGTGACTTGCAAAAGAGGGTGCTAAGAAGCAATATGGCAAAACCATGGAGGACAGAGGGCAGTTCTTACCTCCTGTTGTTTTCATGGCTCTCAGTCCCATGGTTCATCCTGGGGTCTGCATGTTCCAGCTCAATCGTGTGATGGAGAGTTCTCCCCACCAAAGTCTCATTCCTAGTATTAATTATAATGATACTTGAATGTAAAGCAATGTCAATATGTAGCAACAAGCAAGAATAATTTGTCAGCCTAGTTCAAGTAAAGAAGAATATGTCCTGTTTTTCAAACTAAGCCATTTTCAGGTGGAAAGTTGTTCAGTATATTACTGAGAAGGTACAGCTTTCTCGTAATGACTGAGAAAATATGCAGGAGTACAAAATAACTCACCATCAATGGCTATTTGTATGTGTTTTACACTTTTATTGAAACAGATAGGCAAAGATTGGCATAAGAACTCTAGATGTGTTTGTTTGAAAGTTTATATTCTCTGAATCATCTTACATATTAGTCTTTTTAAAGGATTCTCTGGAGTCATGTTATTCTCATTTTGTTCTCTCTTAAAAGCTTATTGGAAGAGAATCATATTACAGCTAGTGAGCCCTTCTTCACAAAATCTGTCTTTGCCAGAAATAAGGAACGAAATGGAAAATATAGTGATCACTGTTGTTATTTTTGTAGGAATGTCAGCTCTGCTGGAGAAGAAGCCCGCAGAAGAATGAGAGAGTGTGACGGACTTACTGATGCATTGCTCTATGTGATTCAGTCTGCTTTAGGAAGCAGTGAAATTGATAGCAAGGTTTGTCATCTTTGATTTGTATAGAAATAGAGTTGTGAGGCACAAAATACTAAAGAGACTATCTGTATGTATCCTGTGTTATATCCTGCATTTTCTGGGTGTCACTACAAAGCTTTTAATGACCTCCCCCAGTGGTTTCACATAGATGTTAAATAAAACAAGGGACAGGGTACAGCCCTGAAGGATACCTCAGTGTCATAGAATATTCCTGTAACCCCTCCTTGAATGTGTCATGAAAGACAGAATTGGAACATCTGCAATACAGTGTTCCCCATCATACTTCCTTGAGGTTATGTAATGCTACAAGTCACATTTTAAGATCTTTCTCTAACCCTGTATTTTTTCATCTGAGATTTCTTCCAGTTATTATATAATTGAGAGACAACAGAAGTTTCATATTTGAGGCCATAGAGTTAGTATTCAGTATCCAATAGCCTGTGTGTCTAAAACTTTTTAGACAAAAGGCATATCTGGAACAGGACATGTTAGAGAATCTAAAACATGATTATTGGCTTTCCGAGATGTTCTGTTAGTGTGTGATATCAGTTCTAAGATTTTTAAAATAAAGTATATCAACATGTATTCTCGAAGGCTTTCACGGCCGAGATCTGATAGCTGTTGTGAGATTTTCGGGCTGTTTGGCGTATTCTGGAAGTTTTTCTTCCTGACGGTTCGCCAGACTTTGTGGCCGGCATCTTCAGAGGGTAAGGAGCTCAGGGAACTAGGAGTCTCACTCATTCTATACCCCAGAGCACAGAGAGAACTAGTTCTCTGAGCTCCTTGCCCTCTGAAGATGCCGGCCACCGTGTCTGGTGAAACGTCAGGATGAAAAACTTATAGAACATGGCCAAACAACCCAAAAAACTCACAACAGCTATATCAACATGGTTCAATTTCAGAATCTCTGCCACATAGGAGCCAGAATGCTGAACTAAGGCAAGTGGTTCCCAAACTTGGGTAACCCAGCTGTTCTTGGACTGAAGTTCTTAGAAGCCTTTAACATCAGCTGTGCTGGCCAGGGTTTCTGAGAGTTGCAGTCCAAGAACACCTTAGTTATCCAAGGCTGGAAACTGTTGGACTTGGGTAATGTATTTCCAGTTCAAATCCCCCACTGAGACATGAAGCTCACTGAGTTCTCTTGTGCCATCTGCTGTCTCTAGCCTAGCCTGCCTCACATAATAGTTCTGTAGTGAAAATAAGAGAGGTAGAACAAGGTCAGCTATGAAAAAAGCAGCTGCTGTATTGAAAATAAACAGAGGCAGGATATTAGTTTTAGTAGGCATGTCTTACTGGGTGGCAAAAGATAAGTGATGAGGCTTGATGGCTTTTTGTAAGTGGACAGCAATGATTCTTCTTGTGGTATGATCCGGTGCAAGAAAATATTTATTATTCCACACCATTGTAGATTCCAGGAAAAGCTTGTCTACAGCAGTGGTTTTCAAATGTGGATCTCCAAATGTTCTTGAACTAAAACTCCCAGAAGCCTTCACGACTGGTTGTGCTAACCATGATTTTTGAGAATTGTCTTCCAAGAACATCTGGGGACCCAGGTTTGAGAACCACTGGTCTACAGTGATCACTTTGAGTTACTAACAGTGCACTATTAAAAAGCAAGGGAATGAAATCAGAATATATTTTAGTTTTGTTTAGTAAATGGTGGGTCATTGCCAAATAGCAGTGGAATGCAAAACTTAGAATCTCTGCTTTGAATGATCATGCTTCTTCCGTAAGAAACATGAACTATGAGAGTATGTGCATAATTCTGTTTAAATCCTTTGATTTGATTCAACGATTGGGAAAGGGTTGTTCCTTGAGTGTGGTTTGGCCTCCTAAAAGGGGGAAGAAGTTGCCATTGAACACATTATTGAGACATCTTGGAACCCACTGGGAGAAATTTAATAAATCACAGTTATAGATGGTAATTTCACAAACAGTCAGCTTTGATGTATTCTTGAAGTCAGCATTGAGTTTAACCTTGAAACTGGGGTGGTCATTTGTCAGACATTTGAGCGGCCACAGACACCCAACCCTTAACGTCGATGGACTGCACTCTCCTCCATGATGCCATCGCATTCCATCCCAACATGTTGTCAACACAATGTGTTGTCAACTGGGGAAAAATAATTGCCTCCTCTGCTTGCCAGTGTTTTAAATTTGGAGGAAGCATGCAGGGCCTCAGAAAAGTAAAATTGCCTCACAAATCTTACAAGGCAAGGCACAATGGAATGTTTTGATTTTGTGTGGGGGGGGATACAAGGCAACCTAGGGAGCTACATGTAGTTACGAAGTCTCATGTGTTGCATCCCAGCTTTAAATGATGTGCTCAGAAATGTTATTGGCACTGAACATTCCTTATTACTTGTTGATAATTTTTTTAAAGAAATACCACTCTGATTCAAAGTCAATGGGAGGAAAGGAAGAAGATACAGTGGGAATTACTCAGCGACCGCTCAAAAACAATTAATTGGAAAGAATTAATACCCAATTCTTTCTGAAAAATAGAAATGTAATTTTGAGGGTTGTGTCAACAAATCCCTGTTAAACATTTTGCTCTGGAAAAATATTACATGAACAAAATTACATTTTCTGTCAACAGGGTGAGTTATCATTTATACATATATCACTCAAACTGACTTCCCTCATTCCCCTTCCTGCAGTCTCTCACCTCAACGCATTTGATGCAGTATCTAATGTGACATACTCATACATTTCTGTAAAGATTTACGATTAATAAGTGAGCTTGAATCCTTCCCCAGACTCAAAGTTTGAATGTTACAGCTTATTGGGCTCATTCATATAACAGAAGATTTGTACACATACTGTTCAGACAAAACGTTGATTTCAGGATGTATGAGACACATGCAGCCCTTTCAGATGTTCATTATACTGTATCAATCAACATATTATTGACTGATGAGGAGGAACTCACTTTATGGATGTGATGTTCTTAGTTTATCTATATGAAACATTGGTTCACATGTGTAGCCCCTCTTATTTTCCAAACCCAAGTAGCAGAAACTCATTTTTAGCACCATGACTAGGACTCAAGATGACAAAATGCCAGTTAGGGCTACCATTCCCTTCCTATATATTTTGCAGTGCCTATCATGTCACACAGTTCCTTGGGCTTTTCAAGCTCCAGTACTGAAGAAAGCAGAACCAGCTTGGTTTTTTTTGTACATTTGGCGAAGAAAAGCAGCACATCTTCAGTAGAACGTCCTTTGTTCTGTGAAAATATATCTGCATGGCCCAGTAATTGATGTCTGTGCAGTACATAATTAGCCCTTAGTAAAACATTCTGATCTGCCTGGTTATCGCTGCAATTGGAATATAATTTTTTAAAAGCTGCGTCTGCGTGCACCAAACAACACTTCACTTCCTGCTGTCTCCAGGAGGGAAGAAAGTGGTTTGTTTTCTTTTACTTCCTCAGTTGCATAAAAGCTGGATCAATGGCTTTGTATCAAAGCTTCTTCAACTGCCTTGCCAAATAGATGTGACACTGAAATGGTTGAGAATTGAGCCTGCCAAACTTGTTTTGATCAATGAAACTCACCCTTTTTTTTTAATGTGATAGCAAGAGTTGGGAAAATTCAGGTATTTCTAAACCTTTTTAGCAGAGATTTCTGCCTTTAGAAGGGTTCCTTTACAACAGTGGTTCTCAGCCTGTGGGTGCAACTCCCAGAAGCCCCTACCACTCGCTGTGCTGGAAGGGATTTCTGGGAGTTGAAGTCCAGGAACATTTGGGGACCCACAGGTTGAGAACCACTGCTTTACAATTTCTTCCCCTGAATCAAAAGTTTCTTCTTCTCAGAGATACCTGATGCCTTAATAATCACCATCATGTGCCAACAAATCAATTCTGACCTACAACAACTCTTTTCAGGGTTTTCCAAATAGTTTATGCAGAAGTAATTTACCATCCCTTTTTTCTGGGGGCGACCTGGGACTGTGCAGTATGCCCAAAGCCATATGGGTTGCCTCTACTCACTGGAGTTACAGTGGAGAATCTAACTCCCAACCTCACCTAAACAAACCACTGAGCAATCCAGGTACTTGATGCATTACACTAGAGGATTTAGAACAGTGTTTCCCAACCTTCAATGACCCAGGTGTAAAGAGACTGTAACTCCCAGAAACCCCAGCCAGCACAGCCTGGTGGTGAAGGCTTCTGGGAATTGCCATCCAAGAACACCTGGGTTACCCAAAGTTGGGAACCACGGATTTAGAATAACAAGAAAGGACATGATCTTCTGAACTTGTTACGGGCAGTTAAACCCATACTATCTTTTTCTTAGCATACCTTTCAAGCTTTAAACCTATTTGACATAAACATGTGCAGTTCGGATCATAATACGTCAACCACCTTTTCTCTCAAAATGTTTCTGAAAGATTATAAAGCTCTGAAATGCAGTTATAGCTGATGCGGTGAGCTGTGGTACTGAGTTTCCCCTCCAGTGACATTATTAATGTTACAATGTACCACATACCTTGCTGGCACTGTATAAACAGCATTCCATTGAAAAAAGGATTTCCTTTTCATTAAGCAAAACTGCTATTCCTGTCAGGGTAGATGCACCCACAAGGACAAAACTGGACCTTTGCCCATGGCTTTATACAACCATCAAGGCTTCGCAGGCATCACAGTGGCACACACCTCCTCTGTTTCACTCTTATTTTTGCACTCCAGCTCCTTCACAGGGATCCTAACCTGGTTTGTAGCCCCACCTTCAATATTGAGATGGAGTTTCCTGGATGTTATGCGAGGGGGAATTCTGGTGCCCTCACTGCCAGTCTCATTGGCTTCTCAACATTTACAGTATGTAAATTGGAGCCTCGTGGTGCAGCGGTTAAATTGCTGTACTGCAGCTAGAACTCTGTTCACAACCTGGAATTCATTCCCAGGTGGCCAGCTCAAGGTTTACACAGCCTTCCATCCTTCTGCGGTCGGTAAAATGAGTACTGAGCTCACTGGGTGGGTGGGGGGGGCAATGTGTAGCCTGCACAAATAAATTGCAAACTATCCAGAGAGTTCACAATTTAATATGGGGCAGTATAGAAACAGAACACGTTGCTTTGCTTTTGTTTTTGAATTGTGAAAGTACTGTATGTGTAACTTTTTGTTTTCCCTTTTAGACCGTTGAAAACTGTGTGTGCATTTTAAGGAACCTCTCATACAGACTCGCTGCAGAAACATCTCAGGGACAACAAATGGGAACAGATGAACTTGATGGTTTACTATGTGGTGATGCTAATGGAAAAGATGCTGAAAGTTCAGGATGCTGGGGCAAGAAGAAGAAGAAAAAGAAATCTCAAGACCAGGTACTGACGTTGTCGTGAACTGGCAAGCATTTAGCTAAACATTTGCTGTTGTACTTAGCCAAAGGCAAGCTCTTCAGTGGGTTGAAGCAGAGATTCAGAGGTCTTGAGCGGCTTTCATTCAGAACAGATATAGTTTGTATGGACAAATGTAAACTGTTTATTTTAGGATAAGTAAGTCTTAGAGCCACTGACTAGACCTGCTTTTGTAGCAGTAGCAAAAAAGCAAGGTTTCTCTTTCTGGCATTGTTTTGGAGAGATAGAGGGCCCCTGCTACAAATAATAGCTCTACATTCACTGTCGCACAGAGCTGCATCCTTTGCATCTTGAAGAATCAAGGTAAGAAAAAAATGGGCTCTGTGTTTTGATCAAATGCTGTTGTGCATTAGTTCAAGAAATATATCCTTCAATTAACATATTATTATAAAGGAATATAATTAAACAAAAAAAAATAGGGATTAGGGATTAATCCGTTTTCAATGCATTCCTATGGGAAATTTGTACAAAGGAAATTTTGCTTAACAGAATTTCATTGGGAACAAATTAATTCCTTTATACAAGGTACTGCTGTAGTTTGATGCCATGTATAAATATTTGTCAAGTTATCTCTCTCCCTCTCTTATGTCTGAGGGAGTGGACTTGTCCCTGAAAGCTCACATTAAAATATAAAAGTTAGTCTTAAGGTATCACCACATTTTGTCTTTTTTTAATTTGTTCTTTTTATTTGTCTTTTGTTTTTATCTATGCTTGTCCTTGGCTATTTCAGAAAGCTTAGTGCGACTTTGTTTCCCAGTTCACCTTGTGTAAGACAGAACAAATTCAGTGTTTACTTTGATGCTGACTATATTTTCTACTTTGCTTCTGTCTGTCTCAGAAGGAACAGTTTTCTGCTTTTTGCTAAAATATTTTTTAGTTCTTTTATAGTTCTTGATTTTAAGGGATCTCTGACAAAATCACAAATGCAGTTATAAGTCACACCTATGACGTTACCCATCTGCCTAATTGGCCTGGTGAAATAAAAGGGACATTAAAAAAAGTTTCACTTCCCCCGAATCATTCATGATTTATTTAGTAAATCAAATCAACTATATATTAAGTTAAATGAAACATAACATCCATTTTTTTATTTTTACTACTTATGTGCAAATGTTTTGAGAATGATCTCATCAGCCATCAGTTGATGCAGGAATGTGAGAAGATCTCACTACACTTTTTCTTCTTATTGAATTAATTAGTCCTGAGAATTTGAGACACGTTGTTGAGCGCATGTTAACCCTTGCAACATGTCTTGCCTCCAACCTGACCAGTACGTTTTGTTGTTGATTTTTTTTTTTTGCAGTTTGCCCCAAAACATCTGTGTAGAAAAACCTAGCATGTGCTTTCCCTGTGGGACAAAGCACACACACAGCAAGCACAAAATAATTGGCAGGTTGAGTTTAAAAAATAATACAAAAAAGCCATTCAGTGCTTCTGATTTTTAAAGAGCCATACCGCAGGTTCCCTCGGTCGCCCTTCCAGAAAAAATATGGAGGTTTTAGAGTACAGTCTAAAAAGTGAGCCTCCCAGAGTAGGTGAAGGGTGATGTGGCCACTTCCACAAAGCAATCCACCAAACCTTTTTTTAAGTGACTCTTTTTTTAAAAAAAAATCAGTTTGCTGAAATCCTAGACAAACTTCAGATGCCTGCTGTTCCCATAGTGTTGTGCTTTCTTCTAGGTCTTCAAGGTAAGGAACCTTATCTTCTATAAATTTGTATCTAATAGCACAATGACAGAATACTAACCCTGGGTTGCAGTAGGTTACTTCTGGGTATTCGTCTTGCCCACTTAATTTGTTCTTTAACAATCTTGGGCATTACTTTTTCGTAACAGATGCCTTGGTGTTTGTGTAATATAGCTATGATTCCACTCAAAAATAACCTTTTCTCCTTTCTGAGGTGTTTCTGCATCTGAGCAGAGTGAAGGCTTCTGCGGTGCGCTTCTTGGCTATCAAAGTGATAGGTTTAATATCCTTTCCTTAACATCAGGTGTGCATGGAACTGTGCATGTAATATCAAATCAGTGTTTACTGGAATGTTGCATAGCATAAAGATAAATTGCATAATCTTCCGACCTTAGATTAATGTAGTGATAGAAACCTCCAAATCTCTTAGATTGATGTTTAATATTTTCAGTAATGTGACAGGCTTTCTCAGAGTTTCTTAAGCACGGCAACATTTTCCAACTTACTATTTATTTTGTATATTGGAAATCTTGTGTGTGACTTTAATCCACAAGGGAAGGTTGAATCAGAAAGTACTGTGTGCAGAAGCTGTGACTATGACTTCCGTAATCCCCTGGATTCCTGTTGACTTTGGCATCCATATTACTGGATTAATTAGAATATGATAACAGATCTCACAGTGCTGTGCAAAGACGTTCCAGAATGCCATCAACTTCCTTTTAAACTCTTTAGCATATTACACCCACAGTGGACACTTAATCCACCATTCTCTCTCTCTCTCTCTCTCTCTCTCTCTCTCTCTCTCTCTCTCTCTCTCTCTCTCTCTCTCTCTCTCTCTCTCTCTCTCTCACACACACACACACACACACACACACACACACACACACACACACACACACACAGGGGGGGGGAATACAGTGCCAGAAAAGAGGTTACAGATTTCCACATATTGATTTGCATGTATAAATACAAATAATTACTGTGTTGAGATAATTACGACAGTGATAATTGAACAATGATACATGTCTCTGTATTGTGACCAGGCGAAATGTATGCAAACGCCTTAGTAAACTGACCTTAGGCTGCTCCTGTCAGCTGCGTTTCCAAAGAGAGGTTTTTACCTCCCTCCTGACACCTCAGGAAACCTTGCTGCTAGGAGCTCAAGGTCTGTTTGCTGAGATGTCAGGAGGGGCTTAAAAACCTCTCTTTGGAAAAAGCAGCCAGCAGCCCAAGGTCAGTTTGATGAGGTGTTAGGTGTTGGTTAAAAACTTCTCTTTGCAAACATAGCCAGCAGGAGCAGCCCCAGCTCTGTTTGCTGAGATGTCAGGAGGAGGTTAAAAACCTCTCTTTGGAAGCGAAATGCAGACGCCTCAGCAAGTGCTGCTCCTGCCAGCTCAGCTTGCAAAGAGTGGCTTTTAACTCCCTCCTGGCACCTCAGCTGCCACGAGGGGATTAAAAACCTCTCCTTACAAGTGCAGCCGGTAAGAGCAGCCGCAGGTCTGTTTGCTGAGGTGCCAGTGGACCCTCGTATAACAAACAGTTTATATAACATAAAATCTGCACAACATAAAAAATTCCGGAGATGGGGGAAATTTGCTTAACAGAATCACCTAAGGGGCGAATCCGTACAACATAAAAATGGCCGCAATTAGGGATTACTCTATTTTCAATGCATTCCTATGGGAAATTTATATAAAGGAAAATTTGCTTAACAGAATTATATAAAGAACAACCCATGGAATTCTCTTTTATATATTGAAGTCTAGATTCATAAATGTTCAAGTGGAGTCCCAACCAGCATCCATATAAGAATAAGTGAGATATGGAGGATCCCTTAGCTGTGCTAAAGCTTAATGTGCCTTTTAATAATGAGCAAGGCAACTGCTATTTCATAATTATTATTTTTTCAAAACCACTGTCTCATGCTCTGCACACATATTCTACTGAAAGCAAGCAATTTCTGTTTAGGGATGGGCTGTTTTTTCTCCAATTTTTTTACAGATTTATATCAGACCAAAAATGGTGCTTTCATTCTGCAACCTGACAGCTTTGTACGAAACTATGAGCGCAGTGCCATGACTGCTGCATTGACTTGTTCCTTTCCTTACCTTCTCAGGCAGGCAAGCACTCGTCAATTGTGTGGGGCACTGCGCTGACAGCTTCGTACAAAGCTGTCAAGCACACGAAGAGCCCTGCTTTAATCAGAAGGCCTCTTGGACTTCTGGTTTGACTTTTGTTACACATCTTGAACTATAACTACATTGTTTCAGTATCAAAAACCAGCCATTCATGAATGAGTGTGAGTATTAGCGAGGCTGTGAATCCTAACATATAACAGCAAAAGGCCTGATTGTTGAGGAAAAGATCTCCCTCATCTGTGATTAATGAACAGAAGGTTGTTCTGGTTTACTTTTTTTCCTTCTTGTTTTGAAGCAACTAAGTGACAGAGTCTGCATGTGCCCAACTTTCCAAGGTATTTGCCAGCAGGACAGCATTAAATGATTGTCTTCTTTCTTTTGCCCAGTTCCGGCGTATTCCGTTCTGCCAGTTTAGGTTTTGTATACAGTAATTGTATCATTTTCCTATCAAGTACGGTTTTTTTTATTCTTTTTTGTTGTATAGATGACACCCCCACATGCACACCAGTAGCATTGTTAGTGTTGTGAAATGGTGGTTTCTGGTTGAGAATGAATTTTGCGTGAGTTCATAGCTGGACCCCGATCTGAACTAGTGATTCTTTTCCTTAGTCACTGTTATATTAGTTCTCAGCTGTGCTCTCACTGTCATCACTTTTTATACCTTCCTTGTTCATTAATGGTTAAGAAAATTTTATGTGCTTTTTAAATTTTATTTTTGTTGCACTCATTATGTTGGTGTTATAATGAAGTGCTCACACCACCTGTATGCCTTATGATGTATCTGGGAAACTTATAAGAGCTATTTTCCTTTGTTACAATTCCATATGGTCAGCATCCTTTTAGGTCAATAATGATAGAATGTAAAAGAGAAAGCCAAGTCAATATTCATACGAAAATTACAGCCAGATGGGATCCTACCCCATGGTATTGTATTTTGTTTTTAAATGCCTCTGACTTCAGAGGAATTGGGTGGCAACTAAGGTAATGGACCTCAGACTACCGGTATTTTTTAAAATTATATTTCAATGCGAGATTAAGATTTTCTAAATTCACTGGTGTTGTTTTTCCCTTTTGTCATTATTGGTTCGCTAACTACTGCATTACTAATTCCTCCTGCTTGTGCTTACAGTTTGTACTGTGTTTTTTTTCTATATGGTACTTAGGTCATTTTTATAATTGTACATCCCTCTGGGGACTTTCAGGAGAAAAGTGGTACATACATTCTGAAAATAAAATTACGCACTATTTCTATAACCCTGTAGGGAGAGATGCTGAGATTCAAGAAATATATGTTGTGTGATTACTCTAAAATGAAATGCTGTTTGGAAGGCTGGTAAAATAGCTTTTGAAAAGGTTTCAGATAAATTGCAAATAATGTTGCCATGGAACAAATGTATGGCAAATCAGCCTATGTAATCCATTTTGCTTTTCATGGCTTTTCAGCTCTCAAACAAAGTTAGTCTGGAATTATACTGCCATAGTCTCTGGAACTACTCATGCACAATAATTTGAGGATATAATCTTTGCATGTTTAGCAGGAATCAATGTGCATTGTCATGTGCAATTCCATTTTTAATATATAGAACATCAGTATTTTTAAAGTGTTCATTTTTGTGTCATTTTATAGGGAGAAATGGGTTTTTGTAGCCTGACTCTCATTTTGCTGTCAATTCTAACTGGCAAAAAAAACCCTGCATGTTTTCAACCACTGTAGGATGAAGTAACACTTAACAGATTAATTAAAGCAAAAAGCAAAGATTATATACTGCCCCATAGCACTTCAAGCACTCTCTGGGAGTTTGAAGAGTTAATCATGCAGGCCACACATTCCCTCACTTCCACCAGCAAGCTGGGTACTCATTTTACCATCTTTGGAAGGATGGAAGGCCGAGTCACCCTTGAGCCAGCTACCTTGGATTGAACTCCAGGTTGTGAGCAGAGATTTGGCTGTTTTTCAGCAGTTCAACCACTGCACCATGAGGCTCTTTAAGAATCTAAGTTTTGTGGTGCAGTGGTTAAATGCCTGTACTGCAGGTAAAACTGTGCTCATGACCTGCGGTTCAATCCCCGGTAGCTGGCTCATGGTTGACTCAGCCTTCCATCCTTCTGAGGTTGGTAAATTGAGTACCCAGCTTGCTTGGGGTGGGGCAATGTGTAGCCTGCATAATTAAAACTGTAAACCGCCCAGAGACTACTTGAAGTGGTATGGGGCGGTACTTAAGCAGAACACTTTTTGTTGATATTATGCATCATGGATGTGTTACAGATGAAAGTAGTTTCAGGGATATATTTCTAATTTACATTAGGTAAATTAATTGTACCATTAATTTGTGATGTTCACTTTGTTCTCTCCTCTTTCCAGTGGGATGGAGTCGGTCCTCTCCCTGACTGTGCAGAACCACCCAAAGGAATCCAGATGCTGTGGCACCCATCCATAGTCAAACCCTACCTCACACTTCTCTCTGAGTGCTCAAATCCAGACACATTGGAAGGGGCAGCAGGTGCACTACAGAATCTGGCTGCAGGTAGCTGGAAGGTAGGAAATGTGTATCTCCTGTTCAGTCAGACTCTGGAGAACCTTGGCACTGAGGCAGTGAGCCAGTTTATAAAAGCTGAGTTCTGATCTTGGAAGAACATTTCATACTGTGAAGTTACAAAGAGATTCTTGCTATAATGCTAACCTGATGAAGAGGTTAGCTTTGTAGCTGGTTACAAGACCTACCTATTTGAATCTGGTTTTTTTTTTAATTATTAAATAAATTATATTGGTGACGTGCGGATGAAAATGCTTTATTAGTTGATTTTACCCTGCTCTTTTAAGTAGCACTATGGAGTCCCACTGCAGGGCCATTGTTGCATTTGGCACTAATTAATATTCTCCTTCAGAACTTCAATAAAGAGGCAAGGATTTATGAGAAAACATTAAAAAGGACCCTTTGTAAGTTTAGGGAACAGTTTGAAGCTGCTCCATTGACTTAGTGTGTGACAAATATTGATACTACAGAATATCCTTTCTTAAAACCAATTAATCCCACACCAAGATGCACGGGCTTAGATAGTGTAACACTAACATTATTTAATACATTTGTCTCTGTATGATACAACCATGTTTTATTTATGGTATAGAGCTGTTAATTCAGTGTAGTAATCTGAATGGTCCAAGAAGTAGAATACATGATTTATCCTGCCAGGGTGTGTTAAAAGCAGCTCATATATCAATAAGATGCATGGTTTTTCATGCCCGAGGTAAGTATATTTGACCAAACAATCACTCTTTGAAATGGGAGGTCAGCAAGCAAAATTGGTACAGCTGAGCAGTAAATTAAATAATCTGCTTGCCTAGAAAACTTGTACAGAATAAGCAGTGTATCCCTAAGCCTCTTCATTCTGCCCTGTCAATTTGCCTCAAATGTGTCTGACCCTGGAAAAAGCTGTATCCAGGAGAAAAGAAAATGGCTAATCCTCCAGATGTATCCTTTCCTTAAGAAACTTCCTTCTGCCTGCCACTTGCCAACTATGCTGTCTTTTTATATAAAAGAAGGGGGAAACTAGCAACATTTTTACAGAAAGCAGATCATTCTTCATATTAATCAGCAAATCTCCCCCCCCCAAAAAAGGCGATTTGCTCCAGAAGAGGGAGCAGCCAGTAAAATTTTGTTATCTATAGTGACTGTGAAAGTATCCCCAGGAGAGTAAAACTTGGTCATGAATTATATAGACAGTCTTGTTTCGCCCACACCAGCCTTGTGGTACTTCTAAAGGTATTTAGGCTCAGACTTTGGCGAGCCTCCCGTCAATTGCTGGACAGGCACAAAAGGATCGATACCTGCTGTGATATCCGGGTACAAAGCAGAGAGAGGAGCATCACCTGGCATCCAGAAAAACAAGGTGATGGCCTACAAGAAGAAGATAAAAACAGAAGTAACGATAATAGCAGACTGTGGTGATGCCAGGCTACAAAGAAAGAAAGAAAGAAAGGAAGAAAGGAAGGAAGGAAGGAAGGAAGGAAGGAAGGAAGGAAGGAAGGAAAGAGTCATTGGTTGTTGTGTCGTTACAGTCGTGATCAACTCTTTGTGACCCCATGTGCTTGGAACTTTCTTGTCAGGAATACTGGACTGGCTTGCCAGTTCCTACTCCAGTAGCCATTGCTTAAACAAAGTTTAAATGAGTTAATGATAACCACATGCTTCCGAGTCAATTTCAATCTATGGCAGCTCTTTCCGGGGTATTCTAGACACTGAGAGTACTCAGAACTGATAAATCTTCCCTTCTTCTAGGGGTGCTCTGCATAGTTAAGAAAGTATAACATACCAAAATGATATGCTTGTTTGCTTGCAAAAAAAACCAAATCTCTTTCTGTTTCATTAACATTTCTCTGTTCACATCATGTTGATATTACCTACAGTAAAGGAAAGATGGGGCAGGGGGTGGGGCAGGGTGGGGGCAGGGAAAATCACTTCTCCTTATTAGATAGTGTCTTGTATACTTATCTAACCAGCTTCTTCCCACTACATAATAAAGACAAAGTGGGTTTCTGGAACTCTCTTAATGTAGGAAGCACCCTAAGAAGGACATTTAGTGGTAGTAAGTAGGTTTGATAGCAGGGGTTAAGTATCTTTTACATCCATCCTCTCAGCATTGCCCCCTTCTGATGGTGCTTTGTCAAAACAGCTTTGGGGATTTTGTTTTCTATATCAGAGGCATGGTAAGTAGTTGTCTCATTAAATTAAATTATATTAAGTCCAGTGTAGTATAAAGTGTCAGTAAAGGTATTTGCAATAATCTTAGCAAGCTCAGGCAAAACCATTATAATACACTGTTTTCCTCCCTAATTGCCGTAGCTGCTTTGAGGAGAAATGTTGCTAACGAAAGGGGACACGATGATGAACTTTCAGTTTACAAAGCAACACTGGATGGTTATGCCCTACAAATTTCATTATCTCAAACGAGTGTTGGGAAATTTAGCACAACCTCCATGCATGTCTTTGACAATTTAGCACTGATAGGATGCAAAGGAATACTTTGTTTGCCACTGTTCCTTACTCTGAATTAAAGCACATTGTTCTCTTCCTTTTGCATGCTGAGCAATTATTTGAACATGAATGTCAGGCTGATTTATGGAGTAGCTGAATAATTATTTATTATTTATTTAATTAAGCATATAGACAAAAATTGTTTTTAAAACATCCCTAGAAGTCCATTATCTCTGGCTATTTGTGTGTTATTCTTTAGCAGGCTTATGGAATCTAAAAATGCAGGGCTGGCTCTCAGTGGCCTTAAGCAAATGGAAAGAATAATCTGGATATACAAGTGTGAGTCTCTTTCTCAGTTCCTGGGAGGGAATTCAGACACTTTATAATAGTTTCAGATTGAATGTTCCTTATTGCAGACCACACAGATAATTGCTTACAAATATATCCTAGTCAACAGGTTTAAAGCAAAGCAAATTGGTCTGCTTATATACCACCCCATTCAAGTAATCTCTGAGTGGTTTACAGTTTTTAATTGCAGTATGCAGGCTACACATTGCCCCCCCCCAGCAAGCTGGGTACTCATTTTACCGACCTCAGAAGGATGGAAGGCTGAGTCAAGCATGAGCCGACTACCTGGGATTGAACCCCAGGTTGACTCGTGAGCATAGTTTTACTTGCAGTGCAGGCATTTAACCACTGTGCCACAAGGCTCTTAAGTACCCAAAGAGTTTTCATTTGATTTGTAAATGTTCCCATGATATTCATGACATGAAGGCACAAAGACAATCATTTCAGTAACAGACACAGTTTCTGGCCTTTGCTCTGTGGCTTTTCTCCAGGGGACTGGAAATTGTTGCTTACTCAATGTATGGGGAACAACAACAACAACAACAACAACAACAACAACAACAACAACAATTTAGGACTGCAGAGCTGGAAGGGACCCTATGATTAAGTTCATCCCCATGGCAAGAAAACATGGAACTCCCAACGTCTGGCTCCACGGCCAAATGCCTAACCCACTGAACTGTCCAGTGGTTTTACACATTTGTTCTACACATTACTTGCGTAACACATTTTGGCTGAAAGCAGAGAACTACTTAGATATGTCTAAAGATACCTTCTGGCAGTTCTCTTTGCTTCTTCTTTGCTTCCTTTTTTGTTATATACTGTTGGTTTTATTTTAATTGTAAACTGCCCAGAGTTCCGCCCAGAAGATGGGTGGTATAGAAATACAACAAATAAATAAATAAATAATAAATACTCTTTTGGAGCAGCTCAATACCCTATCAAAACTGTGTTTAAAACTCTCCTCATTTCCAAGCACAGTTTGCCATGTAAAAAGTTTTCTGCTGAATGTAGAAACATTGTGTCCTAAGACTCAGTAGGTGTACAGACAAAAAAACTCCCCAAAAACAGAATTAGTTGTATAGTTCTTTGAATATTTGACATTGTGTTGCAGGTTTCATGCAGTGTATGTGTATGTTATTCATTTTACATCAAATTGTCATTGCCTTTCAATGTGTGTTCATGACAGTACAATTTAGTAACATCAACTATAAGAGCCTTTCCCATCCATCCTTCTGTTTTTACATTGGCCAAATCTTTAGATGCCTCCAGAAATGCAAAAGCAGGCTATGAATGCTACAGCACTTTCTTGCCTAAGATCAACAGTAGCTATTATTAGAGGCATATTGATTTTAGTATTGGACATAATGGCCAAAATTCTCTTGAATAACTATGCAAATGGCATACTTTTTGGAAACAAATTGTCTTGTGTTAAGAAATCATTGTAGACATTTTCAGTTGCACACTGGGACACACTACTTGGTTTGCAACCAATAAAGTCTTATGGTTTGTTGAAGGAACTTTCAAGAGTTATGACATTTCTGTTACACAAATGATCTTGACCCATGTGACTAGATCTTGACCAATATGTGTCAATAATGACTTGTAGCCACAGACAGTTTTGTCCTCAACCTTTCTAAATTGTTCAGGTTAGCAGCCACTGCTCCATCTTGTGTCAGTGGACTCCATGGTTGAAGAGCATGCCTTGTTGTCTTATCTGGCTGGAATTCCCTATGATTCAATTTCATTGAATAACCTGTTTCTTATATTACGGGAAATGAAGTAAAAGGTCTCTTGATCAACTAGATCCACATAATGCATTATTTTATTCACTTTTATCCTGACCTTTCCTATTAAGCTAAAAGATCTTGAAACCTTTTCTTATGAGGGAGTGTTGCGGCTACTTCCAGCTGTATGACCCTGGGAAAGGCTTTGATTAATTTTGGCTAAGAGAGTTTCCAGAGGGTTTTTAAAAAGTGGAAGATCAGTTCTTTGAAAAGTGGCCTAAAAATCCTTTTTTCTCAATTAATTCCTGTTGCATCTTCACACTTTATAGGTAAGGTAGAAAGGAAAGAAGTGGGTCAAAGACTAAAATATGAATCAGGAAGAGTCCAGTTCAGTTCTTGCTTCTTTAAAAAAAAGACAATTCCGTCAATCTCAGCCAAGTAATAGAGGGATAATAAAGCTAATGTATTGCGTAGGATTCCTATAGTATTATACAAAAGTAAAGGAGAGAAATCACTTGAAACACTTTAAAGGGCTGTATCAGTGCTGCTAAGTATTACTATTATTATTACAAAGCAAAGCTTGAAAGATAAAATGGAACTGTCATACTGCCAATTTCCATGCCCTAATTTTGTGAAAAGTTATTGTGAGTGTCAATGCTCCTCCACACTTGTTTATCATTCTTTCATATATGTTTCTTTACAGTGGTCAGTATATATCCGGGCTGCTGTGCGGAAAGAAAAAGGCCTACCAATATTGGTAGAGCTCCTTCGAATAGACAATGACCGAGTAGTATGTGCGGTTGCAACAGCTTTACGAAATATGGCCTTAGACGTCAGAAACAAGGAGCTGATAGGTAGGTGCTCATATTTTACTTGATTATACTCAGGGGATGAATATTTCTTATGCTTCAAAATGTTATCAGCAAACGTAGATGTGCGTAATCCTTAAATGTTCTGAAATAGCTGAAATGTTCTTTTTTACCTTACAGAATTTTTTTTCTACCATATTTGGTGATGCTTCAGTTGGTTTTTATATCATGCCGGTCAGTTCTTCAAAAACCCTCCAGTTTACAAATGTTTAGGGGCGTGGGGTATTTTGGCTTCTATATTTGTGATTCAGAATTTCAGGAAATGGTCAAATATTGCTGGACAATATTGTGCCTGTGTTGCCAGCAGAAAGTAACTTGAATGTTGACCACACCAATAGCAGCAGTCAAGATGAGATACAGGATACCCTCTTGTGCTTGCTACAATTGACAAAGTGATACCATGCAAGGGAAGAATCTCAGAAGCTGACTCCTTTTGTCATCCATTAAATACTTTGTGTCATCCAAACACAAAGCAATTGTCAGGGATTTTGGGTTTTTTTTTTTTTGGCAAGTGTGAAAGAATGGTACAGTAGCATGAAGTCCAGTTTCAAAGTTATAATATGTTTAGAATTGCCTTGTAGAACATTGATTTGCGCTTCCAGAACAACAACAACATTGCATTCTCATGTAGTTCTAATATTATAAAAAACGACTGGCCCACGCTACAGCTGGTAGGCAGGCCATCTGGTGGGCCATTTAAAAAAATTAAAATAAAATAAAACAAAATAAAAATTAAAAATAAATTTAAAAACTGATCTGGCCTGTGGGCCGGCATGATTAAAAAACAATAAAAATATTTTTAAACATTTGGTTGGCGGGTTTCGAAAAAAGGAAAACAAACTGAACTAAAATGAATTACGAAATGATTTTTTTTTTTATAAAACATGTTTTGTAATTAACAAAACAAAATGGGGTGGGGGAAATGAATTACAAAACGAAATGCCATTTTGGCATTTTGTGCCCATCTCTAATTATGTTCAAAAGGTTTATTTGGGTGAAATACTTGAGTTAATGAGCTAGTCCTCTTTGTTGGCCTTGTTATTTATTTGGGGTACATGATTCTGTTATATTCTGAATAGAGATGGGCACGACTTGAAAAAAAAAAATTTCGAGTTGTCGTTAGTCGGGCCAGTCCCATTTCGGGTCGTTTCCGGTTTTCGCGAAAATTCGCAAAAATTAGTCGGTTCGTTTTTTCGTTTTTTCGTTGTCGTTAGTACTGGTTTTTTTGGGGGGGGAGCGGGCTCCTGGAGGCACCTCTGTGGGGTGGGTGCCTCCTCTGGCCCGCTATAAAGGGAAAGTGGGCTCCTGGAGGCACCCGTGGGTGCCTCCTGCCACTAGGAAGGGGAAGCAGGCTCCAAGAGACCCCTCTACATGGGGGTCTCCCTTCCTCACCTGCTGCTGCTGCAAAATGCTATGCAATAGCCATATGGATATTGCATAACATAATGTGCAGACGTGAGACCAGTGTGAGAGTGATAGGGTCATGCCCGCCCTTCACAAGGCTCTGGCACCACCATGTCTCACACAGAAGGGAATTGTACTTGCTGCGTGTAGTGCAATGCAAGCAAGTAGATCTGGCTTTAAGGTGGCTTAGTGCAAGAGCTAGGGTTAGGCTAGTGACGGGTAAGGTTACGGTGGGCTAGTGGGTTGCACCTCTGGGTGCCTCTCTGACCCACTAAGAAGACAGTCTGTGACGTATGGGTACGGAGTCAAGGGTTAGGGTTAGGGCTAGGGCAGTTTTTTAGGGGGCTTTTTGGCACATCCCAGAAGTCTCCATGGCCAAGTGGCCATGCGACTGGTGGGATGGCTCCAAAAATTTGCATGGTTGTCCACTCCCACATGGCTGGCCACTTGGCCAGCCCATCATTGCGCAGGTGTAAATAAAATAAAATAAAATAAAATCAATGGAGGACAGAGGAGGAGAGGAGAGACATTTTGTTGCAAGAAAAAACCCACTGCTACTGTGAAAAATCTGGCAGTTTTATAAATTTTCGCGTGTTTCTGTTGTGCTTGTGTGTTTTTGGACCACGATTTCAAAAACAATATTGCGTTTGCTGCCCCATTTTGGATCCCCCGCCCGCACCGCATGGCATGGCGATGGCGACTCGCGAGTCCGGCTGCCCAGGACGGGGGGGAGGCGGGACCCCCCCCTCCAGAAACCACCCCTCCGGTAGGTGCCCTGCGCCCTTAGTCAAGCAGGCATTTTTCCGCCTGCTTTTTTGGCCCGGGAACGGGTGGGGGGAGAGTTTAAAAGTTTTTTCCTGTGCCGTCCGTGCCGCTTGCTTGCACTTGAATTGCGGCGGCCGGCGGCGAGGCTGGGCTTTTTGCTGGCTGCGAGCCTGCGGCGAGTCCCACAGAGCAGCCCACTAGGACGGGGGATGGGGGGGAGGCCGGGGACCTCTAGAAACAACCCCTCTGGTAGGTGCCCTGAGGCACGGCAGGAATTTTTCCGCCTGCTTTTTTGGCCCGGGAATGGGTGGGGGGATAGTTTAAAAGTTTTTTCCTGTGCCGTCCGTGCCGCTTGCTTGCGCTTTAATTGCGGCCGGCCGGCAGCGAGACTGGGCATTTTGGTGGCTGTGAGCCTGCGGCGAGTCCCACCAGAGCAGCCGAGGACGGGGGATGAGGGGGGAGGCCGGGGACCTCCAGAAACAACCCCTCTGGTAGGTGCCCTGAGGCACGGCAGGCATTTCCCCGCCTGCTTTTTGGCCGGGAACCGGGTTTTTTTAACTTTTAAAAACTTTTTTTCTGTGCCGCGTGTGGCATCGCGCGATCTCGCGATGCAAGGAACGAGCACGACAAATCAGACCAAAATTGTTCGTTCGTCGGTTCGAGCTCGAAGTCTGGGGGAGTAATTCCCGTTTCCGTTTCCGTAGAGTAACGGAACCGAGTAACGGAAACGGAAACGGAAATACCGCTAAGTCGTGCCCATCTCTAATTCTGAACATTCATTGTGATGAGATCCTGAAAGGTTCCAAAAGGGTTTAGAGTGAAACTCCCATGGCCCTTCATGGTCATGCTGTTCGCTTCCTCCAGCTACTAGATACAGTGTGAGCTCTTTTCCTCTCTTCATATTGACTCTGCAAAGGTAATTTAAGGACTCAGATCCTTTTTCTCCTAGTTACAACAAATGTGGCCTCACTCTGATTTTAAACTTCACATGCTAGTAGGAGTCTCTAAAATTCAGTGAGATTTTAGACAAAGAAAGCATAATTCTGATCAGTATGCTGAGCTAAAAAATGCTGGCCATCATTTGTGGTATGTTGTGATTAAATACCTGTCACTCTCCTAACTGGAGACCAGGCCCTGGCAGAGCTTCAACACTGATACAGTAATGTCTTGGTTTATGAATACCTTTGTTGAGTGTTTTGCAAGATGAGCAGACATTTCCGATCAATTTTGCCTTGATCAATGAGCAATGTCTTACAAGACGAGCACTGGAGCAGGTCACATGATCACAAGTGAGCCAATCATGGCTCTTTCTCTCTCTCTCTGCTGGATTGTGGGTGACTGTCTAGAACAGGCATGTCCAAAGTCTGGCCCGGGGGCCAGATGCAGCCCGATTTAAAATTTTGAGTGGCCCTCAGCCTCTTCTCCCTGCTGGCTCAGCCTATCACTCATCCCTGCCAGCCAGCCCTTCCCTGTGCTGGCTAGAGACATGAACTTTCAGTTTTATGGTTTGCCTGCCCTCCTTGCCTCCGTCCATCCCCTCAGCCACCTGCCCTGCCTACCCACTCCTGGCTCTGTTGCTGCAGCGTCTTCTCCACCTCCTTGTGATATAGGACAGCATATGTGAGCAGTGGTGCATCTTGGGTGTGCGTGGGCCGATTCCAGGGCCGTGCAACAGCCGCTGGGTCCTTGAGTGCCTTGAAACCGGAGCATTTGCGGCTGTTGCAGATGCACACGAACCATGCCCTTTCTCCCCCCCCCCATTTCAGGTTGAATGGTTGGCCCCCACCCATTTTCACCTCACCAGATTTTGCCCTCCTTGCAAAAAGTTTGGACACCCCTGGTCTAGAACATTCCCTCTCAAGCAAGCCTTAAAAGCAGGTGGAGCAGAGAGGAACAGAGGTCTCCCTTGCACCAGCCACAAAGGTTTTCAAAGGAGAGTGCAAGTTAGGGGTTTATTCTTTTTATTTTAAATTTTATTTAATTTATTTCCAACATCCTTTCCTATTTTTCAAACCATTTCTTGGGACAGCTAGTCAAATGTTTATATAGGGCTATAAATTGCACTTTAATTGTCACATTAAAAACCTAGTCGTTAGTAATAAACAGAGCAGATTCTTCAGCCAGCTATCTAAACCATGGTTGTGGACGTGGACTTCTGGGCAATTTCTTTTGTGAGTTTTGGCATTTTGTGTGTACAGTATGTGATCTATGGGACCCGAGAATGAATTATATGAGTTTCCATTTATCAAACAATAATTAAGGGATTATGAAAAATGTTAACACACACATGTGTATAGCAGAGAAAAAATATGAGCTTAGCAGCAGCAGCATGTAGATAAAGTGTAGTTAATTGTTATAAGTATTATCAGAACCCAGAAACGGAGAGACAAAGAAACATGACTTAGAATAAAACTCTTATATTGAATATATACAGCAAATATACAGCAAATAACAACAGCATAACACCAAGCAATATCACATATACAAATCAACAGAGCGTGGGGTACTGTTTTCTCACCATAAACAGTCCCAATTTAACATTATACAAGTCAGTTCTTATATACACATTTACACCTCATCAGACATGATTTTAACCAATCACATTCTGACACACCATGATGTCATTAACTATTCCACCTGTGCTAAATCACTTAACCTGCTGGTGATTTCTAATTCCTTGCACTTGTGGCTAACATCATGACACTGCATTTTTGACTGACTCCATTTTACAATTCTCTTTTCACTCTGTTAAATATACAATACATACATTTTGTCAGTTCTACATATTATGACACCATTAGTTCTTATGATGAAATTAGCTTTGATGTAAGAGTATTTTGGTTTATAAGCATGTTTTCAGAACGGATTATGCTCATAAACCAAGGTATTACTGTAGTCGGCTTAGAGCTTGAAATGCTTGTGAGCTGAATCTTGAAAACTATTGTTTGAGTGTGTTTATTGAACTTACTCTGTTCTCACTATTTGACGTGAAAGATGCTTATTGCTGCTTAAGAATTTCTCATTCAAAACCAGCCGCTGAGCTGAGCAAGCTTCACATAAGTTATATCTTTCAAAGCAGTGTGATTTCAGTAAAAATAAGAAAAATTGCTGTCTCGAGAAGATAGAATGCTTTCAGACCGAAGAATTCCACCAAATAACAAAACAGTTTAGCATATGGAAATTGAATAAGTCAGCAGTTGTTTTCAGCTGTTAAATCCATGTAAATTACCTTAAAAATTCAGTTTGCATTGCATTATTTCATTGAAGGATAAATATAAAAAAACAAGATTCCTTGCTGTTCCTTATCAGTTCCACATCAGATTTCAGAAGGAGAAATTAATTCACCTCAGATATAGAATAATTTCTTGAAGGAGGAGTATTTGGCTAATGATAGGAACAGTGTACAGTATTCTGTGGTCCATGTTATAAAAATGCAAATTATATTCTGGCTTCTTGTAAGCCTATAAAAATGGGCATGTTTGTATGTCACTTTAACAATGAAACTCTTAACATTAGCTGCAAAGTGGTGCCCATCATTTGCTGCTTCATCACCCCTATTACAAGAGTAGGTAAACAGATCAGGGAGATTTCTGATGAAATCAGAATCCTTTCCTTGTTCCTCAGCATGCCTGAACTGGTCAGGATGAAATTGCTATCAACAAATGCTTGTTGTTGACTTCTTAGTTCTGTCTTGTTTTGGCATATTTAAAACACATCTGCATTTGAACAGGCTTATGAACACATCTGCATTTGAAGTAGTTCATTTACTAATTCAGTCAAAGGGCAGAACAGAGAGGGAACAGAAAAGGCTGTGTGCGCTAGATTTCTGAGGGTTCATCTTGTGGACACATTGCGTGAGCTACATTTAACTATGAGACTTGAGTAAATGATATTGTTCTAAATTGTTCTCCCCCCTGTCACCACACATTTGAATGTGGCTGATCCTCAATGAGAATCACTATAAAATGGACGACAGACAAACCGGACTCCTGGGAATGTAGTTTTATTTCCAGAGGATCCTTTCCTAATACCTTGTGCACAAGGGGTGCCTGAACACAGGGACAACTTCCTGTATGGAATGTCCAGTCTTAAATATTCTTCAGCGTACAGAAAAAGATAAAGAACAAACTCAGGATTGGTTACATTTTGCCGCAGTGGAAAGCATGTGACTTCATTACATATATGTTCATTTTCCGTAACACAACCAAACTTAAAGATCAGTGATACTTTCCCATCTGCATTAGCAAGATTAAAAGGTCATTAATTTCGCAATGTATTGTTCTCTCTGTGTTAACAGTGAGTTTCAAAAACTGGATACAAAGGTGCAAACAAGATATTTTAAGAACTGAGATGTCCTAGCATGCGGTTTGACATTTGCTATACACTTTTTGTGGTTTGGACACATCCTGTTGCCATTCGCTTTAGAAGCCCATGTCTGCAGAGATGGGGGTGCTTTGCAGAAACACAGAGATGATGCTTTCAGGACATAGTTTACAGAAATGATGGTTTTAGGATATCTATATGAAGCAGAGGGTAGAAGGAAAGAATTGAAGATAAACTCAACACTTGAACCTTACTCTCACAATCCCCCCTTTTTAATCTTCAATTCTTTCCTTCTCTCCTTTTTTTGGTGTCTCATGGCAAAGTTCACATACTCAGGAACAAGTCTATTAGTTCTAATGTCAGGTGTTCTATGAGCAGTCCTGCAAGACAAGCAGGTCTTACAGAGAGGGAACAGCTGATGAGCCCCCCCCCCAACACCTGGATCCCTATACATGGTAACAGACAAAGCATTTACTTATCCTCAGTACCATCAACAGAAGAGCAGCATAGAATAAAAGGAGTAACAGAAGCAGAAGGCCCTCAAATACCCAAGTTACGTGCATAGAGTAATTTAGCTTTCCTGAAAAAGGAATTTCAGTCTTTCCACTGGATCTCCTTCCTGATTCCTAGCTCTACAGATGTTCCCTGGTATCTGGAGCTGTACTGTGTGATGAATCCATGATTTGAATTCTTCCATCTTCACTGCCATGTCTGAAGCGAGGAGAACCACCATCGCCTTCTTTGGCTCTACATCTTGGCTCAATGGAATTCACTGGTCTTTCCAAATTGAAGTGATGGATGGAAAGTACTGCAGAAAAAAGAAGAAGACAAGGAACGCGACAGAGACTGCACATATTGACTTACAATTCTTTCACCTAGTTGAGCAGTACCAACATTTACAGACATATCAGTTAAGGGCCAAGGCCTTCCATAATTTTCTCAAAATTGGGATAAGACCTAAGCTTCCCTCGGGGTCAAGACCTAATCATGGAAATGTTCTTCCTGGGTAATCTTGGTTAGGACAGAATCCACTACCAGGTGTTGCTACTCATGTAACCTACTAAGAAATGGTGCAATTTCCTGAGCTGGTATATATCAATCCACCTTTAACTTGTCCACTTGTCCTATCTGTCTTGAAATTGTATTCTTTGAGCCATTCAACTTCTGATGGTGTGGTTGCTGCTGGTGGGGCAGGTGCAGAGCAACATGTAACAGAGGTATTTCTTCTGGGGTTTCAAAAGCAGCTCGGTGAGCTTCTTTGTCAGCTGCTGTATTTCCTAGGGAGATATCTGAATCATCTCTCCGGTGTCCTTTACAATGAATAATGGCAAGTTCTGATGGCAAACAAACTACATTGAGCAGTTTTTCTACTAACTTGGCATGTTTAATTGGAGACCCTTTGATTGTCAGCAGTCCCCTCTGTTTCCACACTTGGGGGCATGAGCATGCCAAATAGTCCACAAGTATTTGCTATCCATGTCAGAGTTCGTCCTTCAGCCATTTCAAGAGCACGAATTCCTACATACAGTTCTGCTGGTTGCACAGACCAGTAAGCTGGCAGGGCTCCACTTGTGACCATCCCTCCCCCCTTTGCAACCACCACCCAACCTGTTCTGACTCCCATGTCCACAAGACTGCTGCCATCTAAAAACCAGATGTTCTTGCTATTGGGGAGTGGCTCATCTTGCAGATTGGAGTGGTATTTCATTAGCAAGTCTACTGTGCCAAGCCAGTCATGGGGAGGGATGTGGTCTATAGATTCTTCATCCTGAGGAACTGGGAGGATAGTGGCTGGATTCCATCTATCTGAACACATTACAGTCACTTTATCTAATTCAAGCAACAAAGCCTGGAGTTTCAGCAGTCTGTCTGATGTTATCCAAACATGTCCTCTAGCTTCCAACAGACTACGAATAGAGTGTTGTGACATGACTTCCACACTTCCTCCAAAAGTCAACTTCAAGCAGATATGCAGCAGCTATAATGCAGAGACATCCTGGCCATTCCTGGGCAGTGGTGTCCAATTGCTTTCTAAGGTATCCCACAACCATGGGGTGACCTGACTTAAGGAATGCCAATATTCCAACCGCTACACCTTGCTTTTCATTGATGTACAGCTGGTACTTTTCTTCTAACTCAGTCAGGGTTAGAGCTGGTGGACTTACAAGCTTCTCCTGTGTCTCTACAGCTGCTTTCTGAAGGACAGTTGAAGGGCTCAGGCTGCCTTTGTTGCCTGCAAGATGCTATACAGGGACTGTGTGATAACTCCAAACTCAGGTATCCACAGTCTGCAGAAGCCTGCCAACCCCAAAAAGATCTCAGTTCTTTTGGCATGGTTGATATTGGCAGCTGTCTGATAGCCACTAGTGTTTCGAGTGTGTTGCAGGAGAAAATCTCCAGGTAAAAGCCAAAATAGGAACACTGTCCTCAGCTATTGGGATGCTAAAGAATGCATTGTTGAGGTCAAGCTAAAAGTCATTGAAATAGTTGCATCTCGTTCTCAGTCTATCAGTGTTCTGGTGTAGCAGAGTAAGTATCTGCCCATTATGTTGGTATGAGTATTTGTGAGCCATAAAAGGTCTGCAGTAGTCACGAATGTAGTCCCAGGGAACTGACAGGGGACATCTTGCATATACACAGTCTCGGCTACCCCTGTAGCTCCCCTCATATGACCAGTGGCTTCTCTTGAGCAGGGTACAGAACCTTGAACAGCCGAAAATTGAGCTACAGTGTCAATGAGAAAGTGTCTGATTTTATCTCCCACCCATATATTTACTTGGGGCATTTGGGCAGGTTATGTAGAAACCATTACCTGCACTGGTTCTGGCTAGTATGGGGGAAGGCACTGCTGCAGGGGCGGTTGCCTCTGCTACAGGCCATTTGGCAAGGGGGTTCTTCCCTGGGTCTAACTTAGGGGCAGGGGCAGGATCAGACTGCCTTGTCCCTTTTACACACTCATTACTCACTTGTAAGAAGACTTACATATAATTGTTGTCCTCATTCATCTGAGAAACCACATAAATAAATTATCAAGTTAATGTTAAACTAAGATATCAAGAAAACCAAACCTTCTCAGACTTTTTTTTTTAACAGAAGGATGATGATGATGATTATAGGCTGGCCAGGCCTTTAGAATAAAAATAAAAAATTGGATCCATTTCTTCTTCTATTTTACCTTTCCTCAAAACTTCTTAGTGATGGAGAACAAATCCTCTAATATATATAAAAATCTTTGTGGTTGTCATTGCTCTTTGGACTGTTTCTTCTGGGATCAGATTTCTGTGCAATATTTTCAATTAATCTCACCTAACTAAAAATTTCAATGCACATATACGAACTCCCACAATAACAAATAGAACAATTCACAGAACAAACTGGACAATTCAAACAGTTCTCTCACTCATTTCAACTCACATTCACACACACACACACACCTTCATTCATATAACAGATACAGATCAGAGCTCATGATATTAAGTGCACCTGGTGTTCTTCAGAGAATCTTAAAGGATCCTTTCCCAAAACTCTTTTTGCTCACTCTTCCCAACACCTAAGGACGATTTCCAATGGTGTCGTTACTGGGGCCCTTGTACCATTATCACCAGGCTTGGGACAGCGCCAGGTCGTCACCCTTCTATGGCGCACTATTAAGTCCACAAGTAAATACACAAACTGCAGTATTTCCAGACAACACTACTCACCGGATCACGCAGCCAGGACCGGCACCACTTCAGTCCCTTCAGGCACCATGATCGTCCCAGGAGTTCGGGAGGACAACCAGTTGGGAAAGAGTTCCGGTTCCACAGATGACACAAGGTGAGAATCCTGTAAAAGTTCACAGTGCCGGCTGACTGTCACCACGTGCCATCTCACCGTCGGCTCTGAACCCACAAGCTGGAAGTCGTCAACAGCTGAAGTCAGTGATCCCGGACGAGCCCCCAAAATCTGTCACCACACATTTGAATGTGGCTGATCCTCAATGAGAATCACTATAAAATGGACGACAGACAAACCGGACTCCTGGGAATGTAGTTTTATTTCCAGAGGATCCTTTCCTAATACCTTGTGCACAAGGGGTGCCTGAACACAGGGACAACTTCCTGTATGGAATGTCCAGTCTTAAATATTCTTCAGCGTACAGAAAAAGATAAAGAACAAACTCAGGATTGGTTACATTTTGCCGCAGTGGAAAGCATGTGACTTCATTACATATATGTTCATTTTCCGTAACACAACCAAACTTAAAGATCAGTGATACTTTCCCATCTGCATTAGCAAGATTAAAAGGTCATTAATTTCGCAATGTATTGTTCTCTCTGTGTTAACAGTGAGTTTCAAAAACTGGATACAAAGGTGCAAACAAGATATTTTAAGAACTGAGATGTCCTAGCATGCGGTTTGACATTTGCTATACACTTTTTGTGGTTTGGACACATCCTGTTGCCATTCGCTTTAGAAGCCCATGTCTGCAGAGATGGGGGTGCTTTGCAGAAACACAGAGATGATGCTTTCAGGACATAGTTTACAGAAATGATGGTTTTAGGATATCTATATGAAGCAGAGGGTAGAAGGAAAGAATTGAAGATAAACTCAACACTTGAACCTTACTCTCACACCCCCCCCCCAAAAAAAAATACCTAGAACTTATGGATAGAGCTTGGGATAGTGAGTTTGGGGGCTAGATTCTTCAGCTAGAAGAAGGCTGTTAGGAATTATCTGAAATATTGTTTTTGATATCTTCCTGGTAGCAGTTTATCCATATCACTGGCTGTTTGTTTTATATGAGATAAGAGCCATGGGTTCCTTTAAGTGGCAGTGTCTGACAGCCCCCTGTATTATGCAGCCTGTGAGAAATGTCTGGGCCCTGCTCAAGAAGAAATTAGTAGTATAAGAAGAAAACATGGCATAAAATAGGCATAATGTTTTCAGAGATATATAAGAGGAAGGAATAAATAGGGTTGTAGGCCAACTCAAGGCCTCCCCCTCCTCCACCATCATATCTGATACAGCTACAGTATATAAGAATAAAAGAATTAATTCATTCCAAATAAAATTCTGTTAAGCAAATTTTCCTTTATACAAATTTCCCATAGGAATGCAATGAAAATGGAGTAATCCCTAATCACGACCATTTTTATGTTGTACGGATTCGCCCCATAGGCGATTCTATTAAGCAAATTTCCCCTATCTCTGGATTATTATTTTTTTGATGTACAGATTTTATGTTATAAAACTGTTTGTTATACGAGGGTCCACTGTACTCTTACCAGGGGAAGAAGCCATGCCTCAGTTTAGGCACGCCCCAGAAGTTTTCCTGCAGTGGAAGAGACACATCCTTCTTCCATCTCAGGCAACATTCTGTAAGGCACTTGAAGTACAAGTAGGAGAAGAAAAGGCAGAGTTCGTGGCAGCCATAAGAAAGCAGCTAATTAGAGGTTGCAACATGTACCAGCACCCCTTTCACTGATATGCTACAGCAATGAGAAAAATCAGTGTGTTTGCAACAGGGTGAACTTCATCTTCATCTTAATGCACCCTTACTTGTTATAGCTATTGGAGATGATGTGGGGGGGCACTGTTTGGGTATCCCGGCTGTCCTTTACCTGCTCTGACAAAAGCTCCCTATCATTCAATATGATCTGACCTTCTTAGGGTTTCTAGTGCAATTTTTCCTTCTCTGTTTTTATCTCTCAGCACGCTCTGTAAATGGGCAGAAGAGACATCCTACTTCTATTTCTAAGATGTGGGGGGGGGGCAGTCCTGGCTCTGTGTGTCTCTACCTGAGATTCTTGCTCTCTTTCCTATCTTAATGTATTTCTCTCTAACAGACACAAGCATTCCTGTTTTCTTCAAATAAGAGGCGTAAATGTGATATCTTTCCAAAGGGAGAATGTGCTGTCCGAATGTCTGAATCCAGAATTTAACTTCTTCTGACTCTGCTAACAGTAGCTACCTATATGCATGTCACTGTCCATTTTGGTTTTGGATGCAGGAAATCCAGGTAAAATTACCCATTTAACATTGTAGGTAGTTGGAGTATCTTGGGCACATTTATGCATCTTTCCAACTTTACCCCCCAAAGGACTGGTGCAAAAAAAAAAGTGAATGTAGGATAAATAAAGAACTTCATAGTTCAGCCACTGCTTCACAGTTTTTTGTGTTTATGTGTGTATGTTTTCATTAAAACAGCACTTTTGTGCAGTGGGCTTGGACTGACCATAATAATTTGAGAGCAGCCTCTGAATAAATTTCAGGGACCAAAATCCTATCATCATTTGCAGAGGGGTCTTTTAAGTTGTCTGGTTAATTGCAGCTAATTGGCATGCTACCTGGCTCCTCAAGTAGGCATAGCAATGTAAACAACTCTATCCTGAACACCAGCAGGAGTTTGGTCAGAGTACGCTGTGTGAAAGAAATTTGTTTTACTTTTAGCACATTGTTGAGGCTTGCAAAGCCTTGTTGTAAAAAATATTCCATACTAGTATAAGCTGTAGCTGAGAACGCTTTTAAATGACCTACGGGTTGAAAGGCAACCTCATGGAGTGTAATAAGATAATGTGAGTTGTTGAGCCAGTACAAATAAACCCTCTAAAGATACTAAGTCTCTCGATGTTAAAACTATTATCCTGTGTTCTACAGAGCTCCAAAGAGGGGCAGGAGGAATGGAAGGTCCCTCAGATGCTCTTGTGAGTCAGTAGCAGGCCAGAGTACAAAGTATAACTTATGCAAAGCCTTCAAGATGATGGTTCTAAGGATGGATTTCAGTAGTTTATCCAGTGTAGTAAAATGCTTTCTGCTGCTGCAGGACTGAGTATGTATTTGCCTTTTACCAAAGAGCTGAGCCTCTTTCTCAGGATATTGAAATTCCTCTTATTCACTTTCCCCCTGTTTAAGCATCTTTCATTTGCCAGGAATTTTCAGATAAGCTATCCTCAGCTTATAGAGACTTCAAAGCCAAGAGGGAAAATGATTAGTAGGTTGGGAGGGGGGGAAGAGAGAACAGCACTTTGAGTTCACACTTCAAATGAAAAGAAGAAGAAAAAGATTAAGAATTGGAGATCAGCTTAATTCTAGTGGTTTTTTTGTTTCTGTTTTTCTCCCCTCAGTACATATTAGAATTAAATATTCCTTTCTCACTCTCCCTTATTTTATTAGTATAAAATGCATTTTAATATCAAGTTGAAACCAACTGCTGTCCCATTTATCTCTATCAAAAATATCAGGAGATAGATTTAAAGGCAGACAACCAACAGTGTTTGCAGTATATTTTGATTTGTGTTTCTGCATTGAGTAGGGGTTTGGAGTGGATGACCTAACAGGCCCTTTCCAACTCCATTATTCTATGTATCTGTGTTCCACTGTAAAAATCCTGCTAGAGTCAATTGTCTAAACTAGTGGGCTTTGCATTGTGGAACAGAATTACTGCATTAGTCCTCTTCTTACCCTTTTTTTTTCTTTTCTTCATACTGCTCGTAGTGTTTCTACAGTTTGTATTCAACTCTTACCATCCCCCTCTTCCTTGGTCATTGTTTTGCTGCCGCCCCCCCATTTTAATCTTGCTTTACAGTGAAGATGCTTTCAAGATCGAGTGTTTAGAAATATGTGCTCTGCTCCAAATGGAGTATGATTACTTGGCATAATCCAGCCCATCCTATTCTTACCCATGTTTCAAACTCTTAGTACTGCAGAGCTGAGAGAGGTCCTATGGCCCATTGAGTCCAGGCCCTGTCAAGGTGGAACACTGGGGGTAATACTCTTAACCTCTTGATCCACAGCTAGAGACCTAGATCCAATAGTCTTCTTATGGTGCCTAACATTACTGCCGGACATTTCCCTCTGTGCATACTCTGAGTTGGGGGATGAACTATCTACCCTCGTCCCAAGAACATACCCTTGGAGTGGATATGGGATGCTTTTAATCCTTTTAGTTTGTTTGTTTGTTTGTCACAATCTGCACAACTTCCTACCTCCATTAAATTTTAGATAACACATTGGGCCTTTTTACACGACCCCCAAGATCCGCTGGTCCCTTAAATTCGGACTAGAGATCTTGAGGGTTTGTCGCTCTCCCTGCGTTCCCACCCCCTCCGCACTTCCTTGTTCTGTCTGTGTGAGGGGAGGGAGAAAAAAAGGGAGAAAAGAATGCACTCTTACCTCCAGAGTGCCGGTGGAAGTTGCTCCGACCCCTCATCACTTCCTGGTTCCTCTTAAAGGGGCGGGAGGCAAAAAAAACAACAACAAAAAGAAGCGGGGAGAGCCCGGCACTCTCCGCATCAAAAATTTTCACTCTCCCAGAGCAGGTACTTGAAAGGTGTGCTGGGTCGCGCTTAGGTGGGCGGGGTCGCACTTAATTTTCTGTTAGCTCCGGAGCTGGTGGGGAAACATTTTTAAGCTCCAGAGCTGGGAGCCATTTGCAGCGGAGCTTAGGGGTCGTGTATAAACGCCTTTTATTGCCATTTATGGCCTCGTACTCTTAAGGCCCATATCTGTCAGAATTATTAGGAGTTATTTGTCATTTACTTAATATCCAGAGAAGGCCTTGGGCCTATTTATAGTCTCATTGGGGAGGGGGTTCCTCCCCCTCCCAATAAATGTGACATTCTCACTTATCACATCTAAATCTAGAACATGTGTTAAGTGTAAAAACATCAGTTCCAGTACAGCTGCATTGTGCTTGTTGGGCAGGATCTTTTTAAGGTTGCCATCCATCAGAACCCAATTAATCTAAATTTATTTTAAAGGAACCGCAAACCAAATAGCCAGTTGAACTATCTAACACTTAATTGTGTTACCTTTATTTATTTACATGTTGATGACTCTCTCAACAAGTTCTGAAAGGACAGTGGGGCAACTCTTTGCTTTGCAGGTGCTCTGTTGGCTATTTCTCAGCTGAAATTTCTTCCTAGTTTAGAGGCTTAATAATTATGGTTTTAATCTTGTCTTCTGGCCGTTTGGGGGTGAGGGGGTGGGGAGGAGGTAACTGTAGCTAAGCTGACAGGTCTGTGATTTTCTACAACTCAGTGGTTAAGAGAAATGTGCATGGACCTCCCATTTCTTTCAATACTTGCTTATGCATCTCTGTGTTTTTCTGTGCTCAAATTAGCAAGGTGGTGGAGGCAGGGCTTGACAGAGTTACATGGGATTTCTGTGCTTATGTGTACTGCATCCATGGCAAGGTTCAAGCTTTTCTCTATCCCAAGAGAGAAGTCTCAGGAACGATAAAGTTTGCATCTCCCCAGACCTTCCAAGGAAATAAAATCTTGGGGGGTGGGGGAGCAGTTTATTTTGTTTTGTAATTTTTCTCCTTTTAGCAGAACTTGACTAGAACAAACAAAAAACCCATCCGATCCAGTTTGTTTGTTTGTTTTTTGCATTGACCTTAACAAACCTTTTACATTTGTAGAGAATCTTCTACTCAGCTGGCAGCTTTAATTGATTCCATTAATCAACTTCATCTTTAATTTGAATGCTATCAAACTGGAGGCCTTGGTGGGCATTTTGTAGGACACAGCCTGTCTGTTTCTTGCCGCAGCACCCTTCCTCTCACAAAACAGTTGTTGTGCTTTGCATGCATTCACAGGAGAGGAGGATAGAAAGCAGTTTTTTGTTGTGCCCGTCTTCTGCTCACAAGAACTGTGCACACACTAGGACTGGAGCAAGCCCTGGGTGATTTTAATTTTAATTTATGTTATGCATCCAAGCAGCATAAAACTGTAGTGTGGTCTCTGTGCACAGCTGTTTTTCCACCAAAGACAGATTCATCATGCTAATGGCCTTGTACAGAATTTCTACTGAAGCTAATTAAGAAATGTGTGATCACTTTACCTTGGCCTTAGGACAAACACACCCCACATATCTGAAGATGCTTATCTTTAAAAAGATATTGCACTGAGATTAGCTTTTACCAGCTAACAGTTCCATCCATTCACAGTGAATTTTAAATCAGTTTTTATTAAACAGGTATCTTGCAAGCTTTTTCATCTGGGAATCAGGTGAATTTGTATTTGTCTGAAAGTATGTCTTTTGAACAGCAAAAAAGTTGCATCTCTTGTCCTAGCCTTTGGGATGCTGGTTTCTTCTAACTACAGTACCAGACACCATAGAACTAGTGATGTTACTCCAATATCTGACTTAAAGAAGTGTCAAAAGTAGTTTATTTGTAACAATAACTGAATGCAAAAATCAGATTGTAATGATACAAAAATGTGAACCCCTCTGCTTTTACTGGTTCCAAAACAAAAATATATCAGTTTTTTTTAAAAAAAATAACATTTTATTTACCTATAGTATACAAAGTCAATACGTACTTGTTTCCCTATCAGCTTTGACTATGAATCTGGCCTACTGGGGATTGTGTTGTTGATAGCAGAAAAATACTGTACACAATTGCAAAAAGGAACAAAGATGAACATTACTCTTTAGAGAAGCATTTCAGGATATTCTCCCCTGATAACTATTGTTAGTAATGTTGAATTTGTTTGGGGAATTTGTCAATACCTTAGTGAGTTTTTTGGGGTGTTAACTTTTATATTACGGTGTATTGGGTGGGAGATCCTTTGTGTATTATATTATATTGGAAACCACCCAGCAAAGTGGCATGCCACTCGATGAGTGCCACAATCAATCAGTCAATCAATCAGAACTTGATTAATGCCAATTAAATAAATTAAATTATTTCAACTCCCAGCATTATGGGACATGGAATTAATGCCCACATTTGTAATGCTCAGCATTACAAATTGGTTCTTGAAATCCAACTGAAACATCTGAAGTGATGAGTTTGTGCCAACAGCACCAATAAAAATATTGATGCAGGTAATTTTGGAATCATAGTCCAACCATCTGCATTCTGTCCGCATATTGCCTTGAATGACATATATCCAGAAATACCAGCTCTGCAGATTTCAGAAACATATTGGTTGCATATATGTTATAAGAGTAATATCTGGAGGTATTCTACTAATTCTATCATGACATTCCTGTATATCGGCACCTATAGAGTATATAAAATTAACTCATTACTTTGTGCTGTTTATTACCCTGTGTATTGGCAAACACTGATGGTGTTTTTGTTGTTGATACTGCTTTCATGTACATGCCAGGTCAGCCACTCAAATGTTTGGAAAGATTTTGGTGCTTTTTGGTCACTCTATAAATATTCCAGACATAAAGCTTGTTTTTATGCCTCTTTTGGCATGTGGGCAGTTTTTTCCATTTCACAGCTACTAAGTACCAGCTGTAGCCACTGTGGTGCCATGTTTGCAGCACTGCCATGTCAATACACAGGCGCCTGAGCCAGTTGGCTATCTTTGTGCCATTGCAAGAGGAGCTTTCAGAACATTTACAGTGGCCTACAAAACACTGGTCCACAGAGAGCGCTGTATGAGATGCCCGTGTGGATTCAACTCATCCAGCACATCCTGGCACTGCCAGAAGTAGCTGTGGAGTGACTGAGATCTGCAGCTGACAAGCCTATGAGACAATAGCCCTTTGGAGGCATTTCTGCAGTTACTGGCATAGACTTAACTATCTCTGTCCAACTGCACTAGACATGGGCACAACTGGGCGAAATTGTCGTTTCCATTTTCGGTTATCGTTTCCATTACGTAACGGAAACGGTAACGATAATTAAGCCGTCAGAACTCGAAATCAAACTGAAAAAATAAAAATTTGGTCGGGTTTTTTGTTTTCGTTTGTGGCATCACGGCGATCGCGCAATGCGAAGCACAGAAAAAGTTTTTAAAAGTTTTTTTTTAAAAAACCGACTCCCGGCCAAAAAAGCAGGTGAAAATATGCCTGCCTGAGGCTTTGCCACCTACCAGAGGGGTGGTTTCTGGGGGGTCCCCGGCCTTTCCCCTCCTCTTCTCCTGTCCTGGGCTGCTTGCACCAGGCTGGGGGGGGGGGTTCATCCTCATCATCTTGCCATGCCATGCGGTGGGGGGGATCCAAAATGGCGACTGCAATTTTTCTTTTGAAATCGTGGTCAAAAAACACACCAAATCACCACAGAAACATGTGAAATTTATTTATTTTAAATGCCTGAATTTTAATAGTAGCAGCAGTGGGTTTTTAATAGCAATAAAACGTCGTATTGATTTTATTTTATTTTATTTTATTTTTTATTTTTTTAGACCTGCCCATTTGGGCTGGGCATGGGATGGGACCATGCAAATTGTTTGAACCATTCCACCAATGGCATCGCCAGGTTTTTGACTGACACTTCTGGACGTCTCGGAGGGCATAAAAAGCCGAGGCACCTTCCAGAAATCGCAGTCGGGTGTATGGATGTGGTTGAGGGAGGAGGGCTGGCTGCTGGTGCTGGTGTGATCCGATCGAGCTTGAGGAGGGAGGCTGGAGGCTTTAGGATTTAAGTTAGGGAGGCAGGGAGGGAATTGAATTTAGAAAATAATTTCTTTGATTCCCTGCAGCTTTGTCTGCTGAAGGGAATAGCAGTTTATTCTTTATTTCTTCTCTGGCAGTTTGTGAGGATTTTTTTCTGATATTGGATAAAGGGGGAGGTTCGACTGGGAGTGGGAGGTGTGGATTTATTTTAAAAATATATTATATACTACCATTTATTTTCTATTTGCCCAACTTCATTTTGATTGCACACACACACATTTGGGGTGCAAGCCAAGAACAGAACCTCTATCCTAAGTGATATCCTAACTGCCCACTCGCCCGTCCGCCCGTGCCGCCGCCCGCCCGCTCACCCGCCCGCAGCCGCCGCCTAGGGCGCAAAAACACTTAGTGCCGGCCCTGATTGCGGGACCGTTCTATGCTCTGGGAAGTCAAATCACGCTAAATCGTGGTGGAAACGACAAACGACAAACGGAAACGACAAATTTTTGAAAAATTTCGTGACAAACGGAAACGACCCGAAACGGACCCATTCCGACAAACGAAAACTCGAAACGTCATTTTTTCTGGTCATGCCCATGTCTAAACTGAACCTTTTACTCACTTCTGAGAATGAATTTGTTTTTGATAGCATACAAGTTGATCAATGAAGTATGATGCACAGTAGAACTTCTCCAAGTGCCCAGTTGCCCATGAATGTCTGCTCTGTAGCAAAATTGACGTTACAGAAACATGCTGTAATGCATATAATGGTTAACATGCAGCCAAGAGTCCCAACATTTTTTACCACTGGTTGTTGCTCCCTTTTGCCCAGTGGCTTTTGCAGTTAATTTCCCTGAGAAAAAGAAGGGATGGGTGCCATGATCCCAAACAGCTGCTCTTTCATTCCCCATTGGTGCCTTTCATGTTTTATGAAGTAGCCAGTGACTATGTTGCCAGAAGAGAGAAGGGGCATTAGTTAGTCATAGAAGTGGAAGTTTTGGTTCTTGTCACCTCCTCGTGTCACTCTCAGAACCCTAGATAAGGCAACCAACCATGCTTGAGGATGGAGAAGTAGCTGCCTGGGAGCCACCTGTCTCAGGGGAGTAGTAAACCTTTTTCATGAAGAAGTATCAAATGTGTGAGATAAAGGCCTTTGCAGAAGAGAGAAACCCAGACAGAGAGCAGCTGTACTTCCTCTTCATCCTGGATGCCACAAGTCCAGGCTTCTCCTCTAAGAACTAGCTTTCACCCCTTTCTGTGTTTTGGTGAGGTAGTTGGTGCCTTCAGTTGAGTTCCTGAAGGAAGGAAGGAAGGAAGGAAGGAAGGAAGGAAGGAAGGAAGGATGAAGTGTGTGAATGAATGAATGAATGAATGAATGAATGTTGCATTGCTTGATCCCAGCTCTCACAGACCAAATCCAAGGGTAAATATCCTTGATTGTACCAAGGCAAGAACTAGCCATCTCCCTCTCTCAGATTAATATGTTTTCCACGGAGCAGCAGAGGAGGTGTGTAGTGTGAAAACCTGCTGGCTTCTGGTGATGTAAGAAAAAGTTATAAGCTTTAGCAGAGAGGAGAGGTAGCTGGTCTTCTTCCTCACCCTGGCGCTTTCACTACTGAAAGCAAAGAAATCTATAAGGCATTGCAAGTGTGGGTTCTTGGTTTATTCAGTTGGGGTATGTCATCTCAGGGTTCCTAGTTGGAATTGAGTTGAAGTAGGGAAATCAGGCTGCAGGGTACAAGCTTCCTTTCACAGAAGGGAAGATGAAATAGAAGAGGAAGGGTACATTCACAGACATATTTTAGCAGGAAAGAACTGTGTATTTCTTAACAGCTAGTCTTCCTGTGCTTGTCTTGTCATTCTTTGCTGCATCTAAGGTGTTTTGTGGAGACCAAGCCTAGATCAACAAGGAGAAGGAATTCAGTGAGGATTCTCCACATGTATCATCTGGAATAGGGCAGTTTTGCCAGCATATAACCATTTCAGAGCTGTAACAAAGATTATTTTCACTCCATACCTACTCTCTCATGCTCTTTTTCTGCCATAGTATATCTATCTCCTCCTCTGTCTTTGAACTCTTACTGAGTTCTCTTCTGCAGCCTCTGTGATTGTGCCAACTGTACCCACAGTTCCCACCAATATAGTTTCAGCTTCACCCCACCCCTGTATGATGCCTCCCGGGCAGCCTCACATACATCAATACTGTGCTTCAGGAAAGTATTACTCAGTTTTGAAAGTGCATCCGCACTCCCCTATGCCCTGATTCTGACAAAACATTCAAAACACACTAGACCTTGAGTTCTCCCAGATCAGTGATTATGATATTGGCCATAATCATTTTGTAATACATTTTCTTCCCACCTATTGACTGTCATGGTATTAAACTTGGTTGGTGTGTAAGTTGTTTTTTCAGTACACATTTGCGGACAGTTGCAAAGGGTCCGTGATCCGTGTCTGTAGCTTCCATGTGTTAGTATAATACAGATAATAATGTAGAAATGGAAGTTAAATGTCAGGAGAGATAATAATAGCCTTTATAAACTGTGTGCTTTCTGTCAGCTCCTAACAGCCAAACCAAAATGGGAGAAGAAAACTCACTGGAAATTGCTGTCCATTAAAACAGTTTGCTGCACTGATATTTCCAATGGAATTAAATGTCCACAGATTAAAGAGGTTTTGAGCTGGCATTCCTACATGATGATTGCCAATAATTAGAAGTGAAAATCTGTTTAAAAACATAAGGCTCTGAAATGAGGGTGTTATTCCAAGCCAAATTGCTGACAATAAGGAAGCATCCTGTAGTAGGCATGAGGTAGAGTCAAGTAATACAACGCCAGGCTGCAGAGCAGGAATGGAGGCCATGAGGACCACCAGCCATAGCTGAACGGCAGCTGCCATAGGCCACAGCCAGCATAAGCTAATGGTGAGGAATTCTGGGAGTTCCAAACCAGCAATATGCAGACAGCCACACATTTCCCGATCCATGTACAGACCTCTGCTAGCATGTACATCTCTGGCACTGTGGTTAACTTGCCAGTGAGAACAATAGTAGATATTACACAGAAACAAGTAGAAATGGTTGGTAATGGATAAGGTTGGTTTTATTTCTTTTCCTTTTCCTTCCTTGCTTTCCTTCCTTCCTTCTTATTTTGCGCCTACCCATATTTTTGTATATACTGGAGTCTGGAATAATCTTGTCTTCCTGTTGCCAGTGTCCGGTCACATGTAGGAAAGCCCCTACACACGTGTGCAGCTCTCAGAAGAGATTGGCTGTGTCATTTCCCTCTATTCAGACATCAGCTGCCACCTGGCAGCACCTAGTCTGGTCAGATGGGAAAAGACCACGTGGAAGGAAAGCAGGGGTTTGCTATCCGTACTCTGCAGAAACCCTCATCTTCTGGTTCTCTTCTTACAGTGGCAGCTGTAAGCATGTTCTAACTTGTGCTGGTTGCTTTCCCTCTTAATCCCCTTTTGCTTTTGAGCCTTGTGTTCCTGTTAACAAAAAGTGGCCAGGCTCTTCCCCCCCCCCCATGAAATGGAAGTTGGTTGGCTGAGTGTCACATGGACCCAAGTCCGTTGGCTGTGGCTAGCTTGCCCATGAAAGCACCAGTTGGTGGCAACCATGTGGCTAATCAATGCACAGGCCTGTGACTCATGACTGGCAAATTGCTAAAGCAACACTGGTATGCATGTGACATTTTATAATTTAAAAAAGTCCACTATTTTCATGTCAACCTTTTGAACCTTATTATTCAACTGAAGAGCCGAATGGAGATCTTCCCAGTAAATAATGAATAAATAATATCCGCTAATCCCAAGAGTTGACTAACTTCTCAGACACTAAATTCTTTAGTGTGTTTCACAAAACAGAACAGTGTGTCCTCCTGAGCAATACACACAACATTGAATTTAATCCTAAGCAATGAAAGGGTAATTTCTGTTCTACTTTGACCATAATATGTGCCATTGCCATCTCTCTCTTTTTTGGCCAGAAAAAAATGGAACTTGAATGTGTTTTATCTGATAGGCAACTGTATGGGTAAGTCACTGTCACCTACAGCTCTTACTTTTAAAAACGTCTCTTCTAGAAAGACACCTGACAACTATGAGAGGGGCCTGTGCTGGAAAATACTATAGATCCTAATCCAAAAATGCAATTATATTTTGCTCAGCCTTTCCTAGAAAGTGCAAAAGATTTTAATAACAGCTGGGACAAGGACAGAGACAGAATAGAAGACTGGTCTTGACCCCCTAGAAATACACTGAAACAGCCATGGTGTTGAATAACTTCATTTTGTAGCACACAAAAAATCTGATCTACAACTGTATTCTTTTGGATGACTGCTACTCTGAAGTTATATTACTGGTTTATTTTAGTCCGGCAGCATTCCCAATAAACTGTGGAAAATAAAAGGGCTTCCCCCTATGTCATGCAGCCTTAAATTTAATCAAATTATTCAAATCCTTTTAAAATGTGTTGAGTCATAGAGTCATCAAGTTACTGAAAATATACATTTGTATACAGATCAAAGAGGAGTTGGTACAAATGTATAGCTGAAAATTTACTGGCACACAGGGCATGGTGTGTCATGCCCACCCAATATGATGTGTGCAGTCAGTTCTGACAACAAAGACATGGAAGCATCGAAGGGGTATTGGGCCCCTACCATCCCATCATGCCGCTTGTCAGTACAGATGGTACAAATTATTATATGATTATTTATTAATTTCATTAATAATTAGCCTTTCCTCCAGGAAGTTCATGAAGATATACATCTCAGTCCTCCTTACCCACTTGATCCTCACAACAGCTCAGTGAGGTCACACAGAGAGAATCACTGGTCCAAGGTTTACCTAGTCAGTTTCACAGCTCAGTGGAGATTTGGGTTTCCTAATGGATCACGCCCAATTTTGGAAGCTAAGCAGGGTTGGGCCCTGGTTAGTACTTGGATGGGAGACCACGAGGGAATACCAGGTGCTGTAGGTGCCTGGAGTAGGAACTGGCAAACCACTCCAGTATTCCTGCCAAGAAAACTCCATGGACATGGGGTCACGAAGAGTCATCACAACTGTAACGACACAACACACACACACAATGGCCACACGAGCACTTTGACCACTGCAACATAGTAGCACCTGTGAAACACAAAAGTTCTTTACTTCCTGGTGCAGCATGTTATCCTCTCTCTCGTCCCCCAACTGTGAACTTCAGAGGTCCCTCTGTGCAATGACTGTTTTTGAGCCTTATGTCAGGAGCTATAATTTCTTCCTCGCCGAACCTTGTTCCACATGAAATTGATTATCATTGTTTTCAAAAAGGTTCTGATTTATTTTGGATATGAAGTACATAAAACTGAGTATTCCTATTTCATAGAATAATTGAGTTGAAAGGGGCCTTTAATGAGGCCATCAGATCCAATCCCCTGCTCAGTTCAGGATTCCAAATCAAAGCAGATCGGACAGATAGGTTTTTTTCCCCCTGAATGCCTCCAACACTGGGGCAGTCACCAGCTCCCAAGATAATTGGTTCCAATGCCATACTACTCTAAGAGTTAGGAACTTTTTCCTGATGATCAACCTAATTCTGGCTTCCTGTAACTTGAGCCCATTATACAGTGGTACCTTGTATAAAGGAATTAATTCATTCCAAATGAAATTATGTTAAGCAAATTTTCCTTTATACAAATTTCCATAGGAATGCATTGAAAACAGAGTGATCCCATTTTTATGTTGTACAGATTTGCCCCATAGGTGATTCTTTTAAGCACATTTCCCCTATCTCCGGAATTTTTTTATGTTGTACAAATTTTATGTTATACAAACCGTTTGCTACACAAGGGTCCACTGTAATATATCCTGTACTCTGGGATAAGAAAGATCCTGCCCCTCCTGTGTGTGGTTGACTTTCAAGTACAGTGGTCCCGCTACTTACGAGTTTAATGCATTCCAAATCCATGCTGTTAAGTCAAACAACTCTTAAGTAGAGCAGTCCTATCTAAAAAAAAATTTAAAAATTAAAAATGGTAAGTAGTACAGACTGCATCTAAAATTTGTAAGGCAGCAGTTAAAATGCCAACAGTTTTTTGCTCTTAAGTTGAATTGCTCTTAAGTCAAGCCGCTCGTCAGTAGAGGAACCATTGTATGGCTCAAGCCTATCAAAATCTTTTTGAATTTTGTTCCTGTCATCTTAATGTATTAACTATTCCTCCCAATTTGTTTCAACTGCAAATTTGATAAATATTCCTGAGATTACCTAAATCCAAGTCATTAATAAAAAAATGTTGAGAAGCACTGAGCCCTGGATTGAGCCTTGTGATATCCTGCTTGTTCCCTCTTCCCAGTTTGAGAAGGAGCCATTGATAAGCACTCTCGGAATACTGCACATTTCTGTAGCCAACTGTGTATCCCCTTGACAGTTGTGCTCTTCTGCTCACACCTTGTTCGCTTCCTTATCAGAAGATCACGGAACACTTTGTCAAAGGCTTTTCTGAAGTCAAGATATATAATGTCTCCAGCATTCCCGCTGTGGAATGTAGTTGATCAAAAATGAAATAAGATTAGTTTGGCAGTATTTTATTACTTTTGTAGTTTCAAAGCAATTTTAGAATAATGAGCAAATCAGGATAAATCAGTTTCTTTGGGCTGTTCCAGATTATTCTTATTCTAAATTACTTGTGTTTCTTCTTTTATTTTTGCCCCACTTCAGAAAAGGAGATCTGTATCCAAAAGCAGGTTTCCACTTGGTAAAACTAAGAATATTAAGGGTATTCCTCTACTTCCCCAAGAATATTTGTGGTGCATTTAGCAGGATGGATCATGGCACGATGGGACATTCTTTGCCAACTTGGCCTTCAAACTGTGTTCCATTTTCTGGCGTTGCCCTTCTAGCTTTTAGAGAGTTGAAGGGGGAAAGTATTGCTAGGACTGAGAGCTGTGAGGTTCCTTCCCTCACAATTGTAGAGTTAAATTAAGCATGTGTTTTATTTTTTACCTTAACATTTTAATTTGCAAACCCACCTGGTCTGTCTTGACAGTGAAAGGCATTAAACAAAATGGTACGTATGGTACGTATATGAATATATGAATAGATATTTATGTGGAAGGGAGATTCAACTGATGATTCAGGATCATGTTTTTATTAATCCCAATACAGAATTTATTTCCAGCCTGTCTTTTATAGGTACTTCAGGGATGCCTTCTAATTCAAAAACCGGCACTTTACTGCATTACCATGGAGAACTGTGGCCTACAAATATTTTGAACAAAGAACAGCTCTGTGTTGCGCAGATGGGAAAATGCATTGCTATCATTGCTCTCTTGAATATTGTACTTGCTTTATTATTCTCATGTGGAATATGATCATGACAATGTTGTCAGATATATAGTCTACACAGCTCTGTCCTAACCATGTCATTTTTTTAAACTTATTTCTGAATTTTACAGATTGTAGTCAATTGGTGTTTCTTCCCTAACACAAGGTGATTTGATCCAGTAGAGAGTTTTGTCAGAAGAACAGAGAGGGAGGGGGTTTTTTTATGCTTTACTACCCTGTTGGGGATTCTTGAAAACTGCTGCATTCTGCATCAGGAAAGGAAATTGTTCCCTATCACTTCCTTCCTAGGTGCTGGTAAAAGCCTCTGCTGCCTCCCCATGTCATCCACAGAGGGACACAAGCTGGCTTCATTCCATTGTTTATCTCTTTGAATGCTTTGATAATCCCCCACTTCATGATTATCTTCCATTTGCCTTCTTCCTTTACAATGTCTACTGATTATTCCTCTCTCCATTATTAGTATTATTAGTATTATTAGTATTATTATTTCCCAACAGGCAAGTATGCCATGCGGGACCTAGTTCACCGGCTTCCCGGAGGCAACAACAGTAACAGTTCAGCAAGTAAGGCCATGTCAGATGACACGGTTACTGCCATTTGTTGCACCTTACATGAAGTCATCACAAAAAACATGGAGAATGCCAAGGCCTTACGGGACGCAGGAGGAATTGAAAAGCTTGTTGGCATTTCCAAGAGTAAAGGAGACAAGTACGTTCTGCGAATGATCTCGTGCCTATTAGCTATAATTTAATTAGCACTTGTCTGCTCTAATGATTTCCTGGAATACTGTAGTTTAATCATGCATTAATAAACTTGACAGATGATGGAGAATGGGTGGGGGATAGTAAGTGGCTAATCTTGCACCAAAGTGTCTGTAGTTAGTGACATGAAGGAAGGTTGAGTTCCTGAGAAGAAGCAACCGGTGGGAGGCTGATTTAGCAGCCCCCAATGTGAAATGGGGGCAAGAGGTGTTGGTCTTTCTCTTGGTGGAGGCAAGTTACTAGGAAAACAAAACACTCTGGAAGACAATACACATTTTTATCTTCGTATTTCAGGGGAGCTGTTAAGGATTTGTATGGAAGTACCATGTATTAAGGGAGAGAGACTAGGGAAGAAATTTCTGAGGGGAAACAGAGATTCAGCTTTGCAAACTATACCAAAAGTGGCATTCTGTTCTAAGTTAGATGTCCTATTCATTCATGTTTTATAGCTTGTGGACTTCACAAGAATTCAGGAGAGTTGGGTTACTCTTGGGTTACCCCATCCCATTACCCTCCCACTCGAAATGATGAGGCAAGTCAGGAAGTTGGGGTAACTAGGCCACACTTTATTGAATAAACAACAACAACAACAACAACAACAAAAAGGAGGAGGAGGGGGTGGGGGTGGGCATCAGCACACATGGTTGGAACCCAGGGGTCACCCGAGACCCCTCCAACCGGGCAGCTTAGGGCGAGACAACCCCCAGGTGGTGCAGTAACTTTACAGCACCCACTGGGCCAGTTGATGTCCTTACCTCCCTGCATACGATGGCCAATTCTGGGTAACTCCCAGGGCAGAGAGGCGCCCCCTCGCAACCGCCCCAGCACCGAGACCTCCTGATCCGCAGTGCCATGGTTATGGTTACTCGGGGACAGATGTTGTTAGATACTCACCACTGCCCTCCATCCGCTTCTGCCGCCACTGCCGCGGGCCTAGTCTTGCTATGGCCCTGGCCGCCCATCCAGCAGAGCAATCTCTGCAGCCAGGCCCCTCCGCAGGTCTTGCAGGAAGAGCTCCATACCAACGTCCGAAAGGTGAACCCCATCCAGCCTGTAGAGCTCTGCCCTGTGAACATTAAACTCAGGGTGGCCCACCACCGGCCCGAAGTCCCGGCACACAGCCCGGCAGACTTCCTGATTCACTCCCCTCCGGGAGCGATTCAATTTCCGTGGGTCACAATCAGCCCTCCAACACTGGCGGGGTATCATAATTAACCATATGATCCTAGAGGCGGGAAAGGAGGCCTTCCAGGTCGCAAAGTCACCCAATATCTGGATAATCAATGACTTGCCTGTTTGCCTGGTCAAGTCATTACCCCCCAGGTGGACTAACAGGATATGCGGGGGCCCGCCCAGGGTAGCAGCCATGGCAGCGGCCCGGAACTCCTGCCACAGCATCCCCCTCTTACCCCGCCATTCGATAATGGCCGCATTACCGAGCCCCAAGTTGGGGCCCCAGCCAGACCGGCGGGCAAATTTCTCCGCCCAATAAACAAAGCTGTGGCCTAGAAACACCACTCTGAAACGGGAGGCCCAGGAACTGGGTCCTACAGAGACAAAAACAACAGATTACAGAGCCGTCAATGGCTGGACATAACGCTTATAACAGTGGGATCGCCATCTGCCCAACCTGCAGATGGCTGCTTGATCATACCCCAGGGCCGCTGTGGTGGAGGCCGCCCCAATACGAAAGGAATGTGTTCCAAATGTAAGTCCGCCCATGCCCAAGTTTCGCAAGAGCTTGCCCAATAGGTTGCCAAATTGAAATTTAGTCAAAGGGGCACCGTCTTGGTGCTGAAAAAGGTAGCTGTCAGCCGAGCCCCGCAGCACAAGGTATGCACGCATGGCCCGCAGTGGGCAAATAGCCTCCACTGAGCAGGGCCCCAAGGTAAGTGCGGTCCCCCTGCCCCCTTGGTCCATCTTGGACCGGCGCACTCTCACCGTTAGGCTGTTGTTTGCCAACTGTACGTCTGAGAACCGTAGGGCAGTAAAGGATGAGTCCTGCCGGCCGGAGGCCACAAGTTTGCTGATGCAAAGGGCCCCAAAGAAGGCCAGGAGGGATGCCGCCCTGAACAGGGCAACTTCGAAAGTATCCCTGCAGACGTCCGGCCAGCCGTGACTCATATCCCCCAACAGCTGGAGTGTAATAGGGAACCTGGCATCCAGAGTTCGACCCCTTTCCCTACTCCACCCCACAAGCATACCCCTAACCCGGAAGTCCCCCGTGGTGTCGGTGTACCCGTTAAGTCTGGCATAAAAGGCGAGTGCCGCCAATCTGCCCTGCAGGGAGCCCGGTGCCAACCCTCTCGAGTGCAGCTGCACCAGGTATCTTTGGATGTGCTCAATGGGTAGCGGCCATTGTTGGCTAAGCCCTTGGCAGCCCTAAAAGTGGTGAATTCTGTCATCACCAATGCTTATCCCCTCTGCGTCCTGGGAGCTACCGAGAGGCCAAGAGCCCTGTTGGCCTCAGCTCGCCAACCCTCCATACCTACTCCGGGATCTCCACAGGCAGATCAGCTGCTCCAGGGGCCAGGGGCCGGAAACGCTCGGCCTGTTGGCAGGACAAAGCATCAGCAATTCCATTATCCACCCCCGGGACATGCCGGGCATGTGCCACGATGTTGTATTGCAAGGCCCTCAAAGTAAAGGACCTCACAATGCGCATGACCCTGGGCAAGTGTGATGTTAAATTATTAACTACGTGGATCACCGAGAGGTTGTCGCACCAAAAGCGCACGACAGAGTTGGCCCACGCCTCCGACCAGATATAAAGGGCCACCCAAATGGGGAACAACTCCAGGAAGGTTAAGTCCCGTGTGGTGCCATCAGCCTGCCATGCCGAGGGCCAGGTGCCATTGCACCAGTATCCTTTCCAGAAAATTCCAAACCCGAGGCCACCTGCCACGTCCGTGTGCACCTGGAACTGTGCTTCGAGGCAAAGCTCCTCCCCCAAGAAGGATATGCCATTAAAGCCATTGAGGAAGGTCTGCCAGACGGCCAAATCTTCCCGCATGGCTGCCGTGACCCTGGTTCTATGAGTGGGCCGACGGAGCCCTCCCATAGCTGCGCAGAGATGGCGGAGAAAAGCGCGCCCTGGGGCAACCACCTTACAGGCAAAATTCAGGTGGCCTACTAGCTCCTGTAGCTCTCTCAGGGATATCTTACTGCGGGCCATGGCGACCCGCACCCTCTCTCTGAGTGCCTGCAATTTGTCCGTGGGAAGGTGACATGCCTGGGACCGGGTATCTATCTTGATGCCCAGAAAAATGAGGACTGCTGAGGGGCCCTCAGTTTTCTCCTCGGCCAAGGGGAGGCCCAGCTCCCCTGCCAAGGCTCGAAAACTATCCAAGAGGAACTTACAGGTACCGGCGCCCTCAGGCCCACAAAAGAGGAAATCATCAAGATAATGTGCGGTGCTGGCCACGCCCGTGGCTCGGTGCAAGCACCACTCCACAAAAGAGCTAAAGGACTCAAATATGGTGCATGACACCGAGCATCCAAATGGGAGTGCGCGGTCCATGAACATTTGTCCCCTGAACTGAAACCCCAGCAGCTCAAAATCGTCAGGGTGGACAGGGAGAAGGCGAAAGGCAGATTTGATGTCGCATTTCGCCACCTCCGCCGCCACCCCGCACACATGCACCATACGCACTGCTGCATCAAATGAGGTGTACTTTACTGTGCAGAGGTCAGGGGGAATGCCATCATTAAGGGATGCGCCACTTGGATAAGAGAGGTGATGAATTAGCCTGAACTCCCCTGGGGTCTTCTTGGGCACTAGGCCCAGAGGTGAGACCCGCAGGTTAGCAACTGGGGGAAACTGGAAGGGGCCAAGGACCCACCCCTCCCTGACTTCCTTCACAATTTTATCCTGCACAATTTGTTCAGCCCCACGCAGGGACCTAAGACTGTCAGCCCAGACCGGGCATCTAACTCCGCCACATGGGATTCTAAATCCGAATTCAAACCCTTCAATCAGGAAACGGGCCGCTTCCCTGTCAGGATACTTCGCGGCCCATCTTTTGAGTACATCCAATTTAATTGGGCTGGGGCCCTTTTGGAGGGGGAACATCACCGGTCCCGGGCTTGCGCCCTGGGTTGGGATCCCGGGCTTTTCCTTGCTGTGGGCATGCCCGGCTGCAGTTAAGGGCCGGGTGCTGGGCTCCGCAGACGGAGCACTCGTGCTTAAAGCGGCACTGCTTGCGGGCACAAACTCCCTGCCCATTGTAGTCCCAACAGACCAGCCGGACTTGAACCGACTGGACCGCTGCAGTGCGGGCAGGGGTATTAGGTGGCCCTTTCCTAATGAGGTGGCTGCTATCGTATCTTTCGTCCAAGGATGGCCGCACCGGTGTCATGAACTGCAGCCAAATGGGCGGCAGGGGCTCATCCCAACGGAGTAGTGGGTCCAGGGCTGCTCTGCGACGGAATTCCTCATCGTACTGTAGCCAAGTGTGACCGGGGAAGTCTACAAAAGCCCTATATATCAGATCCAAGTACTTAAGCATGCACTGAGCCCACCAGGGGTGAGTCTGGAGGGACAAGGACATGTATATCAAATACGCTGGCAGCCACGTGGCCCACGAGCGCGCCGGCTTTTTCCTCAACCTCTGTTCCTTGTCTGGAGGGTCCTCCTTGTCAAGCTCCTTGGTGTCAAGTTCCCTGTTAAGCAGGCTGAAGATGTCCAAATACTCCCCCTGCCAGATTTTTTCCTTAGTGGCTTGTGCGAGGTGGTGCCCAAAAGGCGAGGCATAATCTCCATATGGGAGGGGCCCACCTGGCACCCCTGCATAACCAGCAGTCGGCATAATCAAAGGCCAGGGTGGCATCCCCGTTACGGGCTGCCCCACCGAAGGCCACCCCAGGGTTAAGCCTGGCCACACCTGCTGGCCCACCACCGGAAGCTGGGCTGTCGCGCCAGCAGGCCCAACTGGCGAGGTCAGCTGTGCCAGCCCAGGGAGCAGTGTATGAGGCTGGATCGCTGGTAACATCTGGGTGGCTGACCCCCAAGAGCAGGGGCGCCCGAGGGGGGCTGCTGCAATGGAGCCGTCTGTACAGAGCCAAAGGCCTGGGCAGCGGGCATGGTAACCCCCGTGCCAGCAGGCCAAGGCCAAGAGATAGTTTGCGCTGGGTCTGGTGCGCAAGCCAACTCACTGGACGATGTGGTCTCCAGCGCCAGGGACGTGGCAGCAACCTCCTCCTCGCCTTCTGTCTCCCCCTCCAGGGCTGGTAGATCCTCCGCTGGGTGGGCCGCCACCCGAGGGCGCTTGTTGGCGGCTGGCACCACACTCACTGCCCCCTGGGCCGCCGGCACGGCCTGCATCACTTCCAGAACTGCGAATCGATTGGCAAAGTTGTCAGCCACCTCCATCAATTGTGCCCATTTCCGGGCCTTGGCAGGCCGAGACCCTGCCCGGGGAGCAGGGCCCGGCTGGTCTGCAGCCCCCACTACTCCCTTTTCGGCCTCCAAGGCCTTTAAGCGGGCCTCCAGGGAAGGCTCAGGGGCCTGGGCTTGCGGCTGCTGGTGGGCCCGGGCAGGCTGCTTCCCCTTATTACCCCCCTGTCCCTTCTTGGGTGCCATGGCTCAGAGAGGCCCCACCCTCCTTAGGCCTCCCAGACTCACGGGGCTAGATGCCCAACCACCGCCCCCCAAGGCCAGAGGCTGTGTGAGGCTCCCGGCTGCAGGGAGGGCCCAACCACGGGGCAAGAAGGAACAGTGGCTGGGAAGTCCCCCACCCAGGCGAATTGGGACAGTGTCCCCTCGAGGCCCTAAGCCTCTTCCTCCCCCGCGGGGCTGTCCTGTGCGCTAGGGCACGCCCCCTCTGGCAGATGTGGCAAAAAAGGGGGGAACCACCCGGCGGCCCAGGCCGCCCCCACACCCCCAATGGAACCTAAATCCAGCCGCCCGGTTGGCTTGCCACCTCCCCCCGCTTTGGAGTGTACCCGAATCGGCCGCCGAGGCCCTCGCGGGCTGCTACTCACGCCAGGGAGGAGGCCGTTGCCTCCCCCCCTCCCCAGGCAGGAGCCCGCAAGGGCAGGCAGCAAGGGATCTGCGCCGCAGCGCGACTCAAATGCGGCGGCGAATGGGCCGGCCGCCGAATCGCCACCGCACACTGGCCAGAACACCGCACGCCTGCCGCTCAGGCGGCCGAGGCAGCTGGCCCTCCGGGGCCCGACCCGAACACCTCCGAGGCCTCCCTCCTCTCCCCGCCGGAGCCCCGGCAAGAAAGCAGGTAGGCAAAATGGCGGTCGCCACGTGGTGTCCGCAAAATGGTGGCGGGTTCGATGCGTCCGGCAGGTCCTCTCCTGCCGAACGCCAAATGCAACAGCCTGGTGGTGGGGGTCGGAGCCGCCCTCTTATAGAGCGCTCCTCCCCCCACCCCTTTGGATACTCCCAGGCGTCCCTTCCTCTCCTCGCCCCTCTCGCGAGAGGGCAAGGCTGCTCCGGCTGGGCGGAGGGACCGCCCCCGGAGCACGAATTCGTTGTCTTATTTAATTAAAGAAACATGACTACCTGAACAGCGGGAATCTGCTGTGCCTGGATAGCCTCTCCACATGAGCCTGGAACACAGATTGGGGTGGGGTGGGGGCAATGGCTCACGTGGAGATCCTAGCTCAGCATGTCAGTGTTTGTCTTCAAACATATCTGTTTCCATTGCAAGAGATGGTGGAGAGGGGTGAGGCTGCTCCGCTCCTCTCAAGTGTGTGTAGGCTCAGCACGCTTTAAGGTATGACTGAACAGGAGTATAATTTTTTATAAGAGCTTATTTCACCTGGACCATACCAAATATTGGAATGTATAGTACCAAAGGAAGTTTGTTTCATATTTATTGGAAATGCTTTAGGAGGATATGCCGTATGTTAAATTAATAGCCAATTATGCAGAATAAATAATGGCTTATGAGCTGCCACTAGCAATTGATTTTATTCTCCATAAAACACATGGCCACTTGGGGTTATTTGAAAGAGAGTACATGTCTTCATGGCAGGTCGAATGGCACTAAGTTACGTGAGGGGGACAAAGAACATAGAACTTCCTACAGTGGATCAGTTAGTGAGAGCCTGAGATGAAGGGTTGATGATTTAACTGACTAATATTGTCAGAGCTGCAGGGGAAATAGATAAAATGTTCAAAATGCATTATGTCTGTTATGTTCTTCAGGTGAGAAATTGCAAAATGCTAACCAATTCAGGTTATTGCAGAATAATTCAAAGAAGCTTCAAGCTGCAATAATTATTTTTCTTCCTGGTCTTACTGTAAGACGTTTTATTTCCACATATAAATTGTAGAATTTGGTAAGCTGCAATTTTACACAGCAAATTGTCTTTAAGTGTCACTCTGTAGTTTTAAAAGTGGAAGGGCTTCTGGTAGGGAGCATGGATTGGATCTGAGACACTCTGGAAGGATCCACATTTCCTGTTGTGTCATGTGATCAACAGGAAAAAATAAAAAAAGAACCAACCTGCCCCAAATCCTCAGTATTTCCCACATTTTCCCCATGTATTTATGGAGACCCCCCTTGGATACACCTTCAGAAAGAAGCCTGAATATTTTATTGTTGTAACATAACTTTGCTAAAGGTTGGGAAAGTATGTGTCTCTACACTTCTCAGACAATGGGATCTTTCTCAAGGCTTGCAAATATTACATTTGAAGATGTCATTGTAAATGTGATTTGTCTTATATCATGGGCTCTGAGCCTGAGGGTTGTGACCTGCAAAATCATGTGGAAGACATTACCCAGCCTTTAGTTGAAGTGTAGGAAGCTGGAGGAAGGCTGCCAGCTGCCACAGAGATGACTGTACAATCAAAGACAAAAGCATGCACGCAAACATGCCAGCTACTCAATGAGTAAGTGAAGGACCACAATCCTGAACCTGGCCTGTGACAATTTATTCAAAATCTCTTGTTCTTTTCCAAGGGAATATCTGTACAATCAGATTGCAAGAGAATGGTCAACATTTCTCATGGGAGAACTTTTTAGCCCAGCACTAGTTAAAAGAGATGGTTGGAAAGCACATTGCCAATGAAAAAATACTGATTGATTTGATAAATATTAGACTGATTTTTTGAGGCATTAAATATATAATGTCACTTTTTCTCCACCTTTTCTCCCAAACAGGCATTCACCAAAAGTAGTGAAGGCAGCATCTCAGGTCTTAAATAGTATGTGGCAGTACAGAGACCTGAGAAGTCTCTACAAGAAGGTAAGATATATTTAAAATCTTCTTCCCATTCTTTAAATCTTTGGGGGGGGGTTTAGTTTTGGAAGGAAAACATTGTGAATCTGGAATTTTAAATATAGACATATACGCAAGTTCCAGCCTCCCACACAACCGTCTAATGCATACTGTACATGCGCACAGATATGTATATGCACACAAATGTATGTGCTTAAAAGGATGTGAAATTTCAGATTTCCTTGTGAAATGAGATAGAAAAATGGCTTCTGTTTTGATACTCAGTGCATAGGACCTTTATAAAGGGTCACCCAACATTACAGCCTGTGATTTGGCCAGAGGTATGGGTGGTTGCAAGACATATTTCATATGCTTTGAATTTTAAAATTGTCCTGAATTATCATCCTAGCTTAAATTTTCAGTTTTGGTCTGAAATGATCTCCAACCCATCGAACTTGCTCCACAATCCAGTCAGAGTCATCATACAAGCCATTCTTGTTAGGCCACTTGTACATGTCCTTGTTGCATAATCCTCTTTAAAATATGAATACGTCAAGGTATGCCACCAATCATCACCAGAAAAAGGTTGCAAGGTGTCTAAATTTTCAGAAAGGTCTGTTCAGAGTGGTAACTGAGCAACATACTAGCAAATAAGACTTACTTTAAATAAGTAAAAATGGTGTCCATTGGATCAAAACAAAAATACTGCCTCCCTCTAATATAAATGGGGTGTGGTGGCTCAGCGGACTAGAGCTCTGAAACGGTCGGCTGCAAAGTCAGCAGCTCGGCGGTTTGAATCCTGGGTACCACTCAATGGAGTGAGCTCCTGCTGTTAACCCCAGCTCCTACCAACCTAGCAGTTTGAAAGCATGTAAATGCAAATAGATAAAGAGGTACTGCTGTAAAAAGCAGGAAGATAAACTGTGTGCCATGCAGCCATGTCAGCCACTTGCACAGCACTGGCTCTTTGGCTTGAAAACGGAAATGAGCAGCACTCCTAGAGTTAGTCACGACTAGCACGCATGTGCAGGGGGAACCTTTACCTTTTACCTTTTTACCTCTAATATGTGATTAAGAGATCTGTTTGCTGTAAGTATTCAAGAGGGAGAGAAAAGTGTCACTTTGCTATTTAGTGATGCATGTCTGTATTTAGAGATGAACTTTTGCTGCCAAATTCTCTTTGAGCATTTCTACGACCAGAACCGAGAGAGAAAACATGTACCCTGCAGCACCAGTGTAAACTGTTACCTGAACCTATCCCTGTTCTACAGAACTTGATAGGCTTTCAGTGAAAACTAGGAAGAAGCCTGTATTCATCACAGCTGGCATTTGTCCCAAAAAGGGTTAATTCCAGATTGAAGCTGAGCAATTACTGACAAGCATATCAAAATTAATCTCAGTATCATGCTATCAGTCTTTTCATTTTTGCAATGATTCCAGGCCTCATCCGTTACAAGCTTTATTTGACTACGTTGCGTCTGTGTTCCATAAACATGAAATACTTCAAAGTTGTAAAAATACAGAGATCGTGCAGCTATGATTAAAACTGTCAGCATGGATGATTAAAATATTTATTTTGAATATTTTTACCCCATGTTTCTCTTTGAAAAAAGACCGAAGGCAGGTTACAGTATTGAAGGACAATATACAACCCAAAACAATTAAGACAATATTCAAGTTAAGAATAATGGGTTCAAAGAGACATCTTATATCATTAAAAGGCAATATTAAAGCTAATAATAGTAAGCAAGCAATTTAAAGAAAAAAACCATTATGAGAGATGGAAACCTAAGAGTGGAGAACACAGGTAGTTGTTTTATATATATTTGAAAAAGTTTCAATCTAAAAATAAAGGAGTGTGTAGTCTTAAAGGACACATTTTTAAAAAAAGAATACATGCAGTATCTAAAACACCAGTGTTCTTAAGAATAAAAATATATTAAAGAATATAACTTTCTTAGTCTCTAAGTGTAATAAAAACACATTCAAGCTAGATTAAATATATAGAGAAAAATCCATTTTGATTGTATTGCTGGCTTTTGGAAGTGAAACTGCACCTATTTAATGTTGGGTACCCAAAGATGTCATGATATGACTAATTCCAAATTTGTGTTTGTGTGTGTATGTGCATGTGCCATATCACCCTTTATTTATAATTATCTCAATTGCCCGCACCTCTCCCCATCCATCTGTAAACAGTTTCCCAAGGCTTCGAGATCTGAAAACTTAAAGAGCTAAAAGCTTAGAGATCCAAGCATATTTCTTCCATAAGAAATCCAGTTGCTTTACCACATATGATAATTCTAATGGTTTAGAATTGAAAATCTGGCAAGCCGCCACTTAGACTATCACATCATTGTTATGATTAAAAATTCTGGAAGGCCTAAAGGAACAAAGACCGGTGAAGAAATCTAAACTCCCAGAAACCCCTGAAAAGTCAAAATACTGCCGTGACATAAGGTTGGAGCTCCCACATATGGAAACTACAAAACAGTACTTATTTAAAATCCTGCACGTCCCACCTCCATATTTACAGATTGCAACATGAACACTTCATTATAACTTGAACATGTTCTTCTGTCAAAATGTTATAGTTTAGTGACTTCATTCAGCTGTAGAGCTAATTAACTGTTTATTTCAAAATTAGTAAATTATTTTTCAAGCCTAAAATTTAATAGCAGTATTATTTTGAGGGGTCTTTTTCATGCTTAATTTTTATTAGCACTCTACACTTGCAAAATTCCAAACCTTGACACTGAGAGATAGAACAGGTTTCTGAAGTCCTGTTTCCCACCGCAGTACTGTTCCCCGCCCCCACTGTGTTGATGGATCCCATGATTTTTGGAATAAATTTGTGGGGACTAGGTCACCATTTAGCTGATAGAAACATTTGCTGACTAAAGCCAGCCATGCTATTGTCTCACAGTAAACACCAAAGCAAAAGAGAAGAAAGGTTAAAACCAAAGTACAGTACTTGTGTCATCTCTAAGACTCTTAGATTTTTTTTCACTCTGCACTTTAGTGGGCTATAATTCACTCCTTTAGACCCTGCAGAATATGTCTGAAGCAGTGGCCTGTGATCCACAAAAGCTCACAGGGAGACATGTTAGTCTTAACAGTGCTATAGAACTGGTTTTGTGTTTGTTTTGTTTTGTATCCTTTGGCTTTGTTTTTAGTTGGCATTGGAGACACCATTAGATCCAAATGTCCATGCTGCAGAGCAGGAAAAAAGCAAATTCCATTTGGGAAGATATGGAGTGTGGAACTAAAAATGCACCAATTACAGTAAAAGGTTGAAAGTTAATAGTAAAAATGAAATTGCTTTAAATGCCCTTGTGGGGCAAAGGTACACGTTTATTTGATGGTGATGAATAGTGGCCATACGTTTTCAAGAAACAAATGACATGTAATCCAGAAAACTACAAATAACCAAGGGCTTCGAGTTTTCTGAGAACAAAAAGCTACCATTTCAAGCACACAAAAGAGAGGAGATTATGAAGGCTTCTACAATTACAAATACTGTTGTGATGGCAGAGAGATATAAATATTGCATTTCCTTTAAGCAGCACTAGATCTTGGATTCTTCCAATGAAATAGACAAGAAGACACTTCCAGGCAAAACTCAAGAAAGGATTTACAATCATAAGATCTGGTCGCTTCAAGACAGTTCTAGTGTTCTCTTTGGTTTACCTGGGACTGTCAAACTTGACAACTAGATGGAAGCTTCCTATGCAGAAATAGTATGCGTCTAATTATAAAATACTGGAGACAAACAAGGCATTTGCTAACTTGGTCAGATGAGTCTTCTAGGGACATCTGGCTGGCAACAATTGGAAGTGGAGTGCTGGTTGGTACCTGTTGATTCTGTTTAAGAGCCGAGTGGTGCAGTGGCCCATATTATAAAGTACCTTAGTTCCCTAAATCAAAAGGGAGCCTTAGAGAACTTTGGAACTTTGGAACCCAAACATTAAGGAAATGTCAGTTAATGAAACTCAAATACAGTGGTACCTCAACTTACGAATTTAATCCATTCCGAATGCATGTTCTTAAGTCAAACTACTCTTAAGTTGGGGCCCCTATCTAAAAAATTGAAAAAATAAGTTTAAAAAATGAAAAAAAAAAGTAAGTTGAGCAGACCATATCTAAAATTTGTAAGGTGGCAGTTAAAAAGCCAACAGATTTCTGCTCTTAAGTCGAATCACTCTTGAGTCAAGCTGCTCTTAAGTCGGGGTACCACTGTATTGTCTTTGCCAAATGTTGACACCAGATAACATACCTTTAGACCAATAGGATTCCAGCTCATAAATACTTCAAAGTAAGCTCCATTGGACTTATTATAAGCAACCATCCCCTCTTCAAATTAACTTTTATGTATGTGTAATTTGAAATTGTGCCAGTTCAATATCAAAATCATATTATGCAGGCAAGAAAGAGAATGTGTTTCTTTCTCATCATATTACTGCTTTGGTTTCAAGTTTACTCCAGTGTTGTTAGAGATCATTAAATTCTTGCCTTAGATTATCTTCCTAGAGTGACACTGAAGGAAAGGTTGTTTACAAAAGTTATGACTGGCATCTTCAGATCAGATTGCAAAACAGTTGAGAATAAGTTGATTGAGGCAGAATGATGGGGGGGGGACCTGTTGAAAAACAGATTTTGGCTAAATACAACTTATTTATGATCAGAATTTATGTTCTAATAGTTAAAAGTACTTCTCAAGAAAGGCTGGACTGAGCATTTTCTCCTTTTGGCATTTACTTTAAAAGTAGTAGATTCAATGCAGCTGAGCAGAAAGCTAGAAAAAATCTCTCTGAATGTTCCCAATTATTCTGATGGCCTTCAAGGCTCCTTTTTTCTCCTAGATGCTTTTTTCTCGGCGCCCCTCCAATATTCCAACCTCTCGCTGTGCTTGGCCTCATTTGTCTCCCACGCTGCTGCTTGTAGTTAGTTTTTTGTTAGCCAAAACATAATCTTCTCCCAATAACTCCTGTCTCCTCATGGGGGGGAGTGGCCACATTCTGAACCTCACAAGGTTTCCATGTAGCTGTCAAGTGTATCTCTGTGTCGAAATGAGTGTTGCAATAACACCTCTTGGGTGAGAGCAGGTCTTATACAGCAGTGGCCAGTTTACTTTTATCCAGGAGCAGAAACAATAGTGCAAACTCCTAATCTCAGGTGCCTTCATCGATTCAAGACATGAATCAGGTCTCCGAGGAAGCCTCACCCTGTATATTTGATCTTTCCTAAAGGATTAGCATCCTCTCCAGGACATAATAACTATCAATTTCTAGTTCAGTTTCACTGCTCACCCCTTATTTGCCTAAACTCCATTTAAGTGTCTTTATCTCCCCCATCATTGATTTCAAAACTGTCATCGGCTCACTTGGTTCTCCTGAAATAAAGCCATGGTCACGTTGTTTGTTTTTTTTCCTCAAAGCCCGGTCATTTCGTGAAACTTATAAAAAAAGCAATGCGAGAAGTGATCAAACCTGGAATTAACCTTTAATATAAAGCCCACAAAATATAAGAGAAATTAAGTACAACCTTTTGGGGTTTCTCTGACACGTCAGAGTGGAATGACTGCCGTGAAGGGCACACCGAGACTGTGGTAGTTTTAAGATGTCAGCAATCAACCTTGAATAACTGACCAACACAATTTCTCAGCAAAATTGTGCTCAGTTCCAGACTCAGCCCTGTTAACTCTTACAACAAGGAGTTAGGCTTAGTGGTGCAATTACATTCATCCGAGGGTCAAACTACGTCTTGGGAGAATGGTTTTACCTTGAATTACTGATAATTCAGAGACCAGGCTCAAGGGGGGTGGGAGTGAACCTCACTCGGCCATTTAAAAGTCCTTTGAACAGAACAGTGAGAGGTTTTGTCTCTTCTGCGCTTTGACTGAGAACTGCTTTCCCACACATACACACTCAGCTTCACAGAGCTTCATGAAAAAAGCTGCCTGTGGTCAGAATGTGGCTTGGGAGTTAAGAGATAAGCAGCATCCTTATCCATGTGCTGTATTTAAAATAAAAACTACTTCCATGTGTGATGGGTGGCCACACCCAGGGAGGCACGGAAATCGCGTACGCGTGACCGCACCTTCTCTGTGGTGGGCCCTATGTTTTGGAATCACCTCCCCAGTGAGCTGCGCCTAATTGCATCCCTGCCCGCCTTTAAGAAGGCCCTAAAGACCCATCTGTTTAGGGAGGCGTTTGGTGATCTTTCATTTTAAGTTTTTTTTCCGCCATCTCTGCCTTCTCTTTTGCCTCCTCCTGTGCTATTTTTATTGTGTTTATTGTTTTACTTTTCTGTTGTTAGCCACCCAGAGTTCCCTCCTGGGAAGATGGGCGGGATATAAGCTTCACAAATAAATAAATAAATAAATATGGTAATCAGTGCATAAAAAACTGAGGCATTACTGTATGTTCTACAGTTAGCATAACTTCTGTTTGGCTTTGAAGACCAATTATACATCCATCCCATTTCTGTGGCTGCTCCTCCCTCTGTGGCTACTTTCCTACTCTTAAAGTCATAGATAAATTTCTATAGGTTTCCCAGTATGCAATGATACCGAAGAGAAACTTAGATGGTACATCTGTTTGTCTGGTTGAAAAACTACTCCACTAAAGAACACTACCATTTCATTGGTATGGGAGTAACCACTGAGATAACGTTAGCAGCCCAATCCTAAATCTATAGGCAAAATACTTTAAGCCTTGCATAGACATACATTCTTGTTGATTGTGCACCTTGGAATTTTACAGTCAAGTGGAGGCTGAACATTCTCTGTTTTCAATTGCAGTATGATCCATTTCTAACTCATATGAAATTGTAATATATTGAAATACATAATTGATTGATTGACTGATTGATTTATGGCAGCGGGTGGCCCCAGACTTCAGAGTGGCTGAGGACAGAGGATTTTCACCTACCCCCATCATTCTGAGTCATGGCACGCTCAGCAAACCCTCTCCCAGAACCAAGAAACCAGAATCTATTCCCAGACCCAGGTATTCTGGCTGTCAGCTGACCAGTCTTGATTTGTGATTTTTAAACTTTTTAAATTACTTTTTTAATTTTCTTATTTATTCAAAAATTGATATGCCACAAACGATGCCTCACCAAAGTGGCTATTAAAAATATTAACACATTTAGAACACTGAACGATGTTGAATGCATCATATAATGATGTTGACTGGGTAGCTTAGCATTGGTAAGAGCACAGATATGTGTATTTATAAGGCAAAGTATAATTATAGATTGCAATGTCTGGAGTATATTTTAACACCACTTGCATCATCAGCCAAATCTCCCTCCCTCTCCTTATGTTAGTAATGAAGCTAGCAGCTCTCATGTTAATGTTTCTACTGCCTGGGAGGCAGGTTTAACAGTGTCAAGGACGAAATTAGAAAAGAGTGGGGTAATTTTAGTTAGTTCTTTTTTCCCAGTGTTTTCTACAATGTAGTATGTCATTTGTAGATTATCAGAAATTTTGTTGGTGGTAAAAACAACAACAAACTTTTAGTCAATAATTCTGTTTTGTGAGCCAGTACTTCCGTTGCGTATTAAGACCATTGTGTGAATACAACATTGATTTAACTTCTTGGATCCCTTGGGGCATGCAAGAAACTAAAAAAGTGCATCAGATTTACTTACAGGCTCATGTCCTACTAGCATATGGTAGACTTTCCTGTACCTAATAATTTGAGTTTGTCAACTGTGAGTTGTAAAAGATCTGGTTCAAATGTCCCCTCACCCACTCTCTCTCCACTTTATGTCTGTGATATAGAAATGATAGTGTCAATTTATTATACAGGATTTCCATGAAAATAATAACCCCAGAGTGACTTGAATGTTTCATATGCATTGTATATATACCAATTAGAATGTTTTATTAGGTTTAGTTTAATGTTATAAATTTACGCTATATTTCCTCAAGTGACAGTTTGAGTGTGTTGTATTGTATAAAATGGTCATATCTAAATGAGCATCTGTACATGCAGAGTTAAGTGTGTCCCTCTCCAACAACCAATGCTGGAAAACACAAGCTAGGGGAAAAAATAAAATGAAATCAGAAGTGGTAAAATAGACATTTCTTGTACTCTGAGATATTTCCTGATTAGCAATTGAAGAAAACTTTCTTTTGAATGTTTCAAAAGTGTGTCACTTCTGCTTTTGCCCATCATGAATATCCCAAATGTGTCAATTTTTCATTCCAGTATGTCACAGTAGTTGGGACATAAGTAGTTGGGACATGTAGGAGTAGTAAAAATAGTAAATTTGCAGGACCATTATATATTTTTTCACTTAAGAAGAAACAAGGATCAGCTAACTCATCATAATACAGTGACCCCTTGGTTTAAGAGCACTTTGCAAGACAAGCAAACATTTCTTCTAAATTTTGCTGTGATAAATAAGCAATGTCTTGATATGCAAGCACTGGAGTGGGTCACATGATCTCTCTCTCTCTCTCTCTCTCTCTCTCTCTCTCTCTCTCTCTCTCTCTCTCTCCCATCCCTGCTTGACTGTGGGGGATTGTCTGGAACATTCCATCTCAGACAGCCTCCAAAGCAGAGGGAGGAGAGAGGAATGAACCAGCCAGGAATGAAATGAAATCTGGATTAAGAATCATAAGCATATCACAAAGACTGTTTTGATATCAACCTCCTTGTGATATTTGTGTGTGTGTGTTGGTTTGGCCTTGGGGGGTGTTCTGGGACTTATGCCATAGCAGTTTTAATTGTACAATATGAATATGTTGAAAATGGAACAAAAATGCATGTCTGTGAATATTCTCAGTCAACCAGGTGAGTTTATCTGGAAGTTGAGTCATGGCAACTGGACTTATTTTCTTGGGAGATCGAAACCTTTTGTTCCTCATCTAAGCATCTTTGTCAGTCTGAGGAAAGTTAGTGGCAAGTCCTCCATTTTATAGTTCACCTTGATTTCACACACATCCTGATCTGAATGGGCTCATAAGTTCAACAGAGGCCTGAATAGATTCATACGTGGATCATGATCTGAATAGGCTCATTAGGTGGACAAAGGCTTAGGTTGCGTGAAAGTCCCACCTATGTAACCTTTCACAACACCCATTAGCTATGGCATTGCTAGTGGAGGTGTGAAATGCTTCTGATTTGTTTGGGGATTGATGAAAGTACTGCTTGATAAGTAGTAGACAGATTGTGTCTGAGTCCACCATCTCTTTTGAAAGGGGCGTTTTTTCAATACACATATGAATAGCTTCTCTGACCCCCTCTCTCAAACCACTTCTCTTCTATGTCTAATATGTGTACATCCTCATCTTTGAATGAGTGCCCTTGTCCTTCAAATGGAGATACACTGCTGATTCTGGTCTTAAGCTATTGCCCCTCCTATGTTGGGCCATCCTCCTGTTTAATGGCTATTTAGTTTCTCCAGTGTAGAGGTCTGCACTCTCCTCACAGCATTGGAATGCATATACTATATTGCTCCTCTTGTGTTTTGGTGTTGGGTCCTTTGGGTGGACGAGTCTCTGTCTTAGTGTGTTTGAAGTAAACAGGGATGTAGTGTTTGCCAAAATTCATTTTAAGCTTTTCAGGCACTCCAGCCATATAGGGAATGACCAGGTTCTTCCATCAGCTCTGGGTCTCAGGCTGATCCATTGTTCTTCTGGGCCAGGACACTGCTTTGTTGAGGGCCCACTTTGGATATCTACATGTCTTAGTACTGTCTTCAGGTGCCCATCTTCTTATTGGCTTCTGCGGAGGTGGGGATGCTCTATGGTTTAGAGTCCCGATTACTCCTAATTTGTGTTGTAATGGATGGTGGGAGTCAAACAGTAAGTAATGATCTGTGTGGGTGGGTTTCCTGTAAACTTCTATTCCCAGGCCACTATCAGGTCTGACTATGACTGCAGAATCCAGGAATGCCCGTCTGTTGTGTTGGGTGTCTTGTGAACTTAATAATGTGGTGGACTCAAATAGTAGTTTAGAATGCAAAATTATTTTCATGATCAAACTGTCTATTTACTCTTTTGATCAAAATATAAATTATCTCAAATAAACCTTTAAAAGAGTTACATGTGTGTAAAGGGTGTGATGCAGAAGTGTTTAAATCCACCCAGTGGGAATTGCGTTACCCAGGGTTGCCAACTGCCTGAGCATACTGATTGCTTTTAGAGAAGCTACTGGCATTGTGTACTTCTGAAGGTCGTGGCAGTTTGCTTACACATAGATTCAGGACCTCAACATATTTCAAATAACTTTTCACAGCTTTGATTCATGGCCCTTACCTTCCATACAGCTAAGTATCTTCTTTTGATCTTTTTTAAAAGAAAGGCAAGTAAAATTATCAGTATGGGGTGGCACATCATGTCTAAGTCACTGGCTGACAACCTTCCTTTTGAAGTCAGCTTTTTTAAAATGGAGTCGTGAAACTTGCTCTAGGCTAGAGAGTCAGAGGATTGTGAAGGGCTTGTGTAGGTCAAGGCTGCACTAACTTTTGAGTCTGGTGTCTGGAGGTACCACAATGTGCCATTGGAGACGGTTGCTGCTATTTCTCACGGCAGAACTTCAAAATGTGAACCGGTTGGATCAAGTACAGACTTTCTGGGTACAGAAGGCCTCCTTCCATTAGCTGAGGGGCAGTGCAATGCAGCATGTGTATACACACACACACACACACACACACACACACACACACACACACACACACACACACACACACACACACAGAGGGGGGGAGGATGGTAGTGATTTTTGTTGATTCCTCCATCCTTTTTCAAGCCCCTGGATCCACGCACACATTCTTCCATTGGAAGAGACCATCCAAAGGATATTTTAAAGGACTCCAGCAGGAGGAAATAATTGGGCAAACAATCAAAAACCAACACCCTCTTCCCCTTTCACTTCCAGCCATGGGATGCCTCTCTTACAACTACATGAGCTCTAGGCAAAAACGTCCGGCCCAATTTTTGTACTGTTTCCCATCACCTCCAACTTTTATGCCACCTTTACCTATAGAACCTCAAAGCTTGTTCTGTTTGTAACCTCGTGGTGATACAATAGAGGCACTGCTCAGCCTCAAACTGTGTCTCTAGTTTTCAGAGATTTCGCTTTGCACAACTCTGGGCTGAGTCCAATATTTATTCATCACTTGCCAGCCCAAAGTTTTTTTTTCTTTTACCCTTGGTTTTATACCAAGAGTACAACCTTGTTCTACAATCCATTCTAAGGGTAAGTGACCTACAGCTGGGTGACAAAAACTGATTTGGATGTAGCCTGTGCAATTTGCCTTGTTTTTCCTCCTATACAGAGAATAGATTACACAAGTGAGTGTTGAGTATTTGTGGAAACCACAGCCATTTTTAGAGCTCTTATATGAGATGGTGGCTCTGTATGAGCCAGCAGTAAGTATTAAGGAAAAGTGTTGTCCCAGACAGTATCTGTGGGAGAAATTGTAGGGAAAGGAATATATCATTTTGCGATTCAAGTCATAACACTCTGTTCATGAAGCCCCACAGCTGTCATGATATCTGTCATTCCAAGCTCCCTTTGCTGGTATTTCCTCATTGTGCTACAGTAAAGCCAGGCATAATGCCTAGTTATTCCCTGTTCTTAAGGGAAATTAAGCAAAGTGACTGGTGCATGCAGCTAGAGAACATCAATTCTGCCAGAACCATCTGACTGAGTCAATGATATGTTACTAGTTTCAGCTCTTTCATATTTACTGTAATCTAGTTACACTCTTGTTCAAGAAACAGCTGTGGGAATTATGGTATATTAGCTTTCTTGCTCAAAGTGTGGGAGTTGGCTGCTGTTACCTGAATACTGATAGCATTGTCTGTGGTCTTCCCTCTATATGAATGTAAGGTTTGATTCATTTTAATAGCTAGGATAATCATCTACATTTTCTGTCATAGATGAAAATTGCACCCTCCAATTTAAGCAGGAGTAGACTTGCACGTGAGCAGGTGGCACATAGTCTCTTGTTCTTCCATCTCTCTATCAGAGTGAATACAAAGGTGCTGCAATCTTGTCATTGATGTTACAGCTTTACAAGCCAACCAAAATGTGCAAGTGTACAGAGACATGCAAGACTACACCCAATGTTTTGTAACATTTCTTCTTCAATACGTCAAATGTTAATGTCAAAGTCGCATGATGGGGAAGGCAAGAGGAACTGGTAGACAGGGAAAGGCTAGGTTATTAAGTCCTCCTCATGTGCATGATGTTCATTGTGTGATGGAGAACTGATATGGCAGTTCATCTCCGACTCTTCATGTTAACCAACTTAAATCTCCAACAGCAAAATGAAAACTTCATGTCTCTATTTTAGTCTTTTTGGTTAGTAGAAAAAAATTGGAGGCAGTCTCTAAATTGTCCATAGTGGTGCCAATTTGAAGTAATAGATTGGTTTTTAAAAAGGTCAGCATAGTGGGCTTACCTAGACTTACCTATTTTATTTTAAGATGTCCAATCACTAGAATTATAAACTCCCTTTTTCTGGAATAGGTTCCCTTTGTTGGAAACCTATAAAAAGATGGTTTCTTTTATAGTAAATTAATCAGAAGAGGGATGATGTTTTAATTTTTCTTCAGCAACCGTGTTTTGGATTATCTTTCAAATGCTTCCATTGGCCATTGTATAAAAAGGAAAGTTCATATATCCCCAATACATAATTATTCAATACCGTTATTCAGCCATTATCATAATGTACCTTTGCAGTTACTCCAGATTTTCCCTGCCTTTCACCCTTGCTCCCCTGAACCCATCAGAAGCTTAGTCACAGCTCTATGTCATCCTTTATTGTCCTGCCTCTGCCCAAAGAGTACCCAGGGCAGATTGCAATAAAATTAAGCAGAGCCAAGTAAATAAAAGTAAATAAAAGATTTAAAGCAAAGGTTTTGAACTACAACCATAGAAGAAATTGTAGTGCTCACAGAAGTGTGTGTGAGTAAAAAAAAAGTACTTGGCATATTTTTGGATAGATAGCAGAGATGAGGAGAACAAAGTAGCCTCCCTCTGTGAGGCACTCAAAACCTTTTTTTCCCTTTCAGAATCAGGAAAAGGGAGCACTATGGCAGTAGCAAACCATTTTAGATTTAAGCTGATTTCTGTAGAACCTGAAGCATCCTACCATTCCTCTGACATCTTGAACCACATCACTTTAGTTGTTTATGTGTGATAGCTTGGGCTTGGATTGCAGGAGTTAAAGTGTTCTGCTTATCATGGCAGAGGGTGGGGTGTTACATGGGGTGAGATGTAGATGACCCAGGTTTCTAACAGAAGAGGCTGAGATTAAATGATAGAGCCTTCTAGATGTTTTGGATTCCCTGGTTTCAAAGGCAAAGCAAAGCGAAGTGTTCTGCTTATATACCACCCAATAACACTTCAAGTAGTCTCTGGGCAGTTTACAGTTTAATTACAGTATGCAGGCTACACATTGCCCACCCACCCACCCAGCAAGCTGGGTACTCATTTTACTGACCTCGGAAGGATGGAAGGCTGAGTTAACCTTGAGCCTGCTTCCTGGGATTGAACCCAGGCCGTGAGCACAGTTTTAGCTGCAGTATGGGCATTTAACCACTGTGCCTCTTTTCCACTGTATTTCCACTTTTGCCCATTTAGGTTAGACCAGCTTGTAAACATGAGTTCAAGCACTGACATCCAAGGGTGTTATATAGTGAAAGCTTTTCTCTCAAACTGTATATGATTATTTCAAACCAGCTATGATTGTCTCTCAGGGATATCTAGATAGTTAGTGTCATCTATAACTGCAACAGATGTTCATAAGTTTTTATAAGCATGTGTAATTGCAGTTCTTGATTAGATACAAGAACAGGCCATTGTACTTTCTGGTGCATTTCCTGTTGTCTTTCTCAACATACTTCTGAAATGACCCTTCTGCATACTTCTTAACAACTTCCAGTCTATTGTTTTTCAACAATGCAGTACTTGAAGCAGTTGCCAAGGCTTCCTAGCAGTGTGAGTGATTTTATATGCAACCTGCATGAAATGAACTATTTTGGAAAATGCCAACATGATTTGACAGCAGGTCTCTTATTATTTTGCTCGCAATAGAACATCAACACTGTGAATAATGAGCCTTGTTATGTCTGAGGTTCCGTCCTTCATGCTTTGTCTCACATGCTGTTCCTTTTTCTTATAGCTATGTTATTCATTAGATTAGAACCTGTCATCCTTGCATTCACAACACAGGAAATCAATAATTAATTATGGATAGGTAAAGCTGTGCCTAACTTTCTTTTGAAACCTCTGTTGCCACTTATTAGGCATAAATTACTGGATATAGCTCTCTCAAAGTTTCCACTTAATTGAATTCTAGAAGCTGATCAGCAACTATAAGGCATGGTCAACTTCACTCATACCATAGATGCTGTCTTCTGCCAAGACCTGTCCTTCCCTTGACTTCTCGTTGGTATCCACTACTTTACAAAACAGCTAATATTTAAAGGCTGGATGTATGTCTGTGAAGATTCTCAGCCATCCAGGTGAGATCCTCTGGAAGTTGAGTAATGACAACTGGACTTCTGTTTCTTGAGATATCAAAACATTTCAGTCTGACGAAGCTGCTTGGATGACTAGTGAAACATTTCAGTCTTTCAAGAAAAGAACTCCAGTTGCCATGACTCAGCTTCCAGTTAAACACTGGACCTGTACTGTCCTGAATCCCTTGCATGTCTGCAACCCATTGCATCTGTCAACCCAGCAGAGAAAATGAAGCAAATTGTCATCAACTTGCTGCACTGTTAAAAGCTGACATAGCTATAGCTCCAAAAGCCTTACTTTGTAAGGAGGTATGTAATGTAATGGACTAGCACATTGACTCATGCAAGTACAGTGGTGCCTTGTATAAAGGAATTAATTCATTCCAAATGAAATTATGTTAAGCAAATTTTCCTTTATACAAATTTCCCATAAGAATGCATTGAAAACAGTAATCCCTAATCACGACCATTTTTATGTTGTACGGATTCGCCCCATAGACGATTGTGCTAAGCAAATTTCCCCTATCTCCAGAATTTTTTATGTTGTACAGATTTTATGTTATACAAACCGTTTGTTATATGAGGGTCCACTGTATAAATGAATTCAGCCTGCTGATACTCATTATTCAATAGGGAATTCCTTGTAATCCATAGTGCAGTAGATTGTTTCATACTAATCATAGGCACAATGAACAAAATAAGGTAATACAGCACCAAACCCATCAACTTCATGGATAACAACCCCCTAGATGATTACTGAAATTGAGAGGAAAATTTCTACACACATCTCAAAATCTAAATATTAAACTAGAAGAGGCTGGTTTATAAACCTACAGAGGACAGAAACAACACACCTTACTCAGGGCCGGCGCGTCCATTAAGGTGAACCAGGCAGTTCCCTAGGGCGCCAAAATGGACAGGGGACGCCGCCCACCGCCGTCCGTCCCCCTCGCCTGTCACCATCCGCCCGCAGCCCCGCCGCGGCCCCGGCACCACCTGCCCCTCGCCTAGGGCGCAAAAAACCCTAGCCCCAGCCCTGACCTTACTAGATGCATGAATGCTGAAGTAGTCTCCCACCAGGACAAGACTCTAGTTGAACCCTCTGGAAGTCACTTAAGAAACTTTTAAGTGAAGTAGGGAAATCAAAGAATAATTAAGTGAAATGGGAGATACTGGGATACACAGAACACATTTTGTTTTGAGAGAAGCATGTGCTGTGAAAGGTGAGTGGACAGTTGCATTTAGGAGGTGGAGGCAGCAGGCTCCAGTTGGGGGAATGAGGGAACACATGGAGGAAGGAGGAGAGGGGAGTGTTCAGCATCCAAACACCTGTGCAGGTACTGTGTTGGACGGCTAAACTGCAGTTCATGCCCATCTCTACTACTGATTTTAAAGTCAGCACTTTATCAAACAAAAAAGCAAGAGATGGAGATTTTTAAGAATCTTGTTGAGTGTTACCATGTGCAGAAGGGCAGTCATATAGAAGTTGCCTCTTATTCTTTGTCTAATTAGCTCATTGGTTCTCACCAGCCCAAAAGTGAGACTGAGTGTACAACCAGGGCATTGCCAAGTGGATGATAGACCATCAGCAAAATAACAAATGCTGGTTTCTCCTCTGACTGCATAGCTCCACAAAAATGTTGTAAAGATGCTTACAGAAAAGGGATGCTTTATGCTCAAATGTCCATAGGGGCTTTTTTGTTGGTGCTGCCAGCGTTTTTGTTTTTTTTGTTTTTTGAAATGCTGTTGCTTGATGTTGCTGTTACTGGTGATGGAAATGCTGGTATTTTCACTCTTTTCTATTGGAAATGTACAAGAGTTAATTGCATCTGATAAAGTCAAGAAAGATCCTTAAATGTTGGGCATTTGGTGGTTCCTTATAAATTGCCAATGCACCATTGATGGTTCATCAAAATTGCCACACTGAGTTAGTTATATAGCAAAAAGTTTATTAAAGACAGATAGAGATACAACACAGAACACATACAGTACAGAAAATAGGTTAGTAGACATCGTAGCTTAAGGGTCCAAGGGCCCTTAAGGTTCCAAGACATGGCACAGGCACATCTGCTCTGCTGTCCTGGACAAAAGACTAAATGGCTTCTGATGATGGTTATATACTCTTTTGCATGGTGTATGATCTAAGACTGACGTATTTTGTACACCTCTACACGTGCCTACATGTGCTTTCATGTGCTTGTTCATCAGTTCATGTTCTTGGCTTATAGCCATTTGGCCATCAAAGCCTAGAATGACCTGGCCCTATTTCCTTGTTCAAAGTTGGTTCCTTATTCCTGGCTAACCCATTTTTGAAAAAAGCACAGCATACATTAAAATCATAAACACAAAGTGCATTTAAATCTCCTTAGAGGGTGGCATTTGATTGACAGTGGGATGCTTTGCTGTTTGAATGTAAGGTGAAGCAGAGACCCAGGATATTTTGTATGAGGATCAAACCAGGGGCATAAATCAAACTCTTGTGTGTTCAAATAAGTGGAGTGGCTTATTTTTGTAAACCATCTTAAACTGTATAATAGATTGGCATAAGGGAATCAGGAGGCATGAACAATACATATATACCATAAGGCTGAATAGGAGGGCTAGAGGCATCAGTTAAAAATGAAGCTTTGATAAATTGAATTTGGAGGACAACTATTCTGTAAAATATGTTGATTGACACCATTGATGATGTGTTGGGTTCTAGGGCCCATTGGGTTCCTCTGCATTTTCATTCTAAACTCTGTCTCTTTGGGTCATACTGCATTTTTCCTTCAACCTGTGTTGTGTGTGTTTAAGGCTGTCCTCCAAATTCAATTTATCAAAGCTTCATTTTTAACTGATGCCTATAGCCCTCCTATTCAGCCTTATGGTATACAGTGGTACCTTGACTTACGTCCTGCTTGACTTGCATCATATTTGACTTATGTCCACTAGGGGCGTGTTTGACTTGCGTCGCGGGGCTCCGAGTTACGTCTCAGAGCCCTGGCGCAAGGAGGAAGACGGCGGTGGGGGCGAGGACGAGGCAGCGGCGGCCGAAAGGTTCCGTGGGCCGCCCGCGCAAACGAAGCGGCCCCTCTGCCACCAGTTTCTCCGGCCGCCCCGGCCCCTTGCCTCCTCCACTGCGACTAGCTTCCAAACATTGCATCTGCCACCGTCGCGGCGGGGGTGGTGGTTTCTTTGCCTCCTTCCAGTGGGCTGGGTCCAGGCAGGGGTCCTCCTCCTCCGCAGCTTCCTTGGGTGCCGGCGGCTTGCACACACACCTCCCCCGGGAACCTGGGAAACTAGCGGGGGAGGGGGAGGAAGCCTGGGAAGAGGCCCCAGGAGAACGGGGTGGGAGGGGGCACAGAGGGAGGCAAAGAGAAGCCAAGCAGCCTCAGCTGTGGGGGTGGGGTGAGGTGGGAGGTCTGGGAGGGCCTCGTGGGCCACCCAGACTCCCTTGGTGGGCAGCAGGGTCTCTCTCTTTCTCTCTATCTGTCTGTCTCTCTCTCTCTCCCTCTCACTCACTCTCTCTCTCACACACACAGACACGCGCGCGCACACTCTCTCTCTCTCTCTCTCTCTCTCACACACACACACACACACACACACACACTCACTCACTCTCTCTCTCTCTCACTCTCTCTCTCTCTCTCTCTCTCTCACACACACACACACACACACACACACACACACTCTCTCTCTCTCTCTCTCTCTCTCTCTCTCTCTCTCTCTCTCTCTCTCTCTCTCTCTCTCTCTCTCCCTGAGCAACTGTGGGGAGGGGACACACACACACACATACACAGGGGGGGCGGCACCAGGGGCTCCTTGATTGCTTCACACTTGGCCTGGCCCTGGGGCTACACCCCAAACTTTCTGCCTGCCAAGATCCCAGCCCTTCTTCCTCTCATCCTGCAGCAGCTTCGGCAAGGCCGAGGAACTCGAGGTTGGCCTCACCGGGAGCCGCCGCCGCTGCTGGAGTGCAGTGAACACCTGAGCGGGCCGGCCTTCCTCCTCCTCCTCCGACCAGGCCGAGCTCCGCCCGAGCGAGCGCCTGGCTCTGCTCCGGGCTAGACCTGCTTCTCCCTGCCACCACCTTCCACCTCTCCCTGGCGGGCATACATTTTTTTAATCTTAATAAAAATTGTTAATGTTAATTAAACTTTGTTAATTAAAATGTGTTAATTTATTTCGTCTACAATGATTCTTATTTTATAGTACAGCATGGATTATTGTTGTCTGGTTAGACAGTCAAATTTGTGTTAAATTGCTGTTTTCGGGGGTCTTTTTCATCGTCTGGAACAGATTAATCCACTTTCCCATTACTTTCTATGGGAAAAGTTCGTTTGACTTAAGTCATGTTTGACTTAAGTCCAGACCTCCGGAACGGATTAATGACGTAAGTCAAGGTTCCACTGTATATGTATTGTCCATGCCTCCTGATTCCCTTATGCCAATCTATTAGGTGTCAATGAGACCTTCAGAGAGATGTATCTGACACCCACAGTCGGGTTTAACACTTCAGTATTGTTTATAATAATTTTTGACTTTTCTCATGTTTATAAATCCTTATCACATCCTTAATGGTGACCATACTTCTTGTTATCACAGTGCATGGTGATACATTCAAAGTTTTTTCATTAAATTTTTGTTGTTATTAAAGCAAACTATTTTATTTTGGTTGCAAGATGTACATATTCAGTCACTGAATGTAATTCCAAATTGAATTTAATAAGAAAAAGAAAATCTAAAAGTAATTTATTAAGAAAAAGAAATTCCAAAGTGCATGACTGTTATGTAGAATGCCTGTCTTAAAACATAGATGCTATATTTTCAGTTAAAATCTATTTATAAAAGTAATTAAGGTCCTGGGATCTTGTGATACAGAAAATAGTTAGGGATACCAGAAAAAAAATAAAATATGAAAAATTATGACTTCAGTTATCCTTACGATAGATAGATAGATAGATAGATAGATAGATAGATAGATAGATAGATAGATAGATAGATAGATAGATAGATAGATAGATAGATAGATAGATAGATAGAATTAAGAAATAAAGTGAAGCAGAAATTTTTATTTTTTATTGTTTGTTTTTGAAGGATGGAATTTACAGATAGAATTTCAGAATCAATGTTAAGCCTGAATAATTAGAGAACATAGTTTTGGAATGAAGTATTAATGTGAGGAGACCTTAGTTGATCCTGGAAACCTGTTTTTTTGTGCTTCCCATGCCAGCTGCCATTTTTTTTTCAAATATGTGCAAAGAAATACCAGAGAATATGTGACTCCAGATGTTCTTCTGTCAAAACACTTTTCATCCCTTGTCTTTGGCTGTGCTGAGTATGGCTGCCTGGAGTTGCTGTCAAACAACATCTGAAGAACCACACATTCTTCTACAAGATTCTGCTTTTGCTTCTTTCATATGGCTGACTCTGCTCACAGATAGTTTATCTGCCGAATAAATGTCACATTTCTCTGGTCTGATTCTTTGCAGTCTGAGCAGTGCTTACTCTTATAGAAAAATCCACAGACTGTGGTTTCCAGCTTGGAAAATGATCTAAAATTAAGTGGCTTTAACCCAGGCACATCCAAACTTCGGCCCTCCAGATGTTTTGTACCACAACTCCCACAGTCCTTTGCCATTGGAAATACAGGCTTAGAATTCTGGGCGTTGTGGTCCAAAACATCAGGAGGGCCGAAGTTTGGACATGCCTGCTTTAACCTATAGGCACAGTATTTGAATGATGACTGCTATCTTTTTCAGCCCACTCTTTAAAAAATGCATACCAAGCTGTGGGACAATAAAATTAGAGGGATTCATTATATAGTATCAGTCAGTCTATATGTTGGGGAAATAGGAAGTAGTGTGTAACTTAAGGAAAACAAGATGGTTTCACCACAATGAATACCCCACACCTCCGAAATCTTACTCGTCTAGGTAAATCAAAAGTTCCTCGAAAGATCAAAGGAGTGAGTCAATATTCAAACTGGTCTGGTGCTCATAATTGAGCTATAAAACAAGAGTGGGGTTCTTCTAAACCTATAAACTCTGTGACCTTTATCATGAAGAAGGATTTTTAATTCTTACTCCCCATGTCTTTTTTTCCTTTCTTCTTTACGGATTGCATTCCATGCAGCATACTCCCTGCTATGAGCTTCTTTGGTGGAGTTGAAGTGCTTTGAAATGAACACAGCATTTTATTACAATTGTTCGGCTTATGAGATGCCTGGTTAGTGGTCACCAGAAAAAATATACTTTTAAGTGACAGATTAACAAGTAAAGAAGACAAAAAAGTCCTATCACTTTAAAGGCTAACTGCAACGTTCAAATCTTGTGCAGAGTGCCGAGGTGCCCGTTTGCACTGTAGATAGTATAAAGAGGACAATTTCTGCATGAAAGAATTAATGGGCACAAATGGGACACTAGGAGTGCCAATACACAGAAACCCATCTCAAATTGTTTTTGTTTATCTGGACATTCTGCACAAGATCTGAAAGTTGCCATTCTGGAAGAGAGAAATTACACAACAAGAATCCAAAGAGAGAGTCGTGTGCACACAATTGTTTTTTAAAATTGTTTGAGGAGCTGTAGTCTGAAGCAATCCTATGCTCCCTCTGGAGGTGGTGGCCAATGAACATTCTAGAAAGTGGTACAAAAATAAGTCTTTGTTTGGCCTTTTATGGCAAAGTTAACACAACCAAAAATGCCACACACGACATTAACTGATTTTGCATACACATTTAGTATTTTTTTTTTCTTAATTCAACTTGACAGGAGAAAAATGGAGACAAACAAATTGGGTTCCGAAATGCACTTGTACAGATTTGGATTCTGAATGAGATAGCTGGTTCTCTGTAGGAGACCCTTACATACTGTACCTTTTAACTATCCAAAGCAATTTTAATTACATTTCATTAGAAGCATTAGAGCTGAAACAAAGTAATGAAGGCAGCCAGCACATCAGGTGGTAGTTCTTTCTGCATTAAATTGGAATTACTCCCTTTGGGATTCAAAAATTAGTTTAAATATTTAACACTAATAGCTTTTTGGAATGGTTGATGAAGTCTAATTAATTTGTTGCCAAGTTTACCTTTAAAATGAAAATGTGCTTGTTTTCTTGGAGTGAGGAAGGTTAATGTTACATTCTTATTAACCACACTAGAAAATATTGGGATGCACAGGCACAGATGTAAACCCATACAGTAACAGGCTGTTAGTAACAGTGCCTGTGGTCTGACAAAGCAATATTACAACTGAGTTGAAGTTTAACAAATCATGAAATCAAACTGCAGAATGGCCAATGCAGCTTCACACAGTTACTACTACCGTAGCTGCTCTACATGACACAAGATGATAATGATAATGATGGACACACAACTAGAGATGGGCACAAAATGGAAATATAGCATTTTGTTTTGTTTTGCATTTTGTTTCATTATTAATGAATTTTTAAAAGAATTTCCAAAATGAACTGAACCAAAATGAAACGATTCGTTATGTTATAAAATGGCTCCCCTGGGTCTTAGAGACACCAATTTTCCTTGGGCTCTTCCCTTTAAGCCCTCTAAATTTGGAGGGGTTTGGGGTTCAGGGGCTAAGTTATTATTATCAAAGTGGGTCTCCCCAGAAAAAAAATCATTTGTAACTGGAATGTTACAGTATGTACTCAAAAATAGCGATCCCAGGCATCTAGCAGCATGGAAATTACAGTGGAACTTCCTCAAGCTCGTCCCTGTAAGCCCCCCAAGTTTGGAGAACTTCGGGGTTTAGCCAGCTAAGTTATTCAACTCCAAAGTGGATCCCCCCAGGAATCAATTTTTAATTGGAAAAGTGCTTTTTTAATTAAGGGGGCTTGGTTTCCAAATTTGAGGGGCTTACAGGAAAGAGCTTGAGGAAGCTCCTAATTTTATTCTAGATTGTTATTAAGTTTTATTATTTATTTTATAACTTTAAATTAATTAGTACTTTTTGGTTTATGATCTTTATCGTTGGTTAATGTTAGCTTATAATTTATATACTTTATATTACTGTAAACCACCTAGAGTAGCTTTCAGGCTAGATAGTGTGGTACACAAATCAAACAAATAAATAAACTGTTTTATATGAAAGAACAAGTAAATGTGATACATTCTCTGTGTCATAGGTAAATGGATTAGTATTCTCTACCTAGAAATCCTTGAAAGGGGTCACCAAAACACAGAATTGACTTGATGGCACATGATTATTATTATCTATAAGCATGCTGTTCTTTTAGACAAAACTGGAACAAGCTAGCATTTCTGATTGAAATGTGCAAGCAGTTCTAACTTACCATAAACCCATGAACACACCACGGTCTTTGATCAATACAACTTCCTACCACTATAACTTAGTAACACCTTGAATATGTTGGGAGTGTAAAAACGTAAGAACATTAGAATCTAGCTAAGGCTGTAGTTAAGCCAAGAAGTTCCATTTGAGCCCAGATCTTGCTGCATTGAAGTCTGTGACTTGCATAGAAGCACAGCCACTTACAGGCATGCATGCATGCACATACACACAAATTCCAGGAGTTACACAATGTGATTTAAAGGCAAACGAGAATTCCTGGAAGCTTCTGAGAAGGTGATTCTCATTCTTAAAGTTAAAAACATCTTCTAGGTGGTGTACTGGTGTTCAAGAAATCCCCAAATGGTTTGTATTGCCCATCCTGGGTTAAGGGTAAAAGAGAACACAGAATGTTATTTTAGTTTATTTTATGCCTCTCTGATTTCTGTTCCTTATGTTCTTTTTCCTGCCATTTTGTGGCTTTGAAACTTTTACTCTCCCAATGAACTCCAACTATGATATCTCCTTTCTACCAGCTGCCAAGTCCATTGGTTTGATTTTTTTTTTTCTCATTTAACTTGTTCTTTGTTGTTTCGATTTATATATTACCGTAGAGCACTCTGGGCAGTTTACCACATAATTATACATAGAACTTAGAGAGAGTGAGTGAGCTGGGTATTCATTTTACAGAATCTGGAAGGATAGAAGAAACTTAAAGCTGGCTAGCCTGAATCCACTGGGATCAAACTCAAGTTTTGAGAAGAGTCTTGACTGCAGTAGTGCAGTTTAACCACTATGCCACAAGGCTCTTTGAAGTTCAGTTGATCTTTCAGGATCTTTGAAAAGCAAGCCACCCTCTTAAGTCACCCTTTTTCTTATCTCCTGACCCTCCAAATGTCCTGGAATTTAATCTCCTTTACAGACGTGATTGTGTTTGTCATTTTCCGAGATACTGGCTTATCTAGCAATGGCCAGAGGTGAGATTCTTTTTCAATGAGATTCCAACAATTCATAAAAGAGAGAGATTGAGAGAGATCAAATAATGTGTGAAACAACTTTCTCTGATCATGCAGCAGCCACTTCCATACAGCTATGTACACTTTCGGCTAGTACAAAGCTGTTTTGCAATAAGAATTAAGCAAAGTGAAGAACTTTCAACTCATGTTAAGTCTTTAAGAGCCCTGGGGTGGGACCTAGATTTGTTGGAGGGATCCACTTATTTCAGACGACTTCAAAGTGATCAGGTTTGCTAAGCTTTCGCTCCTCAAGCTGTCAAAGCAAGAATAGTTCCCCAAATTCAGGTGTACTTCTTAAGCAGTTTGAGGAGTGTAATGTTATTAATTTCAAGCAGATGGCATATATAACTATATGTGATTGAAACATACTCCTTATAGTTTTTAAAATATTCCTTCCACCACTGAAAACAGTGTGCCGCTTGTGTTTTATATCTGCCCATGTGAAACTGCTGTCTGTCGAGATGAGTAAACAACGGTCCTCGTTAGATCTTACTTCCTCATTTAAGTAAAAATTTAGGGAACTGTTTCAAGCATTTCTATTCCAGAGGCTCACTGAAAATGCTGGGAGTTATGAAAGGTTACAGACATTTTTTTTATTTAAGCAGGTTTTAGCCCCATCACCCTTCAGAGGTCTGTTCTTTTAAAATGTTGGGGTCACCATCATCAATACAATACTATGCACGAACGTGTACGTGTGTCTGTACATGTGCAGGACTACTAAAAGTCTCAATGACAGAAAGGAACCACATATAAGGGGTTCCTACATATACAATATTTTCCCTTTCCGCTGAAACAAAGTACTGGGGCAGGTAAGATCTTCATTGACTCACTAAAAAGTTATGGATACTCGGTGTTAGGTATAGTAAACTAGGACTCAAAACTAGGACTCAGGAAGCCTGAGTTCGAATCCCTGCAGAGTCTTGGAAACTCACTGAGGAAGTAGAACCGATAAAACCATTCACTCACCTTGAGGGCCTTGTTAGGGTCGCTATTGATTCTGACCCAACAACACATAACAGCAAGCCAAACATTTTAAATTCCCCTGAACATGCCCTCAGAAAAAAAATGTGCAACATCAGAAGTTGAAACGATTTGTCCAAAATGTGGCGCTTGAAACCAGACTGTCATTAAGGCACACAGAAGTTTACTGATTTTATATGAGACAGAGGTGTCAAAGGTATCGATTAACAGTCCGTCTTCGTATCCTTTCTTGCAAAGATTCCTAGGTACAACTGATTTGGAACTATCAGAAGGATGTTTTAATGAGAAGAGGCCTTTTGTTCTTGATGTTGCTAAATGTTCTTGATGTTCTTGATGTTTAAATAATGTGATTAGCTCTAAATGTTAGCTCTAAATGCTGGAAGATCTACAGCCATCTGAGGGTGCAGTTGTGTACCAGCTTGGGTGTTTTTTCCCCTTTTTGTTACATATTTGTATGATTAATCAGCCCATAAATTTTTTGTGCCCATATTAAACGTTGCTGTCTTGAAGCTTGTTGATATTTGTGAGGGATTTGATTCCCACGTAATGTCAAGATAATGTGCCAAAAGAAAGAATCACAGATAGCAATACAGTAGTACCCCCATATCCATGGGGGATCGGTTCTGGGACCATCTGCGGGTACAGAAATCTGTGGATAAGAGCTAACACTCTTATCTGGGGTGGCAGTGGTGATGAGGAGGGGAAGTGGAAGGAGGTGGCAGTGGTGGCCAGGGAGGGGGTAAAAGAGAAGCCTTCCCCCCTTCCAGCCCGCAACCCCCGTCCACCCCTGCCCTTACCTCCAGGCCAGGAGTTTCCTCTACAGGGAGGAGGGAACATCCTCAGCAGTGGTAGTGGTGGTGGCTGAAGAGGCGCCCATGCCGTGCTGCTCTCCCAGAGCATCGGGGGAGGCAGAAGAAGAGGCACCCGTGCTGCACCGCTCACCCGGAACATCGGTAGTGGCGATGGGAGAGGCACCCACATGGACATGCAGATGCCTGCAGGAAGTGTGGGTGCTTCTAACACTGCCACCCTGATGTTCCGGGTGAGCGGCGCGGTGTGGCAGCCTCTTCTGTCGCTGCCCCCAGTGTTCTGGGCGAGCAACATGGGTGCCTCTTTTGCCGGGTGCCTCTAAAGAGGGCTGATCACTTTAAGGGCCCGCATGGCCAACCAGCCTTGGAACTTCCTGCTTGGGTCCCAGGCAGTGGACCGAAAGTTTGAGCAGGAAGTTCAAAACTTTTGATCCACCAGGGAGCCAAGCAGGAAGTTCAAAGGCTGGCTGGCATGGCAGGTCCACTATCCCTCTGAAGGGTGCCTGGCTGGCCCACGGTGGCAGCGAGAAGGAATACGGATGGTACTGGCCAAAATAAGGTATTTTTTTTCCCCTCCTTGCCGCCCACCCCCCTGCTGATCACCAACCACGGATAACCGAATCCGCGGTTAGTGAATCAGTGGATAAGGGGATCATACTCTATACATTTTTCCTGTGCTTCAAAATATATCAAGACCTTGAATTAAGCAGTGCTTATATTGGAGAACAATCCTCTGAACTTTTTCTATAGGCTTCCTCAGCTACTATTTTCAGAATGCCTGTGGGAATTTGATGGATCATATGCGTGTATAAAGAAGCTAGTAAAATTAGAATATTCCTCCTCTCCAGCCATTCTCCTCCAGACTCTTCTTAAAAGGCTTTTCTTAAGGATTGGAAAATTCTCCAAGTAGCAAGGTTGTGGTAAAAAGGCTATGTGAATTTAAAATGATACCTGTCTCACAATCATTGGACTCTCAGTGTGTGTGACTGATCTGTCTGGCATAGTTCACCAAAGTATGTGTCTTGTACTCAGGAGTCAAGATGGATACCAATGCCAATATTGGCTTATTAGTTAGAAAAGAAACTGTGGGATGCCCGGTGGCTGTAGACCCCTTGTGTAGAGAGAACACAAAGACTTCTTTGTCATGTTGATCTCGGATCACAAAAGACTGCTCTTGTAGCTTATCCTTTGGCTAACCATCTTTCCTTTTCCTTTTCCTTTTTATTGTTGCACATCTTCCCCTGAAGGACGGATGGTCACAGTATCACTTTGTAGCCTCATCGTCAACAATAGAGAGGGATCGGCAAAGGCCGTACTCTTCTTCGCGTACGCCTTCCATCTCTCCCGTGCGCATGTCGCCCAACAATCGTTCAGGTAAGATCAGCTTTACATGGTACAATAAGCAGGAAAGGAATCCATCAGTCAAACAAAGGAGTAGAATGCAGTCAAATTCATTGTTATCCGAAATTAAGCATGGAGGAATTATATTCAGTGTTTATCTGTTTATATATATGTAGACCTTCTAGAGTGATGGCAGAATATTGGGAATAAACACAAAAACAGGCAGCTGCTATATTTAGCTAAGCATTTGATTTGGCCTTTGAAAAATTTGACAGCCATAGCCTCCCATCCAGGGATGAGGAATGTACTGTATTTTCCATTTATAAGTCAATATTTTTTTTCCTAAAATTGTTAGGCTAAAAAATTTAGGGTCTTATTATACACGGTGGGTGGGTGGGCGGGCAACGGCACAGGTTCTTTTTTCTCAGCTTCAATGTGAAGGAAGCTGAGAAAGAGGAGCTAGCCCTCAATTCACGCTGAGCCAATTCAGTTCTTCTAACAACTCTTGCCCATAGAATTAAACACAGAATTCCAGTAGCAAATCTCTTTCTGTCTCTTCCTGCTCCCACTCTCTCTGTTTCTAACACTTACTGGCAGCTAACACAGCCTTTCCTTTTCTCTTGAAAAAGTTGTAAAGTAGACATGACCACCGCCACCATTTTGGGAGGGGTTGGCTGGTTGCATTTTGGGACTGGAGAGCTGCTCGTCAGCAAAGCCGGGATAGGACAACTGAGAAATTAAGCGCTCAACCCCAGGTGTCTGTGGGGTGGGGGGGATTTGGAGACGGTGTTGTGCATGCATGATGGTGGGGAACCATCAGAAATGCCACCATCTTCAGGTGGGAGAGGGCAACAGGCATGTGCAGGGGCAGACACAGTGGCGCTCACCAGGATCCTGGATAGAACGAGATACCGCCAAGAAGGCAGGGGGGAGACTCTTCAACCTGGCCGGATTCAGGGCCAGACAGCGGATGACATTGGGGGAAAGGGTGGGAGGGTAGGTTCAACATGGAACTTGCAAAACAGGAGAGAATTTGGCTAGGAGGTGTGTGTGTGTGTGTGTGCATGTGTGTGCATGTGTGCAGTAGCCAGAGAAACACACTCCTTGTCCCCGCCAGCAACAGCACTGAGAAAGAGGAGCCCATGCTGCCACCGAGATGAACATTAAATAAATAAATAAATGAAAGCAACAGAAAGCTTTTTCAAGAGGAAAGGGAAGGTTGTGTTAGGTGCCTATAAGTGTTAGAAACGGAGAGAATGGTGGTAGGAAGGCACAGGGAGAGATTTGCTACCAGAATTCTGTGTTTATTTCTGTAGGCAAGAAGATGAGGAGCATCTGTCCTGGATGGCTCCTCATTCTCCTTTTTCTATAATTGTGGGTTGGAAAAGTGGGGGTCGTCTTATACTTCAAAGTGTCTTATAGATGGGAAAATACTGTACTCTGTTTTTCTACATTTCTAGTAATCAATCAATCAAAGGCTAGGGATTTGGGGGGGGGAATACCCCCAAAAGAAATAAGAAACAAATGCAAGCTTTAAGGCCATGCGGGCTTTAATCGGGCTAAGGACCTCTTTTGCCAGTTTCCTAAAAAGGTCTGCAAAACCAAGCAAGGAACATTGGTTTTAAATTCCACCTCTGGCAGCATGGACTGAATTGCCCCAAAACAAAGTCCACCAGCCGCTCAGCACATAATGCTGCCCTTTCTTTATAATTTACTGTGCGTTCCTTTGCATATGTACAGCAAATAAGCCCCATTAAGTTCAATGGGGTGTCATCATGGGTAGGTGAGCACACAGCTGCCATCTTGGTGCTGATTATGGGAGCAGCAACAGTTCATGCACATCCGAAGGGCCACAAGTTGCTCAGATACGAGAATCGGCATGTTTTGTATTTAGCCATGGTTCATTCCTCTCTCGTTGTATCAAACCTTGTAACTACTTTCATCACAAAGCAGAAGGTGAGACAGATTTTACTGATGACCATTCATATGTTTTAAGTACTGTTTGACTCCAATTCACAAAAGCAACATTTTGCTAAAATAGAACTGTTCGCAGGTGTAACTTGGGTACAGCTCATGGTTACTGATTTTCATTTTTATAGAGCAAGGTATTTTGCTCAATAATAATTCACTTCCAGCTGCCGTCATCTAGACTATAGACTTTGACAGTTTCTCCATGAATTCATTCAGGATTACAAAGGCCTTTATCATTAAAGACATTGCCAAGGCCACTATAATAATACATTTCTTCCATGTTAGTAGAATCAATGGAGAGAGAAAATGCTGCAGCCACCCTTTTAATAAAGACTTAACCTTGAAGCTCCTTCCCTTGCTGGCAGATTATCTGCTGTGCTCTGCTCAAACTTGCTGGCACTGTAAAAAAAAGTCTCATCAGGATGCACATCAGTTACATGTTCTCCAATTCCACGCTGCATTGTTTGTTCTTTTTAAGATTTCCTATTCCATCCTGTAGTTGCAGGAAACAGAAATGTTTTGATCCTTTTTAATAAAGCCTATTAATCATACATGTTGTAAGAAAAACAGTTTTGCTATTATCGTGGGCAGTTTTGGAAGGTCTACACACCTATATTTTTTGCCTTTCTAGGGGTCCACACAAAGCTGTGCAAATGCCAAATAATGCAAAAATTAAAATAAGAACTTTGTGCAACACATCAGAAATATCAGCAAACAAAGGAACTAATCTACTAACGAACTACCTACACTAACACTTATCAGTTAATCACCATGCCACAAAGGGGGGGGGCACTCCAGCCTTCCAGACATTCTGGGACTGGAGGTCTCATAAATTTTCACAATTAGGAATGCTAGGTAGGGATCATGAAGGTTGTACAGTAGGAGTCCCTGTATCCACTGATTCATTAACCACTGATTCAGTTATCCACAGTTGGAAGAGAAAAAAATTAAATAATTCAGTTGCCGTAAAGCAAGCTACTGTCCCCAAACAGCAGTTTGGGGGGGGGTTGCAGCGTTCTCTCTTATCCACAGTTTTTGTTATCTACAGGAAGGCCTGGAACCTATCCCCAGCGGATACAGGGGTCCTACTGTAAATCAAAAATGCATCCAGAGGACTGTTATTTAGCATATCTTCTCTAAATCAGGGCTGTCCAACTTTGAACAGGCCGAGGTCTACTTTTTCCAGACGAAAGTGCCTGAGGGCTACTACACTAAAACCTCTACCTATGAATTTTATCTGTTCCGAGCATATCCTCATAAGTAAAAAATATATCTACGAAAACATATATATATATATATATATATAAGTAGAGCAGCAATTTCCCATAGGAACACATTGAAAATCAATTAATCCTTTCTGGAGGAAACATATTTCATTGCATTCCTATGGTAAAGCTGACCATACACATGCTTCCCTTACACCCACTCAAGCCAGTGTGGATGGGTGCAAGGGGTGTGTGTGCATGCTTGCACAGATTGCCCCTTCCGCTTGCCCCGACTGCTGGAAGACTTTTTTTAAAAGGTGCACTTTCCCTCCAACCTGCGCGGGGCTGACTTGACTCCACTTCTTCTCCTGTTTTCCCCCTTCTCCCTTCCAGTCCCCTCGCTGCCGCTGCTGCCGCCGCCCATAGCTCTCACTCACTTCTGCCATGTTCTCTGTGCAGCTGGGATGGGTCATGCCAGCAGCAGGGCAACCACATTGCCACAGCGGCACAAGGAGGAGGGAATGGCTCAGAAGGGGAGCAGGAGGAGTGGCAAGTCACAGTCTCTGTGAGGCAGCTCTGGGGTGGAAGGAGGAGGAGGAGGAGGATGGGAGGAAGGAATTCTCCGGGGGGGGGGAGAAAGAGGGGGACATCACTACGCAAAGGAGGTGGGCACACCCATGACCCCACTCTTCGCTGTCCCCTCCACTCCCCTTCCTCCTCTCTGCACCAACAACTCAATTGGTCACGAGGACAGTAGCACGCTGATCATCTGGCCAGTAGGGAGAGCAGGGGACTGTGCCATGGCCCTTGAACTGCCCCTCTCGGCTGAGACAGTGACCTGGCAGACCCAGAGCTTTGCTGGGGCAGTGGTGGTCATTGGGGTGGGGGAGGTAGAGGTGGAGAACTTATCCCCTCACATTTTTATTGCTGGCTGGTGGACTACTTTTGAACCCTTCACGGGCTACTGGTAGCCCCCGGTCTACCTGTTGGGCAGGCCTGCTCTAAAGGAACAGACCATCCGAAGAATGTTGGGTTTTGTTCCTCATAGTATCAGAGTACAATAGTGTGGAACAAATTGAACAAAACATACTGGAAAGCTGTATAATCACCTGAGTTGTGTGTAATGTGGGAAATGAGCATTGCATCTGGTTTGCTATTTAAGGATGCAACGTTCTTCACAGCTGCCATTTCTAGAAAACTTTTTTTCCTTTGTACATCCCTTTAGAAAGTCAAGAGAGATGGACTCAAACCAGTGGTTCAGCCTGGTGCCCACACAGGTGTTATGCAGGTGCCACATGCTTCCCCCCTTGCCTCCTCTATGCACTCACCCACTCACTGACTGCAGCACATATCCCTCCCTTGTCTCCTACGCACATTTCCCCACTCACTGGCAATACAGAGGACTTCCCTGCCGTGTCTCCTCAACTGAGTGGATAATCACAAGGAAAGGGAGTGGAGGGAAGCAGACCGCAGCCGGTGAGTGGGCAAACACACAGAGGACGCAAATGAGGGAAGCATGTGGTGCCCTCAGAATATCAGTGCCCTCACCACACCGAACTGGGTTGAACCCCTGAAGTGCTAATATGCTAATAATTACTATCAAATACCTTTGTAACTGCAAGTGATTGCATTCAATGGCCCTTTAATGGCTTCTGCCCATGACACCAAAAGAACTAACTACTCCCCACCACCACCACCAATGAATGCTCCCACTTGCTGGCATAATTTCAACGTTACATGAGCAAAGAGAATTGTCGCATCCACGCAGGAGCCATTCATGTCCTGCGCACTTGAGAACAGGGAAAAGCAAAGGTGGATGTCAGGAAGCAAGAAGCTCATCCTGCACAGAAAGGGAGCATTTGCTGGCATTCCTTCTCAGAAAGCACCGGTCCATAAAAATTTTGGATATACCACTAAAAGAAGTTATAACAGAAATAATGGAACAAGGAATAATGCCAAAATCATGGCAAGAAGCAACAGTTACACTCATACCAAAAGAAGGGAAAGATCCAGAGTTAATACAAAATTATAGACCAATTTCACTATTAAACGTTGACTACAAAATCTTCGCATCAATCATGGCAGATAGACTGAAACATGTTTTAACAAATTTTATACATAAAGATCAAAACGGTTTTCTTCCTAGAAGACAACTCAGTCATAATATAAGAATTGCACTTAACTCTCTGGAATATTATGATCAGAAAGTCGACAAACCTGCTGCTTGGATCTTTTTAGATGCAGAAAAAGCATTCGATAATGTATCTTGGGCATTTCTACATGAACAACTCAGAATAATGGACTTTGGGGAAATATTTGGAAGAGTCATCTCAGCAATATATCAATATCAAAGTATGAAAGTAAATCTCAATGGGGACCTAAGCAAAACAATAAAGATATCAAAAGGTACAAGACAAGGATGCCCTCTTTCCCCATTATTATTTATTTTGACATTGGAAGTCTTGATGCGAAACATTAGAAAGAATCCTGAAATCACCGGAATTAAAATTAAGAAACACCAATTCAAAATACAAGCATTTGCAGATGACTTGATGATAATATTAGAAAATCCAATAGATACAATTCCAAATTTGATGGACTCTCTACAGGAATATGGACGAGTAGCAGGCCTGAAAATAAATAAAGAAAAGACTCAAATGTTAGTAAAGAACATGACAGAGACAGAAGTCCAAAATCTGGAACAAAAATGTAATTTCAAGGTAGTTAAGAAAGTCTGCTATTTAGGTATCTATCTTACTGCAAAAACCAGTACTCTTATTCAAGACAATTACACCAAAGTAATGAAAGAGATACAAATGGAAATAAACTCATGGAAAAATTTACAACTATCCTTTATGGGTAGAATAGCGGCAATAAAAATGAATGTATTACCAAAACTACTATTCCTGTTCCAAACAATACCGGTCCTTAAATCAACTAAATTAATACAAGAATTAGATAAACAAATAAGGAAATTCATTTGGAATGATAAGAAACCTAGAATCAAAATTAAAGTATTGCAGGACAAAAAGGAAAATGGAGGCTTTGCGCTACCAAACTGGATTTTATACTATAAAGCCTGCTGTCTGACGTGGATGAAAGGGTGGATGACCCTTGAAGATAATCGACTACTTGCGTTAGAAGGATTTAATTTGAATTTTGGATGGCATGCATATCTATGGTATGGGAAAGCTAAAGCCCAAAAAGATTTTGCAAACCACTGCATAAGAAACGCCTTGTTGTGGGTTTGGGACTCATTGAAGAACTCTATCTATACAGCAATGCCACTTTGGGTTTCCCCACAACTGGCACATACAAACCCCTCTATAATAGAGGACAAAAAAACTCTGAGATATAAAGATATGTTAACAGAAAAATTACAACTAAAATCAAAAGAAGAATTACAGTTACAAGGATTTAGAATAGATTGGTGGTTGGAAATGCAAATGAAATCTTGGTTTAGGAATGATAAAAAGCAATTTAGTTTCTCAAATCAAGAAGTTGCAGTGGATAAAATCATTTTTTCTTCTAATGAAAAGTTAATTAAAAAAAATTATAGCTGGTTATTAGCCAGACACGTAGACGATGAGATGGTAAAAGAATGTATGATAAGCTGGGCACAGGATCTAAAGTCAGAAATTCAGTTAGAGGAATGGGAAAAACTATGGAAGGTTAATATAAAGATCACTAAGTCAATAGCATTTAAAGAGAATCTCTATAAAATGTTTTATAGGTGGTATTTAACACCTGATAAGCTGGCTAAAATGTATAAAATATCCGATGTTTGTTGGAAATGTAACAAAGGACGGGGATCTTTTTTCCATATGTGGTGGGTGTGCAAGAGGGCTAAAAAAATACTGGTGTATGGTACAAAAATTTATTTTACAAACTATGTTAATTAATCTTGAGTTAAAACCAGAGATTTTTTTATTATCTATGATACAACAAAATATTGGTGATAGCAAAAAAAATGTAATAATTCATATTATCACAGCAGCTAGAATGTTGTATGCACAATTTTGGAAGACAGACAATATTCCAGACAAAAATCAGTTAATTATGAAGGTGTTAAACTGCGCAGAAATGGACAAGATCTCGGCACTAATGAAACCAGAAGGATGCTATGAAGACTTCGAAGAAAGATGGCATGATTTCTACAAATTTTTAGACGAATATTACAAGACAATTAAGTTTCCTGCTTAATTTATGAGTAATTGAGATAGTTAAGGATCCTACATTGTTAAGATGAGATGCAAACTTTGTTTGAGAAGATTAGAATCGCTCCAATGTTTTTTTCTTTTCTTTGATTGATAACTTTTTTGTTTGAAAACTATAAATAAATTGCAAAAAAAAAAAGGATGAATACATTTAACCTTCAAAAAAAAAAACACTCCTAGGGTGATGACGAAAATCGCTAACGCTGCTGTGCCTAGAATCTCCTCAGGTACTTCGTTCTGAGACTCCAGACACAAATGGCAAATTCTGCTCTGCTTCATCCACATGGGATGCCAGGAGAAAACTCCCCACATAGGTAAGCAAGAGACAAAGAGAACATGTACTACAACCAACAGTAATAAATTGTAACATATTGTTGTGTCCTCCCCTACCCCCGTCCCTATCACAATGAAATACTGTTTCATGTCTAAACTGTATTCCTCTCACGCATACACACAACCAGGGGAGGGAAAGTCTTCCAAATAGAGGGGAGACACTCATCCTCATGTGCAAGTAAGCTGTCTATTGGCAATGGCTAAGCACGCCACCCCAGTCATTGCAATGTCCACATGCACATCTGCCTTGCTGGACAGAGGCACCAGAACAACCTGCTACTGAGTTCCATGGCAACCCTCACTGGGAAAGGGGTCGCTGCAAGGGAAGGTGCTGAAAGGCCAATCAGCCGAGAAACATAGGGGCTACACTCCTTCCTCTCTCATTCTCTAATAAATATCTGCTGTGTATTTTCCAGCTGCTGACTACTGTTTTCTGCCTCTCCCTTTGTTCTCTACAGGCTGTTATCGCTCAAGAGCCCCACCTTGTCCCACGGCAAATGAGGAAGAAGGTCCAGCTGACAACCAGAAACTGTGACAAGATGCCCCCACCTCTTTTTTTAATTCATTAGCCCCAGGCAGGCTCCTGTATCTCTCACCAGCTCAAAGACACATTGTGACAGACATGTGAGGCAAGTCAGTTGAACCATTCTGGGACAGAGGAGCCTGCCTGGGAGCTGGTGGGGCCTCCACACGTTCTTTCCTTCCAAGATACACTCCGCCTCTGACGTTGCTCAATAAAGGCTTTCATGTCACCACGTATGTTGTTTTGTTCTTACTTATCACTGAAATATGTGGCTTCAGCTGGCTTCTGGCTGCAACTGTTTGATGATTTATTGATATTTTATTTATAACTATTTTAAATTGTTTTAATTCTTTGATTGTAAGCCGCCCAGAGACCTTTGGGTAGTGGGCGGCATATAAGTTGAATAAATAATAAATAAATAAATAAATAAATAAATAAACAAACTCTGAGGCTCATGGGCAACTTGGGCAGGAGGGTGGGCTTGATAGGCCCAGAGCCAGTGGCCTCTTCTGTGTCTGTGTTGACGTGGTTTCTGGGACTAACAGGGCACAGTCTACCCCAATGCACTAGCAGAACAGACACCGCTGCTGGGGCTTATTAGGCAGACATGTTAGTGAGGTAGAGAGCAGACTTTAACTCTCCCTCCTCTTCTTCCCCCTCCTCCTCCCTCCCCTCCCCTATCCACCCCCCAACTCTATATACTACAGCCAATGATTATCTGTCACGAAATGTATATCCTGTCTCAGATTATATTTCACATCTCATTCTGCTGCTATATGTCTGAAGAAGTAGAAATGTCCTCGAAATGTTACATTAAAATATGAAAGTTACTCTTTAAGGTGCCACAAGTGTGTGTCTTTTGTTTTTTTTTTTGTTTTGTTTTTCTTTGATTTTTGCCTAAAATTCTTGAAAAGACTAACACGGCTACCCTCTCTGAAACTCTACCTCAGGAGATGAAACAAGGGCAGAATCTTATGGTCTTAGGAAAAGTATATCAGTAATAACTACAAACCATGTAGTGTGAATCCAGTGAGACACGAGAAGACTTGAAATACCAACAAAGGGTCTCATCCAAAAATATAATTAAATTCATTTAAGGAAATGAACATTGATGTGAGATTTAGCTCAGTGGTTTAGGTCTCTGGCTGCAGGGCTAGAGGTTGGGAGTTTGATTCCCACTGTCCTTTCTCGGCAGGTGCTGGACTTGATTACCCATAGGGTCTAGCTTTGCGGTTCTAAGAGAATGGTGACTATTATTATCTTGGGTAGGAATTGATATATGGGCACAAAGAATGAAAAGGTCTAAAGAGGTACAGGTTTAATACAGTTGCTAGCAGTAGCAGAAGGTTGCTGGTAAGGTGCAGTAGAAATAGGTAAGATGCAGCTAGTTACATTTACCTTCGGAAACACCTTAAGGTCATGAAAGCAATGTGTTACAGGTAGTTCGAATATAACTAAATGTGAGAACAGTCTCTTCTTTGCATTCATAATAACTTCCTTCCATGCCATGCTGTGCTTATGAGGCAAATCTCATGGCTTTGAAGAGGTTGGTGGGTATAGCTAGTTTTGCAGTTTTGAAGATGATAGTGAAGATGTTCCTCAGGATTTCTAAAAGACAGCGTAACTAAGGATAGTTCAGCAGAGACTAATAAAGAAACAATTATGCCTCACCTTGTTTCAGAAGAGTTGAGCATATATATATATAAAACAGCAGCAGAAGTTCAATCCATTTTCCAGCCTCTCCTAAGCACTCGCATTTCACCGAGACTTCTTCCAAGCTGCTGCATGTATCGTTGGACGTACCAATAATTAAGATTGTTCCACAGTTTGAAATTTCACCAAGGAGAAGATCAGGCTTTTTGGAACTCTTACACAGATGCTCATATGATTTCAGAGAAATCATTCTAGTTTTAGGTTTATTAACATCTTCAATAAATTAGCACAATAGTCTCTAAAAGGAGTCTGCTTCATTCTGGAATTTGATGACTGTATGCCATTATTCAGGGTACTGACAAATGCTCTTCCATCTGCCAAGTTGTAAAAAAAAAAATTAAAGGGCTAAGCATCTTATAAAAGTAAGTAAGAATTAAATAACGCTGTTATCAAAAATTGGGAAAACAAGACCGTCTCTGCCCAGGGTTCATATTTTTAAAGATGCAATCTGCTTTGGAGACATGGTTGAACCTGACGGGTCTCACTTATTTCAAGTGGCCAAAATCTTGAGGCTCAGCCAGTTGCAGGCTAGGAAAGTATTTCTGAAACACTAAGTAATGAGCACATTAATGTTAACAGCAAGGTGACCAAATTCTACTTTAACAAACATGGGAAGACTGCCTCAAAAGAAACCCATGCTCCAGTCTTGAAAACATAGCCCCCAAAAGGTGCCTTGGGTCCTTTTGGTAGAAAGGTGGGATAGAAATGTTTTAAATAAATAAATAATAAACAAGCAAGACCATTAACAATTCCAGAGGGGAAGGAAGCTCATGCCGTTCCACTCACACACTTTAATTAGTTAAAAGCTGTTTTATTCTATACCATGCGTGTCCAAACTTTGGCCCTCCTGATGTTTTGGACCACTACTCCCAGAATTCCAAGCCTGTATTTCCAATGGCAAAGGACTGTGGGAATTGTGGTCCAAAACATCTGGAGGGCCGAAGTTTGGACATGCCTGTTCTATACATTCCACACAGTAGTTTCATTTCTCTGCAGTAAATGGATCACAGACCTCACCTGTGTGCACTCTCCTAATCTGGGCATTGAGCACATGAAGCCTCAAGCTCCTTCCACAGGGGAAGGGCTAAGTATGGGCTGGTGCCTTCTGCATGAGCTTCTAAAATGTGGTCATTGCAACCTGTCTAATTTCATGTGTTCCAAATTCTGGAGCCTTCCCCTTCCCCTTAATGGAGCAGGTTAGATTGTTTGAGGCCCCAGGGAGGATGAACAAAGTGGCTTTTAAGAACAACAACAAAAAAACTCTTATTGAAGGCATTTGGGCAACCAGGGAAGACATGACACATCATCACAAGCCTAAGATTCTGCAGTTCCCTTCCTGCAATATTTTTGCATCTTGTGTTCTTCTGAGAACTATTTTCAAATGGGGAAGAATACTGCTTGTAATGAACAATCAAATTACTCTCCATCTTTTGATTTTGAAAAATCCTACATGTTGATGTGAAACTGAATAAAAGTGTTGTGTATACAAATATGCAAGTCAACCCTGTTTTTTTGCGAATGTGAGCCTTTAAGAAAGCTGGTGTAAACACTGTAGGGTCTCTGGTCACAGGGCATGGCATGTGAATCTCTCCATCTTATTCCATACATCAGAGATGAATTATATGTACAACACCTCACGTGCATGTGAACACTTCACTGAGGTTCAGCATTACCCTTCTGTCCTTGTGAAGACATGTCATGCACATGCATCCTAAATATTCGTCCTGGACAAACACTGGATTAACTTGTTTTGGCCTGGACAAACATTAGCTTCATGTATCTGCTTTATCTTTGCCCATGTGCCACTGGCTTTCAAATAACATCTGGATGCTGCACACGAGCCATGTGTTGTTCTATGAAAACCGATTTATGTGTCTTGCTCGTATAAATGATGTGACTTTCAACTAGACAAGAGTAACAGTATTCCTCCTTTCTCTCTTGCATATATGGAGAGATATATTTCCATCACGAGCTAGTTCCGCATATGAAGCAGTGGGCAAGGAAGTACATTAAGATATACTGTTTACATGGGCAAGGATTCCTGACATCCAACTAGGTAACAATGGCAGCAATTCCCTTCCTGAAAATTCTATTGCTGAAATTATGAACCGTCTACAGATGGCAATCAGAAGTGAATTTTGCATGAAAAGAAAGTGGGTTCAGATCATTTCTGGCACTCACCGTGCTTGGGTTAAAGATTCTTTTAGCGTATGTCTTCTTGCTAGGCTCTGGTTGATGAATCTCTATGGTGCACTTTAAAAAAAAAAACAGCCTTTCTGAAGTCTGGCCACACCTGGACTAATGTAATGAGAGTTTGAAAATCTGCATTTGTTTTTGTTTGGCAGCAAGTGCCCCCGCCTCACCTCGAGAGATGATCAGTTTAAAGGAAAGAAAAACAGACTACGAGTCAACTGGAACAAATGCTACTTACCATGGAAATAAAGGAGAACACACTTCAAGGAAAGACACAATGACAGGTAAGGCTGCTATTACATTCTCTGCATGTTTAAGAAAATTCACTGGAATGTATTGTGTATGTCAACTAGGTGCATTTGTTTAGCATGTTTACAGGTATTAAACTTTGCCAAACATCTTGAAGTCTGCCTGTCAAATATAAACATATTCAATTCCTATCTAATATAAACATATAGTAAAGTTGCTCATTGTGATGAATCTATTCTGAATGCCATCAAACACGGACTGTAAAATTCATACCATTTGTGATTTAGCAAGTGGCGATACATTCAGCCTGGGTGTTTTGTATATGTCATACTTTCAAGCCATTTTTGTACAAGAGCTGCATGTTATAAAGCCCTGGTAGGGTAAAAATGAAATTGCAGCTTCAACTGCTACAACATGTTTAATTCAGTGATAAAGCTTCATATAGAAATGAAACTTTAAAATGGTATTTCTTCCCAGTGGAAAGGAGAGATTTTCTCTCATTGTATGAGAACTTTTCTTCCCAAACAGGAAGACCCATTTTGGTTTTTTTTAGTGCAATCTCACATAAGCAGGTGCTGTAAACTTGAACTAGTACTGTGGCTTGACTGGAACTGGAATCATTGGTCCCTCCTGCACTCCTCCAGTATTCTTTTGTTTGTTCCTTATGTTATTATAGGTCTGTTTCATACTTGAGAAGTATCATTGTTATTTTCCCCTCCCTTTATACCTTTTGGCCCACCTTAATTGAAAGATTATCCTTCATGCAAAAGTGTTTGGAATTGGCTTGTTTGTATAGCAGTGGTGGCTCCTGGATATTTAGGTTTGTGTTGAGAAGAGCTGCACTCAAGCAGGGGAGGTTAAGTGGGGCTGGGCGGGGGAGGGAGGAGAAGTTCTCCATGCATTGAGTGGTGGGTCTTGACAGTCTTGAGTGGTCCTCTTGAAGGAATGTCCCACATTTCTCCATTCCCACCAGTGTTGAAGAAGGAAATGGCTGAACAGCCCAAGAGTACATCCAAGATAGAACTATCTGATCTTAGTGATTCAAGGTTGAAGGATAGTGAGCTTGACCTCATTGTAGCTGTCTGTTTTTTTATCTGTTAAGAACTTGATCAGATTTGGGGGGGGGTTGGAATGAAAAGTGGTACTTCAAGATGCGCATAATGTGCATTCTTAGGCTAGCGCTTACTCACCTGCAAAGGTAAGCCAGTGTTCATAGGCATGCATAAAATCTTATTTCTATACCAGACCCAGCCTATCTGGTCATAGAGAGGGGCTGAGGAGGTTGCTTGGAAGTGATGATAGCCACAAATCCACCAGTTCATTACTCTCAGAAGCTTACTGCAGTTGAAGGAAGCTGCAAGCTATGTTAAGGGAAACAGAAAGTCAGAAAGAGGAAGCAAGAGGGAAAACAGCTGGGGTGGGGTAGGTAGAGAGAGCACAAGCTTGCAATCACAGGATTGAGAGAACGGAGAGCAGATGGGAAAAGAAGAGCAGTTCTGCAACATGCCCTAATTAACCTAACAAGAAGCAGCTTTATTAGACTGCTTGATGGTTCAGAGTCCAGTTGAGATGGAAGAAAAACAAAAGCAAAAGGCTAGGTGAAGAAACAAATGACAATATTTAAATGAGTGGTAGGAGTGGATACAGTTTTGGATTAGGATGCAATATACCTCCATTCAAATCCTACTTGGCCATGTGAAGTCATAGGTTAGGGGGTGACATTCGTATTCTTTTACTATCTCACTTACATCGTGGTGCAGTGGTTAAATGCCTGCACTGCAGCTATAACTGTACTCATGACCTGGGGTTCAATCCCAGCTAGCCGGCTCATGGTTGACTCAGCCTTCTATCCTCCCGAGGTTGGTAAAATGAGTATCCAGCTTGCTGGTGGTGGTGGTGGGCAATGTGTAGCCTGCATAATTGAACTGTAAACCATCCAGAGAATGCTTGAAGCGCTATGGGGCGGTATATAAGCAGAACACTTTGCTTTACCTCTAAAACCCAATTAGGGTTGCTATAAGTTGAATGAAAATTGAAGACCAATAACGCATAGTTATCGGTCTTCAGATAACCAGAAAACCAGATTGGATTTTTCTGCCACATAAATATGGACATTACATGGGCACATACATGTGGAAGGGGTACATGGGAGGACCTGCTGAAAGGGGAAGCTCCTGCAAGTTCATGGTGAACCGATAAATAAAGTGAAAGAGAAAGGATGAGAAAGTTTATTTACAAATAATAAAATTTCACAACTTTATAATGGTTTATAACTTGAGACAGTTCAGTGCAGTCAAATCTAAACAACTATGAATCAGGATGTCTGATACCCTTTTCCCCCCACCAAAGAAATGTATGATACTTCAGAAGCAATCATTCCCAACCTCTTTATCAAAAGCTGTTACATTTAGGATCTAATGCCATTTGGTACAGATTGCGAGACTCTTCAGATTTTCACCAGGAGAAACAAAAGAAGAAACAAAATAGAGAAGAGCAGTAGATCTAGATATGTATACCTATCACAGAGAGCCACTTTGAAAGATGTGGTTGCTTCACTCCTTATTTACGTTTTTAATTCCTAATGAGCTTGAAACTGAAGAGCCAGGGGGAAAGAAAACTTCTACATGCCAACGAGGTATTGTAATTTTTTGTTGAATTTCAGTGATAACAAGAAAGTTTCATTTGACATATTACTTGAATAATTCCAGAACCCTGGCAAATGCATTCTGTGCTACTACACATTTTTGTCCCTTTGATACTTCCCACTCTTGGTGCTCACATTTTACATTTGAAATTTATCCCTCAGAAACTTAAGACGTGTGACTTAAAGTTGAGCTGTGTTTCTACATTTGTGTCACTCACAGTCTCCGCAGTTCATAACTGGATTTTGATTGCTACTTGACAGAATCAAGCATGGTAGCACATCCACATGGGTTGATGTTCTTGAGGTGTTGCATTACAAGCCCGTTTTTATGCAACATCTGACAACAGAAATCAGAAGCATCACATATGGCACTTATTTACACTTTTTTTTTTAAAAAAAAGGGAAAACAGTTGTCTTTCTCTTAACTGATATTCATTCCTATGATTTTGTTATTAACACCCATGCTTCTTTGTTCATAATTAATCCTACCTCCCATTCTCCCTGAAGTTCTCTTTTGGGTTGTTGTTTTTCACGCATCCTGTTTTCTAGTTTCATATAAACACTGAGACACAAGCATTCACCTCCTGGTTGCCCTGGCAGATGTTCATTTCTCTGTGAAGAACAAGCTTAGGCACCCAAGCCAAATATAATGGGATCTACAATAGTTTGTCTCATCTGACTGAGAATGGAGATCACAAGTCTTATTTGTTTTTTTTCAGGTTACTTATGTTGAGCTCAGGGCAAGTTATTACTGCATCAAATAAAGCTTCATCTGAAGAAAAGGGGAAGGATAAATGAAAGAAAAATTATTCTGTTTGTGTGTGAAATGTTTACAGCACCTTGAAAAAGAGCATCAAAAAGCATGAAAAAGAAAGGGGATCAACCAAACAAAAGCTGTTCAATAAAGCGTAATACAGAATTTCAGCATTGTGTGTCTTTTAAACAAATCAGAACAAAAAGAATGCCTTCAACAGATAATTTGCACTCAGGTCTTCTGGTTGATTTGCATACCTGCGGCATAGTTGTTGTCTTGATTTATGTACTGCAAGATCAAGGTTACAAGGATGTATGTCACCATAGAAGAATCCAAACCTCACTCCGTAATCATCATGAGCATGAGTTAGAATGTGGAACCATTCCCTCTTCAGAATGTATTTCAGTGGAAAGAGGAATGAAAGTGGTGGCAACAGGGTCTCTGAGAGGGCTGAGACCAATGGGCCTGACATTGGAAGGGATCTGGATTGAGAAGGCTGATTGAAAACCCTCGAGTTTGCTATTCCAGTTTACCAGACCTAATTGATCTTCAGATTCAGATTTATATCACAAATCTGTTATCAAGCCCCTAAGTGCTGGGTTTTCTGAAGCCTGAGACGCTGACAAGCTGCAACTGAAAGAATTCTGAAAAGAATTATCTCAATGAGGAATAATCACATGTGTTGTGTTTTGTATTTAAGGAGGAATGTTTGAGCCTCCCCCTCCTCCTCCTTTCTTTTGTCTTCCTGTTACTCTGCTGGGTGGTGTAGGCATTTTATAAGAGAGCTCTACGTTTGTTTTTGGAACTGACTTCAAATAAATCCTAGCTTGTTTTTTGAAGAACTGATCTGCGTGTTTGCAACTCTTTCGCTGTGCATGATTTTTAAACTCTGCAAAGAGGGATGTTCTCGGCAGCCCAGTGGAAGTGTACTGGACCAGAACAGTAAAACTTCATACTAAGTACAAAACACAATGCAAGTACCAAGCCTGCTGACAACTATATTTGAAGTGCCTCCTTGACAGAGGGTGTCCTTGATGATCCATAGGGTCCCTTCCAGCTCTTGAGATTGTTGTTGTTGTTGTTGTTAGTGTGTCCATATCATCAGCAATGGCATCTTGGTCCAAATATTGAAGTGTGTTTATGAACAGGCCTCACATACTCATTGGGCAGGAAGGAAAAGCAAGACCATGGCCTCCCGATTAGGATCTCAGGAAGGAGACAGGTTGCTCTGGTTACTACTTGGTGAATTCCAAGCCAGGATTGAATAGGAGCACATCAGTAAACACTTGCTCAGTTCCAGAGTCTCTTTACAATTCACAAACAAATAATTGCTTACTTGTTTCAAAGACCTAAATCAATTGGTGCCACAAGTAGGAAAACTCAGTTTGTGCCCCCATCTCTAACGCTAAGGCTTCAAGATTATTATGACCATATTTATCCAGTAATCCACTGCATTTGCCATTGTGTGCGTGCATGTGTGCATGATGTGCATCAAGTTGCTTTAAGGTATGCAACATAATGGAGCAGTTTCTCCTGTCTACTCTTGCAGTAGATTTCAGGTCTGAGCAAGGATTAGAACACAGCTCTCCTGAGTCCTAGTCCTTCACTCTACTGTATGCACTAAACCACACTGATTTTCTGCCAAGTTCATAATATGGCTCTCTTAAAACACCAAATCCTTTCACCAGGAATTCTGTATACTTGTATTATCTCTTCATCCTGTTGATCTGGAAGTTGAGTCACGGCAACTGGACTTCTTTTCTTGAGAAGTCAAGATGTTTCACTACTCATCAAAGTAGTGAAACGTTTCGCTCTCTCAAGAAAAGAAGTCCAGTTGCCATGACTCAACTTCCAGATAAGCTCACTTGGATGACTGAGAATATTCACAGACTCATCCTATTAAGAAGTTTTTCAGAGCCTAATTCTAGCAAAGGTTATAAACAAATCTGAAAAGCATGGTACAGATTTTTTAAACAATAAATTATCACTTCTAGGATAGTTCTTAGGTCAAATGTCTTTTAGAGTTAATGGAGAGGGACAATCCTGTGTGGTCTGTCAGCTCATGTGCCATAAGAAGGGAAAGAGTTGGTGCGTCCAACAAGTAATAATTACTTCCGACAACAGAATCATCTTGACTCCACAATTAATATGAACATGCGTTTATTTTGGCTCTAATATGTGATGCAGCAAAATGTTCCTAGCATATGATAAAGCTCTTCTTCCGTGGTCTCTATTACATTTCTGGTCTATCTTAGCTGAATTCAACTGCTCATTGATGAAAAATGGTTTTAATCATATTACTGTTCCCAAGAACTCTTGCAGGCTATGAAGGGGTCGTCTGTGGTGGGCCATGTGGTGGCATACACAGCTACACTTCCCAAGTGTATTTGTGAGAGTTGCACATCCATCCCCCAGTCAGAATTCTCAAAACCTCATCCTTGCCAGTCTAGAGAAGTGTAATGTTCTAGACCATTTTGAGAGAATTATGTGCTTTTTAAAAAAATCTCCAACCCCCTATGTTCATAAAAGTTTCATTTACATATAAAAGTTCTGAATTGTGAATGTTTTTGTAATGTTCCGAGTAACACTGCTGCAACATGATTCTTTTCTAGCGATGATAATGTGGCTGTCTATGCTACCAAGTTAATAACTAAGACATTAAGTGCTGTGTAAAAACATCCTGTATCTTCTGCCATTCAACTGGGTGACTCTAAAGGAATAAGTAAAATTTGGTTGTAATATAACTGCCACACAATTTTATGCACCTTTTTCATATCTCCACGTGTTTCAAGGGCAAAGGAATTCTTACAGTAATTTAGCCTTGTTTCTAAGGTCTAGAACTGTCTAGTGTTTTTTTTAAAAGTGGGTCTGCATTACAGGTTGTCAATAGAGTCATGGTTTTGCTTGCTTCTTTAAGACTGAATGCTTCCACTCTTTGATGGCCCTGCAAAGAGATGGCATTTTGTATAGTAACACTGTTCCTTTCTTCTCCCATCTTTAGCTCAGAACACTGGAATCTCTACTTTGTACAGAAATTCTTATGGTGCACCTGCTGAAGATATTAAACACAACCAGGTATGTGGGAAAAGAAACATCTTGCCATTTACACAGAAGGAAATTGTGAATTATCTTTACAAGCCATGGGAAAGAGACAAATAGCCATTGGGCCTGTTAGAGCAGAAGGAATTCATCTGAAACTATTGTAGATTTCTGATAAACTCCCAAATGTATTTCCCCTCTTTTCCACAAATAAAAAAGGATGTTTTTCAGCTACTATTAATTTGTAAAGTTAGTCATTTATTTCATTTTGAACCCCAGCTTTCCCCCAAATTGGCTCAAGGCACAGTATATGGTAATGTTCTTCCCCTATGAGGTGTGTCAGTTACCTATTGAGCCAAGGTGCTGAGTCCTAGCCCAACACTCTAATTATTATGCCATATTGGCTCAATAAATAAATAAATAAATAAATAAATAAAAATTAAGTTTTAGGCCAAATCAACTACTCCCTTGTCACTGCAGCAAAGGGCATTCCCTACCCGCAATATTTTGGGGTGATGTAAACCTTACTCCCTGACTGGCCTCTAAAAAAAGCTGGGTGTGGGGAACTTTTATATCATCATAAGCACTTCCTGTTCAATCCACACACCTCCCTTGGCTCCATTGCAGTCAGTAGGAAAAAATAGTTTTGAGTTACTTGCTCTGGATCCATACCTATATAACTGACACCTTTAAAAGAGTGCTGCTAAAGGTCCCAGTACATATAATGATGGCACAGTATTTAATGATAGGAAAAACTGGGTTTTACCCATTTGATTTAAAACCCAGTTTTTATCACTGTCCCATTATATGTACAGCTTTAGCAGCACTCTTTTAAAGGTGACTGCATAGGTATGGATCCAGAGCAAGTAACTCAAAACTATTTTTTCCTACTGTTATGGTTACCCTCATGCAGTCTCTGTTGTTTCATGCTACCAAGTCAGTTTTGACTTATAGCAGCCCTAACGGGGTTTCAAGGTATATATGTTTAAGAATTAGTTACCTATAGAGATGGGCACGAAACACCAAAATGGCGTTTTGTTTTGTTTTTTTGTTTCTCCTTGGCCCAGTTTGTTTCGTTTATTATGAAATAAATTTTTTAAAACAAATTTGTTTCGTAATTTGTTTCACTTCATTTTTTTATTTTTATTTTTGGATTTCCCAGGGCCCCATGGGTGCTTTTCTTATATTATTTTATCGCTGGGGCATGGGGGGGGACAGGTTTTCCCCATAGGAATGGTCTAATGCATTCCTATGGAGAAACAAAATGAAATGGAATGAAACAGAAATTTCTGTTTTGTTTCGTTTCCTCTGTTCCAGAGTGGGGTTCGTTATTCGTTTTGTTAGGGAATGAAACAAATAATGAAACGAATTAAAAATTCATTTCATGCCCATCTCTAATTACCTATTCCCACCCAACCAGCAAGTTTCCTGTTGCCAAACACTAGGTCAAAACCAACATCTCCTGAGTCCTTGTCCAGTACTCTTAATCTAGTATAGCAGCACTTGGCCTTCATAACATGGTGGAAAATATCCGACAGCAATGATGTTGTCATTCTACTTGCTTTGGTGGGAAAATAAATGGGATGTGCCTACAAGGATGATAGAGGACTCCATAATATCTGAAAGACAACTCATTGCTTCATAATTTTGAACTTTGTCCACCCTGTTCTGATAAATGCCACATATGCTAGTAAACTATGAAAACTCTTATTTTCAGCTGTTCAGGGTTTTCTTGGAGGAGGGAGGGAGGTGCTGATGGATTAAGATACATCAGTAAGTGTCAGAAATATTTATGTGAAAGAATATCATGATATCTGTTTTGGAAATTCACTAGCTTTTGTTGAATATGATAATGTACATGAATGCCCTTCTTTACAGATCAAGGATCGATAAGAGGCTAGGTCTGCTCATTTAGCAAATGTATTTAGGTTTGAAATGTATTCATGAATGCCAGCAACTTCTTACCGTCACTAGCCCTCTGCCCAAATGTTACAATGCTATGTTTAATGGGTTCCTGATGGGTTCCTGACATTTTGCTTGAATGTAAGTTGTGCAACAAGAGAAAATAGGGTTTGAAAGGGTTGTAAGAGTTGTTTTCTTCGGCTCCACACAAGAGATGGGTGATGAGTGTGTTTGTGGCCTGTTTGTGACAGAGAGATTTTTAAGTATGCTTGTCCTTGAGCATGAAAGAGCGTGTTCACATTTTCGTAACAATAGTTTTTTAAAAATATATATGGTTCACTGATCAATGTAGAATTTCAGTTGGCTATGTTATAAAATTGAGCCATAGTTCCAGTTCTAGATATTAGTGTTTGGTTATTAGGGGTGATCATCTTTACCTCGCAGATAAGGACAAAGGATTACCCACCCTCCTCCCAGTCCTACCCCCCCCCCAAAAAAAAAACTCATCTTGAGAGAGGGTAAGATATTTCCTAGTGCTGTCGACTTAATGGGTTTTCTGTATAGGTTGTGAAAACTATTTTGTTCGATGGACTCTTGAACATCTCTCACATTGGTTCTTTGTACCTTTTCAAGCAGTCTACTAATCTGTGCCGCCTCTGTGTGTATGTGTGCTTTACTTCTTACAGGGAAAGGACACTAACTGGCATAAACTACCCAGAGAGATTTTACATAAATTACTAAAAACCTTGATAATGAAAAAAGCACTTTTTCATTTTCTTTTACACTGCATGCAAGGAATGTCACAGAGTTTGAAAGTTTTGTGCACAGGTATCTGGTGTGTATCAAGAATACATCCCTAGACACCAGATTTCAGCATTCTCCCTCCCCAATTTGTGCATGGTCCTTTCCATCAGCCTTGTAGCAACAGGTCAATAGAGACAGTAGTACCAAGAAGCAAGAACAAGATTAGAAAAGGGTATAGCCCTAGGAAGAAGAAGGATTTTCAGGGGGAAATCTGAATGTAGACCCTGGGAGGCTTAAGGATCCTCATGTGCCCCATCAGCTAAAAGTCTCCCACCTCCAGTATCTAGCATGTCTAAGACTTTTTATTTTCTGACTTTGGACTCTTGTTTAATCTTACTGGATTTCAGGGAGTGTATTCATCAGCCATGGCAAGCTGTGTTCTCTACCCATCTGTTTAAGCAAACCATCTCTTAGGAACTGTAATAAATGCAAATGTAAACAATTATGTCTCCTAATAGATTCAAGCAATGTAATTAATTCAGAAAGTTTCAGGGATATTTATGTAACTGCTGAAATTCTGCAAGCATTTTTAGGGGAAAAATTACAGAGTCCTGAAACAGAATTGTGGTACCTTTTGCCTAACTGTTGCCCCCCCCCCCCAGTTTCCTGCCTTTGCCATCTTACCTAACAAGCTGAGGCTTATTGTTCTGTTGATAGGTTTCAACACAGCCAGTTCCACAGGAGCCCACTAGAAAGGATTATGAACCGTATCAGCCATTTCAGAATTCAACCAGAAACTATGATGAGTCCTTCTTTGAGGACCAAGTGCATCACCGCCCACCTGCAAGCGAGTATAATATGCATCTGGGACTCAAGTCCACCGGCAACTACGTTGACTTCTACTCAGCTGCTCGGCCCTACAGTGAACTCAATTATGAAACAAGTCACTATCCAGCATCTCCAGATTCCTGGGTTTGAGATTCGGGCAAGACAAACCGCTCCAGGAACTGTGCATGTGCATGCATACCACGAGGCATTCTTTTCCTGCAAATTTAGTTTGTTCAAGCCTGTTCCCTAGGAAGGCCCTGATAATCATTGTGGAAAATTCTAAGATACCTGTAGATGGCTAAATGAGTTGGAAGTTACGCACGGGAGTGTCACTAGAAAAGGGGGGAAATGTATATCTATTTCTGTATCTATATTATCCTGTCTCTCTCTCTATAGATATAGAAATATATTGTGCAGGGTGGGGCAGCTTTACAGTTGGCCTTGTATGTAGAGTTGGAAATAAATTTGTGCTGTAAACTGAATGTGGCAAAAGGAAATAGGGGAAGGTAACAGCTGGCATGGGTCCAGAGTTAAGCACAAGAAAATGAACCGTTTACAATCCTTATGGGGGGGGGACGGCTTCTCACACTTGGTTTCCTCTCCTCATCCATTGTGAATCTAGGCTTCGAGTTGCATTTGGGGTTTCCTCTGTACAGCAAGATGTTTCTTGCCTTTTGTTAATGCATTGTTGTAAAGTATTTGATGTACATTACAGATTTAAAGAGAGAGAAAGAAAGAAAGAAAGACAAAGAGAAAGAAAGTGGTGCATTGTGTATATTACACCAATGCCACAGTGTTTCTTCATCTATGGTTCTAACTATTGCTTCAATTTCAAAACTTTGAAATATGTATAATTTCCAGGGGTGGGGGAGGGGATGTATTTTCTTTTTTTCCCTTTACTTTTTTTCCTTTTCTTTCCCCAGTGCATTTTAACAAGACAAAACAAAAAAAATCGGAATATTTAGCAGTATTGTTCGTTCTGATATGTGAATTTGTTTGTGGCAACTAAAAAAAGGCATTCAGCAGTTTCTGACAATTAACATTCATCATTCCACACTCCTTGTCAACAAAGTGCTTTTTCACTGCCTAAAATTTTAGATGTAGATATTTGAAATAGATTTTTTTTCATTTATACCAGTTTTCTTTATGATGATACAGTGTTAAAAGAAAATAAATTACAATTGATCTGTCATCCATATCTGCTAAGAATGTCTATTTCCAATAACCTTCCATCAAAATACACATTCTTGCTTGTGTGTGTATGTGTGTATGTGTGTGTATATGTCCTCATGTATGCATCATATGCTCTGTGTATGTCTGTGTGTGCAGCATAAGCCGTCTGCCATCTCCGTGTTGCCAGACATGAGTAAATTCTCATCTGTGGGCCTCCACCCAAAGCATGAGATCTTTCATACTCTTGTGCACAAATCAACATGTATTCAGACCTGCTTGGTACAGTGATAAATTTGATAGCAAATAGTTTTGGGGAGAAATGCACCACAGTAGTAGCTCCCCACAATATCAACAAAGGAGTGAATGGAAAAAATTATGGACGTGATGGTGTGGGAGAAGGTGTTCTCCTCTTTAGTACCAGGAAGGGGACGCTGCTTGTACAATCCTGCCCCTTGAAGGTGGTATCTCTACCGGGGACAGCAGTATATGGTGAAATGGGGCTTCTTTTTCTCTCAGTTTATCCAGGCAAATTTTCTGCTCCTTCCCCAGTGGGAAAGACTGAGGCATTGTTCAAAGAGTAAAAAAGGGGAAAGGAAATGAAGTCGAGCTGAGTGAACACACTCCCTCCTTTGCATTACATTAGGTGTGGAAGACTGTGAGGTTGCTGCTGCTTGAGGTGAAGAATGTCTAAGAAATCTAGGCTCTGCATTCCTCTCTTCTCGACCTTCCCTGCCTGCTAAGTTTTGGTGTATTGAGAGAGAAGAGTTAACCCAACAATTTTAAGACTCTGGTTCAAGGATTCAGACAGATAGTTTGGCAGCACTGTTCCACTCATTGCGACCTTTCTTCCAATTCTATATGTCTTCAGATTTTCCTTTACAGTGGAAACTCCGCGATCTGTTCTCCCTTCATTGCTGTGAGCTGACCATTAGTGACCCTCACGATTGTCCTGTCCAAAACACAGAATCTCTCTCTTTTTTTTTCCCTTTTTGAATTGCAGAACCTTTAAAGGTCCCATCATTGTTTCCCAGTGAAAAGAAAGGAACTCTGTAAGTGCCAGTAGAGGTAAATTGATAAAGCACTTTCCCATTCACATCTCTTTCAGGAACATCTCCAAATTATAACCCTAGATGCTTAAGATGAACTTTGCCAGACAGTTAAGATTTGTCCATACTCCCCATAAGGTCCAGGCTCCATGCTTTAATCATGGGAAGCTCTGCATTATGTAGGTCTCTCCACTAGTGTGAACTGACATTCCTGGGACAATGGCTAGCTGAATCCTGAGACTGAGACCGTCTCCCAGCAAAAGGCAAACCTGTTATAAAAGGAGAATTGTATGGCTGGCCAGGAAACGTAATTATTTAGAATTTTATATAGAGATAAAAATAGTAAATTTGCTGAGATCAGTCTTATCCCATGCCATGCATCCGTGCACATGCACACACACACATACATGGATACCACTTGTAGAGAGCACCCTTCATCTATGGACATTTTAAAATTAGGCATAGCAGAAGCTATGGAAAACAACATATTTTGGGAGGGAAATTGCACCTGAGGAAAGTCGGGATATACCATTTGGAGATGTGGGTTTGGGTACATCATGGGACAGTCACTGGTAAGTATAAAACCACTCTAATTCAGTTGTTACACTTTATAATATTCACTGTCATTTGTTATTGGTTCAGTGTTCAGTCTTTGCACAAGCAGACTGCACATTTCATACCAGCAACATTGTGGGTATCACAGTGAATGGAGAAGAGTATGATCTTTGCCACAAGAACTGACTTACAATAATCCTTGGTTAATCAAATGCCTTATTTTTCCGTCGATAAGACACCCTCATGTATAAGACAACCCTGACTTTTCCAATCCCAAATTACAGTTTCACAACTGTGCGGTTCTTGATTTACCTCAGTGTTTAAGATAAACCTCCACTTTTTAATCTAACCATTTTAGACATATATATGGTCTTATACATGGGGGAAACACTGTAGTTTGAGGCACATGGAAATGGTCGAAGAATCTGTTCTTCAAATGAACAACATATGTAACTAATTGCTGTAAGCTGTAGCAACATGACACTATTCTCTGTGTATGTGGAAAAGACAAAAAGTTAAAATTCCAGTAACTGATGGTCACCTAATGGGTCTCAGAAGAAAGGAATATTTGTCAATTACCTGGGTTTCAGACTACATGTTTTTTAAAGTAACAGATATATTTGTTTTTCATTAGTGATGACTGTTTTACCTTTGCCTGATCCTTTGTCACCAAGGTGAGAATATATTTCAAAATTGTTACTTTAGTAGAGCTGAAATAAGCATATGCAGTTAATGTTTTCAGGCAAACCTTTCCAGGATATAATAAGCAGCCATTTCTCCTACTGTAGTAAACTAAAAGATACAAGAATTCTATAGCGGAAATAAATGGAAGTACAGTATGCATGCACCTACACAGAAATACATAAATACATCTTCTCTCTTCCACACACACCATTATAGACCCTAGTTTTTACTATTTTATTTTGCCAGCATAACTCTGCTTAAATAAACACTTTATGTAGATTTTACTAAATTATCATTTTCTTCTTTAAAACATTCAAAATGTCACTAAATTAAAGTTATATTTATGCCTTTAAGATATGCATTTCATATATTGACCTGAGAACCACATTTTTGACTGGGTCTAATTGTACATACCATAGCATTCATTTGAACAGGGAGAGGGTTCGGTGTGTGAGCAAGCAGCTGTGTTTAATGTTTGGATGTTGAAATTGTAATGTAATTGTAATGGTGCTCCTGAATTGGACTTGCAGTGTATTCCGCTAACATTTTATTTCCAATATCTGCCATGCTGCTTCCCATTTAGATGCCCCCCAGAAGGATCACAAAAATAGGCTCTAACCCATAAGCAATCCACAAGCAACAAACCCAAGAGCAGGAGACCCATTTGTTTACATTCATGTCCGCTCCATCAAATCAAAAGCAGGCTAAGGGGATCCCGATTTTTAGAATAAAGGATGTTTGCAAGCAGATGACTCCTCCTCCCCTGTGATCTTCCCTCAGGTTCCCCAATTCTTTCACACAGATATAATTGTACAAAGATAAAGAGAGCTCATGTCGCCTAGGTAATAAGCACTTGTGCTTATTTTTCCTCAGCTGAGGAGAACCTGAGGCACCACACAGCTGCAGAACCCATCCATCATTTCCCTCTTTAAAAAATGGACCTGTTATCCCACACTCGATTGGATCACATTCATCTTAAGCAAATAAGTAGAGTGCCATCAAGTTTCTTATAGGTTCCCTATAATCTGTGACAAAAAGACAAGTTTGACAAGTGTTACTGAAAGCGGTGTTCAAAAAACATCGGGGAAATAATGTCTCTGCACTACCAACCTGTGCCATGTCCCACTGCAGGCAGAGACAGGCACATTTGGTCTATATACAGTGGGCCCTCATATAACAAACAGCTGGTATAACATAAAATCTGTACAACATAAAAAATTCCAGAGATAGGGGAAATTTGCTTAACAGAATCGCCTATGGGGCAAATCCGTACAACATAAAAATGGCTGTGATGAGGGATTATTCTGTTTTCAATGCATTCTTGTGGGAAATTTGTATAAAGGAAAATTTGCTTAACAGAATTTCATTTGGAATGAATTAATTCCTTTATACAAGGCACCACTGTATTCCTTAATTGTAAGGGGTGACAGCGAAACTCCCTAGGTGGCAGGCTCTGACCTGTGTCTCCAAATCCTCTGCAATATACTGCACATGCATTCTCTTTCTGCAACAAATGTCCATGAACTCCTCGCAGGCAGATCAATGTAGCAACTGTTTATTAAGAGCAGGCGTTAGGTAAGTGTATGCTTTTCTGTGGTAAAAAGATAAATATTAATGGGAGGCAGGGATGGGGATAGGATTGTTAAGAACTTAAAGGCTGGAATAAAGATGTACTGTACAGTTGTTTTGTCCAGAACTTTCAGGGAGCCACAGAACTGCTGCCAGAAGCCATCAAGTACTGTTACCTAGCAGAACAAACTAACATCCAAACAAAACAACAAAGGGGTTCAGCACTAAATGTGGTACATCCATCCCTTTGTACCTGGATTCTTGAGTTTTAAAAGCTAGAATTGTATAGGCAAATGTAATGGACAGATTTGGGATGGGTTTGTGCCAAACTGCCAAGTTAAACTAGTTATTATTTTGAAGGTCGTCTCCTGTTATATGGGGTAAATCCAGCCACTAATTGCAACTAGAGTAGATCACTTAAACAAATAGGAATTAGTCAACACTAATGAAAGCCCAATTGAGTCAAATAATTAATATATGCTAACTTAGACTAACAGCTGGTTTTAGCCCTGGTTTTCTTCTGTTTTAATAAGACCATTATTGCTGGACAGTGATTATATCTCCCTGCCTAACTGTATCCTACCATATAATATAACACATTTATGTGGTGCTTTTTCCTCTCAGAGTTAATGAGTGTTGGACCCCAGGATGTTACCAAATTGCATTCCACAATGATGAACCAGAATCTTTGTATCTATCCAGAATGTAGGGACTTTTAAGGGTCTTTTTTTTCAATTGAAGAAGTTTACCAAGAATTCATATTTTATTCAGCCACATGTAACAGCCCACATAAGAAAATGGATTCCAAAAAAATGTATAAAATGTTATTGCTGTACTGTAAAAAATGTTGGATTTTAAAGAAACCATATTAGATTCTTGACTGACTGTGTAGATCTCTATATAAAAATTCACTGTGTTATTAAGATGCCGTTTATGGTTTGGAAAGGATGGTTAAGCTATTATTAATACTAACAAAGCTACACTCATGGGCAATAGCAAAGTTAAAAGACTAATATTTCAAGAGTAAAATATTATTCAAACTATATTAACCCTGACATACATTTTTGGCAATGTATAAATGCCCCAACATTAAAATAAATGTTGTCAAGTAAAATGGCAAAATAAGAAGATTCAGTGGATAACACTCTTTCATTGTACATGTTGCTCGCATGTACAAAAGCAAAGTTGAACTGAGATTTTCTATCAATAAATCCTACCGTATTGTGGAGACCCCCTGTTTACAGTGCAGTATGTGGGAAAATACATGCAACGCTGGCCTAGAACTAAAGGAATATCTCCTCTGCTCTTCACACATGGGAGGCAGAACTAGCATAGCACTAACTAATATTCCAGTCTAGTAGATTCACACATTTCCTAGGCAAACCACTGTTTCTGAAATTCAGCTGCTCGCTTCCAGCATGGCCACCCTGCCCACTTGCAATGTTGGCAATGAGATTTTGAGCCCTTTCACAAGATTTTGTGCATCTTCATTTAGGAAAGAACTTTGAGGTTGTGGTCCTCCTAGACACTATATATATTCCAACATAAATGTTAGAGTGCTTAAGGCCTTGAAAGCACTTTATCCTACTGTGATGTGTGCTAAATACTGCATATTAATCTGGGTTTTTTTATTCCAGCCCAAATATCCCTGAGTGGATAACTGGGCTTCTCACTAAAAGCATGCAAAAACATGATGCCAACATCTATCCACCTGTCTGACCCCTATCGACATCCCCTTGTTAGTTGTCAGACAAAAAGTTCTTACAGAAGTCTGTCAGTTCACCTGACAAATCGGCCACAAATCTTGATTTTACCTCTTCTATGTTTAACCAAATGGTGCTAGAGGATATCATGAGCCAAGAGATTCACTATGTCACAAACATACAAAGACTGATCATAAATAACTTGATTTGATTTGCGCATTTGTAATAAGGTTATATAGAAATGTTGGTGAGTGGGAGTACAGCATCTCTGCACGCTCACACACACACACACACACACACACACACACACACACACACACACACACACACACACACACACCATTATGAAAGACATAAGGAGAGTTTCTTCCCTGCACGGAGCCTATCCAAATGATTATAAACCTTACGGCAGACTTATCAGTGTTGAAAACTACATAGACGTAGCAATGCTTTTTGTGTCAAGTTTTCCAGAGATGGGCTTTTCCAATCAGGGTGTGATGAAGAGAGTTGGGATACAGCTACTACTTGTTAAATTGTGCGAAGGAATGCACTACCCAACTCTAGCCATTTCTCTCCTGTGTGGAGGAGGTGAATCCAGAGGAGAAATGACAGGAAATGCTTAAGGCGCTGCTATCTATACTTAGTGATCCCAAACAAGATCAGGGGTGCACTTACTTGTGAGTGAAAAAGACAGTAACTTAAATATGCACCCTACTTATTCAGTTTAGCATATAATCCAGCCCTCCGATTATGACAAAGAAGAGCATTGTATAGTGCAGCAGCTGTCATTATTTTCCCAGTTGTTGGAAGGAAAGGAACCACCATAGAAATGCAAAGCCCCAGAAATCCAGCATTACAGGAAGGTTCAGAGGCTGTAAGCATACAACACAATAATCAGAACTAAAGGCACCTTTGTAGGGCTGAGAGAGAAGGGTAAGACTGTACCCTTTTCTGCAAGTATTTTAGGATTTGCTGTGGTGCTGAAGCCAAAGGCAACATTGTAAGGCTACATGCACTACTCTAACTGTCCGGAGCAAGGAAACTAAAGGAGGCCACTCTTACCTTTGTGGCACAGCTTGATGGACATTGTTCAGAAACCTACGGGGGAGGGGGCTGATTTGGCTAAAATGGGTGCATGTGAGTTAGTGGGTCTTGAAAATTTCATTAAAGGTCATACTATTCCTACCTCACTCCCCCTCATTCATGCCAAGATGGCATCTAATAAACCAGTGGTTCTCAACCTGTGGGTCCCCAGATGTTCCTGGACTGCAACTCTCAGAAGCCTCCACCACTCACTGTGCTGGAAGGGGTTTCTGGGAGTTGCAGTCCAGGAACATCTGGGGACTCACAGTTTGAGAACTACTGTAATAAACAAACCTTTCCATTTTTGTAATTAATAAAAAGCTACGTGGGGTCACGAAGACTCGGTCACGACTGTAACGACACAACACATAAACATACATGCTTTCACAGATTTCAAGACTGAACAAAAATATTCAGGACAAACGCTTTGTAACCTAAGCAATACAAATATGGACACTGCCCACTGAATGGCAATGACAAAAACAAAACTAGAAATTAGAGCAAGATTTGACATGCACAGAAGGCAACTTTTCAACACTATATTGTTGACCTCTTCCTCCTGCTCTTGTAATCCACCTTAATTCGGATGACTTCAATTATTGCAGCATACACCGGCTGGGTGGGAAAAATACAATTATCAAAAAGCAATTTGACAATCCAGATTAAAATTGTGAGAATATTATGTAATATGCATGCATTATATCTTGTTTTGGTTCACTACAATATTAAAGTCTGGGACATGTAAAGATTTTAGCTTTCTCAAGAAACTTCAGTTAGAAGTTTAGACTTTAAGCACACAGACTGAGAGATTAATCTGATCTCATTAAAATTCTCTTAATTGCCTTTGAAATCCTTCCAATGCTTCTTCCAAGCAGGAATTACCCAGTTCGGCCCTGAGCAAAATGTCTTTGGTAGTGTGAGAAAGTATGTCTTCCACTGCCTTCTTGTCTGGAAGAGCACTGGTAGGTTTGGAATATACTTGAACTGGAAACTATCACATTGATGTATCCATTGCATTATCACTACACTATATCTACATCCTCACCTTGCCATGAGGGTATGGTACCATGTAAATTAGTCTTCGATGAAGCGAGTTCTCTCATATAGGATTACTCAACAAAAGTTATCTTGAGAAGATTATACATTGGCTGAAATACTTTTTTGTGTACGTTCCACAATATAAAGCTAATGATGTCATCAGCCAGGACAATATATTTGGACATAAATCATTTCTTGTTCCCATCAGGAAGCCTCTATGGTCTCCAAGTCATTTCTTTCATGGGTGGGAGTCCAGGGGGTCCAAGGGAAAGGAGAGAGAAGTCTCTAATTCCTGAAAATTACTGATGCCACTAAAATCATCTTGATGAAACAATTTCCACGTCTAGGATGGTTAAAGTGGGGCAAGTTTTTAATGCTGGAGTCATGTCACAATACTAGCTTATTTTTCAAATCCTCAGGAAAGGATTAGGATTTGTGTGTGTGTTCTCCTTAAAGGCCCAATACCTATTTCATAACAATTGTATGGCTTCAAAATCTCAACAAAAATACCCCACAGGATTTCCAAAATGAAGTATTCAATAAAAAGCTAGCCCTTCCTAGAATATTATCTGCTTTCACTTATATTTTCAAAAGCCATCTTGGACCTATCCAGGGGTGTAGCTAAGGAGGGGCAAGGGGGGGACATCTGTCCCTGGGCACACCATCTGAGGCACCAAGTTGGATGCCAAATGGCTCCCTGCCTAGGAGCCGTGGGAAGTTGCATTGTGGGTAACCTGCCAGGGCTAGCATAAAGGGCTTCCCAGCTGCCGCTGCCGCTGCTGCCACCACCTCCACCACCTTCTCCATGGTGCCTTAGCCCCTCCCTGTCCCTTGGGGGGGGCAAAAACTGACTTTGTCTATGGACCCATCTAGGCCCTTTCTAGGCCTGACCAGACCACTCTCAGCAAAACTGCATCTCTCCCTATTAGAGATGGGCACGAAACGAGCATTTTTTCGTTTTTGTTTTCGTTTTTTCGTTTCGTTACGTAACGAACTGGAAAACGAATTTTGTCTCCAAAATGAAACGAAACGAAACGAAACAACAGAAATTTTGTCGTGCATTTCGTTTTCGTTGCGGCAAATACATTGAACTGTAACGAATGCTAACGAAACAGCAATTTTTTATTTTCATTTTCATTTTTTCGTTTCGTTACGTAACGAAACGAAAATGAAAATTTTTGCAAAAAATTCACGAAAAATGAAAACAAACCAAAACGGACCCCCTAAACGACAAACGACAAACGAAACACCATTTTTTTGAGTCATGCCCATCTCTACTCCCTATCCATAACCAATTCCTATGTGGCTTATCTCCTATTCAAACTTGATCCAGTTTTCTTAATATCCTGACTCTAATTAGCTACTTTATTAACAAATCCCTATCCAGCTCCTATCCTAATCCATCCCTTCCTGGCTGCTGTCAGTCCTTGAATTCTCAATCTCCCTCTAATACCTGATTGGGTTGCAGATGTCATGTAATTAGCTAGGACACCTTTGTGTGTGTTGCGGTTACAGTTGTGACTGACTCTTCCTGACCCCATATCCATGGAGTTTTCTTGGCAGGAATATGGGAGTGGTTTTGCCAGTTCCGACTCCAGGCACCTACAACACCTGGTATTCCCTGGTCATTGCCCATCCAAGTACTAACCAGAGCCAACCCTGCTTAGCTTCCGAAATCAGGCAAGATTCAATGTGCTTAGGTCATGGTGGCTGGCAAGCCTGCCCATTGTATGCAAGACAATCAACCCTAACATTTACAATGTTTGTGAGAATCATAAATGTCAGTGGCACATTCATAACCTGAGAGAAATTGATAAGTCAACACTATTCCTATCTATAAAATCTTCCCTACCTGTAGTTCTCACTGCTGGCAACCAGGCAAGAGGCTGTTTATAAGCCTGGACTAAACTGCTGAACTAGTGTTTAACAATTTCAGCTGCAAATGCCTGTCAAAATCTGAGAAGCGATTAGTATATATAAAACAGCTTTTTCCCCCCCAGACCAACAGACAGAATATGCAGGATAATCATGATTGTCCTAAGGTTTGCCTTGCTTTACTAATACCCTGTTTCCCTGAAAATAAGACCTCCCCCAAAAATAAGCCCTAGCAGGATTTCTATGCATTTGTAAATATAAGCCCTATGGGCGTGGCTATGGTTGTGTGCAGGGCTGACATTCAAGCATATTATACTTAATAAAAGTAAGACATCCCCTGAAAACAAGCCCTAGTGTGTCTTCTTGAGAAAAAATAAATATAAGACAGTGTCTTATTTTCGGGGAAACACGGTATCAGGGCACCAGAAGAAGCTGGTGCTATCCACACATCCAGCATCTGACAGTAATCAAAGCAAAGCATGCTGCTTATATACCACCTCATAGCACTAAAACAATATCTGGGTGCTTTACAATTTAATTATCCATATTACACATTGCGAGTGCCCACCCCCCAGCCCACCCCCAACAAGCTAAATGCTAAATTTACCAACGCTGAAGGATGGAAGGCTGAGTGAACCTCATGCTGGTTAGTAGAGATTGGATCAGGGAGAGTTCTGGCTGCAGTTTAACCACTGTGCCATGAAGTTCATAGAGTTTTGGCACTGTTTATTAGGTTATATGAAAGTATATGCCTCCTCCTGTGTAAAAAAACAATGCTGCCAGCTACCTCTCAGTTAGCAGAATGACCAGAATTTTAACAATCGTATTTAGAAACAAAGCAGCAAGGTCTTAAATTTTTTATGAATGCCTTGGTTTCATCATGACATACCAGGAAAGAAAAATCCAGCTCTACTTCCTCAATTTGCATATTAAAAGAATGCTTCATTGTGTTGACAAAAAGCCATGTTGATTGCAGAACAGAAGCATGCAATACACAGTTATAAAAGGAAGTCAGGAGAGGTTAATTAAAATAACCTCAAAATACAGTTTGCATTGTGGAAATGCTAACACCATGATCTTTGTGGAACAGATCTTCAGGCAAGACCCTCATGCTCTTTTAGCAACCACTAAACACAAACCTGTATCAACATTTACTGGGGTGCCCCCTTGTTTGTTTGTTTTTAAATTCAAATGATACAGACTTCTCCAGTGCTATTATCATGAACACTCCTGTTGATCATGAGGTTAGGGGGGAAAAAACCTAAAGGCCAGGCTTGGTGAATTTATAAAACAGCCATTTCTTCATGTCAACTGCAAAGTCAGTCGCTCGGCAGTTCAAATCCCTGGAGCCACGCAGCAGAGCGAGCTCCCGCTGTCAACCCCAGCTCCTGCCAACCTAGCAGTTCAAAACCATGTAAATGCAAGTAGATAAAAAGGTGCCGCCATACAAAGCGAGAAGGTAAACAGTGTTCTGTATGCAAAAAAATGCAGACTTGCACAACACTGGCTCTTTGGCTTGAAAACAGAGATGAACACAGCACCTAGAGTTGGACATGACTAGCACACATGGGCGGGGGGAACCTTTACCTTTTTAAATTAGATACTACTAGATATTGCATTCTCCCATTTCGAGCCAAATGTGGAAGCAACAGAAGCTTGCATGCTTCTGCTGAAAATGGAAATTATCTGAAAGTCTTTGAGCACACGTCCTTACCAAAACCAACTATCCTAAGCTGAAAAACCTGGTGAATGCTTGGAAGAGATTCTTACTCGGTATAGAATGCCATGAAGGGTGATGATAGATAGATAGATAGATAGATAGATAGATAGATAGATAGATAGATAGATAGATAGATAGATAGATAGATAGATAGATAGATAGATAGATAGATAGATAGATAGATAGATAGATAGATAGATAGATAGATAGATAGATGTTGGCCATCTGTAAAGCTTGGAGAAATTACTTTTGGGGGGCTCATCCAGGCGTGCAAGAGATGGAGTAACCTTTTCAAGTGCTACCCACTGAATCCACTCTCACCCCCACCACGGCCCATTCATTTCATCTTATCCTGCAGTCTCTCGACTCATCTGTATAACACCTCTCCATTTAAGTCCTCTTCTGGGTGTGGTTGAAAAAGTCAGAAGTCACAATGGATTCTCCAAAAGGGTTGTCAGTGGTCACAAAATCCAATCAGATGGAAGCAATATCCTTTGCCTTCTCAACCTGAGAAATCTCTTAAAGCTACCTTAACTCTAATAGAAAGATGGGCCATGACGGCAGCTTATCATCTCTCTGAGACATCCAGAACGTTCAGGCTAAGCAAGGTAATACTTGTCGGCGACAACCCAAGTGCATTGTAGCACTGTACCAACTATCAGGAATATACTTCTTCTGAAATCAGTTTTCACCAGCAATTTCTAGGAGACTTTAGTCTTTCAATGATTGGCTGTGAATTCACTACACTTCAGTTTAGGAAGAACATACTTTTCTTCTGTAACTCCCCACTTTATAATCTGCCATTTTATCTAGTTTGGTCCTAAGGGGGAATTCTCCCTTTCTCTTTGAAAGACCACAATGCCATTCACTCTGTTAGAATTAAGGCTCTGTCAGTTTTCCCATTACTGTATATACCTCTATTATCAGAGTGTTATAATTCATCCCTCAAATGCCAATCCTGTCTGAGAGGTTCCCAAAGCCATTTGGCCTCATAAGAAATTATGTGATAGAGATTGATCCACCAAGTTCTCTGTAAATCAGCCAACCATGTTCAACTCCTTCTTTAATGGATAAATTGAAAAGTAAAATGATAGCATTTACATGTGTTTGGTTGCATCCTTTTAGCTGAAGTAGTGCTACAGGAGCAACAGAGCTAGAGTAGTTCATACTGTGCATTGTTCCAATTATTGGCTGCTTCTGAGCCAATGTAAGACTTACATTCAGTCAGTTCCCGGGACAATTTCTTTACCTATTTGAACAGGAGAAGATTTAAGTAGTAAACCTATACATAACTACTCAGAAGTAATCCCCATCAAGTGCAGTATTATTTATATTCAGGAGACTGTGTGTATGGATTTACCATCTTAAGCAGCTTGCGTGGATGGCTGAATTCAAACTGGATCATCATCTTAGCACAGGACTAACTCCTTATTGATAGTATCTGCGGTAATTGTTCTGGATTGCCAACAAAGCCTACACAAAGTAATTTCCATCTTATTCTTCTCCATTGATTACAACTAATCCACCCATCTAATCAACACATGCAAATGCTAGCATTTTACTTTTCAATCTCTTTCACATACATTTTTTCCTACACTGCAACACTTATGACAGTGAAGCCTCCAGTCTTATGCACACTTACCTCAACTGACCATTCCTTACTTCTGAGCAGATATACTGTACCTGGGATTAGACCATAGGCAAGTGAGGTAGGTAGAAATACTTTGTCAACTGTATTTAAAAACTCTGCTGTTAAGATCTTCAACAAATGTGTGTGCTGGGATGAGATGGTTGTTACCAGAAAATGCAGATATTCAGCACACGCATTTAATGACTGCTTCAGACTGTGGACTGAAGTATGTAAGGATCAGCACACAGATTTGTCTTAAATATTGTCAGCTTCCAATGAAAATGCCATCGGAATATCATGGTGCCAGGTTAACCCTGATGCAGTGAAGGTAATAAAGTCTGCAGGGGGGGTTCCATACTCGCATTCATAAAAGCTTGCAGCATGGATATGGGTTTTGTGTACAACTACCTCTTTCTATAGCAGGACCTCTCACATTGCACTTAAAAGCTTTTTCAGCATCAAATGTCTTTGGAAAGGCACTGAATCCACCATTCTACCCGAGAAAAACTAGCCTAACTGAGGACTCTGTAAAGAGCAAGTAAGTGTCTCAATAATATTTGTCTGCAATTAATTTTGACAAAAGAGCTTCAGACAAAAGCAGCCCTTCATGAACAATCTGAGCACTTCAGACAACTTGAAAAACAGCATCTCCCCCCCCCCCAAATGTGAAGCACTGCACTGGATTCACCTTGGGTAATACACCAATGCCCCCACAATTATACATAGTTGGGAGAATATTTGGTCTGAATTTATGAGCAGCCAGTTCTCATTCACTCTTAAGATACAGTAATACCTGGGTTTACGAGCATAATTTGTTCCGGAAACATGCTTGTAAACCAAAACACTGTTATATCAAAGCAAATATCCCAATAAGAAATAATGGAAAATAAGTTGATTCATTCGGGGGACCCATAGACCATATACTGTACACACAAAATGCCAAAAGTCACAAAAGAAGTTGGCTAGAAGTCTATGTCCACACCATGGTTTTGGTACCTGGCTGCAGAATCTGCTCTGCTTGGGACTAACAACTGTTTTTAATGTGATAATAATAAAGTACAATTTGTAGCCCTGTAATACTTGGCTAGCTGCCCTATGATTAGAAAAAAACTAACCTGCCTGAAGGCAGCCTTGGAGACCTTATGATATAAAACAGTATAAGATGATTTTATCTCATCAAAATTAAATTTTACAGTCTCCAGAAAATGACAGCATCAGCTTCCACTGATACAAATTTAGCAAACAGAATTTAGCACATTATTTACGTACTGTACAATAAACAGCCAAAATATATTAGAACAATTAATTTAGTGAACTTCAGTATATTTATAAAGATGAAATATCTTTAAGAATGGTATTCATGCTAGTTACTGAAACACTAAAGCAATCAAGATAAAATAATTGTTATTAAATTGTTAAAAATAGCATCACTTTATCCCCATGCCTTTTTGCCACTATGAACATTGAAGCAATTGAGAAAATGTTGTTTATTGCAAATTCCTAATTTCAGGAGCCTAATATTAATTCAATGCTTTGTAATGAAAAATTCATTTTTATAGCATTGTCATGTAAATCCATGACTTCTAATACAGTAACTCTATATCACTGGCCATGTCATAATTAGGAACTAACACTAATAGGTCACAGTAACACAAGCTATCATATGGGTGTGTCCTGTTAGTTGAGTGATGCATATTTGTGTGATGAACCTGATGTTCTAAACAGGCCAACATTGCCCACAGAGTGTCTGCAATTGGACCCACGCCTATGGAGAGCAGATTCAATATACAGTACATTCTAAAATTAATCCTTTAAAAACTAAATAGGTCTGTCAAAAGTGGCCTTCCCTGTTACAAAGTACAGTGGACTCTCTGTTTGTTTAACAGAAAATCCACTTAAAGGAAAATAAATTCCACAGATAGGGGAAATTACTTAACAAATTGCCTATGGGGCACATCTGTACAACAGAAAAATGGTCACGAATAGGGATTAATCCATTTTCAATGCATTCCTATGGGAAATTTGTACAAAGGAAAATTTGCTTAACAGAATTTTATTTGGAACAAATTGATTCCTTTATACAAGGTACCACTGTATGTATATTATCTGTATAACTGTAAAGAAGGTGAAATAAACCTTTAATTACATTTCTAGATCACTGACATTAGAAACCTTGTTATTCATCCATCAACTGGCAAAACAACAGCTCACCTCTGATAGCAAACCAGCTTTTCTTTGCTAAAGCCAATAAATGAGTCTCTCCTGGAACTACCCAAACGTGAGTCCAAAAAGGATCCTCCACTTGCAAGAAACTCTGCACATGCTCTGAAATACAAGATTGTGGGCAGAAAGGTCAGAAATGTGCAACTAGCAGAGAAGGGCACTTGTTTGGTGGTTCATCGGGGTCCATCCTACCCTCTCCTGTAGGTGCCCACTCAGCAGTACCTCTCTGACCCATCTCCTCCTCTACACCACTGCTGAATGACTCCCCCCCCCGTCACCCCGAGGAGGTAGAGTGCTAAACTACAGAGCAGTTGGGGAACAAATCACATCAAACCTCCAAACCAGTGGTTCATGCTCATATCTAATAACTACGATAGTACAGGGTTTTTTTTTAAAAAAAAATCATTTCTCACCTCTCTGTGATTTAGTGATTTAGATACAATACTCCAATTATCACGGGGGTTAGGTATCCAAGCCACCCGCTATAAAGGAAAATCTGCAATATGTGGATGCCTTTATCTGCCGGTCGGGTTGGGACTGGCAGGCCTGTGTGGGGCCTCCTGTATTCACCCCAGGCCTCACTCACACACACACACACACACACACACACACACACACACACACACACACACGAGTGCCCAGCAGTCAAGTGGAGATCGCAATCTACCAGGTTCTTTTTGCCTGGCTGTTTTTCCTCTCTCCTCTCTCCTCCCTCCTCTCTCTCCTGCCTGTCTTCCCTCCCTTCCTTTACCTGTTCCTTTCTTCCTTTCCTGATACATAAAGAGACTGGGGGGGGGGGCAGGGGGCTTCCTTGCTCACTTATTCACTCTCACCACCTTCTTTCTGGCCTCTTCACCGCTTTGTACTGCTGACCCCCCCTTTTTTTCATTAAATGCTTCTTGTCCTCTTTTTCCCATTTCAATTGGCAGCATTCAACTCAAAAGGAAAGTGTTCAATTGACACTTGACAGCGAAAGGACTTGGAGGGTCACTTGAGGCAAATATGCCATTTAGACACATGAATTACACCCCAAATGGCATATTATTCCTCACCCTGACCTCAAGTTACCTTATTTATACTGCCCCAGCCTTCTCCAAAAGTGTGGCCACACCCTTTGTTTCATACCGACTTTTCCTGTTGGTTGTTAAGAGTATTAAAATGACAATTCACAAGGTTCTATAAGACTGCTTCTCTTCATCCACAATAACTTCTCATGCCAACGGTATTTTAAAGAGAAACACACAAACATGAGTACATGTACACACACACACACACACACACACACACACACACACACACACACACACACACACACACACTTCCTTCACACTGGACGGATAGGTGATGCATTTTTTACTTGTTTGTCAATGTCCAAGAAGAACTGCCCTTTGAATACTGAGAGAACAAGACCCTCAAAGCAAGAAATGTGCTATGCAGTAATTTGCTATTTGATCACTGGTCTCTCTACCACTTTCAGTTCTGGGCAGAGAATTCCTCAAACATCGTTTCCCTGACAGCGAGAGCAGCAGCACTGCTGAACTGGAGAAGACTTGACAAGAAAGCAAAACCAAGAAAACTATCACAAGGATAACTAATAAATATTTAGCAATGGTATAGTCTTTCCAAGTGTCTCAGTAATTCATACATTCGCCATCACTCTGGAGCCATTATCTGGGAAGCAAATTAATGGTTGCAGGTGCCTTTTTTGCAAACAATGTGGCAGTAGTAGTTTCGTATCTATTCCAAGAATATTCAATTTTTTTGTTTTTTTCGAATACAATCTTGTACTATATACAGTTTAATAATTATTTTTTTAAAATCTGTAATACAATATTTCTAAGCAAGAGAGACAGATTCCTTACAGACATTAACTAGTATCTCTGTTACAAACATATCGACAAAATATTTAGGTGTGATAATACCAGCTATTCTGAATAAAACAAATTCCCTTGTCTATAAACCTATGATGCACCAGATACATGGTTTAATACATGATTGGAAGAAGTCAAAACTGACACATGGTGGGGAGAATCTCTTCCATTAAAATGGTAGTCTTAAAATATTGCTGCCTGCTTCATACAATTCCCAAAGGATCTCCTGAAAAAATGGCAATAAGTAATTGAAAATTTATTTATTTATTTATTTATTTACAGCTCTGTCTAGCCACATGGATACTCTAGGCGGTTTGCAAAGTTGAACAGATATCAAACCAACAAACAATACAGTAGATAAATAATCCAATAATTCAAAACATAATAACCAATAAAACAATATGTATCAAAGCATCAAACAGAAGCAAGATGAACTAGAAACAAACAAAAAATAAACTAAAATGCATAACAGGGAATTATTAACAGCATACAGTATATTAATAAAATACCCACATCTTTAGATGTTTCTTAAAGACTGGGAGGGAAGATGCCAGACAAATCTCAGAGGGAAGGTGGTTTCAGAGACGAGGGGCTGCCACTGAGAAAGCTCGATTTCTCATCAAAGATTTATGGCCCTCCTTCAGCAATGGCACCCTCAAATGCCCTGCCTGAGACAATCAGGTGTTATAGACGGTATTTTGCGGCAGGAACCATTCCACCAAATAGCGAGGTCCTAAACTCTTTAGGACTTTGTATGTCACCATTAAAACCTTGAAATCAATGCAGAAGTGAATTGACAGCCAGTGCAATGCAGCCAGCTTCGGGGTGATATGTTGATATTTCCTGAAAACCTGTAACTAATCTAGTCACAGAATTCTGCACTAGCTGGAGCCTCTGCATTAACCTACAAGGCAGCCCCATGTAGAGCACATTGCAGTAGTCTAATCTTGAGACTACAAGTGCCTGGACCAACGTGGTAAGAGTGCCAGGGTCCAAGAAGGGGCACATCTGAGCAATCTGCATAAGATAAAAATGGGTGGCATGGACAACTGACACCACCTGGGCTAAGCGTAGGGTCCAATATTATGCCCAGACTACACAGGTCATCCTGCGCAGAAAGAGTTGCCCCCCAAAACTGAGGGAGCTTTCCAAACTGCCAACCACTGGCACCCGCACCCAGAGGACTTCTGTCTTGCCTGGGATACATGCACGGAAGAAATCAAAAGTATCAAATCTGATACAATATAAGGGAACTAAAGAAGTAGGATTAGGAATACCTACGCTTTACTGTATTTTTATTATATAGCCTGTCAGTTTAGACAGCTTCTTAGACTGATCAATTGGGATTTTAAAAATGTCCATGGTTGCCTTTAGAATCACCAAGGGGGGGGCCTTGGAAAAATTACCTGGAATTTCATTTTTTAAAGAAATAAAACTATTCCAATATACATAGAAAAGCCATTTCTGAAACCCTTAATAATGAATTTGGATGTGTGGAAGACAAAATTAATAACCAACCAATTCATTTCTTACACCTTTTTGAAGGCACCCCTATTCAGTAACATTGATAAATGGGTACAATTGAGGAACTGAAAGGAAAGTGGATTATTCCACCTCCATGATCTCTTTTCTGACAATATACCAACATCAAGGTTCCAACTCTTGACACAACTTGCTGAAACAAAGACTTGATGGTTGCAATGGCATGTATCACAGTTTAGAGAAGTAGTTGGTAAATTCCTAAAACTAATGGCTAATGAGGAGCATAAGGGCCTGAATGTTAAGCTGTACTCAGTCATAATTAACATTCTATATGGTAACACTAGTGGGTTCAAACCAGGGCATTCCATTTAAAAATTCCTTAGACCAAGGCATCCCCACTCTTTCATCATGCGAACATCACACATCAACTTTTAATGCCTTATGGGGGAAAAAATTAAATTGGAGCATTTCATTGAAAATTTTTCTTAAACTGAGGCATCCCCATTTCCAGTAATTTCTTTTCTCAAGCCGAGTTTTTCTTTAAGTGAAGCATTCTTAAACTGAGGTACCACTGCATTATGTTAACTAGTAGTACTATTTCATATATACAATGTGTAGTGTATGATAGTTCATAACTATTTTATGGTTTTTGTATATTTCCAAAAAGTAATCCACACATCACTAGATAGCTAGATAGATAGATTAGTAATATGAAATAGAAATAGAAATAACTGCAACGAACTACAGCAGACTGCTATGTTTCTGCAATATGTATATGTGTGTTTATACATTATGGAGGACTTTAGAAAACTGTCCCCTTTCCTTAATGTCATGCAACATTTTAAATAGCCCACTGACTTTGCAGCGAATCATAAAATAAAAACCAAGAATGACTTGTCGGAGGCATGTCGGAGGAAGAGTGTCAACCAAATCAGACATAAAAACCCTTGATTTTCAAAGGGCAAACTTCCCTCAGATGAGGAAACTAGAGAGAAACTGAAGGGGAAGGTTAGAAGAATCCAATCTCTTCAGAGTGCATGGAGCCTGTTTAAAACAAAAATAATAGAGGCCCAGCACAAGTGCATACCACAAGGAAAGAAGAGCTCATTTAAGTCCAAGAGGACACCGGCATGGTTAACGAGTGGAGTTAGAGAGGCTCTAAAGCGCAAGGAGAGGTCCTTCTGTAAATGGAAATCCTCCCCAAATGAGGAAAATAAAAAGGATCACAAACTCTGGCAAAAGAAATGTAAGAAGATGATAAGGGAGGCAAAGAAAGACTTTGAGGAACGAATGGCTAGCAATATAAAGGGTAATAATAAAAGCTTCTTTAAATATGTTAGAAGTAGAAAACCTGCCAGAGAACCAGTTGGCCCTCTGGATGGTGAGGGAGGAAAAGGGGAGGTTAAGGAAGACTTGGACATTGCAGAGAAGTTGAATGAGTTCTTTGCGTCTGTCTTCACGACAGAGGACCTTGAGCGGATTCCGCTGCCTGAGCCGCCCCTCTTGACCAAAGAATTAAATCAAATACAGGTTAAAAGAGAGGAGGTTTTAGGACTAATTGATAAATTGAGGATTAACAAGTCACCTGGCCCAGATGGCATCCACCCAAGGGTTATTAGGGAACTGAGAAATGAAATTGCAGATCTCTTAACGATTATATGCAACTTGTCTCTTAAAACGGCCACAGTGCCGGAGGACTGGAGGAGGGCAGATGTCACACCAATTTTTAAAAAAGGAAGGAGGGGGGACCCAGGAAACTACAGGCCGGTTAGCCTTACATCTGTCCCAGGGAAGATGGTGGAAAGCCTCATCCAAGAGAAAATCTTAAAACACATAAAAGAACAAACCTTGCTGAGAGAAAATCAGCATGGCTTCTGTAAGGGTAAATCTTGTCTGACAAACCTCTTAGAATTTTTTTGAAAAGGTCAACAGGCACGTGGATTTGGGTGAACCGGTTGATATAGTCTATCTGGATTTTCAAAAGGCTTTTGACACAGTCCCTCACCAAAGGCTGCTGAGAAAATTGCACAGTCAGGGGATAAGAGGGCAGGTCCTCTTATGGATTGAGAACTGGTTGAGATCCCGGAAACAAAGAGTAGGTGTCAATGGGAAATTTTCACAATGGAGAGAAGTGAAAAGCGGTGTGCCCCAGGGCTCTGTCCTGGGACCGGTGCTTTTCAATCTGTTCATAAATGACCTGGAGACAGGGATAAACAGTGAGGTGGCCAAGTTTGCCGATGACACAAAAACTTTTCCGTGTGGTAAAAACCAGAGAAGATTGTGAAGAGCTCCAGAAGGATCTCTCCAAACTGGGGGAATGGGCTGAGAAATGGCAAATGCGTTTTAATGTAACCAAATGTAAAGTAATGCATATTGGGGCAAAAAATCCAAACTTCATCTATCAACTCATGGGCTCTGAGTTATCCGTGACGGATCAGGAAAGAGATCTTGGTGTGTTGGTGGACAGCTCCATGAAGGTGTCTCCCCAATGTGTGGCAGCGGTGAAGAAGGCCAATTCCATGCTAGGGATTATCAAAAAGGGGATTGAAAATAAAACAGCCAACATTATAATGCCATTATACAAAACAATAGTAAGGCCCCACCTGGAGTATTGTGTACAATTCTGGTCACCGCATCTCAAGAAAGACATAGTGGAACTGGAAAAGGTGCAAAAGAGAGCGACTAAAATGATTACTGGGCTGGGGCACCTCCCTTATGAAGAAAGGCTAAAACATTTGGGCCTCTTTAGTCTGGAAAAAAGGCGATTGAGGGGGGATATGATTGAGACATACAAAATAATGCAGGGTATGAGTAAAGTGGATAGAGGGAAGCTCTTCTCCCTCTCCCAAAATACCAGAACTAGGGGACATACACTCAAATTGAGGGCTGGGAGAGTAAGAACTGACAAAAGAAAATATTTTTTCACCCAGCGCGTTGTAAGTCTATGGAACTCCCTGCCACACAATGTGGTGATGGCATCTGACCTGGATGCCTTCAAAAGGGGATTGGACAGATTCCTGGAGGAAAAGTCCATCACAGGTTACAAACCATGATGGAGATGTGTAACCTCCAGGGTTTAAACCAGGGTACTTCAAGGGCCAGATGCAGGAGAGTGGTATCAGGAGACAGATATCTAGTCTCATGCGCTCCCAAACACATCTGGTGGGGCCGCTGTGAGATACAGGAAGCTGGACTAGATGGGCCTTTGGCCTGATCCAGCATGGCTCTTCTTATGTTCTTATGTTCTTATGACTTGAGGACGGGATCATAGGAGGAGGTGATGTGCATTGCAGCACACATCAAACCGTAATTGGATTGAGGGTCCAGTGTGGACACAAGTACTGAAACAATCCGTGGTCTCCATGGGATTAGCTAATTTTAAGAAAAGTGTAAAATAGGCTACAAATCAAGCAGCAGCAGACAAAAAAATTGCTCTGTGATTTAGCTTGCCAATGGAGTTGTGGCCTCAGCCAGGGATGTGCAAGCTGCTGCAACCCATCTGGACACCCAGAATTGTCCTCCTGACCTATCTGAGCCCATGAGCTAAGCCTGCTGGGTTGGTAACAGACCTGGTTTTAAAAAAAGTCAACCTCACCATCTGCAAATCTCTAGTTTAGGATTCACAAGGGGTGGGGGGGATACTTATTCAATGTGGAGTGAATCTCGATATTTATTACAATAATGTACTGTAGTTCTTTTTCCAGCATTGCAATTTAATAATCCATCTGTTTGTTTGGATGTCGTGTTTGTAGTGCCGACATTAGCCGGGACATCTGTTCAAGAGTCCTGGTGGGCGCAGAGGAGTCGCTCCAGCTGCGGAACGATGGCGATGGCACAAAGGTTATCACTTCCCCCGGAGACTCCTAGCTACTGTGTAACTAGGACGTACAGTATGACAGATTGCAGGGAAACGGAATTTAATGTAGCTGGTTTGGAAATTGGCATCATTAAGCAGCATTTCAGTATGGCAATCAACATATTTGCTGTTTGAAGAGAAGAACAATTTAAGAGCTGCTTAATGGTGAAGGGTCATTGCTCGCTAATCTCCAAACAGATTCCAGTAAGGAGGAGGTTGTTTTTGTAGCCAACTTTCAAATAATGAAAATACGTTCCCTGCAAAAGGTTAGATACATCACAGGGGAAGGAGGGGCTCAGGTAGCACCTATTTTTCTTCTGGAGTGGAGGGAGGTTTCACATCTGGAAAAGAGCACCCTTAGCACAACATAGAGCGAAGCCTACAATTTTAGATAGAGCATGCAGAATACACACTCTGTATGTTCTTGCATCCATGCATCCACTAATGAACAACTGATTGCTACGTTCATTGGTTTAATTGAGTGACAGACAGAGAAATGAGAGGCAATGAACAGTCCCAGAGAGCCAGGGGATTGCCCTATTGAATGGCTGGTGCTAGAATAAACAATGAATATTGGTAACTGAGCAGCGTGTTGGACATACACCAAGGAAACATGACTTCACCCCTTATCCTAGACAGGGTCATGCTGACCTTTCGCTTTCATCAGCCAGCCTACTGGCCAAATGGCCATTTAACCTTTAAAGGCAATCATTGGCATAAGAGTTAAAGGCAAGCCAGAGTTTTCTTGGTTGTGGAGTGAACCCTTCCCTCTGGAAAAAGCTTCTTACAGAGGCCTACCGGGCACCATCTCTCTCTGTTTTTAGGAAGCTAAGACTTAACATATACAAAGCTGGCATCCACCAATTGTAAATATTACCTTGAGATGTTCAAATAGGTATCAATTTGTTTATTTTTATTCAAATGTAGCTTTTAGCGAGCAACAGGGTTTGTGGTATTTTATTCTATTTTTGTATTATTATATAGGTCTTTATGATTTTACTGTATGTTGTGAACTGTTCAGAAATTGGCAACCCTAATGGGGGTGCTATAGAAATGAAAGCAAAGAAGTAAAAGACTAGAAATTCAGTAGCATTTTGCTGGCTGGATAGCATAGTGAGTTAGGTATCTGGACTGTGGTTAGGGTTAGGGTTAGGGTTAGGGTTAGGGTTAGGGTTAGGGTTAGGGTTAGGGTTAGGGTTAGGGTTAGGGTTAGGGTAGAAGTTCAATTCCCCACTATGCCTCCAGAGAGATGAGCGTGCCTGTGTGTAGCCTTGGTCAATCTGCATGGTGCCAGAATGCCCATAGAAGAAGAGAAAGGCAAACCACTTCTGGGTATTCTCTACCTAGAAGACCCTAAAAGGGGTCACGATAAGCCCAAATTGACAGCACTGAAGCACATTGCTAAAAGGGCTATCAACAAAATGACCTATGCTCAGATACAGACTCACTTAGTAGTGTCACTATGCTTTGGCTGCTTTCCCATAGTAGGGGAATAACTCTGGCCATCTCTCATGAAGAAAGACAAGATGAGAAATATCATACAGTCTGTGAAGCCTTTATTTTAAAAGGTCTTCCTTGTATATGGCTATTGTTTCAGTAGGTACAGCTCAGTCAGAGGCTATGATGCTAGAGCTTGTGGTTCTACACATTGCTATCCACAGTGCCATAAAAATTCCATATATGTATTATATTCCACAAAGATGCTGGGATAACTATGGGCTAAACAAAGGTGCTTTGGCAGATTCTGAAAGCTATATATTTGTTATTTGTTTGTCATGTTTTTCCTCACCTTCACATCTTGCATTTGGTGTGTTTCTGATTGGTTGTATAAAAGTAAACATAGGCTTATTTTGAAACTGAGGTTTCTGAAGCACACATTTCTGATGACACAGCATTACGGGGGGGGCAAGCATTAATTTGGAGGTACACCTAGTTTTATGGTAATTTTAACATCTAATTTTTTTCCTACCTCTGATTCCTTTTGAAGATCTCAAAAACTTCAATGAATGTTTTCCAGTAAATAGTGGTAGAAACCAATATGGGACATTTTTAAAAAGTGATCTGCTATATTTTAATAAATCTCCATAGAACTCATCTGTTTTGAAACTGAGTCATGGCAACTTGATTTCCTTTTCCTGAGATATTGAAAAGTTTTGCTGCCCATCCAAACAGCTTTGTCAGTCTGAAGAAAGCTAGTTGCGAGTCCTCCATTTTATAGTACAAACAATATTAACCCTTTCTTGTGAGCTATAAAACACAGTGGATTGGGAAAACATTTCAGAAGAAGATTTTGCCAACATACTTTTATGGGGTTTGCAAAAAATTATAGATATCTACACTGACTCAACCTCTGAAGATACAGAGATCTTCAATTATGATAAAGACACAGAGGCAAAACAGAGACCAGAATGCAGTTTGCAGATTACTATAACAGCAACTCCGCAAGTTAGACCACAAGATGGAGTGGTGGATAACACTGGGTCTCTAGGAAAAATTAAAATTAGCTTTGATCAGGAGATTAGACTAAAACAAACAGCTGGTCTTAATCTACAGACAAACACAATAAGATTAATCCAGGATAAATCTTTGGATATGCCAAATTTACAAAATATGATAAACTTATCTTTTGAAATCAGCCCGAGTCAAGAGACTGAACCAGAAGAGAGGGCAGATCTCAACATGAATACAAATGTGACGGGAATGATGCAGGCTGGCCCTTGGATGTGCCAGGTCCACGGAATATGAGGGCACATCTGCCTTACTGAATGTGGGTGCCAAAATGAGGAAAATGTGGGACTTTTTCAGTGGCAGAGTGGCCATCAAGATTACTATCAAGATAATACAACAACCTATGAGGACAATGGATTTCGCAAGGGGGAAGCAATCTGTGAGGATGGGGGGGGCTTGGCAGGAAAAAAGAAAATGTAGCTTAGTGAATTTATTACATAAAAATGCTTTCTGTATTCTGATTGTCTAAGGCTACTGGTTAATTGGTATGATATGGAAAACGGAAAATGGAAATGTGAAGACAAAGTTGATATATACAGTAAATACATGTTAATCCGTTAGATTTTTTAAAGAATAGAGGCAGTTAGATATAGACAAGAATTTCTATGCATAAAGTGAAATATATAGACCAGAAGGTAGCTCTCGTAATAGCCCATAAATTATTAACTTGAATTAGAGATGATTGCTGAAATTAGGCACTTTTCGTACGAATGGGTAAATATACTGTGGACAATATATAAAATATATATCGTTAGCCAAATCTATCCTTAATTGCTTAGCATCGAAGAGCTAAATAGCGAGATTGAATAGATTGTTGAGTTTAGATAGGCTATATGCTTTGTATTAAAAGCAGACCTAAGTAAAGTTAGATAGAATAGGGATGAGATATTAAAGAAACTAAGTATGAAAGTATGCTCATTTAAGCTGGGAAAGGAGATATAAATTATACTGGGCTCAAATGTTGTGAAAAACTGCTATTGAATTGGTAACACAACAAGAGACAAGCAATATATTTGTTCTATGTAATTTAGTGTAGAAATATATATGGCTGCTTGATTAGTAGCAGACAGATTATGCCTGACCCCGCCCACCTCTGTTGAAAGAGGGGTTTTCAATACATTCATTCACATGAATGGCTTCCTTGACCCCTCTCTCAAACCACCTACCTTCTCTGTCTAATATGTGTACATCCTCATCTTTGAATGAGTGCCCTTTGTCCTTCAAACGGAGGTGTACTGCTGATTCTGGTCCTGACCTGTTGCCCCTCCTATGTTGGGCCATCCTTCTGTTTAATGGCTGTTTAGTTTCTCCAGTGTAGAGCGCTGCACACTCCTTACTGCTTTGGACCGCATATACTATATTGCTCCTGCTGTGTTTTGGTGTTGGATCCTTTGGATGGATGAGTCTCTGCCTTAGTGTGTTTGTGGGTTTGAAGTAAACAGGGATGTGGTGTTTGCCAAAAATCCTTTTAAGCCATGTAGGCTCGCTCTGCCTGGGTCAGTTTCCTGTTCGAGATGTTCTTCACCCATTTGTCCTTTATGTCTTCTGTCATGGTCCCATCATCCTTCTTCCTCCTGCCAATATCTTTTACTGACTGTTTCTGGGAGAGGAGAAAATCAAACTTCTTCCTTTGCCTCTCTTTGCCTTTGCAGTGCTGGGCCAGTTAGGCTTTGTGGACTAAATCTATGATTGCATCCAGTGCTGGTTTCAATCTCTCAAGAAAAGATGTCCAGTTACCATGACTCGACCTCCAGATAAACTCACCTGGATGACTGAGTATCTTCACAGATATACTTGGTTTAGTAAATAAGAAGCTGTTCATTTAAAACAAGAAGATGAATCTGCACTGATTTAAGTACCCTACTGCACTTAGGAATTTCAAAACACAGCAGGCCAGAACAGCTAAACAATATAGCAATTTCTGCATAATCAAGAAGAACCTAGTTCAACTGCTGCCTTGGCCAGAAGATGAAGCAATTAATAATAGTTCAAGCATCTCAATTACCATTCCAATCAACCCCAAGTAGTATAAATAACAAGACACAACATATGGCCATTCAGTGCCCTGATTAATAAGCAAGGACTGGTTAGCAATGATGGATTAACATCCTTGAGGAACAGCATTTACTGTTTAAAACCACTGTGTAAGAGTTGTTGGCTGCCATTTTTATTTCTCCTACTCCAGCAGGAAGAAAAATGAAATATTTGTTCGATTGTTTGCCTGCTTATTTGTTTGTGGTATTTTTACAACAAAAATCCTCAAGGCAGATGATTCAATAAAATGTGTAAAAAAACCAGCACCCCAACTATATAATAAACAATATAACATAATTTTTTAAGCCAGGAAAAACAATGTTCACTTGAAAGTCCAACCATTAAACTCTAGAGGGAAACCCAATGCTCCTCCATTTTTGGAAACATCCTTTCTTTCTACATCTGCGCCAGTGGGAGGGGATCTTGGTAGCAGGGCACAGAAGCAGCTGGACAGGGTAGAGAGTCGGGGATGGGATTCATATCAAGTGGGATTCCTCTATAGCAGGCCTGCCCAACAGTTAGACTGCGGGCTACTGGTAGCCCACGAAGGGTTCAAAAGTAGCCCGAAGGCCATCAATAAAAAAAGTGAAGGAATAAGTTCTCCACCCCTCCCTCCTCCATCCCAAGGACCATCACTGCCTCATTATTATTATTTTTTACTTATGAGCATATGCTTGGAACAGATAAAATTGGTAAGTAGAGGTTTTAGTATAGTAGCCCTCAGGAACTTTGGGCCGGAAAAAGTAGACCTCGGCCTGTTCAAAGTTGAAGAGCCCTGCTCTATAGTAGCAACCTATCATCATTTGAGGGGAACACTTACTAAATAGGGATCTGCTAGCAGCAAAACCACTCTCCACCCCTTTCCTAAATCCACAGCAGAAACTCTTGAACAAATTGGAATGGCAAGAAACATCCTTATTAGCATTCCAAGTAAGTGGATGAAAGGTGCACAGAAAATCAGTGTTCGCCCTGAGAGAAAACATCTTGGAAGACAGGGTTAGAATACATTTTCCTGTATAATTTAAGATATTTGGGGAAGTTATTATTGTCACCCCCAGTCAAGTCAGAGAAGCCTTCCTTCCTAGCAGAAGCAATAAAATGGGAGTGTGTTCAGTGCTTTCTTATTTTGGGAACAGGCTTTCTGGACCTTCTTTTGAATCCTAGGACATTTGCCTCCCTCCTGGTGGAGGGAGGATGCTGGATCCTTCTCTTTCTGACAGCTGTGTTCAACAGATTAAACATCCTTGCTTGGAGGGGGGAATGATGTATTTTCCAACTAGAACATTTCCACAACACTGCACATGGAGGAGGGGGTCTTTCACTTATAAATGGCTAGATCCGCCACTAGCCGCGCTAATAGGCCCTGTGTTCCTAATATGAAGATGTTGGTTTCAGAAATAAACTAGCTGCAAGCCAGCCACCTGCCACGCACACACACAGTCACACCGAGAGAGAGACAGAGAAACAGGCAAATATGCATTCTGTGCCCTAGTGAGACAGTTTCACAAGATTCCTCCCTTTTCCTGGCAATTTACTATTCTTGCTTTTGTTCTGTCATTGGCAGCACACTGCCATCACCAATCAGGAAGCACTACCTCCCCCCCCCTCAACCGCTTCACTAGAAAAAACAATGCAAAAAGCAGACTGAGCTTGATCGCTCTGAATGGCTTTGATCGTCTGAAACTGAGAAGGGGCAGCCCCTTTTCCTCCATGTCAGCATCTCAGGGTATCCCTGTGTCCTCTCTTATGCCTTGGTCTGAGGAACTCCTCAGATATGTAGTATGTCTGTGTTATTCTATTTGGGCGCTACAAACAGTTGCAGTGACCTGGAACTGCTGGGCTAGGGGAACTCCCATGATGCATCATGCCCTCTGTAACAAGCTTGTATGTGTGTGTGTGAGAGAAAAATTCATGGCTCTGACAAGAAGTTTGGTCCTGTTGAGCTGCCAGTCCTCAAATGCTTTAACTTGAAGGTAACATCCACTGAAGGCCAAATACTCAGGAAGCAACATGGGAAGAATGCAATTTTCAGCTGAAAAATTGTATGTGGGAAAGGGACTCTGAATTTGTCCCTCTGCTATTTTGCAACTGTTCACCAGACACCCAGATCTGCCATCTGTCTAGGTCTGTCGCTACTCGATTAAGCTGTAAGCAACTACAATTGGGATTCAACGTTTAATCCACTGATTAAGTAAGCCTATCAAAAAGCATTGTGTAGGTGTATGTCAGAGGGTGTTATACTCTTTCCACAGACACCGGCAATCCTCTTTTTTCAAAACATCTATCTGCACATTTGCAATACTAGTGTGATAGCCCAATCCACTTAAAATGTTATCCTTTGAACGCATATCATGCCATGAAAATAAGAATTCTTTAATGGAAAGGAGGAATTCAACAGAAAAATCGGCAAGCAACGGTAAGGCTGATAGTGCAAAGATTTTAAAAGCACAGACAAGTGATTCAGGAAGAATGTATTTGCGGAAGCAATGCAAGTTCATGCTGAGTTTCTCGGATTCTAACAACCTACTATTTCCATAGCACAAATTGACAGACATGAAAAGGGAAATTATGAGGTCACTTGAGAATCATAGAACTGGCAGCCTGTGCATACCTGGAAAGAGGTTTAAATGGCAGAACAGATCTAACAAAAATGTTTCTACATCCCCAAAAGAAAATGCAAACCCTGCAATCCTGTGCACACTTATTTGGAAGTAGGCACCATTCAACTCAGTTTATCTTACTATATTTCCAAATACATTTCTATAGTTATTAAGCTACAGGGGCGAAATCTACTAGTTTGTGCCTTTATACAGTTTAAGAGTGTACCGGAAGGGGTAACAGCCACTGATGTTGTATTCCCACCACTGTTGTATATCAGTGTACAATTCTCAGACTTTCTAACACATCCTGCAGCTATCTGACTAGGAGATTTGAACATGATGGGCCACACTCATGTCAACTGGAGCAACAAGATTCCAGACGCTGCTGCTATGGACACCTTGAGAAAGTGAATCACGCTAGATCATATTCTTTCCCATTCATTTGGAAGATTATATTTACATTTAGTTTTGAACTAAGGTTCAGGAGTCCTTCACATCCCCTTTCTCTGCACAAATTTTAATCTCAGCAATACAGAGTGCCTGATGATATTCTTCCCAGGTCCCCAGCTGCTGAAAGCATGGGAGCAGACTGAAGAGATATTTTCCTTGGGCATCTCCTCCATGGCTTACATCAGATCTGGCACAGATGAAATTGAATTAAAAGCTAGTGATGAGACACTACAAATCCCAGATTACTAGACAAGGTTGCCCCCTCTCCCCAGTCCTATTTTGTTTAATGATTGAAATGTTTGCGGATAAAATAAGGAATGATGAGTTAATTAGCGGATTAGGTATTGATAATAAAGTAAATATTAATTTATTTGCAGATGATTCCTTATTGACAATTAAAAACCCACTAGAGAGTATGGATAGAGTTAAACATCATTTGGAGAAATATGGGTCAATATCTGGATTGAGGGTTAACTGGCAGAAATCTCAGGCGATGTTGTTTAATCATAACAAGGAAGAACAAGAAGTGTTTACCCATAACTATGGATGTAAGATAAGTAACTCAATTAAGTATTTAGGTATAGAATTAGTAAAGAACACAGGGAAATTAAAGGAATTTAATTATAGTAAACTAAAGAAAGAAATTAAGAATAAAATGTTAGAATATTCGTCTAAAACTTTCTTGGTTTGGAAAGATTGCATTGATGAAAATGATAATTTTACCAAAGCTATTTTTTATGATGCTTCCAATACAGCTAAGTAAGAATGACTTTAAATTTTGGCAAGACAAGATTTAATTAATAACTATTGTAACAGTGGCAAAAAAGCTAGAATAAACAAAAATATTGGTATATGGCCCAAAATAAAGGTGGTATAGGATTACCGAATGTTAAAAATTATTATTTAGCAAATCAAATAAGTTTTATTGGGGATATTGTGTATAGTCCAGAAAGATTAATATGGTGGAAAATGGAATCATCAGAAATAAAGGAGGATATTGAAAAATATTTATTTGGCACTATTAAGAAATCAAAGTTAAATGAGATTAATAACCCCTTTCTCAGATCTATGTTAAATGCATGGTACTTACATAAAAAAAATTATGTCCCTCAGACTCACCATTGAGATTTGTAACTAAAATGGAGAATTTCCCTATAAATTTGAAAGTTTTCAAAAAAGTATTTAGGGATAAACAAGTGATTAGATTGAAAGATTGGATAGGCAAGGTGAGAGAGAAAGTACAAATGAAGGAAATTCTCCAAGGTAGGGATATATCTTGGTTTAATTTTATACAATTAGAGAAATGGACTGATACTTTGATAAAGAAAAATAATAAATGCAGAGACTACACAAAATATGAACAACTCTTATTGTTGTATGAGGATACTCATAAGGAAATAGTAGTAAACTATATAAAATTATTTCAAATTTAGATGAAAATAGGGGAGGATCTGGATCGAAACTATTGTGGGAACAAGATTTTAAAAAAGAAATAAGAGAAGAAGACTGGGCTAAAATGTGGAGAATGAGAATACTTAGATCTATGTCAGTTAGAATAAAGGAAAATTTCTTTAAAATAAGTTTAAGATGGTACTTGACACCAGTGAAATTGAATAAAATGAATGCAAATTTTTCTAAGCTTTGCTGGAAATGTGATAATGAGATTGGTACCTTTTATAATTTGTGGTGGGAATGTAAAACGATTCAGAAATTTTGGAAATGTATTTTTAAAGAATTAAGTGACATACTAGAAATGACTACAGAGCCCAAATCTGAAATTGCTTTGTTATCAAAATTTGTGGATCATATAGTTATGATATTAAAACTAAAGAGTTGATTACAAATTTGTTGACGGCGGCTAGATTAATAATAGCTAGAAATTGGAAATCTAAATATGAATTATGCTTAGAAGAATGGTATAATGAAGTGTGGAATATTGCTTTAAATGATAAATTGACATGTTCTCTAAAGGTTAAAAAAGGAGAGTTAAAAAGAGATATTTTCTATGATATATGGGGTAGACTTATTGAATATGTGCTTGTATGAGATAAGGGTAAGGTTTCCGCACAACAATCGATTTTGTTCTGGAGGGGAGGATAATAAATGTAAATATGAAGAGTGATCCTGTTGGTATAGGGGTGCACTGTTGTTGATGTTTGTTTTTTTAATGTAATTTGTATATGTTTTTAAATAATAAATTAAAGAAAACTAGGGGAGGATACAAATCCCAGATGGGCAAACCTGGTGGCAAATGGTCTCTTTTAGTGGAGAGTCATGATTTTTCAGAAATGCAAAACTAGGCTACATATGATACCTTTATAGACCACTAATAACAATAAAAAACATTGCAAGCTTTTGAGTGCAACACACTCTTTTTCAAAGCAAGTTTCAAAAGTTTAAACATGTCAAAATATGTGCTTTGCCAGGAGGTTATTCTTAAAATTCTTGGCTAGATGATGTACGCCAGGCAAGGAGTCTTCTTAGAGGCAGGAAGCCGATTTTTCAGTTGAAACATCAGGGGTGTCTTACAAATTCTCTGTGAATCATTGGCATCGCTTTTCTCTGCTTTGTGCTCTGTGTGGTTGCCACATTCAGTATAAACAAGTGCTTGTAGGCATATCAGTTCTCCTCAACCAAGTGCTTGTGGCCACCAAACAGTATTTTTAAAAACACCCACCTTGCTTTCAAGTTAGCGGTGAATCAGATAAGCCAGATATGTCCAAAACTTTGGCCCACCTGATGTTTTGTACCACAACTCCCAGAATTCCAAGCCTCTATTTCCAGTGACAAAGGACTGTGGGAGTTGTGGTCCTAAACATCTAGAGGGCTGAAGTTTGGACATGCCTGAAAACAATACTGTATGTCAACTGGGAGGATGGAGGACGGGGCGAGAGGCAAAACAAAGGCTG